>CM022954.1:36676787-37282028 GCA_012931725.1 Litsea cubeba
TGGTCTATGGATGCGAAGCTGTCGTGCCCTTGGAAGTACAAATTCCTTCCTTGAGGGTATCCTTGCAAAATGAAATGACTCAAGAAAGCAATGTCAAATTGCGGCTCCATGAGCTGGACAATCTCGATGAGAGAGACGGCTCGAAGCTCAACAAAGCATTGAACTTTACCAAGCACGCATGGCAGGATCTTTCGATAAAAAGGTCAGGCAACGCGCCTACAAAAAGAATGACTTGGTTCTTGCGGTAAAAAGACCAATGGTCTTCGCTCACAAGTCCAAAGGCAAATTTGAGCCGAAATGGGAGGGACCCTACGTCATCGACAAAGTTTTCTCCAATGGCGCATACGCACTCCTAAACATGGAAGGTGACAGATGTATGCTGCCCATCAATGGCAAGTTCTTAAAGCGGGTACTACCCTTGAAGACTTACCCAACTGGGTAAGAGCAATGCCTGTACGGCCAAAACCGGTCTCCAGGTACACGCTCGCTAAACCCACCCTTTTTTAGAATTTTCATATCAAATGTTGAAATTTCTAGAAATCTAAAACCAATGCTTACTTTCATCGTTTCATTGTTCAAAAAAAATATATATATATCCAAGTCCAGGAACCTTTCCTAACTTGACCAAAATTTTCAACCCTTGAACCCAAAATTCATGGTTTGAAACAAAATCCGGATTCAGGAATTTCCACCCTAGTCCACCCTGCCTTTACCGTCAAATGGTTTTAGGTCAAATTTATGACCCTCGTGTCTTTAAACAAAAAAAATGGTTTTCAAAAAACCGCGAGGAAGCGACGCTTAGTCGATACTCGCACAAATCGGAAGCAAGCGAACCACGTTCGACACTTCCAAAATCGCAGGGAAGCGACATTTCGTCGATACTTGCAAAATCCAAAACCGTGGAGATGCAACATTTCAGTGATATCCACAACCCAAATTTCAAAAAAAACCATGGAGACGCAACATTTCAGTTGATATCCATAACCCAAAGGTTCGAGAAAACCACAAATTTCAAAAATCATGGGGAAGCGACATCAAGTCAGTACCCGCAAAACCAAAATTTTTGAAAAGCAAGGATGCGACATTCCATCAATACTTGCACCCAAATCCGCGAGGATGCGACATTCCATCGATACTCGCAACCGAATGAGCAAGGATGCGACATTCCATCGATACTTGCAAGAACATTCAGCAGGGAGGCGACTTTTAGTCGATACTTGCATTTTTTGAAAACCAAATCGGCTATAAATGCCATCAAAACAGGCTATAAATGCCACAAACCGGCTATCAATGCCACCAAAAACAAAACCGGCTATCAATGCCACAAACAAAAAAAAAAAACTTGGATTTCAAAAAAAAAAAAAAAACCCGGGCTTATCAATGCCACCAAAAACAAAACCGGCTATAGATGCCACAAAACAAACCGGCTATCAATGCCACCAAAATTGGCTATAAATGCCACAAACAAAAAAAAAAAACAGGCTATCAATGCCACAAGAAAAGCTGGCTCTCATGCCAAATTGGCTTCCACGCCACAAACAAAAACCTGGCTTCATGCCAAAACAATCACTTGACAAAAGATTTTTCACAAAATGACAACCTTTTGATCAAATCCCATTTAGCAATTGCTTTATCACAAAAAGATTCAAGTGAGCGTAGGGAATAGGACAAAAAAAAAAAAAAGAAAAAGCATCCCATTTAGCAATTACTTTTATCACAAAAAGATTCAAGTGAGCGTAGGGATAACAAAAAAAAAAAAGAAAGTGTTCACAAGCACTACAAAAACAAAAACAAAAAAAAAAAGGAAAAGAGTACCAAAAAAATACATGTGGTACCAAAAAAAAGAAAGTGTTCACAAGCACTATAAAAATAAGTACCAAAACAAAATACAAGTGGTACCAAAAAAAAAAAAAAAGGAAAGAAGGATGGTTTCTGTATACAGGAGCTCAATCAAAAATGGTCTCCAGCCAAGAGTTCAGCTCCCCAAGCAACTTTTAGCCTCAGCCGTCAAGGATTCCAAGGCACGCTTCTTCAGGAACTTGCCATGAGATGCTGGAGTGGGCTGTACCCCTTCTCTCACACCAGGAAGCTTACCTCGAGCAGTTTGCCATTGTTCATCCTCATCAGACTTCCTTTTGAGAACCCGTTCGGCATCTGCAACCTGGTGAATCAGGGCACTCTCCCTGTCACGAGCCTCTATTATGGCAGTCCACTTGGCAGCGACTTGTGCCTGCAAATGCTCAAGACGTTTCCTGGCCTCATCGACCTCCCTGTCAAGGATGTTGAGGTCATGTGTCAGCCTGATGATGGCTATCTCTTCTAAGTTCCTCTTTCGGACTGCCAGCTTCCTGCTTTCTGTAGCCTCATCCAGGTCAGACTTAGCCTTATCAGTAGGGTCCAGGAACATCTCCTTGAAGAACTGGTCATCAGCCAAACTCACGGTCTCAAACCACTTGTCACCCAGTGCAATGATCCTATCAACGATCGCCCTGGCACCTGTGACATCCAGACCAGCCTCTTCAGCATCATTGAGAATCTCCTGCACATGCTGGATCATGCCAAATCCGACTTCCAAGTGCCCAGAAAAGAGAGTCTCAATCCAAGAGCTCACAACTCGCACCACCACCTTCTTCGCAAAAAGAAGAGATGGCCCAGCTGAGGATTCGCCCAACTCCGTTGGTCGGCTACTCATGTCATCATCTGTTGAAAGAGTAACAAAAGAACTCTTTCCAGCTGAAGCTGCTCCTGCTCGGGAAGGAATCTCAGCGCTAGGAATCTCCTCAATATTGTCAGAGCTGGTCCCAGGAATCTCTACCTCTGGATCAACCTCTGGCATCTCTTGCTCTGGAAGCGACGGATCCTCCTCTGCCACTTCAAAACCTGCAAAGGAACACAAAAAGGTATGAATATGACCCTGTTTGAAAATCATTATCAGAGTTATAACTACAAAATACCTTCTTCGACGACTGGCGGAACACTTTCTTCCTCCATGAACTCATCGAAAGCATCATCAACATTTGCGTCCATCGATGGTTCAAAGTCATCAGAACCCTGTGGCAAGTCAGCTGAAAAAAAAAAATAATGTGTTAGCAAGCCAAGTCACAAACTCAAAAAAAAAAGAGAGCAAAAGAAGTCGTACCAATTGGAGATTCTGGATCTACTCCAGAGTCCCTCGGTTCTTCTTCAGGTGCCTCAACAGGATCCATCACCACCTCATCGGTTGGGACCTCAGGCATCACCAAGTCTTCCTCTGCTAAAAAAAAAAAAGAGAAGAAAAGCAGAAACAAGAAGCAAATCATAACATGGAAAAATCCCATGAAAAGAAATGGAAAGAGAAAAAGGAAGAATCATACCTTCACCGACGGTCTCTTCTTCTCGGCTTCTCTTCTCCGGAGGCTCGTCAGCATCCACTGGCACATCCTCATTGATAGTAAGAGGAACTTCCAAGTTAGGAGAGTCCTCATGCTGCCCCTTGCTACTATGATGACTCCTCCTCCTCTTACCTCTGCGGGCTCGCTTCTTAGAAGAACCTACCCCGCTGTCAGAGTCAGGTTTGCCACTCGACTCATCACTGGATGGTCTGCTCTTGCCAGTAGACTCCACGGAAGCTTGCCTCTGCGCCGCTTGCATCCAAGCGCCAAGTTCGGCTTCCTCCTGTTCTAGCTGCTCCAAAGCCTCGTCAGGTATTTCTCGAACAGCTTCAGAACCGATGACGCCCTGGTCACCGAGAAAGCCTATCTTGTGCTTCTCTCCAGAAAGGAAGGCCCAAACTTCCTCTCGCCGGATGCCATCCGACTTTCCAAGGCCCTTTCCAGATGCCAGCTTCACATCAAGCTCCTTCCTGGAAAGTCCCCGATATGCCGAGAAGCTCTCCGCGAACCACTTCGCAAAGCCGGCAGTACGGGAAGTCAGCAACACAGGATAAGAAATCATGGCTGTAGTGTCTTCAGCACTATAGAAAGCCCATGCATTTCTCCCGTCCTGTAAGCCTCCAAAGCGCTTCACCATGCTTGAAGGCGCTCCAACAACGCCTTGAGAAAAGCCCAGCTGCAAAGCAAAGCGAGAGGGTACATACGGCTGGATGTCGACGAAAAGATGTCTGCGGTACACCATCGTGCCGACACGTATGCTAAAAAGCCACTCTCTCTCTGCATTTGTCAAGGAATAATGCCTTCCCGACCCCGCCCTGGTAGAATCTCGGGAGGCACCAAATCAAAAGCCTTCTTCCGCAACTCCGGAGAAAGCTTTACTGAAGATTGCCCCATCTCGACGTCCCTGAACCGTCGGATCCTCATACGGGCAAACAAAAGTGATTCGGACACGGCTTTGCCCTTAGCCAGTCGAATCATCAGAGGATCATCATCCTGTGCAGCACCCAGCCGATGGAAGCCAGGACAGTGGTATACATACCACGAATAAAAGATATGGGCTGAAAATACCCTATTCATGGGAAGCCCAAGCCGAACCAAAAAAGCAGCAGCCTGCAGTTCGGTACACAGGTAGGAGTAAAGAGCTGGCACCAAAGCAAGCTGCTCTCCAAACGCCATCTGACAAGCCAGGAAAATACAATGCGGCCTGATGTGCGTTCCATCTCCTCCAGCAAATACAGCCTCACCAAGCCAATAAGTGAGGTAAACAGCGAGATCTCTCCGCAATGCAATGTCAGGACATATGGCGTTTGTACTTGCACAGAAATCTCTCAACTCTTCTTGCATGGCCAAGATCTTCTTTGAACTTGGATCCTGAGCTCCGGCTTCCTGGGTCATGCTATCAGAAGGCTCCCTACTATCAAAAAAGTTGGGGAATGAAGAGCAAAAACTCTTCCAACTGCTGGATCTAACTTTCGAACCCCCCTTCTCCTTCAAAAAATCATAGAAGGCGACGAGCTGAAAGTATAGAAGCCTGAACTCCTCAGACTGCCCCTCGAGGACGCTGTCAATCGGCATAAACTCCTCATAGAGTTTGCCGAGGATGGGCAATCCGGTAATAGCGCTCAGCTCCTTCAAAGAAAAACCAATCTCACCATTCGTCACAACGAAGGTATTGGTTTGTGGGAGAAATGACTCCAGCATAGCCATGAAGGCCTCGTCGGAAAAGATCACGGTCTCCCTAAAGGCGCGGACCGCGTCAAAAATCCCGGCTTCCTTCAAAACGGCACCACCAATCAGCAGGACGCGATCAGTCCACGACTTCCACTCGGAGTCAGCATTGAAACGACCTCGAAGTCGAAAAGGCTTGATCCAATTGCTGCCGTCACCGCTGAAAATACCAAGGCCCACCGGTCTCAAATCGACCGACGGATAATCAGAGCCCTGGTAGCCGCTTGATGGCATCAACAAGTCCATGTCAACAGGCGACCTCTCCGTATATCCAGGAGAACCGCCGACAAAAACCCCGGTCTTGATTACATTTGTCCTTCTCACCCAGCTTGGAGGATCTTCCCTCTTAGGGCACGTGGGGGCAAGGCTCAGAATCGAGACGGTGCGATCAAACATCGACCGGGTAGTAACAGTCTTCTTCTCACCATCTGCTGTGAAGGAAAACTGAAAAGATCTCCTCTGGTATGTCATGTCATCAGGGACTGCATCACCAAAGAAGAAGGTAGGCTTGGGCAAAACGCTCTGATCTTCCATCACCCATGGACGACTGCTTACCATGATCTTATAGAATTCCTCTCCCTTGAGAGTGATCAGTCGCTGCCTCATCTCATCTCTGTTGAGGGAGTCGCACTCTTCCAGATTTCTCTCAACATACTGGACCTTCTCAAAAGCCTGCTGAACGGCCGGATTAGAGGATCTAGAAGATCGACGAGGTACGCTTGTAGCAGGCTCTTTACCCTTGTTTCGCTCTGGAGGAACCACCTGAAAAGGATGGAAAAGAAAAAGATCAAACATCAAAATGACAGAATCTCGCTAAAAAAAATCTGGCGAGATTTTGACATGATGACGGGGCAATTCCGAAGAAAAGGAACTATCCCGAAAAAAATAGAAAGCTTGAAGATGGGCTCAACATCGCTGCGAAGCTCCGAAACTCCAAACTTTCGAAACCTAAAAGTCTCCGCAAAATCAGGAAGGGCTCAACATCACTGCGAGCTCCAAGTTCCCAAATTTGCAAAAACTTTCAGGTATGCTATCACATCATGCTACAAATTTAATTTACAAATTAAAGGCATGCATGAACATCTAGATTTGCGAAAAAAAAATGCATTATCATGATGAGAAAAAAAAAAGAAAATAAACTTTCTCTAAAAAAAAAAAAGGGGAGGAGAAAGAAAACAAAAAAAAAAAAGAAACGAAACTCTCTCAAAAAAAAAAGGCAGGGAAAGAAAAAAAAAAGAAAAAAAAAAAAAAAAAAAAACGGGCTGGCCCACAGGCCACTTGGCCGTACGGCCAGATCCGTACGGATCTTTCGTACGGCCCACACAAAAAAAAAACAAACATAAAAAAAAAAGAAAGAAAAGAAAGAAAAAAAAACACGTGTAAAAAAAAAAAGGGGAAAACACGTGGAAAAGAAAAAAAAGAAAAAAAAAGAAGAAAAGAAAAAGAAAGAAACAAAAAAAAAAGAAAGAAGAACTTTTTTCCTACAATGGAGTTTTCTTGAAAAAGAAGAACTTACTTGAAGCCATTGATGGAGAAGAAGAAGAAAACTCTTGAAGATCTTGAAGAAGAAAAGCTCTTGGTCTTGAAGCCCTCTTGAGATTATTGCAAAAGAAAGTAGTAAGAGCAAGAGATCCAACCTCCTCCTTGCTTTTATAGAGGAGAGCAAACCAAAGAAGGAAAGAAGAAAAAGGTAAGTGTTACTAATTAGTAACCTTACCAAAAGAAAGAGATTAGAAAGATCCTATCCCAAAATAAAGGGATCTTGAGAGATTTTCTCCCAAAAATCAATCTATGACGGATTCTTTCCCAAAAGAAAGATATCTTGAGATATCCTATCCCAAAATAAAGGGATCATGAGAGATTCTCTCCAAGTAAAGATATTCTTAGATATTCTCTATCCAAATGAGATATTTTTGGATATTCTTTACAAAAATGACACCATATGAGATCTAAGCCATTTTAAAAGCTTAAGGTCCCATGGGTTAGCCCATATGAGCCAGGTTTGACCACCTAGGCACACAAAAAAAAAAAAAAAAAAAAAAAGAAAAAATTTTGGGCTTTTAGTCAAAGAGAAATCCCTCTTACCAAGAGCATACAAAAATGGTTCCATGCCTCTTTTGAGTTGATTGGACCATACAAAAGAAAATTCCAAGCCCCATGAGCTTCCAAAAATCAAACCATCCAGCCTCATCTACCAAATTGAGCCAAATTCTTGAAATTGACATTCCATCAAACCAAATCCTGGTCCCCTAACTTGCCACATACAGCCTGTTAGGTCACAAGACCAAAACCAAAAACCAAAACCTGATCCCCTAACTTGCCACATACAGCCTGTTAGGTCACAAGATCAAAACCAAAATTGATCCCCCAACATTCTACATACAGCTTGTTGGGTCACACGATCAAAACCAAACCCGACCCCCTAACCTGCCACATATAGCCTGTTAGGTCACAAGGTCAAAACCCAAATCCACATCCCTGATGTCATCTTCAAAACTTTGCCTCGAGATGGTACGTGATCCCTTTCACTACCATAAAATTCCCCTGGAAGCTTAAAAGGCTACAAATACCAAAAAGAAAGATTGCTCAAAGACTCTTGGTCAAGTCACAGGCTCTCCTTCAAAAAATCTCTTCGAGGCACATCGACTACAAAAGTTAAACAACTCGCCGCTGTACCTCGAGGGGGCATTTGTTGACACCAAAAATGTCACTTTGCCTTTTCAAGATCCAAAGAGCTACATGAAGTCGCAACCTGCCATAAATAGGCAATGCTGCTTCCAAAAATCAAATCTTGTCAGAATCAAACAAAAACTGCAAGATTCTTCCAGACAGCCAAAAGAGGAGTACACAAGAAGTTTCGGGCCATTTCAAAATCATTTGGCCTAACTTCGCTTCTCCGACAGCCGAAAAGGAGCTCTCGGCGACAAAAGCTCTCCGGGACCATGGTTTCCAAGACAGAACCTATGAATCATCTTAAAATGACTCCAATAGGTTCCCTGTCAATTTCAGTCAATCGGACATCGATTGACCACACATCAAACCGCGACATCTTCATCGCGACAAAAAGCAAGTCTGCAGGTGATAGGACCCCAAACGGCTTCGAAACTCAAACAAAAGCCTATGTTGGTCTTATTTATTGCTCAAGAGGCTTCACACCAAATTTCAGGTCATTCCGACATCGTTTGACCCAGTTTCAGCTTCTGACGGGAAATCGGCAACTCTGCGCGACAAAGTCTTCGGCTTTCTCAGGAAATTGGAAACTTTGCAAAATAAAATGCAAGGATTCTCATCAGGTTTCCTACAAAGAAATCAGGCCAATAAATGGTCAAAATGTCAAGGAAAAGTACAGAAGAAAAAAGAATCAGAAAAAAAGCAAAAACGGACGCAAAACGGGACACGAAAGGGGGAAAACCCCCCAGGGTCGCAGACCCCTGCGACCCTGGGCCAGGGTCGCCGGCGACCTTGGACCCCGGGGTCTCCGGGAAAGCCCCGGAAACCCCGGTTTTCGTCGTTTTTTCGCGATTCGAGGGGCCCAGCCCCTGGTACTTTCCAAAATTCATGCTTTTGAGACACCAAGTCCTCTGACATCCGTCCAAAACACGGGTAAATCATCAAGAGTATCGAAGACAGTATTGATCGCCACCCGGTCAACCAAAAAAAGTGTGCTTTCCACCCGACCGATCGAGAAATCGACAGGACAGATGGCACCGACCCGCTGTTGGCAACAAACACCTGAAATTACATGGTCATCTGATGTCGATCTACATGAAGATCCATCGATGATCATCGACAGAAGAATTCCAAAAGACGTGGCACGGCCCGCGACTCTTCAGCTGCTCGGCGACCACTTAATGCGATTAATTGACTAGCTTTATTACAGTCATTAATCCATTTCTTTGGACGGCCCAATCAGAAGCAAGCATTCGGGAGTTACAAGTCAAGAGATTCATGGCATTTAACCCATGAAACTCCTCCCATCATGGCGATTAAAGGTGATTAAATGCCCTCAATCTCCTCCGGCCAATCAGAAGCCAAGAAAAAGGAGTTACAAAATAAACAATTCAATTTTGTAACTCCTCCCATTATGCGGCTTAATGACAATAAAAGCCCATAAACCCACCTAAAAGGCTACCTAAAAGCCTATAAATAGGAGGGCTCTCCAAGAAGAAAAGACAACATCAGAGAGCATCAGAAAAATCAGAGAAAAAAGCACAAGCACACAGACAGAAATCCAGAGAAAGGAAAAAGAGAGAAAACTCTGCGGAAATTCTACACCGGCCACCGCAACAAGGTGACAAAAGTCCCTTGGGGGGTACCCCCCCCAAGGTCCTTGCCTTCTCCTCCTGCCTCCAATGGCTTAGATATGGCTTTTCAGCCCGTCTACTCGGTTTTTTATTGGACATATGACCTTCCTTTGGTCTTTGTCTTCTAAAAAACCGAGGTTATAGCCAAGCCAAGCGAATCAAATAGCATCCTCTGTTCTCATCTGCATGGATGATGGCGAAGCCCACATATGGCTTGCGACCGTCAATCTAAACGAGTCCCCCACAATCTCCTGAGAAGTTAGATCCTCCTTTTCTTGCTTTTCATTGTAGTTTGTATTTTTTTAAAAGAGACAAAAAAAATCACAACTCTTGTCTTTCATTATTGATAAGGATTGTAAAACGGCTATAAACGCCAAAATCGGCTATAAACGCCAAAAATCGGCTATAAACGCCAAAAGCGGCTATAAATGTCAAAAAAAATCGCCTTTCACGGCAAATCAAGAAAAATGTCTCTTTTCTTAAATATATGTGCAATGGAAAACTTGAAAGAAGTTGATTTCCTTTTTACTTGCGAAGGTTGATCCCCGGATCACCACTTGCAATTCCAAGTAAAATAGAAAATCTGGCACACCCACAAAAAAAGAAATGTTGATGCACGCCCTTGCCCCCCGGTTACGAAAGGGTCGGAAACAAATGGACTCCCACGTCCGCCGACCTCGGTAGGAACCAAGCATGGAGCGCGGTCCATCAGTTATAACCAAACCAAGCGAATCAAGAGCATCCTCTGTTCTCATCTGCATGGATGATGGCGAAGTCCACATATGGCTTGCGACCGTCAATCTGAACGAGTCCCCCATAATCTTCTGAGAAGTTAGATCCTCATTTTCTTGCTTTTCATTATAGTTTGTATTTTTCCAAAGGAGACGAAAATCACAACTCTTGTCTTTCATTATTGATAAGAATTGTAAATTGGTTATAAACGCCAAAAATCGTCTATAAACGCCAAAATCGGCTGTAAATGCCAAAAAATCACCTTTCACGACAAATCAAGAAAAATGTCTCTTTTCTTAAATATATGTGTAATGGAAAACTTGAAAGAAGTTGATTTCCATTTTATTTACTTGCGAAGGTTGATCTCCGGATCACCACTTGCAATTCCAAATAAAATAGAAAATCTGGCACACCCACACAAAAAAAAATATTGATGCACGCCTCTACCCCCCGGTTACGAAAGGGTCGGACCCAAACGGACTCCCACGTCCGCCGACCTCGGTAGAACCGAGCAATGAAGCGCTATCACACCTTTGTGGGGCCCACCCCCAAATATTATAATATAATAATATATTATTATGAGAAATTGCAAACTTTTTCATTACACCTTTGTGGGGCCCACCTCCAAAAATATTATAATGCAAACTTCTTCACTACACCATTGTGGGGCCCACCCCCAAATATTATAATGCAAACTTTTTCACTTCACCATTGTGGGGCCCACCCCCAAATATTATAATATAATATAATAATATATTATTATGAGAAATTGCAATCTTCTTCATTACACGTTGTATTATAAGATAAAAAAAATCTAACAATGGTATTTTGGTCAATTTTATGTAAATTTTATTCCATTCCGGGCATTATTCTGGCGTACCAAACGCAGGAACAGGATTCAGAATTCTATTACTGGATTGATTTTTCAGTGGAACCAAACATTGGAATGGGAATGACCATTCCTGCTTCATTCCATTCCAGACTCATTCCGACCTCCATTCTATTCTCGCCTACAACCATTCCAGCGAACCAAACGCTACCTTAGGAGATTACCTTCACGTTGGTTCACCCATCCAAACCAAGAACTTAATGGATGTACGCGAACAGGTTCACCGTGCTGGGCATGAACCATGGACATCAGCAGTTCTGCATGATGTAGGGGAAGAAGAGAAAGTGAGTGCTCTTTTTTAGCATAGTGAGAGGCTGGCCATTGCTTTTGGGTTGTTGAAGACGAGAGCACCAATGGCAATTCAGGTAGTGAAGAACTTGAGGGTTTGTGGTGATTGCCATGAGATAACAAAAACTATCAGTAAAGTGTACAGTCGGGAGATTATTGTTAGGGACCGAGTTTGGTTCCATCGGTTCGTCAATGAAGTTGTTCCTGTAAAGATTACTGGTGACTTAGAAATGACAAATGCTCACTTTTGTCTACTCAGTTGTCACAATTGAACGCCAATGTCTTAAATAGTTGAAAACTTGTCTTCATTGCAACGGTTTCAAGTCCGCACAGGCGCACTAATCATCCTGCAATGGTCAACAGACCACTACACGAATTTTGAAAATGAAAATTGTGTGGGGAGATATTCAAAGCTCCAAGATTATGCTAATCACGGCTATAAGATGGGATTGAGTACTCCCACGTGCCGACCACGTGCCAACCATGTGGCACCCAGACTCACCTCGGCTGCCAGGACAGAGGCCTCAGCCGAAACCAGATAGGCTTTGGCTGCTAGCGCCGAGCTCGACAACCAGGGGCCTACTTCGGCTAAAGAGCTTCACCTCGGCCAAAGGAGCCGGGACGGAAGTCGAAGCAGAGAAGGATCTCCTCTCGCGCCCTACGCCCACCACGTCATCAAACACATGGCAGAGTAGGGGCGCGAGTCAGTGGGACAGATGCGACATCAGCCGTCCACAATCTTCGCCAGATCGCTGACAGAGTGGCATCCAGCGGCTGTAACCAAATCAGGGCAAGGCCCGAGGGTGCATCCGATGGGACCTCAACCGCCAAAGGCGTCCAACATGATCTGGCCCAACATGACATGCATTAAATGCATTATGGGCTGATCCGACTGGCATTAAATGCAATGTGGGTTGAAGTGGACCGCATTTATGACTTTGTGGGCTGATAAGGACTTCCCTATCAAATCGTGGGACCCACTCCCAAACATCATCCAAAATATCCTCCAGAGTTCTCTATAAATAGAACTCCATTCCACATGCAAGGTACGCACACCAAAAACCAGAGAGCTGTTACTCCGCCTCTCTTCTTCCTCTCCTTCGTTTATCTCAGTTCATACACCGACTTAGGCATCGGAGAGCCTTGCGCCGCCCAGGCCAAGGTCCTCTGACCGTTTGCTCTTCCCTTTCAGGCTTAGAGGCAGCAGATCATTTCCTTCACTTGGATAAGTCCTGTAAGGCACCCCCATTATTGTGAGTCATAATTTTCTGCACTTATAATTGGAGTCGTTTGTGGGAAAGTACTATCCCAACCTTCCCAACCTTCTCAATCTTCCCAGAAATCATGCCTCCAAAAGCTAAGAAAGGCGGAGAGTCCTTGAGAGCAATGCACGAGCAGCCGGGCCCGTCGACGGATGCCCCTCCTCAAGGGCAGTCCAGAACGGTGCATGGCGCGTCCGCAGGCGAGGGCCGCATAGGCTCGCAACTCTTCGTCCCTTCCAAGAGGGACTTGAGGCCTCGCTTTCAGGCGAGGAAGTCACGCCTCCCCGACGGGACAAGCGTCGACACGAGCGGCCTCGCAAAGACAAGGCTGTGGCAGTGGAAGGGCCACGCCATGCGCAACCTCCTGATGATGGAGGAGATATCGCGGCTCAAACGCTCTCCTCCAGAAGCAGGAACAATTAATCCGCCAGCTCCAGCAGCAACTAAGAGCAGCGCAAACTGCCTCGTTAAGGCAGCCCTCTGAGCCCCAAGGCGAGAAGAGAGAGCCGTCCAGAGCAAGGCAGCCCAGCCCTCTGGCGAGGATCTGAGAGCCTTTTTGGATCAGAAGCGCAGCGAGGCCCCGACGAAAGCTCGAGCAACAGCCGAAGTCACCATGGCCGCGACGGACGAGCTCATAGCCATCACGGCCGAGTCCATTCGAAGCAGAAGTCGAGAGCACCGACACCAGAGAAAGATGACGAGTAGGAGCGGCTCGACAAGCGTATCAAGCTGGCCCTTCAGCATAACTTGGAGATGCAGGACCAGCAAGATATTTGTGGCCCTACCGATCTGGGGGCCTCTCCCTTCATGCAGGATATTGAAAGAACTCCCTTGCCCAAGAAGTTCTCTGTCCCACGGTTCGTCCCTTACGACGGATTGTCCGACCCAGCTGCTCACCCTCGGCATTTCTCTCAGAAGATGTCCATCTAGGGGAACGAGGGCCACCTCAACTGCAAGATCTTCTCCTCCAGTCTGAGCGACCTTCCTCTGAAGTGATATTGCGCCCTCTCGGAGAAGTCTATCTCGAGTTGGAAAGAGCTCCAGCTCTCCTTCCTGAAGAAGTTCCAGGCCTACAGCGTCGTCCCCAAGACCGATGCTGATATACTCGCCCTTAAGATGAAGCAGGGCGAGAGCCTCACCCAGTTCGCCCAGCGATTCTGGGCGATTTACAGCCAGATTGAAGATACTAGAGACGAAGTGGCAATCTTCGCCTTCCGGAAAGCCCTGTTACCCGGAAACGAGCTGAGGAAAGATCTAGTTGGAGACCCCGCTACCTCCATGCCGGCCTTGATGTCCCGGATAAAGCGCTACGTCGCCCGGGAGGAGGATGAGATCCGGGCCCGGGAGGACGAAGGCCCGGAACCCAAAGAAAGGAACAGCCAGCCCCCGCAGAGGGGCAAGAAGCCCTTTAAGAAGGAAGAGTCGAAGCAAGCCTGGGTCTCCAGTTCGGCGAGAGCTGCGGCGTCCAAATCTAGGGGCAGCGGGAGGACCAGACCCCCCCTCCGACGCCTACCACGCCGTGAACGTCGTCTTCAAGGAGCCGATCCACCAAATCATGAACAAGATTAAGTCTAGGCTGTTCTTCAGGTGGCTTCAGCCGATGCAGAGCGATCCCTCCACCCATGACCAAACCAAGTTTTGTGCCTACCACAAGCAGAATGGACACAAGACCGAAGAGTGCAGGTTCTTGAAGTATCACCTGGAGAGGCTCGCCAAGGAAGGCCACCTCGAGGAGTTCGTGAAGCTAGGAGATGTCGGCAGCAGCGGCGGCAGCCGAGCTCGTCAGAGCGCTGATAAGGATCCAGAGAGCGAACACTCTGAGAAGATCATCAATGTGATCCATCTGGCACCCTCGGCTCCCTCTCCTTCAGCTCGGGGCAGCTCCCAGGCTCGTGCCGAAGCCAGGCAAGCCTCGCACGGGAAAGAGGTGATGAGAGCCGAGCTCGGGCCAGCGTCCAAAAGAGCGCGGCGCGACCGACCAACCATCTCATTTTCAGGATAAAGACCTAGAGGGAATACAGCTTCCCAATAATGATCCCCTGCTCCTGACCATGAAGCTGAGAGACTTCGCTGTGAAGAGGATCCTCGTCAACTCCGGCAGTTCCTCCGAGGTCCTCTACTACGACTGCTTCAAAAAGATGGGACTCTCAGAAGATGATCTGAAGGAGGTCCGTGCACCCCTAATAGGGTTCAGCGCCAAACCAGTCTACCCCAAGGGGAGAATCACTCTGGAAACCGGAGTGGGCGGAGACTCTGTGATGGCCGACTTTCTGGTAGTGGACGCCCCTTCCCCCTACAATGTTATCGTGGGCAGAGCGTGGCTCCACAGATGGAAGCAGTTCCATCCACCAGAAACTGAAGTTCGTACTCGAAGGCAAGGATGGCAGAATGGAGGTGGTTACAATCGAAGGGGATCGGCAGCTGGCCAAGCAGTGCTTATTGGCCACGGTCCCTGCTGAGAAAGAGCCAGAGCGAGTAAACCTCGTAGAGTTCGAAAGGGGCCCGGATGAGATCGGCCGAGATCCTGACAAGAAGAGCATTGAAGATCTAGCCGAAGTCAAGCTCGATCCGTCAGACCCCGACAGATTTTTTTCTTGATCGGCACCCAGTTGCCCGAACCAAAGAGAGACGAGCTCTCAAGATTTTTGATGCAAAATGTGGATGTCTTGGACCCCGCGCGAAATGCCTGGGGTCGACCTCGAGTTCATGTGCCATAGGCTGAACGTGGATACAAACCACAAGCCAGTGGTACAGAAGGCCCGCAGGACGAGGTTATAGCAGACGGAAGCGGTGGTCGAAGAAGTCGACAAGTTGCTCGAGGTCGGCGCAATCCGGGAGGTCCAGTACCCGGTCTGGCTGGCCAATAAGTGGTAGTGAAAAAGAAGACCGGAAAGTGGAGGGTGTGCGTAGACTTCACAGATCTCAACAGAGCATGCCCGAAGGACAGCTTCCCTCTTCCCAAGATTGATCAGATGATCAACGCCACTACTGGCCACGACAGAATGAGCTTCCTCGACACCTACAGAGGTTACCACCAGATTCCCATGTATGAGCCAGACGAGGAGAAAACTGCATTCATAACCGCCCGCGGCACTTACTGCTACAAGGTGATGCCCTTCGGGCTCAAGAACGCGGGGGTAACTTATCAGCGCCGCGTCACCAAAATGTTCCAGGCTCAGTTCGGCAAGACAGTCGAAGTCTACATTGACGACAAGGTCGTCAAGTCCAACAGTCGAGCAACCATCTGGCGGACCTGGCCCAAGTCTTTAGCATCCTCTGTGAGTTCAAGCTCAAGCTAAATGCTTCCAAGTGCGCTTTCGACGTAGCTTCTGACAAGTTCCTCGGAAGCCTAGTAACGCGAAGGGGGATAGAAGCCAATCCGGACCAGATTACAGCAATCCTGGGCATCCAAAGCCCATCTACTACAAACGAGGTCCAGAAGCTTACAGGCATGGCTGCAGCACTCAACCGCTTCATCAGCAAATCGTCAGATAAGTGCCGGCCTTTCTTTCAGCTTCTAAAAAAGAATTTCAAGTTTCAGCGGACCCCTGAGTGCGACCAAGCATTGGAAGCACTCAAAACCTATTTATCTTCACCACCCTAACTCTCTACCCCAAGTTAAGGGGAAATTTTGTATTTGTATATTGCGGTCTCGGATCATGCAGTGAGCTCCGTTCTCATCAGAGAGGACGATGGTGTCCCAAAACCAATCTACTACATGAGCAAGATCCTGCTAGATGTCGAGACCAGATATCTTTTGCTGGAGAAGCTTGCGTTGGCACTCGTCAGCGCCGCCCGCAAACTCTCCCATTATTTCAATCACACACTATTATAGTCATCACGGAGCACCCACTCCGATCTATTTTCAAGAAAGCTGACTTTTCAGGGCGCATATCAAAATGGGCAGTCGAACTGGGGCAGTATGACATCCAGTACCGTCCCAGGACTGCGATCAAAGCCCAAATCCTGGCAGACTTCATCGTAGAGTTCGTCTCACCGAGCTCGGCTTCGACCCAGCCCGGCACCGAACTGGGGGGCATAGGGCATGAGCGTGAAGTCACCGAGGTTGAACAATCCTCTCAGAGCCAAGATCCTGTCTCGGCATGGAAGGTCTTTGTCGACGGCTCATCCACCTCCAAGAGAGCTGGCGCCGGCATAGTCTTCCAATCGCCAGAGGGACTGGTCATAGAGCAAGCCTTCACCTTGGACTTCAAAGCGACAAACAATGAAGCTAAGTATGAAGCTCTGATAGCAGGGCCGAATAGGGCCCGAATCCTCGGAGCCCAGCAATTGGTGGTTTTCAGTGATTCACAACTGGTAACTAGCCAACTCACTGGAGACTACCAAGCTAGGGACGACAGGATGGCGGCCTACTTAGCCCTCGCAAAGAAACTGCTCTCGTACTTCTAGACAGCCGAGGTCAGACAAATCTCCAGAGATACCAACACGCATGTTGATACACTTGCAAACCTGGCCTCCGCTGTCGAAGCGGGAAAGAAAAGGACCGTTGAAGTCGGATCGATACTGAGATCAAGCCTAGAGCTCCACTCACCTCGGCAAGTCCTGTGCGCTGATCTCGGCCCAAGCTGGATGGACCCAATCATCTCTTACCTGAAGGACGACCAGCTCCCCGAGGACAAGAATGAGGCCCATCGGGTTAGACTTAAGGCGGCTTGATTCTGGCTATCTCCTGAAGGCAAGCTCTACAGGAAGTCCTTCACAGGTCCCTATCTCCAATGCGTCCATCCGAGCAGAGTGGACGGCTTTCTGTATGAGGTCCACGAAGGAATCTGCGGCAGTCACATCGGAGGGCGGTCACTGGCATATAGAGCAATAAGCCAAGGTTACTGGTGGCCGTATATGCAGAAGGATGCGCAGGTACATGCCAGAAAATGCAAAAAATGTCAGAAGTTCTCCCATTCTCTTCACCAGCCAGTGTAAGACCTGAGTCCCCTCACTAGTCCATGGCCTTTCGCTCAGTGGGGGCTGGACATTGTGGGACCTCTTCACCGAGCTCCAGGGAACAAGAGATGGCTGATAGTTGCGACAGACTACTTCACGAAGTGGATAGAAACTGAGCCATTGTCCTCCATCACTGAAAGGGACTCCAGGAACTTCGTGTGGAAGAACATTATAACGAGGTTCGGCATCCCCAGGGCCCTGATTTCAGACAATGGGACTCAGTTCGACTCCAAATTCTTCAAGGACTTCTGTCAAGAGCATGGCATCAGGAATCACTATTCCACTCCGGCGTACCTGCAGATTAATGGTCAGGCCGAAATCTCTAACAAAGTGCTGCTCGACGGCCTGAAGAAGCGATTGGACAAAGTGAAAGGGAGATGGGTAGAAGAGCTTCCCAGCGTGCTGTAGGCATACAGGACGACCCCAAGACGATCCACCTCGGCGACACCCATCTCGTTGGCCTATGGAATGGAGGCGGTCATTCCCTTAGAAATTGGCCTCCCTACCCTGAGATCCGAACTTGTCGACCAGGGCCGAAACGAGACGAACCTGGCAATGGAGCTGGACCTAGTTGACGAGTGCCGAGATACGGCGGCCATACGACTGGCCAACTATCAGCAGCGGTTAGCCAGGGGACACAATGAAAAAGTCAGATAGAGGAGCTTCTGAGTAGGAGAATTAGTGCTGAAAAAGACCCAGCCAGCGAACAGAGACCCAAATGAAGGCAAACTGGCCCCGCACTGGCATGGCCCATTCAGGGTGGTCTCAATGGCAGGACGATCTTCTTACAAACTTGAAGACCTGGAAGGCAGGCAGTTGCCGAGACCGTGGAACGCATCACACTTGAAAAAGTTCTATTTCTAAGATGTAATAAAAGTTCCGTGATCAATGAAAGCAGCATTTCTCAAATCTGTGTCATCTTATCTGAGTTCGGCAGCTCCGGGTTCATACACCTTGGGATTGACTTCGGATCCATACATCCAGTCGTCCCTAAATTCTGGGTTCACGCGCCCATAGACTGACTTAGGATTTACACATCCAGTCGCTCCTAAAACCTTGGGTTCGTACACCTTGGGACCGGCTCCGGATTCATACATCTAGGTCGCTTCCTAAATTTCGGGTTCATACACCTTGGGACCAGCTCCGAATTCATACATCCAGGTCGCTTCCTAAATTTCGGGTTCATACACCTTGGGACCGGCTTCGGGTTCATACAGCCAAGTCGCTTCCTAAATTTCGGGTTCATACACCTTGGGCCCGGCTCTGGATCCATACATCCAGGTCGCTTCCTAAATTTCGGGTTCATACACCTTGGGACCGGCTTTGGATTCATACATCCAGGTCGCTTGCTAAATGTCGGGTTCATACACCCTGGACCGGCTTCAGATTCATACATCCAAGTCGCTTCCTAAATTTTGGGTTCATACGCCCTAGAACTGACTTCGGATTTACACATCCAGTCTTCCTAAAAATCTGGGTTCAGACACCCCCTAGGTCGTTCCCGGGCTCAGGCTCGCACAGCCGAGATCCTCGAGACTCCGGTTCTACCTCGGCCAATGACCGTTCATCTCGGCCAACGACAGTTCGTCTCGGCCAATGACAGTCCATTTCGGCCCATAACAATCTTTGAAAGAAAAGAGCAGTGCAAGCACAACGGTGCAGAAAAGCAGCACGGAAAAGCAAAAAAGAATGCAAGAATGCAAAAATACTGTACACAGGTGATATGATCAGAAACTTTTTTTATTCATTGTAATTACTTCATTACAAGGATTACAAAAAAGAAAGAAAAATACAGCAAGGAGGCTCGCAGTCCTCTAAAAACAGAAAAAGAAAGGAAGCTTCGAGACTGCTCTTCGCTGATTCACCAGGAGACACTGATCTTCACTGACTCTTCAGTCCGGACTTCAGCGCCAAGAGCTCTTCAACACCCTCTGGTTAGGGAGCGAAGCTCAGACCCCTGATCCGCCTACTGGAAATCTTCAGCCGGAAGACCTCTCGATCCTGCCCGCTGCTTGGAGGTCTGGATATCCCACAGAAGGACCTGCAGCATGGTTCCACACAGGAACCTGTGGGATGAAAACAAGACCCCCAACCGCCCGGAGGCGTCTGGATCTGGTCCTCAGTGCCAGGAACTCTACAATACCCTATGGTTGGTCAGACCAAAGTTTGCAAACAAGCTCGAGCTCTTGGTCCTCTGTCGATGCTTGGATCTCCACAGAGCAAAGTCTGCAACCAACTCCCCGGCTCCAAAGGATAATCACCTCCCAACCACATAAGCAAGAGATGATCTCCTCGCGGCCGCATCGGTGGGAGTTGACCGTGGACCGCGTTCAGAGAGCGCGTAGTCCATGGAGATCATCTTCAGAGAACGCGCAGACCACGACAGACAGTCCCTCCCGGAGGAAGCTGCCTTCTATCACAAGAGTTTCGCCAGGGTCAAAGGTTCCTAGAATCCTACTGATCATGGCTGCCAGAATGACTAACAGAAAGGGACAAGTCCCCATGTATTTACAGAAAATAAAATGTCCTGGTCCTTCTTCTCTCCCATGGCAGGCCTGCTTCCCCACGTTTATAGGAGGAAGGAAGGCTCAGAACTCGAAGACCCATCAATGAGGCGAGGTCTCCCATGCTTTGCGTGGAGTACACGTCTGCCACAAGTTTGACCAATGGCTCCGATGGTGCCACGTGGAGCCATCTGCTCATCTTCCGCCTCGACCGTACCACCACACTTACTGCTATTTATGGTCTTTAGAATACGGAGTATCAGTGTAGATAACTATGAAGATCGTTCGGTACTCTCTCTAACTCAAAACTCACACGTCATGTCACAAAAAGCGCTCAGCCGGACTCAAAGAGCCGAGCTCAAAAGATAGGGAAAGAGAGAGAAGGAAACGCGAGTGCACAGTAAAGAAGCCCCGCTTTTCATTAAAACTGAAGGGAATTACATTCAGAAGGAAAGGACCAAAAAATTACAAGAACACAAAACAAAAAAGCCTTCTCCACAAGCAGAGTCGACAAAACTGCTCCGAGGTCACGCTGGATCAGAGGCGTGAGGAGTAGCAGCGGCTTCAGTGTTATTCCTGATCTGTTCGGCAGCAGTCGCCCCGCCAGCAGGAGCAGCGACAGGAGGAGCAAAGCTCGGCGTAGGAAGTGGAAACGGAGGGGGTTCCTGGAAGGACGGATGATCCTCCGAGACCCCGGCCTCCTTCAGGCCGGCACGCCATCCTTTCACCCAGGCCTTATCCCTCACAACGAGGACTCTGGCCTTGTAGTGAACCGTGACTTGCGACTTAGCGTCCTCAAAGGCAGCATCGCACTCAGACTCGAGCCTGGCCTCGACTTCATCCACCCTCTTCGTTTCAGCTTCGAGCTTGGCCTCAAATTCGTCCTTCATCCTTTGCACAGAAGCTTCAAGCTCGGCCAGCTTCTTCTTCTCAGCCTCCATCTCACCCCTCGCCTGCTCGAGCCCGGCCTCGTACTCACCTTCGGCCCTCTCCAATTTCTGAGTGATAGCGCCTAGAGTTCCCTCTAGGCCGTTCTTCTCCACGGTCAGCTCGGCAATATCAACACTGTACTTGTACAGTCTGTCGGCCGCGACCATGGACTTCTGCACCGCCTGTTGAAGAAACGAGGCATGCAGGACGGAAGTCAAAACATTCACTGATATTAAACAACTGGACAAAAAATATATAGAGATTCAAATGGGCTTACCGTGAAATTCGACTGCCGCATCGATAGTATCAGGTTCTGATCACTATACCTGTCCAGTTGGGCCATATCTCGAGGAAGGGCGCAGGCCCGCGCGAGTGCCTCGAGGACGAGGGGATCGATCCTGTGGAGAACGCGATCATCCATCATCATCAGCCTCCCTGGTTCGAGCTCGAAGCTCAGCTCCCACTGGCGTGGGCCATCGGATGACGAAGCCGCAACCGAACTGGGACCTGCCTCGGTTCTTGGCCTTTTCTGCGGCCGAATCTCCTCTTGCTCGGCCTCAGCTGGGGGCCGAACGTACCTCCAGTTCGGCAGGACTGGAAGGAGCAGGGATCTCTACCACTGCCGCAGGAGAAGCCGCCCGAACTCCCGGAGAAGGAATCTCGGAGGGATCCAGATTCGTAGGCGCTTGAGAAGCTTGGGCACCCTCGACCTCGACCCTCGACACCAAGTGCGAGAGTTTCGAGGTCCTCAAAAGATAGGCGTCGGGCGTACCGCATCTCTGAGTTCGGCGAGGAAGCTTGGGCGACCTGACGCAACCTACTTCCTGAGGCCTCGCGTGGCCTTGATCCCGATGTGGAAGCCTGGGTACCTGACGCGACTCTGATGTCAGACGTCACCCGCGAAGGCCCTTCTTCGGTCCGGGCCCTAGGATCGGCCTGCTCTCGCTCAGCTTCAGGGTCGGCTCCACCTGAACCTTCTTCTCGGAGCAGCTCGATTGTGCCCCTTATGTATCCACGATACTTCGGCTGGTACCCTAGCAGTGACCAAGCCGCCCTGCCCTCGTGGCCGTTGTATCTTTTCACTAGTCTGAGCCAGGCATCGTTCCTCGTCCAGATATACCGAGCAGCCCGCTTCCTCTCCTTCACAGCTGCATAGCAATCAGAGGCATCAATTCAGCAGAATAGAAGAGGAAAAAGCATATGGGAAATACACAAAAGGAAGATGGTATTTACTTGGAACGGTCCCGAAGTGGTGAGGAACCTGGTATCCTCTATCGGTGTCAGCTACACCAAACTCCCAGTTACCCGAGACGTACAGGAGGTTATCCCCGGCATATTTACTTGAGTCCTCCAGGTAGCGAATGAAGCCCTCCCGACCTGGCTTGGCCCGGAGATAGTAGGCATCTCTAGACCTGCATATGTCGTAAACGTCCTCGATATCGAAGACGCCGAGGTCGATGCCCAGAACCTCGTTCAACTTGGCCGTGCCCATCACGATCTTGAAGACGTTGGGCAGCAACTGGCAGGGGTAGAGGCACCACTGACTGAGGCATCTCCTAAGAAAGGGGTGAAGGGGGAAACGAACCCCACCTTCTGTCACGGCCACTGGGGGAAAAGGCATCCATCCACATGAGAAGTCGCGGGAGTTGAAACCATTAGGGTCAGCCCCCTGACTCGGACATCGGCGGGGATCTTAAAGGTCGACCTAAAACCCTCAATCGCCGCCTCACTCTCTAACCAGTGACTATAAATACCCATTCCTACCCAAATCCAAAAGCAAAGAAGAAGCCCTAGACCCAAAATCTACGGAAAGGGTAGAGGAAGGAGAACTTACGAAGGTAAGACCAAGATGCAGGCTAGCGAAGGACTCAATCTCGGCAGCACTCCTCTTCTCAGGCAAAGATCTCTCGCAGCAGTTTCGTCTTCTCTGGTTCAGAATGACAATAGGGAAGAAGGGAACTGCAATGACCCTATAAATAGGGGAGGGATCCCCTCTTCAGAAGCCCTAGAGGCACATGCCAGACGCTTTTTGGGGCTCCGCATATATCATTTCAAACAATGAATGCGTCCCTGACAAAACGGCGCACGCATCCTCGCGGTGACTGGACGACCAATCAGAAGATGACACGTAGAGCCGTCGATGTGTCTCCTACATCGGTTCGCGAGCATCATTTATTACCTAGTTCATTCAAAGCAATTATGGATGAAGGCCAAGTGCCGACGGTCGAAACCAAAAGGAACTCTATCCCAGAAGGGCTCCTTATCTCATAGCTCCCGACCTCACTCTGCTGGCGAACTTCGTAAGGTCAGAAGCTAGGGGCAATTGTGTGGGGAGATATTCCAAGCTCCAGGATTATGCTAATCACGGCTATAAGATGGGATTGAGTACTCCCACGTGCCAACCATGTGGCACCCAGACTTGCCTCGGCTGCCGGGACAGAGGCCTCAGCCGAAACCAGATAGGCTTTGGATGCTAGCACCGAGCTCGGCAACCAGGGGCCTACTTCGGCTAAAGAGCTTCACCTCGGCCAAAGGAGCCGGGGATCCCGGCAGAAGGAGCCGGGACGGAAGTCGAAGCAGAGAAGGATCTCCTCTCGCGCCCTTAGCCCACCACGTCATCAGACACGTGGCAGAGTAGGGGCGCGAGTCAGTAGGACAGATGCGACATCAGCCGTCCACAATCTTCGCCAGATCGCTGACAGAGCGGCATCCAGCGGCTGTAGCCAAATCAGGGCAATGCCCGAGGGTGGATCCGAAGGGACCTCAACCGCCAAAGGCGTCCAACATGATCTGGCCCAACATGACATGCATTAAATGCATTATGGGCTGATCCGACTGGCATTAAATGCAACGTGGGCTGAAGTGGACCGCATTTATGACTTTGTGAGCTGATAAGGACTTCCTTATCAAATCATGGGACCCACTCCCAAATATTATCCAAAATATCCTCCAGAGTTCTCTATAAATAGAACTCCATTCCACATGCAAGGTACGCACACCTAAAATCAGAGAGCTGTTACTCTGCCTCTCTTCTTCCTCTCCTTCCTTTATCTCAGTTCATACACTGACTTAGGCATCGGAGAGCCTTGCGCCGCCCAGGCCAAGGTCCTCTGACCGTTTGCTCTTCCCTTTCAGGCTTAGAGGCAGCAGATCATCTCCTTCATTTGGATAAGTCCTGTAAGGCACCCCCATTATTGTGAGTCATAATTTTCTGCACTTACAAAAATGATAATTTATGTCAAACAATGGGAATGCATTGTTTCGAAGAAGCATATTTAGGAGAGGGCACCATGGCAATCTGTCCTTCACTTTCATCATGCATGCCACCTTTCACATTGAATAATTGAAGGGATTGCGATGACACTTTTGTTTGGGACCCGGTGAGATATGTGATAGTAGTTCATAATTCGGCTCCTGTTTTGCTTAGGGGCTACAAAGGCTACAATAGCTATTTATAAGGTAGACCATGCTGCAACTAGGGCTAAAACCTTATGCTACCGTTCTGATAGCACTAGTGGTCAAGCCTTTATAGTTTTATTCTATCTTGGGCAGTCTAGATTCTAGAAGCAAAATTATGTTATGGAGTAGAAGATGATATTATCTTTTTGGGCAAGCAGCAATGATAAAGATCAATGTGCTTTCAAGAATGGGAATGAGAGTTTAAGAGAATGTATCATCTTACTTTAGCTCATTTTGTGAAGTTCTTGGTTTGGATGGGTGAACCAATGTGAAGGTAATCTCCTAGATCTTAAATAGGGATATGAGCCCTAATATGGGTCGCGGACAAGGTCATCGCCGACCTTATTCAAGTGTAAATAGGGTCATCGCCGACCTTATTCAAATATGTAAATAAGGTCGGCGCCGACGATGTGCCAAATAGGTAAAAAAAGAATGAAAATCGGGCCCAATTGCTCTAATTGGTGCCTCACTTGCTAAAGTGTTTGATTGCGTAACACGTCCGGATTAAGTGTTTTTTTGGTTAAATCCTCTTTAATGATTCATGATCATTGAATGGTGTATAAATGATTGATCTACATACTTTTATGTTAGATCTATATATTTAGGATTTTGAAAATGATTTTATTAAATCTTATTTTATTTTAAAAATAATTGTTGTTAGTTGTAGTTGTTAGTTGTTAGTTGTTACTTAGAGTATTTATGATACCAAAAGCTTATTAATAGTGTGTAGATGATAGATATATATATCTACTCATAGTCATAAACATGATTTAAAATTTTATTTTAATTATTTTATTTTTGAATTTTCTAATATTTGAATTATAATATATCATTTTTTTAGGATTTCGTTATAAATATTTTTTTTAATGATTCATAATCATTGTGTGGTGTGTAAATGATTGATCTACATACTTTTATGCTAGATCTATATATTTAGGATTTTGAAAATGATTTTATTAAATCTTTATTTTTTTTTAAAAATAACTGTTGTTACTTGTTAGAGTATTTATGATACCAAAGGCTTACTAATAGTTTGTAGATGATAGATCTACATCTACTCATTGTCATAAACATGATTTTATTTTTAATAGTGTTACCGGCCATCTCAATCTACAGGGGATCAAGATAGTTCATCATCTTATAAAGAACAATCTGAACATGGTCATGGGTATGGTAGTGCTGCGCAATAGTATGGAGCATATCTTTTTAACCAATACCGAAGAAATGATGATGATAATATTGAGCATGGGTGATACTCCACTTGGAATTAGGCCGTCAATCTGTCATACAATCATACTTATCAATCTCTCTCTAGTTTCTACTCTCTAGTCCCCTCTAATTTCAAGTAAACCATGAACCTTTTGATGCCAAGTGTTTTATGATTTATCTATCTCACTATCATATTTTAAATTTTAATATGTTATCTTCATGGTCATGAATTTCAAAACTTATTTGATGATTGAGTTATTATTAAATGATGATTGATATGTTATCTTTATTTTCTCATATTTTACACTAATAAATTGATCATGAACATCAATAATGGTTGCATTATATGAAATACTAGAGAATAAAGCGAATAGCGATATATACAGGACTCATAACTTAAGATGATCGAGATTTTGATTTATTATTATTACTAATGGAAAAAAATATTATTTTCCGATAATTTCTAATATTTTAGATTTTTTATAAATTTTTTGGATTAAAAAAAAATTTCAATCGCAACGGATCGATATCCACGATCGATACCGATATGATATCAGTTTTTCTGCCCCATCGTTTCGAGAATCAAAACTGAAATTTTAAACCAGGGTAACACGAGCTGTGCGGTCTTGCAAGAGACCTTTCACTCAGTGTCACATTGTAACACGAGCCTCAGTGTCACATTGTACTTTTGCAACCATTACAGGAGTATTTTAGTAAAAGCAAATTACCTCTTTTGAAAGGTTCTCTCTCTCCCCCCCGGCCCTCACAAGGCCGTTAAAAGGACATTTAATACGTTTACCGGTTTACGGACCCTTGTGTTGGATTTTGCTCCATGCAAATTGGTACAAATGGCATGGCTTTCATCATTCATTCTTTCCAGAATGTCGTGATTAGTGGCCATATTAGGGTTGTGCTTTACGCCAAAGATGGCACTGATGGGATGATCTCAGCCATCCGATCAATGCAATGATGTATCTACAATGGGGCCCAATATTTGGATCATCTAGATATTGGTCGACCTATGCCTGAGTTCGGATCTGTCGTTTACTCTCGGTCATTCTGGGTGTAAGATGAGAGCATCTTTTGTGCCCGCAAGCCTATATTATATTGAATTTCTAAAAATTCCATTAATAAAGTTAAGAGTGTTCAAGTATTAAAAAGGAGAAGAATGAAGGATATAAGTTATAAAAATTACCTTCAGTTCAAACCCCAACTATTTTAGGATTTGATTTTACCAGAATCATGGTTAGGTGATTTCCCACCCAGGAGAGTCTGTGATAGCACTTTGTGGAATTTTACCTTACTTTACTCCTCTGATTTTAGCCTCTTTGACAATAAGTAGTTGCTTATATTATTTTTTTCAAATTCCAAGATCAAACAAACAGATCCAAAGTGATTAGAATAGTTTCTACAATCTTAATTAATTAATCTTGGACACGTAAAATCAAGCCATACTGGTGTGAGGCAAACTGCATCAAATGAGGGGGCTCCTCTTGTGCCCCAATCAAGCAAGTTCATCAGGTGGGCAGTGGACCGCACGAGTGTCAACCACGTACCAGTTTATTAGCAGTAAAGTAGTTCTATCTTCTAGCTTGTAAGTGAAAAAACATGATGAGACCAACCCAAGGAATAACTTGCACTGGATATACTAGCAGGCAATCTTAATTCATAAAAAAAAAATAAAAAATTACATGAATGGGCCCACCACATCAACTACTTTGATGGACAGTTGGACACACATGTGGGCCTGAGGGATTAAGAAAAACATGTTTGAGTATGATGACTCCACCAAAGTGGGACTTAAAACTTCACTAGGATGGGAATAATGATAGTGACAATGACTCCCCATGGGAATCGTAGTTGAGCTTTCATAAATCATTAATCTCTTCACCTTACTTTTTCTTTCCCTTTCCTTTCCTTGCAAGGAGCTTAGGTCCTTTTGATGATGGGGATATTAGTGGTTGTTACACTGGTAGCTCCAACGGCTGGTATTTGCTGTTGGGAATTCCTTGGAATACGAGGCAACGACTTTGAATGTTGTAATGAAGGGCCATCTAATTCTCTATTAAATTGATGACAATACATAAATGCTCATGTACACTAGTTATTTGGGCCCAGCTTCCTAACCTACTGCTTTTATGAGTAGCTTACACTCACTAGCTGAATAAGAGAATGTAAAGACAGAGTTATTGGAGCAATGTCAGACCCGTGGGGCCCACTAGGATAAAGGAGGTTGGAGGACAGGAAGGTCTTTGCTAGGATAGAGGCCTGCATCTGTGACGATGGATTCCTTCAAAATCAATGGTTGGAGATTGTGAACCGTTTTGATGATTGTGAAATTTGCGTCGATCGAGTGGCAATTAAGGAAGGGAGGGGATATGAGGGGGAAATAGGCTCAAAGGTGGGCCCCACCTGAGCACTAGGCATGTGAAGGTATCTTGAGGTATGCCAGGTGACCAAAATGGAATGAATTGGTGCATTCATAAAAATACCGAGTCCTTTGACGATGGGCAAAGAGGAGAAGTTGCATCTTTTTCAACTTTTTGAGACTACACTATATGGGGCCCACTTCTTTATATTATATATATTATATATCAATTATTATTTCTATATTATATATGTTATAGGGGATTTTACAAAAAAAAAAAAAAAAAAATTTAGATGTCCACTGGGCTCACAACGTAATGTTAACCTCCATTGCACCGGATCAGTCACTTTTCACGAAATGGTATTTTTTTTTAACACTTTCAACTAGCGTCCCTAGTTTTATAACGTTAAGGATCGCTAGGGACTCTGCGGTGTATACGAAAAGTAGACAAAAGAGGGTTTTTTCCCTCTTTCGTTGTCCAGGTCTTCTTCTCCAAGCCGTCTTCCCCAAAATGTCTGATGTTCCATTCTTTTTTTATTTTGTGTAAACTTTTTTTTCTAGTTTTGACAGGTAGAACTAATGTCTAGATCTAAGATAAATCTCAGATGATGTGAAGGATCTATACAGGGAGAACTAATTCTTGGTTAGAAACACACAACAAAATGTTGTAAATATAGATCTGAAGATCTACAAAACAAATGCGGATCTATACAGGTAGATCAAATGCTTGCTCATGAACACACGAAAGAAATACAGATATGAAGATCTACATAGAAGAGAAACGACTTCAAGCAACATATCTAACATTAAAACACATTTTAGCAAAAACATCTAATGCCCGGGAGAGAGGGCGAGTTCCAAAACCCTAATCGTTATACAGTGGGGGTTGGGGTGAGATGGGATCTGAGAGGGATGAGTGGTGGAGGAGAAGAGAGGAGGAGGAGGAGGGTGGTTGTTGGTGGAGGAGAGAGGTGAATATGGCTTCTTGCAACTGAAATTGGAAGGATCTGCAGGTCCCTAGGGACCATTAACGTCATAAAATCAAGATCGCTATGGACGCTAGTTAAAAGTGCTAAATGAAACATGACACCGCAGGATCCCTAGCGACCCTTAACGTTATAAAACTAGGGTCGCTAGGGACGCTAGTTGAAAGTGCTAAAAAAAATACCATTTCGTGAAAAGTGACTGATCTGGTGCAATGGAGGTTAATATTACCTTTTGAGCCCAGTGGACATTTAAGCTGTTTTTTTTTTTTTTTTTTTTTGTAAAATCCCCTATATTATAATGTAAATATATATATATATATTACATTCTGGGGCCCACCCCCAAATATTATAATATAAATTTTTTCACTACACCATTGTGGTGCCCACCCCAAAAATTATAATATAATATAATAATATATTATTATAAGGAATTATAATCTTTTTCATTACACCTTTGTGGGGCCCACCTCCAAATATTATAATGCAAACTTTTTCACTACACCATTGTGGGGCCCACCCCCAAATATTATAATATATTATTATGAGAGAGGGCCCAAACATTATAATGCAAACTTTTTCACTACTCTTATAAAAGATGAGAAGTTGCATCTTTTTCATCTTTTTGTGACTACATGTGGGGCCCACTTCATTATATTATATATTATATATTATAAATATTATAATAATATATAATATATTATATATCTACTATTATTTCTATATTATATATATTATAATGCAAATATATATATTACATTCTGGGGCCCACCCCCAAATTTTATAATATAATATAATAATATATTATTATGAGAAAGGGCCCCAGATATTATAATGTAAACTTTTTCACTACACCATTGTGGGGCCCACCCCCAAATATTATAATATAATATAAGAAAATAATATATTATTATAAGAAATTGCAAACTTTTTCATTACACCTTTTTTTAGGCCCATCCCCAAATATTATAATGCAAACTTTTTCACTAATCTATTGTGGGGTCCGACCCCAAATATTATAATATAATATAATAATATATTTATTATGAGAAATTGTGAACTTTTTCACTATCTTCTATCTTTTACTATTCTATCTATATCTATATCTATATACTATTATAAAAGAGAGCAAGATGTACAACTTTTTATTTTTTTTTTCACTACACACTCGCCCAATCAAATGCAAGATATGGGCCCCACTTAAGATAATAATAATATAATCTATATATTATTATTACTCTTCTAAGAGAGGAACTTGGGCCCCACTTATATAATAATAATAAGATTATAAAAGAGAAGAACTTGTGTGCGCCCCACCTATATAATAATAATATAATCTATATACATTATTATTATTATTAAGAACAAAATGCCATAACTTGTGTGGGCCCCACTTATATAATAAGAATAAGATTATAAAAGAGAAGAACTTGCATGGGCCTCACCTAGATAATAATAATATAATCTATACATTATTATTATTATTATTATTTCTCTATCTCTATCTCTATGTCTCTACTATTAATTATTTAATTAATTAACTATTATAAAAGAGAGCAAGATGTAAATTTTTTTTCACTACACACTTGCCCAATCACATGCAAGATGTGGGCCCCACTTAAGATAATAATAATATAATCTATATATTATTACTCAAATACAAGATGTGGGCCCAACTTAAGATAATAATAATAATATAATAATATCATCTATATATTATTATTACCCTTCTAAAATAGAAGAACTTGTGTGGGCCCCACCTATATAATAATAATATAATCTATACATTATTATTATTTTTTTTATTAAGAACAAAATGACATAACTTGTGTGAGCCCCACTTAGATAATAATAATGTAATCTATATATTATTATTACCCTTCTAAAAGAGAAGAATTTGGGCCCTACTTTTATAATAATAATAAGATTATAAAAGAGAAGAACTTGTATGGGCCCCACCTATATAATAATAATATAATCTATATATTATTATTATTATTATTAATGCACGTGCACCGAACACACAGTTTTATAAAGAGAATTTTTAAAAAATAAAGCTCTTAAAAAATTTAGTAGAAGCTGAAATACATTTAAAAATCAAATTTCAACAGAAAATTAGTGAATGTAAATTGCAAGGCCCATGCAATGTCCAAATACAACTGACACTACTTTTTTCTTATACATTTGAAAACAATAAAACGATGATATAGTGAAAAAAATGAGATCTCAAAAGACAATCGATATGGAATTTATATAACTTTTTGAAGATATAAATCACGTATTTCTATATATTTTATCATGAATGTGTACAAAGAAATTTAAATTTACTTTATTTAACCTATCAGGTCGACTTCTCAGTTTCCTGGTAGACTTGACCTGCTAAAGTTGGTGTCTAGTCGAAAGCATAGTCAAATTGATTACCTACAGTTTTATAAAAAAATAAAAATAAAAACTAAGAACCAGATGAGCTTACTGTTTTAACCAATTACCATGAACATTATATGTTCACTACAAAGATTCTATTAAGGAAAAAAAATTAATTATATCCTACCTAAGGACATCAGAATAAAAAATTGAGATGGTGGTTTTAGTCTAACTTACAAAGAAAAATAACATCTTACACCGATCGTCAGGAATAATAAAGTAATCCGGCTTGTCCTCAAGCGACAGGAATCAACAATGGTGGAACTATGATATGAACTCTGACGGGTAAGATTTGCAGAGCAACTGTTGATCAATATTAGTATTTAACATGTGTTTTATTTTATTTTATAATACGAACCACTATCAGGTAAAAAGAGGCAATACCTCTCCAAGAGTCAGCATCTTATTTTGCTTGATACAAAGTGCTATATTTTATACCCAGTAAGAAAATGATAATACAAAGTAATCATAGAAGTTCAGTTAAATGGAAGCTCACAAATATAGATATCCATAGGAAAAATATACAAAAAAAAATAAAAAACTACAAATACAAATCTGGCAAAAAAATTGGTTCTTCCTCTTAAGAAATACATAAGAATGTAACCTAAGTATTATAGATCAACACTTCTACTATGTTCTGTATAGAGGATGGGAGTGCTGATCAAAGTAAAAAAAATTCAAAATGAATAAAGACAAACTGAATTTGTTGCAGCTCAGCATCAAATACTTATTTTAGTTGTTTACACTTAAAACAATCACCTCATTCACTGACTCTGAAGTTAGCAGTAACGCTAGCATAATAAGCAATTCCTATGAGATTCTCGTTTTTCCTTTAAGGAAATGCATGACGCTTATATGAAAAGAAGAAGCTTGCAATGATGAAAGAAATAAATGTGTTAGAAAATGATCAAAGTTTTCAATTTAAACCTCATGAGTAAATTTAAATTTCTTTGTACACATTCATGATAAAATATCTAGAAATATGTAATTTAGATCCTCAAAAAGTTATATAAACTCCATATCGATTGTCTTTTGAGATCTCATTTTTCTCACTAATATCATCGTTTTATGATTTTCAAATGTATAGGAAAAATATAGTGTCAGCTGTATTTGGACATTACACAGGCCTTGCAATTTACAATAACTCATTTTCTGTTGAAATTTAATTTTTAAATGTATTTTAGCTTCTACTAATTTTTTTAAGAGCTTTATTTTTTTAAAAATTTCTTAGTAAAATTGTGTGTTTGGTGCACGTGCATTGCACGTGCAGGGCTCCACTAGTGTTGAAAAGAAGAGTTTTGAAACTTCTCATGGTCTGAAGAGGTAGTTTGTTTGGGGTTCATACCCATTTCCACCACATTCCATGGAACAAGGAGCCATACACTTTTTCAGTGAAAAGTTGGTTTTCCATGGTTTGAGTTTTCTCACTCTCTTCCTTTATCTCTGATTTGTGTGAGAGACGCTTTTCAACATGGTTAGGAACATGCCTTCATTTATGGAGGAAACATATGTTGCAATATTTAGAAAATTGTAAAAGAGAAAAAAATCCTAGAGCTTATATATATATGGGATTTATTCAGGTGAGAACAGTTGTGATCATAATTATTAAAATGATAAAATTTGGCAAGAGGGATTTTCGCGGCATGTAAATGCTCCTATATCACTCAAAATTATGAAAAGATAGCTCTTTGTAATGCCACATCATCATGGCCCCATTCTACCCTGCTTTGATCCATCAATCTATGGTAGAAAAGACTCGTAACTTTTTTCACGATCTCAGCTGGATCTAACCATTTGACTCTAAGGCTAGGAATTTTGGTGGTTTTGGATCCAATTTGGCTTAAATCATAATAGGGTATAATATTTGACCTTTTGATCTGTTTTGGGCATAAAACAAAAGAGAAAACTGCCTTGTGATATGAGAATGGAACCGTACAAATTCCATTCAACTTCGATGTACTGTAGTCTTTTTGGCATCTTTTGTTATTTGTTCATGACAATTCACAAGACTCTATTCAGAAAAAAGAAAAAAAGAAAGACTATATATCCATCAAGACTGCAATAATATGACCAAATAAGTCAAATTCAATCTTATCTAAATTACAAAGTTTGTAAAAACAAAGTAATAAAGAATTTCAATTAATGAGTAAAAGTCCATTCAACAAACTCTAACAATCAATGAATTAACAATCATGCCTTCAGACTTTTTAAGAAAAGATAATGGAATATATACATGTTTTTTCTTAACAGGATGTCATATGTTTTTAACTTCTTTACTTTTTTCCAAAATCCGCCACTTATATGTTTTTTTATTAGAGCAATTGAAAATCCTTTGATTGTTTCTTAGGATGCCATGTATAATCTTACATATTTGTTGAAAGAAAAGTGATTTATATTATTTTATATTTTTCTTTTAATTTTTTATCTTAACACCCTAATTCTTTTATTGTTTATAAATTTAAGCTTTCTTTCAATCATCTTCCTCTTTCTATAGTTCAGCATCTTGTTGTCTCAACCCCAAGGGTAGCTCAGTTGGCCTAGGACCACGGTTTGCATCCGGAGGTTCTAGGTTCGAAACTGCACTAACACATTGGGGCTACAGGGGAGTTTACCCGGCTTCCCTCTAAGCCCGGAGGGATTAGTCCAGCCCAAACGGTTGGGAACCCTCCGATAGCAAAAAAAGAAAGAAAAAGAAAAAAGAAAGCATCTTGTTGTCTCTTATTTTTAAAGTACAAAATAAAAAAATTGGGGTATAAAATTTCAGTTTTGCATCTTTTCTATCAAACTTTTTTTTTTTGGGTCCCTTATTTTAGTACCTTATACTTTCTCATTGCCTTTTAGGGTCATTCTAATTATATTCTCAGGGGCTTTTTTCTGAAAACAATATGGTAACTTACTTTTTAATTAGTTCCTTATTTAGATTTATTTTTATTTGATTTTTTAATTATAAATTATTTTAATTTACTTTAGGTTCTTTTCATTTTATCCAACTTGGAAAATCAGGTGGTTTCGTATATTTATTTCTTTTTTGTTCAATTTGCAATATACTATAGGTAGATTTGTTTTTGGAATTTTTATGAAAATTAAGGTTAAACTTTGCTTCTACAAATATATGAAGAAAAACATAAAAACATAGATAGATGGTGTTGTATATTCTTCTGGATGCGTCACTTGGGTGGCGACATCGTCACCCATTTCCTCTTTCTTTAGAAACCTGCAACTCCCAACCTTTCAAACCCCTACGCCTCTCCTCATCTCATTCCTGAAGAATCCGAGTGGGAACCCACCTTAGAAACATCATCAACCTCATGGGCTTATTCCGGTTCAATAAAAATGTCCTCTCCAATTTTTTGAAGGGGCCAATTACGGTAGTCTTCCCAATATGATCTTCTATTAAGGATTTTCCCACACACCATCTTCTTTCCATAACGTCAAGGGGCGCTGATGAGCAACAACCACACACTAAACCAAAGAAGCATTGATGATGGAGTTGGGGATCCCAAAGAAGGTCGGGGATTTAAAACTTCCATAGGCCCTTTCGACCACTACTTTCTTGTGGAAAAAAACTCATATCTAATTTGAGGAAAATCTTATTAGTACCAATTGACATGAAAGATAATTTCTTAATGGGAAATTCTATATGCACCCTCCCTTATTGCTTAGTACACCCACATCCCTCTATGAACAGTGAAATCACTGTTCATAGAGGGATGTGGGTGTGCTCATCACTTTTAGGGGTGCATATAGAATTTCCCTTTCTTAATATCTAGTTAACATCAATATCAACGCTTGTTAGGGACACATAGCCACCACCATCAAATGTTGAATACATTCTTCCAAATAAGCACAAAATTTTGAAAGAAGAGAAGTAGAGGAGACATGTGAGAGATAAGAAAGATGCAAGAGAGGATGAATTTCAGGAGAGAAAATGTGAGGCCCCACCCCTTGTGGACCCTGATTTGAATTTGAATGTTATAATTATAGCATATGTTATATAATTAAACTATTTATTAGGGATTAGTAAAGGTAGAGTATTTTGTTAGCCTATTTTCTGAGAGTTAGTGTCTTTTTGTAGATTATAAGTTTTATAGGGTGTCTATTATAATTATTAGAGTTTGTTAGTTAGTTAGAGGCCCTAGCTAGTAAATAGAGTTAATAGGAGGGGTTTCGACATAAGAATATTCCAACTCTTCTGAAAAAGACCTAACTACCCTTGTACTTATCTTCATTTCCATTAAACTATGAAGGACCCTTTGGTCATTAGCCACTCAACATAAGCTATAAAACTAAACCCTCCCATCCCAAACATATGCTACCTCTCCCACTCTCATTTCCCTCTCTGTTCTCTATTCTCTCTCATTTTCCCTCCAATTCTCTCATTTTCCCTCCCTTTCTCTCTCTAAGAAAACCTAGATCTAGAACCTTAGCAAGAGGAAGAAGAAGGATATTCTAATCAATGTATTTTTCATCTTCTAGTTCAATTCCATTAGAATTCTCTCTTTCTCTCTAGATTGTCTTTCTTATAGCAATTCTCTTGTGGATATGGGATTATGTGTTAGAGATCTCTTTAGATCTGGCTTTTGGGTTTGATTGTGTGATTGGAAGACCCTAACAGCTTAGGTTTTCATTTGAAGCTTGGGTCTCTCTTTTCTCTCCCTATTTTCCTTGCTATTGAATTGAGGCAAGTGCAATATACCTATTTAGCATAGAATGCATGTTTTCCCTTCTTTGATTCTGTAATTTCAATTCAATTGATGTTTGAATGCTAGGATCTATCTTTTGAGCTTGTTTTCATGGTTTTCGGCCATTGATGGATGAGTTTTCTCATTTGGAAGATCAATGGTCCAATTGTGGATGGTTGGATGTGTATTGAATTTGTTGTTTTGTATGATTATATGATGAATGGAGGAGATTGGAGAAGGTTTGGATGGAAATTGGAATGAAAGAATGAAAATCCAGACTTTGCAGCAGGCGTGTGCGCGCGGTCGACCGACCTGTAGTCGGGCCTGTAGGAATCTCTGGAAATGCTGCTCGAAGTCGGGCTTGCCACTGACTGCTGGTATCATCTGTGGTGGAGAACCTTCTCCAGACATCTGTCAAGATAAAGAAATTGGGTTAGTTCAAGTCCAACACATAGGACTACACTGATTCTACCCGATCCATCGACCTTACACGTACCCCCACACTGAAATCCTCACTACGTCCTAAAGTTTCTAGTGTATTTTATTTCCTAGAGATTTGCCCGCTCTGATACCATAAAATGTAACACCCCAATTCCGAATACCGTGAAAACCGTCAAAGTACCGAAATTGGTGCATTACTTCCCGGGAAATCCGAGAACTTCCAAGATCGTAGGTCCGCAGTGAGGTCCAATTTAAAACTTTTTGAACACTATTATAACAACTGTTAATATTGCGAAAGCATAAAGAAATAAGCGGAAGCAATATAGAGATAGCGGAAGCATAAGGTATCATCAAAATCAAATCATGTATAACGGGCTTATCCAGCCTAAAAATGACAAGTGATAGAAAATCAAGGTTTAATTACATATTTGACTAACTACCCAGCTCACCACAAAAATCTCTCAAAATCCCAAACAAACAGACACTCAAGCCCCTGCCACTGGTACTGGCTCTCCACCCTCTGGCTCGACCTCTTGGTCGGCCGATCACCATCCGTAGTCACCTACTACGGGCGCCTCTATGAGTGCGTACGCATCGCCCTCGAACTCGGGGTCAAGACCTAAGTACCAAGAGTGGATCAGATCTAAAGATTGATGGACCGCGCTCCTGCTCGGTTCTACCGAGGTCGGCGGACGTGGGAGTCCGTCGGGTCCGACCCTTTCGTAACTGGGGGGCAAGGGCGTGCATCAACATTTCTTTTTTTGTGTGGGTGTGCCAGATTTTCTATTTTACTTGGAATTGCAAGTGGTGATCCGGAGATCAACCTTCACAAGTAAAAAGGAAATCAACTTCTTTCCAGTTTTCCATTACACATATATTTACCGTGAAAGGCGATTTTTTTGGCATTTATAGCCGATTTTGGCGTTTATAGCCGATTTTCAATCCTTATCAATAATGAAAGACAAGAGTTGTGATTTTTGTCTCTTTTGAAAAAAATACAAACTACAATGAAAAGCAAGAAAAGGAGGATCTAACTTCTCAGGAGATTGTGGGGGACCCATTTAGATTGACGGTCGCAAGCCATATGTGGGCTTCGCCATCATCCATGCAGATGAGAACAGAGGATGCTATTGATTCGCTTGGCTTGGCTATAACCTCAGGTTTTTAGAGAACAAAGATCAAAAGAAGGTCCTATGTCCAATAAAAAGCCGAGTAGACGGGCTTGAAAAGCCATGTCTAAGCCATTGGCGGCAGAAGGAGAAGGCAAGGACCTTGGGGGGGGGGGGTACCCCCCAAGGGACTTTTGTCACCTTGTAGTGGTGGTCGGTGTAGGATTTCCGCAGAGTTTTCTCTCTTAGATTTCTGATGCCTCTTTCTGTCTGAGTTTCTGGATTTTCTGCAGTCTATTGTCTGGGTGTCTGATGTTCTTTCTTCTTGGAGAGCTCTCCTATTTATAGGCTTTTAGGTAGCCATTTAAGAGGGTTTATGAGCCTTAATTGTCATAAAGCTACATAAAGGGAGGAGTTACAAAATTGAATTCTTTATTTTGTAACTCCTTTTTCTTGGCTTCTGATTGGCCGGAGGAGATTGAGGGCATTTAATCGCTTTAATCGCCATGATGGGAGGAGTTTCATGGGTTAAATGCCATGAATCTCTTAACTTGTAACTCCCGGATGCTTGCTTCTGATTGGTCCGTCCAAAGAAATGGATTAATGACTGTAATAAAGCTAGTCAATTAATCGCATTAAGTGGTCGCCGAGCATCTGAAGAGTCGCGGGCCGTGCCGTGTCGTTTGGGATTCTTCTGGCGATGATCATCGATGGATCTTTATGTAGATCGACATCGGATGACCAGTAATTTCAGGTGTTTGTTGCCAACAGCAGGTCGGTGCCATCTGTCTTGTCGATTTCTCCATCGGTCGGGTAGAAAGTGTTAGATATCGCGATCACTGAGAGGGGGGGGGGGTGAATCAGTGATTCCTTAAAAACAGGTCCAATTTAACAACAAAAGCAAATCAAATCACACAAGGACACCAGATTTAACGTGGTTCACCGAAAGGCTACGTCCACGGTTCAAAGACTGTCCGAACACCAATCCGGGACAGATCTGAATCTATTTAGTCGCACCAACGACAAAGAGCACCAACCCTTAGTTTCAGATAGTACCAACTATCTAGGCAGCACCTACTCCCTTGAGTTTCAGATAGCACCAACTATCTAGGAAGCACCTGACTCCCTTTACAATTTTATCTGTACCAACAGATAGGATCACCAAACCCCAGACACCAAGCACCAACTTGATGTTCTACAGAATAAGAGTAAAAACCTTTTTCTACAGCCCTTCCCCTCTACAATCTCTCTCTCTCAATCCCTTACAAATTGAAATTAAAGCATAAACAGAGAGACACTTATCTTATGGACGAAACACCATCTTCAAGAGCACATCCTCGTCCACACTTGCTGTAGAAACGTGCAACACAACTGCACACAGCAACAGCACCTTCTTCTCTCCAAAACCCTCTCTTTTCTTCTCTCTTCTCTTCTCTTCTCTTCTGTACTCTTGAAAACGAACTTAGCAAGCCTTTATATAGGTTATGGTAACCCTAAAGAGTGTTTAAATTAGGCTAGAATTCGTTTAGAAAGAGTCCCAAACAAAATACTTAAGTTTCCTAAATTTTCGTGCAAAACTTCTATTTCTGCGCAAATCAGGTTTCCCGTGTGTTCTACCGGTAGTACTTGCGGTAGAACAGATGAAATTCTCATGTCCAAGCTTCTGCTAGAATTTAAGCCACTTCTACCGGTAGTACTTGCGGTAGAACCTTCAGAACAGCCACTTCTACCGGTAGTACTTGCGGTTGACAGATGGAAATCTTAGGGTCAGCCTTTTCTACCCCTTTTCTACCCCTGTTCTACCCCTGTTCTACCGGTAGAAATACCGGTTGACAGATGAAATTCTGATTTCCTATACTGTTCTGTTTCAGCTCTGTTTTCTCTTTGAAGCTCTATCAACACCACACTTGTGACATTGTGTTGACAATAATTCCAACACAAGATGATACTTGAGATACTAAACACTTCAATGCTTCATAAGACTTCTCAAGGCATCTCAAATTCCAACAATCTCCCCCTTTGGAATTGTTGGCAACACTTTTGGAACTTCAACACTTAGAACACATTAAACTAGTTGATCTTCATGAAGCTTCTTCAGAACCATTGTCTCCCCCTGTCTTTAAAAAAAATCAAGATCTCTAACACTCTTGATACCAATCTCCCCAAAGTTATCATAGCATAACTTCTTCTAACATTGCTTTCTCCTAGCTTAAGTCTTTCTCCCCCTTTGACAACAAGTCCAAAGGGACCAACGAAGGAGCGAATAGGATATTCAAAGAATACTTTGCTCCCCCTTTCAAGCACAACTCCTAAGGATTAGGAGAGTGTGTGACTCCTAATTTTTTTCGGAGATACTCGAAGACTTCTTTTGGTAGAGGTTTTGTGAAGATATCAGCAACTTGCTCAGTAGTTGGGACATATTCCAACTTGACCTCACCATCTGCAACCTTTTCCTTGAGAAAGTGATAGCGAATTGCTACATGCTTCGTTCTAGAATGCTGAACAGGATTCTTGGAGATGTGAATTGCACTTGTGTTGTCACAGAGGATCGGCGTAGGATCCGTTGTCGGAACTCCTAGATCAGAGAGCATTTGCCGCATCCATAACACTTGCGTACAACAAGTTGCCGCTGCAATATATTCCGCTTCTGCTGTAGAAAGGGATACTGAATCTTGTTTCTTACTATGCCATGCCACCAACCTTTCACCGAGATAGAATGCACCACCGCTTGTACTCTTGCGATCATCTATACATCCAGCCCAATCGGCGTCAGAGTATGCAACAAGAGTAAAGGATTTGCCTTTAGGATACCAAATGCCAAGCTCCATGGTACCTTTCAGATATCGAAATATCCTTTTTACTGCTGTGAGGTGCGTCTCAGTTGGTGATGCTTGAAATCGAGTCACCATACATACTGCTTGCAGAAGATCCGGTCTTGTAGCAGTCAAATAAAGCAAGCTTCCTATCATAGAACGATAAGTGGTGTGATCAACGGACGAACCCTTATCATCTTTGCTTAGCTTTGTGTTCGTTGTCATAGGTGTGCTCACTGGCTTGCTGTCTTCCATGTTAAAACGCTTCAGCATTTCCTTGATGTATTTCATCTGTGATATGAAGATACCATGTTTCAGCTGCTGAACTTGTAAACCAAGGAAGAACTTTAGTTCTCCAAGCATTGACATCTCAAATTCTTTCTTTATCTCTTCAGCAAAATTCCTGCACATTTCTTCATCATTGCCACCAAAGATTATGTCATCGACATAAACAATGACAACCAGCTGTTTGCTTCAACTCTGTTTTGACATAAAGATTGCTATCAACCAATCCTTTTCCAAAACCGATCTTGCGGAGATATAGGTCCAGCCTTGCATACCACGCCCTTGGCGCTTGTTTCAGCCCATAAAGAGCCTTTTTCAATTTGCACACTAGGTCTGAATTTTTGCTAATGAGAAAGCCATCAGGTTGCTCAATGTAGACCTCTTCTTCAAGTAATCCATTCAAGAAGGCTGACTTTACATCCATCTGAAATACCTTGAAGGTTTTGTATGCAGCCAATGCAAGAAACATACGAATGGCTTCCAGACGAGCCACCGGTGCAAAGGTCTCTTCAAAATCTATGCCTTCAACTTGAGCAAAGCCTTTACAAACTAACCTTGCTTTGTTTCGTATGACCTGACCATCTTCATTCAGCTTATTCTGAAAGACCCATTTAGTACCAATAACATTCTTATCGGTAGGTCTAGAGACTAGTTCCCATGTGGAGTTCTTCTCAATTTGTTCCAACTCCTCATGCATAGCTTTCAACCAACTTTCATCGAGACTGGCTTCAGCCACAGTCTTGGGTTCAATGGTGGACACAAGTGAGTAATTGCTAACTACACTTTGTCTTGTTTTAACACCGACCTCATGATCTCCAATGATTTGATCCTTAGGGTGTTGCTCTACCCAAGTGCTTTTCTTTCTAGGTGTAGCATTCTCTGAGTCATCCTTTGATTTCTCAGAATCATTAGGTTTAGCCACTTCATCATCAATCTCACTCGGGTCCTCATAAACGGGACTGTCATAATGAGTTCCATTCTTTGATTCATAGTTTTCATCAATTCTAGCATCGGCACTTTCTATAATTTTTCTGGTCCTTTTGTTAAGACATCTGTAAGCCTTACTAGATGAGGAATAACCCAGAAATATACCTTCATCAGCTCTTTCTTCAAATTTGCCCGGATTTTGTTCAAGACGCTTGATGTAACACTTGCTACTGAAGACTCTGAAGTGCTTGACTGTTGCTTTTCTCCCAAACCATAGCTCATAAGGATTTTTGTCTTCATGTGGCCTGATCAAGCATCGATTCTGAATGTATACAGCCGTATGGATTGCCTCCTTCCAGTATTTGTCAGCTAGCTTGCTCTCAGTTAGCATTGTACGAGCCATCTCTTGAACGGTGCGATTTTTCCGTTCCACAACTCCATTTTACTGTGGAGTTCTAGGGGCTGAATACTGTCTTTGAATGCCATGGTGCTCACAATAGTTAGTGAACTCTTCAGATGTGAATTCACCGCCTCGATCAGACCTTAAAATCTTGATACGTTTTCCAAGCATATTTTCAACCTGTGCTTTAAACACTTTAAAACGATCAAGTGCTTGATGTTTATGCTTAAGAAACAATACCCATGTCATACGAGTATAATCATCAATGCATAACATAAAATACTTATCTCCATTGGTGCTTTGAGTTCGCATCGGTCCACAGAGATCAGTGTGCACTAGCTCAAGAGGTTTCTTTGAATGATGCTCCTTTGACTTGAACATTACCCTCGTTTGCTTTCCCTTTTGGCAAGAATCGCAAATGGGGTTGGAAGGCTTTTCAATTGTAGACATACCTCTGACAGCCTTTGAATTGCAAATCTTTGACATGTTATCAAAGTTTAGATGCTCAAGGCGTTTGTGCCACAACCAACTTTCCTCTGTCCGACTCATCAAGCAAGTCTTTTCAGCTCCATCTGACAATGTATAAAGATTTCTAGCAGTCCTAGATCCAGTAGCCACTGTTTTGCCGTTGCTACACTTGTTGATAGTAAAACCATTCTTAGTGAAGACAACCTCGTGACCTTTGTCACAGATCTGACTCACACTAAGCAAGTTGTGTCTTAGTCCAGACACATATAAGACCTCGTCTGATCTGATCTTGTTTGCCTTTAGCTGAACAACACCTTTTGCGCAGATTTTAGCACCATCATTGTTACCAAACTTCACTGATCCGCCTTCATAGTGCTGTAATTTGACGAATTTTTCCTTATCACCTGTCATATGGCTTGAACAACCACTATCAAGGACCCATGGTGCTGTCTTCTTTTGTGCATTGAATGCCGTTTGCACAATGAGAGATTCTTTGGAATTACCTTCCCTTTTCTTTGCCCTCCATGCCTTAACTAACTTGGGTTTCTTTTCAACCTGAAATTGGTTAGCTATAGGCAACCTACAATCCCTAGCCAAGTGTCCATAATTATGACACATATAGCACTCAATTTTGTGGCTGTTTAGGATTGAAAAAGGGTTCCTAGTCACAAATGGGCTGTTTCTAACATAGAATTTGCAATCAGCTCTTTTATGTCCATATCTATTACAATGATAGCAATAACCATAGAATCTGAACATTCTTCCTTTCTTAGGTGGCTGGTTAAACTCCACAAAACTTTTCTTATTGACCATCTCAATACTAGGCTGAATTTGAAGCTTTGTAGCCTTGAGAGGTATGTCACTTTGTTTCTTAAACAAAGAAGGCGTAGCTTTAGAGGACTCTCCGGTCTCAAATCCAATACCAAATTTATTGTGGAAGGGCTTTTGAAATTTCAGAATTTCATTGAGTTTCATTGTCCCTTCAATTGCTTGGAGTGCTTTGAGTTTTCGGCTATTTTCCAAGTTTTCAGCCTTTGCTCTAGCGATTTCAGTTTCAAGTTTCATAGCCTCTTCCTTTTTGATACTTATTTGATTTTGAAGGACTTCCACCATTCTTTTATATTCTTCAACTTGAGTTTTCAAAGCAATAATTGAACTTTCAGATTCATGAAGAAGTTTCAGATTTTTCTTACTTGTTTTTCGTTCCATGCTAAGCTCCTCAAGTGCGGCAATGAGTTCTTCTTCGAGATTGACCTCAGCCTCCTCTTCCTCTTCCGGCTCTTGCTCCTCTTCTTCTTCAACGGTAACCATGAAGAGAGCTTCAGTTGCCTCGGCTGATTCATCATCGTCTGAAGTTTCCGACGTGCTGTCATTATATTGACTGATGAAGCTTTTTGCTTTGCCCTTCTTTCTGAAATTTTTCTTCCACTTACTCTTATCGACATAAGAGTCATCATCATTATTTTCTTTCAGCGGACACTTCGCAGCAAAGTGACCAACACCGCCACAATTGAAGCATTTAAAGGGTAGCTTCCCTTTGTACTTTCCATTGCTTCCTTTCTTCAGCTTTCTAACAAATTGAGCCTCAAGCTCATCATCATCAGTATCAGAATCATGACTAGCAGTCTCTTTTCCCTTTTTCCGAACTTTGAAGGCCGCTTCTCTATCAGATGAAGACGTCTTACCTATGCGCATCTCATAGGCAGTGAGTGAACCATGCAACTCATCCATGGAAAATTCATTCAGATCCTTGGCTTCTTCTATGGCTGAGACTTTTGAATCAAACCGGGGAAGAAGAGATCTTAGAACCTTTTTGACGATGACTGGTTCTTTAATCTCCTCCCCTAGTCCACGAATGTCATTCGTGACTTCATTCACTCGTTGCAAATATGAGTCAACATTCTCGCTTTCCTCCATGCGAAGAGATTCAAATTGAGAGCGATGGGTTTGCAATTTTGCTTCTTTGATCTTCTCATCTCCTTCATGAATGCTTTTCAACTTGTCCCATATTTCCTTGGCTGTTTTGCATGCAATTACTTTGACCAGCTCGCTGTCCACAAGGCCACTAAAGAGTGCAGTCTGCGCCTTAGAGTTGTTGTCTGCTAACTTCTTCGTTGCAGCATCATTGGGTACAATGGCAATATTGTAACCGACTCTGACAGTCTCCCAGACATCATAGCCAAGTGACTTAATGAAAGCCTGCATTCTGATCTTTCAGAAGGAGTAATTAGAACCATCAAACAAAGGTGCTTTCTTATTCCCTGTATTGGTTGCCATGTGATTTGACAAGAGATCACCCTTAGCGTGTTAAGCTTTTCAAGGGAACCTTACGCTCTGATACCAATTGTTAGATATCGCGATCACTGAGAGGGGGGGGGGGTGAATCAGTGATTCCTTAAAAACAGGTCCAATTTAACAACAAAAGCAAATCAAATCACACAAGGACACCAGATTTAACGTGGTTCACCGAAAGGCTACGTCCACGGTTCAAAGACTGTCCGAACACCAATCCGGGACAGATCTGAATCTATTTAGTCGCACCAACGACAAAGAGCACCAACCCTTAGTTTCAGATAGCACCAACTATCTAGGAAGCACCTACTCCCTTGAGTTTCAGATAGCACCAACTATCTAGGAAGCACCGACTCCCTTTACAATTTTATCTGCACCAACAGATAGGATCACCAAACCCCAGACACCAAGCACCAACTTGATGTTCTACAGAATAAGAGTAGAAACCTTTTTCTACAGCCCTTCCCCTCTACAATCTCTCTCTCTCAATCCCTTACAAATTGAAATTAAAGCATAAACAGAGAGACACTTATCTTATGGACGAAACACCATCTTCAAGAGCACATCCTCGTCCACACTTGCTGTAGAAACGTGCAACACAACTGCACACAGCAACAGCACCTTCTTCTCTCCAAAACCCTCTCTTTTCTTCTCTCTTCTCTTCTCTTCTCTTCTGTACTCTTGAAAACGAACTTAGCAAGCCTTTATATAGGTTATGGTAACCCTAAAGAGTGTTTAAATTAGGCTAGAATTCGTTTAGAAAGAGTCCCAAACGAAATACTTAAGTTTCCTGAATTTTCGTGCAAAACTTCTATTTCTGCGCAAATCATGTTTCCCGTGTGTTCTACCGGTAGTACTTGCGGTAGAACAGATGAAATTCTCATGTCCAAGCTTCTGCTAGAATTTAAGCCACTTCTACCGGTAGTACTTGCGGTAGAACCTTCAGAACAGCCACTTCTACCGGTAGTACTTGCGGTTGACAGATGGAAATCTTAGGGTCAGCCTTTTCTACCCCTTTTCTACCCCTGTTCTACCCCTGTTCTACCGGTAGAAATACCGGTTGACAGATGAAATTCTGATTTCCTATACTGTTATGTTTCAGCTCTGTTTTCTCTTTGAAGCTCTATCAACACCACACTTGTGACATTGTGTTGACAATAATTCCAACACAAGATGATACTTGAGATACTAAACACTTCAATGCTTCATAAGACTTCTCAAGGCATCTCAAATTCCAACAGAAAGCACACATTTTTTGGTTGATCGGGTGGCGATCAATCTTGTTTTCGATACTCTTGATGATAGACCCGTGTTTTGGACGGATGTTAGAGGATTTGGTGTCTCAAAAGTATGAATTTTGGAAAATACCAGAGGCTGGGCGCTTCGAATCGTGAAAAAACGGCGAAAACCGAGGTTTCCGGGGCCTTCCCGGCGACCCCGGGCTCCAGGGTCGCAGGGGCCTGCGACCCTGGGGGGTTTTCCCCTTTTTTGTCCCGTTTTGTGTCCGTTTTTGCTGTTTTTCGATTCTTTTTTCTTCTGTATTTTTCCTTGACATTTTTGACCATTTATTGGCCTGATTTCCCTGTAGGAAACCTGATGAGAATCCTTGCATTTTATTTTGCAAAGTTTCCAATTTCCTGAGAAAGCTGAAGACTTTGTCGCGTAGAGCTGCCGGTTTTCCGTCAGAAGCTGAAACTAGGCCAAACGATGTCGGAATGACCTGAAATTTGGTGTGAAGCCTATTGAGCAATAAATAAGACCAACATAGGCTTTTGTTTGAGTTTTGAAGCCGTTTGGGATCCTATCACCAGTAGACTCGCTTTTGTCGCGATGAAGATGTCGCGGTTTGATGTGCGGTCAACCGATGTCCGATTGACTTGAAACTTGACAGGGAACCTATTGGAGTCATTTTAAGATGATCCGTAGGCTCTGTCTTGGAAACCATGGTCCCGGAGAGCTTTGCCGCCGAGAGGCCTGATTTGGCTTCCGAGCGTCAAACTATGGTCAAATGTTGTCGAAATGACCTGAAATTTGACGTGTAGCCCTTTATAAGCATTTTGAAGCCGTCCATGTGCTCTATCTGATGAGTAATGGCCTCGGTGGTTCTCGCCACTGAGAGGCTTGATTTAGCTGTTCGAGGGTTGATGTAGGGTCAAACGTTGTCGGTTTGACTCGGAACTTGACGTGGAGCCTTTTGGAAGTATTTTGAGACCATCCATCGGCTCTGATCGAAGATTTGGTGTCTCCGATGCTTTCGCCGCCGAGAGCTCCTTTTTGGCTGTCGGAGAAGTGAAGTTAGGCCAAATGATTTTGAAATGGCCCGAAACTTCTTGTGTACTCCTCTTTTGGCTGTCTTGAAGGATCTTGCAGTTTTTGTTTGATTCTGACAAGATTTGATTTTTTGGAAGTAGCATTGCCTATTTATGGCAGGTTGCGACTTCATGTAGCTCTTTGGATCTTGAAGAGGCAAAGTGACATTTTTGGTGTCAACAAAGATCTGGAAAGTCACAGTATGCTGATAATGTAGGATGTATGCATCAAATGAGTAAAGACAGTAATACAGTTAAGAGAATAGCAATGGTACAGATCCTAGGCAATTGAGCATGATAAACAAATAGAATCAGAATAAGCATAATAATAAACCTACACAAACTGGCACACTCACACAAGCTGGATACCGCGGGATATTATGCCGCGACCCTCCCATACTGAACACAGTCGCGGTGGGGAAAACCTCACAGTGCTGGGGATTATCTAGCCCCGCAAATAACATCATCCATCAACACACACTGAGACCGGACCCGGTATCACACCGTCTGTCTCCAACAATGCTCATCATGATAGCCACACAACACTCTCAATAGCTCCTACCAGTGATGATCAGTCCAACTGGCTGAGCTTAGATCAACTGAGTGAATGTCTATGCCGACTCAGGAAACAATAAAGGTCTGTGTCTGTCTAGGATTTGCCTTGCGTGAACAAGGTCCTAACAAAGTCCCTAAGAGGTCCAAGTACCCAATACAACCTATGGATCATAGTACAAGTCCAAGTCCAACCATTCACCAAATACATGGCCTGGTCTACAACAGTCCAAATAAGACACAAGTCCATTTTCAATGACATATGATCCATTTATACCCAGGATGAGTCACAAGCCCATACAATCTAACCTCTCCAGTCTAGGGTAATCCACATCCAAACTTAGGCCATAAAAGGGCCCGCCTAGCCACAGACACGGGTCAATGTTCACCCAATCATATTACCGGGTCACCTCTAAGTAGTCCTAGGTTCGGGTCCTCCATTTTCCATTTAATTAACAGGTATAAGCAATAATAAGGACAAATAGAGTGACAGTAATAATATGAGGGAGATGAATCTCCAAGTACAAGGATCAATGGGAGATATCAACAGTCCAACCTAAGTAAATGATCCACTTCAGATTCAGGTCTATCTCAGGTAATTCGATCTTTAAGTGAAGCCACAGATGCTAAGGAATACTGTGTTTGGTGCTCAGAAGTTATGTGCATCACTAGTAACGTATAAATGTCGAATCATCTTAGATTACATAACCTGAACCTTAATTAGTGGACCCCACGAGTCAAGGTAGAGCCACACCATTGACTCGTGGTTGGCACAGTGATGGAAGTCTATTTGGATGGTCAATGGGCCCTACATATGATTGCAACTATAGAAATTAGAATATTAAGAAGTGTCACTATACACAGTGTGCTCAGCCGACCTCCTGGCCTGGGTGGTCAGCTCGGCACACTGGGAACAGAGAAGCAACACCCTGCAGGCAATGCCTGATTGTCCAGAACTTCCTGTGAGTTCGGCTAACTCCCTGGCCTGGGTAGTTGGCTGTGCACACTGAAAGCTCTGGCTAAAAGGGAATGTCCCAGGTTCTAGTCTCCTTTGTTGGAATCCGGCCTTTTCGGAATCCAGCTCGGAGTTCGGCTAAGCACTTGAGCTCAATTGAACACTCAGCTCAGTCACCCAGCTCAGCTCGGCAAAGCACCTAGCTCAGTTCGGTCACCCAGCTGAGTTCGGTAAAGCATTGAGCTTAGTCAGGCATTGAGGTCGGTCAAGCTCTTAGCTCGGTTAAGCGCTGAGCTCGGTTAAGCACGGAGCTCGGTCTGGCACTGAGCTCGGTAAAACACTGAGCTCGGCCATAACACTGGGCTCAGCCAAGACACTGAGCTCGGCCTAAACACTGAGCTCGGCCTAATCACTGATCTCGACCTGAGCATTGTGCTCGGCAGAACATTGAGTTCGGTCAACACTGAGCTCGGCCAATGTTAAATCCAGCCATCGCTGAGCTCGGCCAGTGCTGAGCTCGGCCATCGCTGAGCTCTGCCGATGCTGAGCTCGGCCATCGCTGAGCTCTGGGTTTGAGGAGAATTTCATGGTCCTATATCTGGATCAGATCTGAAATCAGGGACCTACCTGGGCCCCACAAATCCACTAGACCATAGTTTCCCATGCTCCCTCAATTTCCTCTTTTTCCCATGCTCCCTCGGACTGCCATAACCCACTCATCTCCTACCTTTATTCAAAACGAGTTCTGTAACAGAATCATTTTCTGTTAAAGAAAATGCACAACGCCCAGTTTCTCTTCAGGGTAATGATGATGGCCCCCTCCTAGATTAAATCCAGATCAGATTTCCCCCTAGGGTCGCCTAGGGCCCCTCAATCAGATGTGGGGTCCTGATTTTCCAAAGGTGGTCCCACCTGGGTCCCGGTCTCGACGCAGCAAGATGGGTTTTCATAATTCCATCTCTGGGAACTTGATACAGTGACCCAATTCCCTTGGATTTCTCCTCAGACCATAGAAGCATAATCAAAGAACAAAAATCATTTCCATATCATCCATCTACATCAACGGACCATTGATCATCCAAATGAGGTAACCTCATCCATCAATGGCCAAAGAAAAACCAACAGACAAGCTCAAAGATCGATCTAAACATATATAAATAGAATTGGAATTTGCAAAATCAAGAGGAAGATAAGTCATGCATTCTAAGTTAGCAGCATAGAGTACTTGCCTGATCAATTGAAGGTAGAAGGAAAAGAGAGAAAATAACAGAGAACCAGGTCAATAAAGAAAAATCCAGCAGTGGGGCTCCTTGATCGCAGATCAGCTTGAAGATTTTAGCAGAGGTCGTCCTACTATTAGGAATTCTGGGGAGAGAAAGAGAGAGGGAGAGAGATAGGAATTGGAGGGAAAGATGAGGGCTCGTTGGAGAGAAGTGGGGAAGAAGAAGAGAGAAAAGAGATAGGAATTGAGAGAGGAGATGAACAGTAATTGCTTGGGTAGGGAGAGTTTAGTTTAAATAGGTTGGGTTTTTGGGCTAGGGACAAAAATGCCCTTTGGGTTAGAATAGGATTACGGTTTGGGTAAATGGTACTTAGGTCTTTATGTGGGGCTTCTAGAAGATTCTCTGGTGCAAACCCCCTATAGTAAACACAAATTTCTAGCTAGGGCCTCTAACAAACTAACTAATTCTAAAATTAACAAAAGACACCCTATTGACTCTACTAATTACACAACTAGACTAATCCTAGGAAAATACATAATTACCCTTAACTAAACCCCATAATTAGTATAATTAAAATACTTAGGCTAATATATAGTATTCAAATTCAAATTGAGGGCCCACTAGGGGTGGGGCCTCACATTCCTCCCTCATTAAAGACATTTGGTCCCCAAATGTAAAAACAAAGTAAGAACATACCTGCGGTAGAAGATGTGGATAATCTCTCACCACCTGGTCTCGTAGCTCCCAAGTAGCCTCAGTTGGGGTGTGATGCTCCCATTGAGCCTGCACAAACTGAATGGTTCGGTCCCGAAGCACCTTCTCCTTGGTGTCGATGACGGCGACTGGCTTGGCGATGTAGGATGCGTCGGGCTGGATGTCGAGCGGCTGGTGATGCAGAATGTAGGTAGGGTCCTCCACATATTTTCTCAACATCAAGACGTGGAAGATGTCGTGCACACCCGATAACTCCGCTGGCAATTGAAGTCTGTAGGCGACATCTCCGATCCTGGCCTTGATCTTGAAGGGTCCGACGTACCTCCGTGCTAACTTGCCCTTCTCGCCGAATCTGAGGGTGCCTCGAGCTGGGGAAACCTTCAAGAATACACGGTCTCCCTTCTGAAACTCAAGTCGTCTGCGGCGGTTGTCTGTATAACTCTTCTGTCGGCTGCGGCTAATCTTCAGGTTCTCCACTATCTGGTGGATCTTCTCACTGGTGTCGCCGATGATAGATGGTCCATGGAAACTCCTGACACCAACTTCCTCCCAACAGACTGGGGTCTTGCATTTCCTGCCGTATAACGCTTTGAACGGTGCTATCTTGATGCTCGAGTGGTAACTGTTGTTGTAGGCAAACTCACAGAGTGGCAATGAATCCTCCCAGTTCTCATTGTAATCTATGACACAAGCTCACAACATGTCCTCCAAGGTTTGGTTGGTGCGCTCCATCTGTCCGTCTGTCTGAGGATGGTAGGCTATGCTGAAGCTCAACTTGGTACCTAAGGCCTGCTATAGACTCTCCCAGAAGTGAGATGTGAAGTGTGGATCTCTGTCTGAAACAATCGAAGCTGGAACTCCATGCAAATAGACGATCTTGTCCACGTACAACTGAATTAGCGAGGACGTCCAGTCCTGCTCTCATCGACACTGGCAAGAAGTGAGCTGACTTAGTCAATCTATCCACGATCACCCAAATGCCATCACTGCGTCTCCGGGTAGATGGAAGTCCTGCAATAAAATCCATGGTAATATGCTCCCACTTCCACTGAGGTATCTCGAGCTGATGAAGTAGCCCTGGTGGCTTCTGGTGCTCGGTCTTGATCTGCTAACATGTCAGACATCTGGCCACATAGCCTGCAATCTCTTTCTTCTTGTTGTTCCACCAGTAGTAGCTCCTCAAGTTCCTGTACATTTTGGTGTTGCCCGGGTGAATCGAATATCTGCTGTGGTGCGCATCTGCTAAGATTTGGTCCTTCAACTCCTGAATGTCTGGTACACACAGCCTGTCCTGGTAGTAGAACACTCCACCAATCAGTCTGAACTCTGGCCTTTGGTCAATCTGCTCGATCACTCCGACAAGCTTAGGATCGTAGTGTTGACTGTCCTTGACCTCTCCAAGCAACTCCGGTTCCCATGCGGACATGGTAGCAAGCATAACTCTATCACCGAGCGGCTGAAACTGGACATCCAAGTCACTGAAGACATCGGTCCACACACCCTCTACTGCTAGAAAACTGACTAGGGTGGTCTTCCTGCTCAAAGCATCTGCTACGACGTTCGCCTTACCCGGGTGGTATTTGATAGGGAAGTTGTAATCCTTGATGTACTCCATCCAACGCCTCTGACGGTTGTTGAGATCATGCTGAGTGAACAGGTATTGCAAGCTGCGATGATCTGAATGGACCTCAAACTTCTCTCCGTAGAGGTAGTGTCGCCACATCTTCAGTGCAAACACAACTGCTGCAAGCTCTAGATCGTGAGTAGCATACTTCTTCTCGTGTTTCTTCAGCTGGCGAGATCCATAGGCAATGACTTTGCCCTCTTGCATCAAAACATAACCAAGACCGGTCCCTGAAGCATCGGTGAAGACAACGAAACCGCCTGTACCAGAAGGTAAAGATAAGATCGGTGCTGTTGTCAGTCTCACTTTCAGCTCTTGGAAGCTGTTCTCACAAGCATCTGTCCACACAAACGGTACATCCTTCCTCATCAGCTTGGTCAAAGGGGCTGAAATCGAAGAGAAACTCTTGACGAGTCTACGGTAGTAGCGTGCTAAGCCAAGGAAACTCCGAACTTCTGTGACATTCTTCGGTCTCTCCCAGTTCACCACTGCCTCTATCTTCGCTGGATCCACTGCTAGGCCGTCTCTGGAGATGATATGTCTGAGGAAGACTACCTGCTCTAACCAGAACTCGTACTTGCTGAGCTTCGCATATAGCTGGTTGTCACGTAACAACTGTAGAGATGTCCTCAAATGCTGTTCGTGCTCCTCTCTGGACTTGGAGTAGACCAACACATCGTCGATGAACACCACTGTGAAGCTGTCGAGGTATGGAGCGAAAATCTTGTTCATCAGGGCCATGAACACTGTCGGCGCATTCGTCAACCCGAACGGCATCACAAGGAACCCATAGTGCCCGTAACGAGTACGAAACGCCGTCTTTTGCACATCTTGCTCTCTGACTCGCAGCTGATGATATCCCGATCTCAGGTCCACCTTTGAAAAGTACTGCGCTCCCTGAAGCTGGTCGAAAAGCTCGTCGATCCGGGGAAGAGGATACTTGTTCTTCACTGTTGCCTGGTTCAGCTGCCTGTAGTCGATACACATCCTCATCGACCCATCCTTCTTCTTCACGAAAAGCACAGGTGCTCCCCAAGGTGACATGCTCAGTCTGATGAAGCCCTTGTCTATCAACTCTTGCAACTGGGTCTTCAACTCTCACAGCTCTGCTGGAGCCATGCAGTAAGGAGCTCTGGAAATCGGTGTGGTGCCTGGCACAAGCTCGATGGTGAAGTCGATCGCTCTGACTGGAGGCAATCCTGGGATCTCGTCGAGAAACACATCTGGAAACTCACAAACAACCGGAATCTCCTCGACTCCCTTGGGCTTCTTGTCATCTGAGATGAATGTGATGTAGCCCTCGCAACCTGATCTCACTAGCCTCTCTGCCTTTAGTGCCGAAATCAATCTGGTGCTGTGTGGCTTCTTCTCGCCTACAAACTCGATCGTGTCATCTGAACCTTCGATGGTGAGTCTGACTGTCTTCTCAAAGTAATCCATCACCGCTTGGTATCTGGCCAACCAATCCATCCCCAAGATAACGTCGAAGTCATGCATGTGTAACACGATCAAATCTACAAACATAATGCACTCCCCAATCTGCACTCGGCATCTGGGGTGGTAAGTCTGACACACTACCCTCTTGCCCACGGGCGTAGACACAACTAGCGTGCAAGGCAACTCCTCTCCTACCCCACCAAGAACTAAAGTAAAAGCAGAAGACACATAGGAATGTGTCGCACCAGGATCAAACAATACTCTAGCAATCTGATCACAAATAGAAAGAGTACCTTCGACGACGTTCCCTGCAGCATCGGACTCCTCATGTGTGAGTGCAAATGACTGACCTGCGGCCTAAGGTCCCTGCTGCTGTCGCTGCTGTCCATAGGGTTTCTGGTGTCGTCCTCTTTGATAGTGCTGTCCCCTGGGCTGCTGGGGTCCACGTGCCTGCTGCTGGGCACGGTACTGCTGCTGAGGTGGCTGAGGTGCCGATGCAATCCGCGGAGCAGGTGGAGCCGGAGTTGGAGCTGGAGCTCTAGGAGGTGCTGGAAGATGGAGCATCGGGGGCTGTCCTCCTCGTAGTGGACAAACTCTGGAGATGTGCCCTGGCTCCCTGCAGTCATAGCACACTCTGAGCCCACGCTACTGCTGATGATACTGCCCAGCTGGCCTCTGTCTCTGGAATGGCTGCTGCTGTAGGGCCACGGGCTGCGGTCTGGCCAGAGCAACCCGGACCCGTCTCTGCTACTGACTGGCCTCAATCTGCTACAGTCGCTCCTCTGCCCAATAAGCCCTCCTCAAAGCCTCCTCGTAAGTGTGAATCTCAATGCAAGACATGTTAAGCTGGATCTCATCTCTCAGTCCCTCGACGAGCCGCCGAGTCCTCTCTGACTCAGGCATGACCAGAGCCTCTGCAAAGCGAGAGAGCTGGGTGAAGCGAACCTCATACTGGTAGACAGTCATGCTACCCTACACCAGTGCTTGGAACTCCCGCAGCTTGCGGTCTCTGACATGAGCTGGTATGAACTTCCGGAGGAAGTCCGCTCTGAAGGCAGTCCAAGAAATCTCGTCTCCGATCACCTTGAAATGACGCTGAACTATCCTCCATCAGTCCTCCGCGATTCCCCGGAACATGTAAGCAGCTAGCTGCACCCTTTGTTGGCCGGTGCACTCAAAGACTCTGAAGATCTTATCCATCCGTACGATCCAGTCATTGGCTACTAGCGGATCATCTGCGCCAGTGAACTCAGGTGGTCCCCTCTTGAGGAACCTCTCAAAGATGATGTTCGGGTTTGCCTCCCGAACAGGTGCCGCTGCTATACCTGGATGAGCCACCCTCTCGATGACATCCAGGACTTGCGTCTGAAACTGCACAAGGTCCTCGGCTTGGTGTTGTTGCGCCGAAGCCTGTTGCTCCTGAGAAACAAGGAAGGCCTGTAGGAATCTCTAGAAACTCTGCTCGAAGTCGGGCTGGCCACAGACTGCTGGTATCATATGTGGTGGAGAACCTTCTCCAGACATCTGTCAAGAGAAAGAAATTGAGTTAGTTCAAGTCCAACACATAGGACTACACTGATTCTACCCGATCCATCGACCTTACACATACCCCCACACTGAAATCCTCACTACGTCCTAAAGTTTCTAGTGTATTTTATTTCCTAAAGACTTGCCCGCTCTGATACCATAAAATGTAACGCCCCAATTCCGAATACCGTGAAAACCGTCAAAGTACCAAAATCGGCGCGTTACTTCCTGGGAAATCCGAGAACTTCCAAGATCGTAGGTCCGCAGTGAGGTCTAATTTAAAACTTTTTGAACACTATTATAACAACTGTTAATATAGCGGAAGCATAAAGAAATAAGCGGAAGCAATACAGAAATAGCGGAAGCATAAGGTATCATCAAAATCATATCATGTATAACAGGCTTATCCAGCCTAAAAATGACAAGTGATAGAAAATCAAGGTTTAATTACATATTTGACTAACTACCTAGCTCACCACAAAAAGCTCTTAAAACCCCAAACAAACAGACACTCAAGCCCCTGCCACTGGTACTGGCTCTCCACCCTCCGGCTCGACCTCTTGGTCGGCCGGTCCCCATCCGTAGTCACCTACTACGGGCGCCTCTACGAGTGCATACGCATCGCCCTCGAACTCGGGGTCAAGACCTAAGCACCAAGAGTGGATGTAGGATGTATGCATCAAATGAGTAGAGACAGTAATAAAGTTAAGAGAATAGCAATGGTACAGATCCTAGGCAGTTGAGCAAGATAAACAAATAGAATCAGAATAAGCATAATAATAAACCTACACAAAATGGCACACTCACACAAGCTGGATACCGCGGGATATTATGCCGTGGCCCTCCCATACTAAACACAGTTGCGGTGGGAAAAATCTCACAATGCTGGGGATTATCTAGCCCGCAAATAACATCATCCATCAAAACACAATGAGGCCGGACCCGATATCACACCGTCCGTCTCCAATAATGCTCATCATGATAGCCACACAACACTCTCAATAGCTCCTACCAGTGATGATTAGTCTAACTGGCTGAGCTTAGATCAACTGAGTGAATGTCTATGCCGACTCAGGAAACAATAAAGGTCTGTGTATGTCTAGGCTTTGCCTTGCGTGAACAAGGTCCTAACAAAGTCCCTAAGAGGTCCAAGTACCCAATACAACCTATGGATCATAGTAAAAGTCCAAGTCCAACCATTGGATCCATACCAAGGCCCACCAAATACATGGCCTGGTCTACAACTGTCCAAATAAGACACAAGTCCATTTTCAATGACATATGATCCATTTATACCCAGGATGAGTCACAAGCCCATACAATCTAACCTCTCTAGTCTAGGGTAATCCACATCCAAACTTAGGCCATAAAAGGGCCCACCTAGCCACAGACACGGGTCAATGTTCACCCAATCATATTACCGGGTCACTTCTAAGTAGTCCTAGGTTCGGGTCCTCCATTTTCCATTTAATTAACAGGTATAAGCAATAATAAGGACAAATAGAGTGACAGTAATATGAGGGAGATGAATCTCCAAGTACAAGATTCAATGGGAGATATCAACAGTCCAACCAAAGTAAATGATCCACTTCAGATTCAGGTCTATCTCAGGTAATTCGATCTTTAAGTGAAACCACAGATGCTAAGGAATACTGTGTTTGGTGCTCAGAAGTTATGTGCATCACTAGTAACGTATAAAGGTCGAATCATCTTAGATTACATAACCTGAACCTTAATTAGTGGACCCCACGAGTCAAGGTAGAGCCACACCATTGACTCGTGGTTGGCACAGTGATGGAAGTCTATTTGGATAGTCAATGGGCCCTACATATGATTGCAATAATAGAAATTAGAATATGGGAAGTGTCACTGTACACAGTGTGCTCAGCCGACCTCCTGGCCTGGGTGGTCAGCTCGGCACACTGGGAACAGAGAAGCAACACCCTGCAGGCAATGCCTGATTGTCCAGAACTTCCTGTGAGTTCGGCTAACCCCCTGGCCTGGGTAGTTGGCTGTGCACACTGAAAGCTCTAGCTAAAAGGGAATGTCCCAGGTTCTAGTCTCCTTTGTTGGAATCCGGCCTTTTCGGAATCCAGCTCGGAGTTCAGCTAAGCACTTGAGCTCAATTGAACACTCAGCTCGGTCACCCAGCTCAGCTCGGCAAAGCACCTGTCTCAGTTCGGTCACCTAGCTGAGTTTGGTAAAGCATTGAGCTTGGTCAGGCATTGAGGTCGGTCAAGCTCTTGGCTCGGTCAAGCGCTGAGCTCGATTAAGCACGGAGCCCGGTCTGGCACGGAGCTCGGTCTGGCACTGAGCTCGGTAAAACACTGAGCTCGGCCATATCACTAGGCTCGGCTAAGACACTGAGCATGGCCTAAACACTGAGCTCCGCCTAAACACGGATCTCAACCTGAGCATTGTGCTCGGCAGAACATTGAGTTCGGTCAACACTGAGCTCGGCCAATGTTAAATCCAGCCATCGCTGAGCTCGGCCAGTGCTGAGCTCGGCCATCGCTGAGCTCTGCCGATGCTGAGCTCGGCCATCGCTGAGCTCTAGGTTTGAGGAGAATTTCATGGTCCTACATCTGGAACAGATCTGAAATCAGGGACCGACCTGGGCCCCCACAAATCCACTAGACCATAGTTTCCCATGCTCCCTCAATTTCCTCTTTTTTCCATGCTCCCTCGGACCGCCGTAACCCACTCATCTCCGACCTTTATTCAAAACGAGTTCTGTAACAGAACCCATGTTTTGTTACAGAACATGCACAATGCCCAGTTTCTCTTCAGGGTAATGATGGTGGCCCCCTCCTAGATTAAATCCAGATCAGCTTTTCCCCCTAAGGTCGCCCAGGGCCCCTCAATCAGATGTGGGGTCCTGATTTTCCAAAGGTGGTCCCACCTGGGTCCCGGTCTCGACGCAGCAAGATGGGTTTTCACAATTCCATCTCTGGGAACTTAATACAGTGACCCAATTCCCTTGGATTTCTCCTCAGACCATAGAAGCATAATCAAAGAACAAAAATCATTTCCATATCTTCCATCCATCATCAAACGGACCATTGGTCATCCAAATGAGGTAACCTCATCTATCAATGGCAAAAGAAAAACCAACAGACAAGCTCAAAGATCGATCTAAACATATATAAACAAAATTGAAATTTGCAAAATCAAAAGGAAGATAAGTCATGCATTCTAAGTTAGCAGCATAGAGTACTTGCCTGATCAATTGAAGGTAGAAGGAAAAGAGAGAAAATAACAGAGAACCAGGTCAATAAAGAAAGAACCAGGTCAATAAAGAAAAATCCAGCAGTGGGGCTCCTTGATCGCAGATCAGCTTGAAGATTTTAGCAGAGGTCTAACTATTATTGGGAATTCTGGGGAGAGAAAGAGAGGGAGAGAGATAGGAATTGGAGGGAAAGATGAGGGCTCGTTGGAGAGAAGTGGGGAAGAAAAATAGAGATAAGAGATAGGAATTGAGAGAGGAGATGAACAGTGATTGCTTGGGTAGGGAGAGTTTAGTTTAAATAGGTTGGGTTTTTAGGCTAGGGACAAAAATGCCCTTGGGGTTAGAATAGGATTAGGGTTAGGGTAGATGGTACTTAGGTCTTTAGGTGGGGCTTCTAGAAGATTCTCTGGTGCAAACCCCCTATAGTAAACACAAATTTCTAGCTAGGGCCTCTAACAAACTAACTAATTCTAAAATTAACAAAAGACACCCTATTGACTCTACTAATTACATAACTAGACTAATCCTAGGAAAATACATAATACCCTTAACTAAACCCCATAATTAGTATAATTAAAATACTTAGGCTAATATATAGTATTCAAATTCAAATTGAGGGCCCACCAGGGGTGGGGCCTCACACTCTTGACGATTGACCCATGATTTTGATGGATGTCAAAGGATTTGGTGCCTCAAAAGTATGAATTTTGGAAAATCTCAGGAGTTGGAAGCTTCGAATTGCGAAAAAAACGACGGAAAACGGGCCTTCCAGGGCGAACCCCGTGACCCGGGGTTCCATGGCCGCCGGCGACCTTGGGCCAGGGTCGCAGGGGCGGGCGACCTTGGACCAGGGTCGCAGGCCAAGGTCGCGGGGGTCTGCGACCCTGGGAGGAATTTTCCCCTTTGGTCCTCGTTTTGCGGCCGTTTTGAGGTATTTTTCCATTCTTTTTTCTTCTGTATTTTTCCTGACATTTTTGCACATTTTTTGGCCTGATTTCCCTATAGGAAACTTGATGAGAATCCTTCCATTTTGAAGTGCAAAGTTTTCAGTTTTCCGGGAAAGTCGAAGCCTTTGTCGCGCAGAGCTGCCGATTTTCCGTCAGAAGTCGAAACTGGGCCAAATGATGTCGAAATGACCTAAAATTTGAGGTGAAGCCTCCGGAGAAATAAATAAGACCAACCATAGGCTTTTCTTGGAGTTTTGAAGCCATCTGGGGTCCTGTGGCCAGTAGACTTAATTTTATCGCGAGGAAGATGTCGCGCCTAGATGTGCGGTCAACCGATGTCCGATTGACTTGAAATTTGATAGGGAACTTATTGGAGTCATTTTGAGATGATCCACAGGCTCTGTCTTGGAAACCATGGTCCCGGGGAGCTTCGCCGCCGAGAGGCCTGATTTGGCTTCCGAGAGTCAAAGTATGGTCAAATGTTGTCGAAATGACCTGAAATTTGACGTGTAGCCCTATGTAAACATCTTGAAGCCAGCGATGTGCTTTTTCTAATGAGTATGGCCTCGGTGGTTCTCGCCGCAAAGAGGCTTGATTTAGCTGTTCGAGGGTTGATGTAGGGTCAAACATTGTCGGTTTGACTTGGAACTTGACGTGGAGCCTTTTTGACGTATTTTGAGACCAACCATAGGCTCTGATCGAAGATTTGGTGTTTTTGATACTGTCGCTGCCGAGAGCTCATGTTCAGCTATCGGAGAAGCGAACTTAGGCCAAATTATTTTAAAATGGCTCGAAATTTCTTATGTACTTCTCTTTTGGCTGTCTTGAAGGATCTTGCAGTTTTTGTTTGATTCTGACAACATTTGATTTATGAAGTAGCATTGCCTATTTATGACAGGCTGCGACTTCATGTAGCTTTCTTGAGTTTGGAGAGGCAAAGTGACATATTTTTTTGTGTCAACAAATTCCCCCTCGAGGTACAGCGACGAGTTACTTGACTTTTGTAGTCGATGGGCATCGAAGAGATTTCTGAGGGAGAGCTTGTGACTTGATCAAGAGTCTTTGAGCAGTCTTTCTTTTGGTAAATTGACCTTTTTAGCTTCCAGGGGAATTTTATGGTAATGAAAGGGATCACATACCATCTCGAGGCAAAGTTTTGAAGATGACATCAGGGATGTGGATTTAGGTTTTTGTTTTTGACATTGTGACCTAACAAGCTGTATGTGGCAGGTTAGGGGGTCGGGTTTGATTTTGACTGTGTGACCCAACAAGCTGCATGTGGAATGTTGGGGGGTCGATTTTGGTTTTTTATCTTATGACCTAACAGGTTGTGAGAACCCGACCCCAGATTTCTTGGTTTAGTGTGGTTTTAATCATGGATTAGTTTTCTCAGTGGGTTTACCGATTGTTTGATCGAATTTCTGAGTTTGATTATACTTTCTTTGGTTTTGGGAAATTTTAGGAGCCAGTGAACTTAGACAGTGACCGTAGGGTCCTATTTGTTTTGTGTGGTCATTGTGGAGATATTCTCTTTCATTTCTAAAAATTCCCATTTCAGCTTCGTTTGACTAATCTCGCCATTCCCCACAACTTTCGTGTTCACTCCGTACCCATTCGAAACTCCGAAAATCAGTTTTTCCTGCCATGGGGGCAAAATCAGTCTTTTTACACTAAATATGGACGCAAATTTTGAGATCTCAGAACCTTGACAAATATATACTTTTTGAAAACTAGATTTTATGAGAGACATTTATCTCTTCTTTGTCGATCGCATTCGAGGCCCAGAAATCGATGTCTGAACACTTGAATCCATTATTTTGATTCCCTTGACCAAACAGTTGACTTTTTCTGTGGACTCCAGTAGTATGTCAATATTAACCTTGTTGGAAAGATAATTTTGTGCCGGGCACTTTCCATGTTTTAAGTTTCTTGATCCGATGTCTAGAAAGCCTTCTAATCTCCATTGCAAGTTTTAAGTATTTCTAAGTGTGGTGGGGCCCACACCCACCCATTATAAATAGTATCACTCCTCTCCCTTCTTCCCCAAAACCGTCCTAGCACTGTGAGTGAGAGGAGTTCAGCTCCTTTGGGGTTTTTTACCCCATTTCTTCTCCTACTTGCTTTTTCTTCATCTCAAATCACCTCAAAGCTTTCCTAAACCAAGAGAAGAGCTTCACAAATCTTCTTCATCTTCTCAAGAGCTACCCTTTGACACCATTTTTGAAGAAAACCAAGCTTTTCAAGTTTTCCATTGAGCTAGCCTTGTCTATTTGAAGACCTTCCATGTAAGCAATCTCTTCCTTCTTCTAAATATGTGTTTTCCTAGCCCATGAGACTCTCCATCTCCATTATTGGAAGCTCTCTCTTTGTATTTCTTGGTTTTGACATTTTAGGGCTTGTTTTGGGGGGTTTTTGTATAGGTTGTGATTTCTTGGCTTGGAGGTTGTGATTAGAGGTTGATTTGCATTAGCTTGGACCCAAGGCAAGTGGATGAAACGATTTATTTGATGCTAAACCATATTTATTTATATTCTTGATTTTTCATTAATGGATGATTTGCTTAAACCTTGTTTCAAGACTTGTCTCCTATTGATTTCAAATGCATCAATTAATGTATCTTTCTATCTCATTTTATTTCTTAGAAATGTACATGTTTGTGTTAACTTGAATGGTTCATAGTGTGATGGATTCCACATGATTGAATAAATGGAAAGAAGATATTGGTTAGATGTTTGGAGGTGTTGAATGGTGGAATTATAGTGTTGGGGAATAGAAGTTTTGAATGATGAAATGGAGGAACTTTTAGCCCATTTTGTTACAGGGATCTGACCCTTGAAAATGTGGAGAGTTTAGAGAAAGAAGGGAATGAAAACAGCTTCAGGAATGCTGTGTCCGAAGCTGTCGGTCAGCTGTTGGTCAGCTTGTTGGCTGACCGACATCCAACCGACAGCGAGCCGCTCCAATTCCAGAGAGCTGCATTTTCTATCTAATTTCTGATGCAGTAGTGTCGGTCAACCGACACGTGAGCCGACACCCATCCGTTCCAATTCTCGAGAGCTATTTTCTCCCCATTTCTGGACTCGGTTAGCCATCGGTCAGCTTGTCGGTCGACCGACATGACCCTGTCGGTTAACCGACAAGCCAACTGAGGGTTGACCGAAATTTCAATCTTGATGGATTTCTTTTGAAGAACTTGTGGAACTATATGGGATAAGAATGTGGAACTATATTAAAGAAGAAATCCATTTACTATGATTTGTTAATATCTTTAGATTTGTCAATGTATGTAAGGTCCCGGAATGTTTTTAATTCTTATAGAGTACCAAATGTTTATCAAACCTAACATACGGAACCCTATACACATTGATTTAAATCTTGGACCTTCAACACTTGTCCCGGAGATTTATAGAATCCATTTGTACCTGATTTTTACCGGATTTCACTTGTACATTTCAAGTTTCGTGCCTGGTAACTAGTCTTGTCCCAGATATGGTTTTTAGCATAATTGTTATCTTGTGACCTAATATGATATGTCTTATGCTGATGAGCATCTTGACCCGAATCTTATTTGTGCTTTTCAAACATCATATCTTATGATTTGAACTTGCCCCGAAATGTGTTTAGCTTTCGCTAACCCGTATATGCTCGATCCGATATGAATGTGCAATTGTGCCTATGGGCACCCAGTTCTGTTATTATGCATTTGTTTTGATTTTTCGTATTTGACCTATGAGTCGGCACCACTAAGTTTGGACAACCTTGTCGGTTTTATCCACCGACTTGGAGATCCTTCCCCTCCTGTTAGTCAGCTGCAATCTGGAATCCACAGAGTTTTACCCGGTTCGCTACCGTGGTCCCGCAGAGTATATATATGTATATTATAGTATTTTATCATTGTCCCTCCTCACCTTATGTGACTGAGGTCAATGATCCTGTAGGGTATGTGCTCTGATCACTGTAGTGATAGAGGATTTAGCTTTGTGTGGTTGCCATCTTGACAGTTCCCGATCCTTGATACCCTTACTATTTTAAATATACATGCTTCATACATGGTTTAAATGAATCCCCGATTTACTAAATGTTCATGCTTTGTACATGTTTTAAATGAATCCCCGATTTGTTAAATGTACATGCTTTGTACATGTTTTAAATGAATCCCCGATTTGTTAAATGTTCATGCTTTGTACATGTTTTAAATGAATCCTCGATTTGTTAAATGTACATGCTTTGTACATGTTTTAAATGAATCCCCGATTTGTTAAATGTACATGCTTTGTACATGTTTTAAATGAATCCCCGATTTGTTAAATGTACATGCTTCATACATGGTTTAAATGAATTCTCGATTTGTCAAATATCCATGTTCTATACACATTTTAAATGAATACATGTTTTGCTAAATATATATGTTTTATACATGCTTTAAAGAGTACATGTTTTTGTCAAATGTACATGCCTCATCCATGCTTTTACATGACTAGTGGATTTTGTTAAATACCATGATTTATCATATGTTCTATTCTTCAATACTTGTATTATCTTTTCACCCACCTGCCAGACCGTCGTGTCTGACCCACTACTTTGGTACTCAGGTTCAGATTTCGTGCCCGAGTTGAGCGCACGTTTTGGCTATGGAGCCATGAGCTTGCAGGTTGTTTTGTCGGCTATGTCGTATAGACATTGAGCTTGACATCGGAGCTACGTCACATATGGGGTAGAGATTATTAGCTTATTTTTTTTATGGCTTTTATTAGCCCGTTTATTGGGATTGTAATTAATGCACGTTGTTATTTGTAACTTGAACATATATGAGAATATAATATCCAGATACTATCAGCTCTGTATTTTGTTATAATGGTTTGTTCCAGTCTGATATGTTCATTGATATGATAGCAATATATTTGTGGTTGAGTGTGACACGGAATCCAATGGCCATGGACTTCGGGTCACAACGCCACGAAAGCTTTCGCAAAAATATTCAGGATGTGTTGGAACGTGTTATCCGCACACACGCGGATCTTCGGAGAAACATAATCATTACTTAACTCCCAATTCACGGCCCCTCGGGTTTGGGGTCGTGACAGACTGGTATCAGAGCGTGCAGGTCTTTAGGAAATAAAACACTCTAGGAACCTTAAGACGTGTGGTGAGGAATCATTAGCTTTGTTGTCTTGTTTTGACTAGATGTCGTTTTGTCGATTTCAGATTTGTTTTCATTCTGTTGATTTCAGAATTGTTTTCCTATTAGTGGGGGAGACCCTCCTTGTCTCTTCCTTTTGTTCTTGCTTGAGAATTTGGGGGACCAAATTCTTTTCTAGTGGGGGAGGATTTAATGTCTCCACACCCACATTCAGTGCCTTTTCCTTGTTTTCGCATCAGAGAGTCAGAGTTTTGTGGTCTCAGCATGTGGTTCTCAAAGGATTTGGCAAAGCTTTAGCTCTTTCGGCGTCACAGATATTGCAGTAAGAGAAGAATTGTATAGTTGTTAGTCAACAAGAGGCATGAGCAGCACTTCAAGACTATTTACAGTTAATTGAGGACCGTCATGTGGCAAGCCAAAACAGGTAAGTACAGATGTTTGAGTTAAACTTGAGCCATTTTCTTAAGTCAAGAGACTCCAGAGACCAGACAAATGGTGGATTTCAGGAAGGTTGAGGTGACTTTCAGTTGATAGAGCTTCAAGTGGATGACAAAAGTTAGAAATTTCTCGCGTATCGATGAACTTATTGTTGACACCAAAAATGTCACTTTGCCTCTTCAAGATCCAAAGAGCTACATGAAGTCGCAACCTGCCATAAATAGGCAATGCTGCTTCCAAAAATCAAATCTTGTCAGAATCAAACAAAAACTGCAAGATTCTTCAAGACAGCCAAAAGAGGAGTACACAAGAAGTTTCAGGCCATTTCAAAATCATTTGGCCTAACTTCGCTTCTCAGACAGCCGAAAAAGGAGCTCTCGGCGGCAAAAGCATCGGAGACACCAAATCTTCGATCAGGGCCGATGGATAGTCTCAAAATACTTCCAAAAGGCTCCACGTCAAGTTCCGAGTCAAACCGACAACGTTTGACCCTACATCAACCCTCGAACAGCCAAATCAAGCCTCTCGGCGGCGAGAACCACCAAGGCCATTACTCATCAGATAGAGCACATGGACGGCTTCAAAATGCTTATAAAGGGCTACACGTCAAATTTCAGGTCATTTCCACAACATTTGACCATAGTTTGACGCTCGGAAGCCAAATCGGGCCTCTCGGCGGCAAAGCTCTCCGGGACCATGGTTTCCAAGACAGAGCCTATGGATCATCTTAAAATGACTCCAATAGGTTCCCTGTCAAATTTCAAGTCAATCGGACATCGGTTGACCGCACATCAAACCGCGACATCTTCATCGCGATAAAAAGCAAGTCTACTGGTGATAGGACCCCAAACGGCTTCAAAACTCAAACAAAAGCCTATGGTTGGTCTTATTTATTGCTCAGGAGGCTTCACACCAAATTTCAGGTCACTCCGACATCGTTTGACCCAGTTTCAGCTTCTGACGGAAAATCGGCAGCTCTGCGCGACAAAGTCTTCGGCTTTCTCAGGAAATTGGAAACTTTGCAAAATAAAATGCAAGGATTCTCATCAGGTTTCCTACAAAGAAATTAGGCCAATAAATGGTCAGAATGTCAAGGAAAAGTACAGGAGAAAAAAGAATCGAAAAACAGCAAAAACGGACACAAAACGGGACACAAAAGGGGGAAAACCCCCCCAGGGTCGCAGACCCCTGCGACCCTGGGCCAGGGTCGCCGGCGACCTTGGAACCCGGGGTCGCCGGGAAGGCCCCGGAAACCCCGGTTTTCGCCGTTTTTTTCGCGATTCGAAGCGCCCAGCCTCTGGTACTTTTCAAAATTCATGCTTTTGAGACACCAAGTCCTCTGACATCCGTCCAAAACACGGGTCAATCATCAAGAGTATCGAAAACAATAATGATCGCCACCCGGTCAACCAAAAAAAAGTGTGCTTTTTACCCGACCGATCGAGAAATCGACAGGACAGATGGCACCGACCCGCTGTTGGCAACAAACACCTGAAATTATATGGTCATCTGATGTCGATCTACATGAAGATCCATCGATGATCATCGACAGAAGAATCCCAAAAGACGTGGCACGGCCCGCGACTCTTCAGCTGCTCGGCGACCACTTAATGCGATTAATTGACTAACTTTATTACAGTCATTAATCCATTTCTTTGGACGGCCCAATCAGAAGCAAGCATTCGGGAGTTACAAGTCAAGAGATTCATGGCATTTAACCCATGAAACTCCTCCCATCATGGCGATTAAAGGCGATTAAATGCCCTCAATCTCCTCCGGCCAATCAGAAGCCAAGAAAAAGGAGTTACAAAATAAACAATTCAATTTTGTAACTCCTCCCATTATGCGGCTTAATGACAATAAAAGCCCATAAACCCACCTAAAAGGCTACCTAAAAGCCTATAAATAGGAGAGCTCTCCAAGAAGAAAGGATAGTCACAGAGCATCAGAAAAAAGCACAAACAGACAGACAGACAGAAGCACAGAAATCCAGAGAAAGGAAAAAGAGAGAAAACTCTGCGGAAGTTCTACACCGGCCACCGCAACAAGGTGACAAAAGTCCCTTGGGGGGTACCCCCCCCAAGGTCCTTGCCTTCTCCTCCTGCCTCCAATGGCTTAGATATGGCTTTTCAGCCCGTCTACTCGGCTTTTTATTGGACATAGGACCTCCTTTTGGTCTTTGTCATCTAAAAACCCGATGTTATAGCCAAGCCAAGCGAATCAATAGCATCCTCTGTTCTCATCTGCATGGATGATGGCGAAGCCCACATATGGCTTGCGACCGTCAATCTAAATGGGTCCCCCATAATCTCCTGAGAAGTTAGATCCTCCTTTTCTTGCTTTTCATTGTAGTTTATATTTTTTCAAAAGAGACAAAAATTACAATTCTTGTCTTTCATTATTGATAAGGATTGTAAATCGGCTATAAACGCAAAAAATCGGCTATAAACGCCAAAATCGGCTATAAATGCCAAAAAAATCGCCTTTCACGGCAAACCAAGAAAAATGTCTCTTTTCTTAAATATATGTGCAATGTAAAACTTGAAAGAAGTTGATTTCCTTTTTACTTGCGAAGGTTGATCTCCGGATCACCACTTGCAATTCCAAGTAAAAATAGAAAATCTGGCACACCCACACAAAAAAAGAAATGTTGATGCACGCCCCTGCCCCCCGGTTACGAAAGGGTCGGACCCGACGGACTCCCACGTCCGCCGACCTCGGTAGGAACTCGAGCATTGGGGCGCGGTCCATCAAGCTGGCACAACCCGGTGGGACCCGTTTATTTGAGAACACGATGCTAGAAATGAAATATTTGCATATCATATATTTTGCTCTATGCTTATATTTCTTTTCTCGATTCCTTGGCTACTTTATAATTGGTGGCCTATGTTGAATTCCGCATCTAAAAAAATGAGATGAGATTTATTGTTTGGAAATTTCTAATTCTTTGAATTTATTTCCACTCTTTCTCTTTTCAAAAAAAAAAATTTAAACAAAAAACAAAAAAAAATCAGATTTTTCATTTTTGGATTCAAAATTGAGAAACTTTGATCCTCTCCCTTCTGGGCACTGGCGCTCACGGAAATCGTTGAGACCGTGTTCGGATCGGGGGTTGGGCCATTGTTTCTCTTCGATGAGTTCATTAAAGATCTAAAATATATATATATATATAAAAGTATAAAAAAAAATTTTAGATTTCTCAATTTGGATTCAAAATTGAGAAACCTTGATCCGTTCCTATCGTTCATCGCGCTTGCAGAAATGTTGAGCCTGTTCGACTAAGGTTTTGGGCCATTGTTTCTCTTCGATGAGTTCATAAAAAAAAATATATAAAAAATATAAAAAGAAAAGACATAGACCACTAAGGTTAAACCAACTGTGTTCTTTGATCATGGTTGCTTCAAAGAAAAGCCTTGTCCAGAGTGTGGAGACAGCTTGACTGTTCTAGGCAAGAGTCCTCCAAACAGGTTCATTAAGTAATCCTACCCTTACCTGGGGGCAATTCTATCAATCAAGATTTCATAAGACCGGGTTAGGAGGCCTATGTGTACTCTCGCGTCTTTTAAATAAATAAAAAATAAATAAATAATTTTTTTTAAAAAAAAATAAAAATTTTAAAATAAAAAAATAAAATAAAAATTTTTTCAAAAAAAAATCTTAAAAATAAAAATAAAAAAAATTAAAAAATAAAAAAAAGATTTTTTTAAAAAAAAAAATCTTCAAAATCTTCAAAAAAAAAAACTTCCGTCATTTTGGGTTTAGATTGGAGAAATCTTGGTCTTCTCCTTTCTGAGCACTGGCGCTCACGGAAATCGCTGAGACCGTGTTCGGATTGGAATGCCTTTTGCTCTCTTTGATGAACCCAATATTGACTTTTCAAAAAAAAAAAACTCGTCATCTTTAGATTCAGATCCGAGAAATTATGGTTCATTTCTTTCTGAGCACTGGCGCTCGCGGAAATCGCTGAGCCCGTGTTCAGATCGGAATACCATCTGCTCTCTTTGATGAATCCAATCTTGACCTTTCAAAATAGAGAATCTCATCTCATGGATGCGGTCTCAAAACATTTGTGTCTAGCGGTACTAGTACGCCCTTTCAGGGTCTACTGTATTGCGACCGGCACATCTGTAACTCCAACTTTATATTCTTCTTACCTCGAGCAAGCTCTGCTTCTCGATAAGTCGAATTTAAGTTCACAATTGCCTCTAGCAGTCACTGGGATGCCCATTCCGGGCTTACCATACCTGCGATCAGAACAATTGTACCTTCTATGGCATTTTGCCTTCCTCATATTGCCTGGGTCATCTACCTCGGGCAATTTGAAAAGACGAAACCATAGAACTTCCCATTTATGATCATTATATTCTTGTGATTACTAATGGATGTGGTCTTGTTTCAGAAATTTTCGAAAACTAACAATGGCAGCTTCACTAACCATTACTTTCGACGAAAACAAGCACCAACTCATGCTTCAACAGAAGCAAACCACGCGCACCTACAAGCGCCCCATCAGCTGCCGAAGTGTCAACTCCCTCGGCAACTCTCTGAACTCCGGGTCGACCTCGACTCCCCGGACTATCGTCTTTGGGACGCTGGGACCATTCCCACTTCCTGAGGAACAAACTGCTCCCTCCAAGAAGCAGAAACTCGCCTCTCAACGTGTCACTACCGTGACACCAAAGGCGAGCACCAGAAGGCCTGAAGCCCGTGGCAGCCCCACGAAGCCTCAACCTGCAAACAACCAGGTCTACCCCAAGACTTGGTCCCCAAGACCTTCACCAAAACAAAGAAGGTCCCAGACATCCACTAAGCCAGCATTCCTGGCCCCACTTAAGGAGAACCAGTTCTATCCTCTTGCCTACATGAAAGAGGAGAGACCCATCTCTGACTTGACTTCCAAGTCATCCCAGCATGAGCCGGCTTGTTCCTACAAGCCCAAAATCAAGTCATGCATCACAAGGCCTCCACAAGCACCTGCTAAGGCCTACAAACCTGCAGTTCGACCCTTCATCTCTACAGGGGCCGAACTTCAAAAATTCAAAGCTTCGCTGCAACAGGCGAAGGACAGGGTTCGCATCCTGTCCTTGCCCAGCTACAAAGAAGACAGGCTCGGCTGCTGCGCCCGAGGGAGCACATCCTTCATCGTCAAAGTCCAGTCAGAGCTGACCGAAGCTCAAATTGCTCGTCGTATACGCCGCCGCGCGTCATACCGACAAAAGAGACTAGAGAAGCAAAGGACCCAGCCTCCCACACTTCAAGTCTCTCCTAAATGGGTCGAAAAAGAAAGACCCAACCAAGTTGCTGCCGTCCATATGGTTGGAAAAACCAGAAGGCGCCAAAAATCAGCAATAAAAATCCATGTCCGACGTCCGATGACCCGCAGCGTCTCCAGGACAAGAAGACATTCAGAAGAATCCCCTGCTCCTTCAAGCAAAGGACAGCAGAGTGATCCTTCCTCAAGCTCTTCTTCAAAAAGAATGAGCCCCAGCTCAGTCACCAGGACAGTTTCTTCATTCGAATCACGAAGGATGAATGTCTTGGCTACAAATTCTGAGCCACCACCCCGCAATCCACCTCCAGAAGATGCGATCACCCGCATCCAGCAGTTGGAACAGGGCCAGCAGAGGATTGAAACCCTGATGGAAAACCTTCTCCTCGCCTTCCAAAATCAGGCGAACAATGAACCTCCTCTGAATCATCAAGACGACGAGGTAAATAGAGAAGAAAATGAGTCACGCGCCCTTACCAAAAAGGACGTAGATGGTATCCTCGCCAAAGCAAAAGAAGAGGATATACTCAAGGAGCATGGGATCAAGCCACCATATCCCTTATGGATGGACTCGGTCCCGTTCCCCACCAAATTCAAGCATCCTACTCTCCAAACATATACGGGGAAAGGATCAGCCAGACAGCACGTCATCCACTTCAAGATCCTGACGGGAGCTATCGCGGATCAAGATGCACTCAAGATTCGCCTCTTTGCAAGTACCCTAAAAGGTACGGCCTTCGATGGTACTCCACTCTGCCGGAGGACTCAACCCAAAACTGGGCCATGCTAGAGACACGCTTCCTGACTCACTTCAAAGGTGAAGATCATCCCGCTACTATGGCTCAGCTGTGCAGCCTAAAACAGAGGGAGAATGAGTCAACATATGACTTCATTCACAAGTGGAAAGCAATGGCATACAAATGCTCTGATGTATTGCCACAAGCGTCGCTAGTCGACATCTGCCGAAACAACATGAGAGCCAGAATCCGCTCCATGATCATCGGCAACAAATCAAAAAACCTGGGAGAAATCCTAGAAGCTTCCATGGAAGCTGAAACGGTGATTAAAGACCTCAACAGTCAGAAATCATCAAGAAAAGAGCCAACCGCCATTACGACCTCAAAACCAAAGAAGAAAGAGGTCCTCAATGTGCAGACCAAGTCAGCTCCTCAGCCACCAAAGAAAGCTGAAAACAAAGCTGTTGGTAAGAAACCTGAACTCTCTGATGCCTTCAAAGAACGAGTAGAGAAGAAGTACCCGTTTGATGAAGATGTTGATGAAATCTTCGGGGCTCTTGTGGCAAACGGCAAGCTCACCTTGCCTGAACCAAAAAGACCGGGTGATGTTGGCAAGACCAACGATCCTCGGTACTGTCCATACCACCAGATGATCTCGCATCCTCTCAATCAATGCTTCGTTGTGAGAGAGAAAATAAATGAGATGTGGAAAAATGGAGTCATCACCTTTGACAAAAACTATGGGTCTGCCTCCGTCAATATGGTGACATGTGGACAAACATCAAAATCACCGAAGAAGAAGATCACTACTTCCTTCAAGGTGATAAACTCAATCCAAGCGTCCGAGGGACTGGTTCCTTACCCGACACCAGACGGACAACCGATATGGGTACATCCCGATCTCCTGGAAGATGAAAATTGGGAGGTCGTGAAAACAAAGCCTACAGCTCAACAGCGAAGGCAGGCTAGGAAACATCTCCTCAAGCTCAAACGGCAAGAGAAGATCCAGCCAAAACTAGAGGTCAAAGAAAAGGCAGAGACTTCCTCTACCGCTTCACTGGAGGTAACAAAAACATCCCTTCCAGAGACTTCAAAGGGGGTAAGGAAATTCACTCTCAGTGATTTCATGCCACCTCAATTCAAAGAAGCCATGCAGGAGGCATCATACTCTTGCAATTCGGTAGTTGGATTCTCCATTGATGGATACGAGTCCAGCGACACCGATGATGGATTCGAATCCAACTACACAGATGAGTGGGAGGAGTCCCGTGAAACAGGAGAATATCTCTCCGATGAAGAATGGGTTCCTGAGTCTCATCTTATGCCAGTAATCTGGTATAACCCCTTACAGCCACAAGGATCCTGGTCTGATGATGAAGAAGACCAAGAAGCTGTACAAGAAAATGCTGCTGACCCAGCACCTCTCATTACTCCAGTGGAAATCAACAATGTTGAGCCACAAAGAGATGATGAAGAAGAAGATCCGGCTCCCATACCTGATCTTGAAGGATATGCAAGGATCTTGCAGCGACTCGCTCTAGAACAAGAGCAAGAACGCGTCAACGAGCCTCCTCGTAATCCAGAGCCTGAAGTCCCTGAAGACCACCAGGTACATCCTCCCTTAACTCCTGAAAATGGAGAAAATTGCTGGATAGACGATCCTCTCACATCCGAGGATGAGTCTGACTCCGATCAGGCAACGTCTCCCGTCAGAGCTTCCTGTAATGTTATAATTCGGGATTATAGCTCTTCCGAAGCATCGTCTGATGAGAGCACTTACACTCCGGCGACGCCTAGCAATATATCTTCTGGAGCCACCTCGTCTCACGTGACTTTCACTGAGATGACACCCTCTCAGGTTTCTTCTCCTGAGACTGTGACTTCAAAGTTCACACCCTTCCTGACTGAAGAATTCCCAACCATTGATGCTTGGGACGATGAATTAGTCAACGAAGAAGAAAGATTGCTGGATGCTGTTCAGGACTTGTTCCCGGAAAATGCTCCATGCAACACAATCACTGAGGATGGTAACTCTGCTGCTGATACATCCTCAGCAAATGAAAAATGACAGCCTCTTGATCCTGAAGACAATCTTCCAAACGAAGACCCTTCTCAAGAAGCTCTCGAAGTTGGTAGAGGCACCCGCTCTGGCCGGGACTACCACAAAAATTACAACCAATCTTCCTTTACATATGTAAATCCTTCGGGAAAAGATGTTGTAAGCGCCCCTAGTGGCAACAATGATGAACATGCAGGCCCTAAGGAGGCTTTCAAGTATGACTTGATTGAACATTTCAAGCACATACCTGCATGTCTGCACATCCTAGATTTGTTGCGAATGTCTCCGCACACTCGTGACAATCTCATTTCGGAATTACAAAAGCTGAATGAGGATGTCGACAAACATGCCCCGCAAGTCCTCCAAATTGAAATGGATTACCGGGTCAAAAACTCAGAAGCCTCCTCAAAGGGAGAAAAGAAAAACACTGAGGGATCATGCATTGAATGCCTCTCGGTTAAAAAAGCAGCCAGTGCAACCATCGCCTTCACAAAGGATGACCTCCTACTTGGCGAAACCAGGCATAACTGACCCCTGTACTTCACAGGGTATATCAAGGAAATGCCTATGCATAGAGTTCAGATCGACCCAGGTTCTGCACTCAACCTCATCTCCACATCACCTCTTGAAGAGTTGGGCATCCCACCCAACAAACTGAGCCACACATCTGTATCTATCTTTGGATACGATGGGAGTACTCAAAGGCCTATCGGTAAAATCAGGTTCAAGTTGCAGATCGGTGATCTTATCTCTGAGGTCACAGTGTATGCAATAAAGACCACTTCATGCTACAACATCCTTCTCGGACGCCCTTGGATCCATGAGAATGGTGTTGTCCCTTCAACTCTACATCAATGCATCAAGTTTGTTGGCGACGACGGCATGATACATCGAGTCTTTGCAGACAGAAAACCCTTCAAAGGTAAAGAAGTCCACTTCGCAGACTCACAGATGTATGAAGGTGAAAAAGAAGAAGAGGAAAAACACACAGCATCCTTTGCCGAAAATCTCCAGAAAGATAAAGGCAAAGCTCCTCAACAATCACCGGAAGAAAATGAACCATCCGGTAAATCTGAAGAGAGCATGCAAACTCCCTTCATCATCTCCCTCAAATCTTCAAAGCCTTTGGTCATCACAACTAAAGTGAAGAAGGCAAAACAAAAGCCTGGGGGCAAATTTGTTGTCTCTTTCGTGTCTATCATGCAAGACACGGACTCGGATTCAGAGCCAGAAGACGACACATCGTCAAGCCAAGGTAACACTCTGCAAGTTCAGCCTGCTCTTACTCCAATCGAGACAACTTCTGACATAGAAGATCCTACTCAGCTTCCTTCGTTGTTCCAGCAACTTCAACAAAGGAAAAGCCGATCTTCTTCCATAGATCGGATGCTTCTTCATCAAACTCCATGCTTGAACCTTTCCAAAATAAAGGTACGCCTCAACTATCCTTATACAGTTCTGTGACACAAGCTATTATGAAGAAAATGGGCTATGACGCTCAAAACCCAGTCGGTTTGGGAGAAGGACGCGGTATTCTCACACCATTGGGGCCCGTCTTGACCAAAAGCCAGCTGGAAGATTGGAGACTCTACGGCTATATAGAAAAGTCTTCACACGGGTTAGGGTATGATCCTGACACTCCCTTGAGACAGTTGACACAAAGGCTTAAAAGTCAATATACTGACCAAGCCTCAACATCTCAAATCCATGAAGACATCGATCTCCCTGGATATCTCTTTGATGAGTCACCTGACAAAGATCCAGGAAGCTCATCCAATTGGCACGATTTCTCCGAAAATGAAGAGGAGTTGTCCGATGGCACAGACGTGTGGACTTCTGACCCAGAAGAACCCTCATCTCCAAAAGAAGTAGCCTACTTCGACTCGGTTTCAACAGGCGATTGGGATCATCTCATAGCAAGCCTTGGGAAAATTACCGATCAAGAAGACCCGTGGAAAGGAACAAAACCTTGGTCTGGAAATGCCCTTGAAACCCAGAAGGTTTCGTTGAGCTGGAAGCCTCCGAAAATATTATGGAGGAACCACCTTCGAACCTTCCAACAGAAGATCCTGTTCAAAAGATAGACTTGGGAACACCAGATAACCCACGTCCTGTATTCATAAGCAAGAATATAAAGGATGATGAGTTACCCGAGTATATCGCCTTTCTTCGTGAGTTCGTTGATTGCTTTGCATGGTATTACGCTGAAATGCCAGGCTTAGACCCCAAAATAGCAGTTCACAAACTCAATCTTCAAGAAGACATCAAGCCTGTCAAGCAAGGCCAAAGAAGATTCTGTCCAGATGTGATGGATAAAATTGAACAAGAAGTTCAAAAACTCAAAAGCGTCGGCTTCATCCGTGAGGAACAACATCCTGAATGGTTGGCCAACATTGTCCCCGTGACAAAGAAAAATGGGCAGATCAGGGTCTGTATTGATTATAGAGACCTGAATGGCACATGCCCAAAAGATGAATTTCCGCTCCCCATACCAGAGGTAATGATTGATAATACCTGTGGATTCGAGCGAATGACATTCATGGATGGTTTCTCTGGCTACAATCAGATAAAGATGCATCCTGAGGATGAAAAACATACATCCTTTCGAACCCCATTTGGCGTGTATTGTTACACTGTCATGCCATTTGGTCTGAAGAATGCTGGTGCCACATATCAGAGGGCTATGATGAAAATATTCCAAGATATGCAGCACAAGACGGTTGAATGTTACGTTGATGACCTCGCCGTCAAAAGCAAAAGAAAAGAAGATCATCTCGAAAACCTTCGAGAAGTCTTCCTCCGGCTTCGCAAACACAAACTGCGAATGAATCCATTGAAATGCTTCTTCGGCGTCTCGTCGGGTAAGTTCCTCGGATTCTTAGTTCGGAAAAGCTGGAATAGAGCTTGACCCCATAAAAGTCAAAGCCATTCTAGAAATGCCCTCTCCAAGAACCTTGAGAGAACTCAAAGGGCTTCAAGGGAGATTGGCCTACATCAGACGGTTCATCTCCAATCTCTCAGGGAAATGCCGTCCATTCTCCCGGTTGATGAAAAAAGGTGTAAACTTTGTCTGGGATGCTGACTGTGAAGCTGCTTTCCAAGACATCAAGTCATACCTGACAAAACCTCCAGTGTTAGCTGCTCCTACCACTGGAAAACCATTCATCTTGTACACAAGAGCCCTTGATCACTCTTTGGGAGCTCTGCTTGCGCAAGAAAATGATCAGAGAAAAGAAGCTGCTCTATATTACCTCAGCCGCATGCTAGTAGGTGCAGAGCATCGCTACTCTCCAGTCGAAAAAGAATGTCTTGCAGTGATGTTCGCCGTACAAAAGCTGCGTCACTACTTGCTTTCCAACATAGTCTACCTGGTCTCGAGGGTCAACCTCTTGAAGGTCCTTGTCACAAAGGCAGGTTCTCTCAATGCTCGACTGGCAAAGTGGTCCATCTTTCTGTCATAATTTGATATTAGGTATGTACCACAAAAAGCAATCAAAGGGCAAGCTCTAGCGGACTTCCTCGTAGAGCATCCATTGCCTAAAGATTCTCCGCTTAGAGATGATCTCCCAGACGAACCAGTCTACAATGTGGACACTTTCTCACAAAGTGCCTCCTGGGATATGTACTTTGACGGTGCAACCAGGACAAATGAAAAAAGACAGCTGACCTCGGGAGTTGGCATCCTCTTTGTTAGCCCCGACAAATACATGATTCCACACGCTTTCTCGCTACTGGATGTTGGAAATAGGGTGGGCCTCTAGGATAGGTTTCAAAAACTTTTAACCCACTTGACGCAGGGATCAACTATCCATAAGGCTATAAAACCCAATCCAAGATCTATGTCCTCAATCTCAGTCATCATGATCAGTAAAACAATTTATCTAGAAGATAAAAACAGCAACATATAAGCAACAAATAAATCTACAACATGCATGGAAGTAGATTATACCTTTGGAGCTCGGTTGTGCTCTAATGGAGGAGTTGCGTCTTTCTTTGATGATGAAACGCTTTCACTAATCAAATAGGGATCTCCAAGACCTCTTGATCTTCCACGCTATGACCCGTATTAGATTTTGCTTTCCTCAAGAAGATGGTGGGATCTCCAAGAGAAAACTACTAGGAACTCTAGGGAGGAACTAGAAAGAGAACTAGAAGAGAGAGAGGAGGAAGAGCATGTGCAACTATTGCACTAGGGAGGCTTGGGCGTGAATCCCAATGTGGATTTATGCATGGGACGTCCAAGGCCTCTTCTCCTCTTATTTATAGCTTTTGCAAGCCCAACTTACTAATTTCCATTAGAAGTCTTACTTCCAAAAATTAGTAACTATCTCTTCTTAATTAAAATAGAAGTCTTACTTCCATTAATTAATTAGCAACTTACCATATCATAATTAGAAGTCTCACTTCAAATATGATTAGTAACTTTCCAATTCCTTTCTAATTAAAATAGAAGTCTCACTTCTACTAAAATTAGTAAGTCTACTATTACCACTATTAGAAGTCTCACTTCAAATAGAAATAGTAACTTTCCTTTTAGAGTTCAACTAGAATTAGATACTTTCTAATAATTGGGCTAGCGTGGGGACCACTAGGGATTCCTTAGAAAGCTGGCTCCAACTGGGACATGCGACCCCACATCTCATGTGTAATCCGGGCCCACAGTTAATTGCAAATAACTCCACTATATAAATGCAATTGAACTCCAGTCTTAGGAATATTACATAGAAGACCCTAAACTTCCACATTACCACAAGTAGACCCCTCTATCAATATCCATGGATCAATTGGACCTGTCTTCCAAACTTGATCCATATCTTATTATCCTTGAGCCCCAATTAATTATAATGATCATAGGTACCTTTCCAATTAACTCTTAATCGGAATGGGTGCGCACTTACCAATGATAAATCCATTAATTGGCACAAGGGGATATTAGAGATAGATTCTATCTTGACCATTGAATGTTCCCACAGCTCTACTACCATGTACCCAAATCACCGAGGTGTTGACCTACAGTTGGCCTCACTCATTGGTGACTCAAAGCAAATGAATAGATAGAAACTTGAGTTCATTAATGTCTCAGGATTGAGAGCCTATTGCTAGGGAATTATGAGAGCAGACCTTAAAATAAAGACAGCGTTTATAAGGTACTTCTCATGGTCCTTCAATACATCCAATTTACCAGCACTATGATCCAGAATCTTCCATTCTGATGATCGAGACAAATCACACTATCTCATAGTGATCAAAGTACTGCAACCTTGTCAGTATGAGATGTCCAGTCTCATCACTGGTTGTGAAGATATTTAAGTATAAGATTTGTCACACATGTCTCCCGTATGTGGATCTCATCCATACACATGTGTTACATCTAATATACTTGTGGACCCCGGTTCATCTCATGAACTATCATGTCATTCGTATTGGTTATGTGCAAGTATATAATAAATCACCATTCATCTCATGAAAGGAAAGCATGAATATATGAATAAATAAAGAATTTAATCAATTTATTATATCATCTACTGGATTGAGTCCATAAAACTAACACTGGAACCATGCACAAACAATGCAGCTGAATATCAAGCTCCGATCTTAGGATTAGAACTCGCCATCGAATCCGGTATCACCATGCTGGAAGTCTTTGGAGACTCTCAACTGATCGTCAACCAGATGAATCAGAAATTTGAAGTCAGGAAGCCAGATTTGTTGCCCTACTACAAGAAGGCACAGTCACTTCTGCAAAAGTTTGACATCTGTCACATCACCCACATTCGTAGAGGTGAAAACATACGTGCAGATGCCCTAGCCGGACTTGCCGCATCCATGGCAATCCAGGAAGGGGAAAACATGCAAATCACAGTGTGCGAAAGGAGAATCCTTCCTCCTCTTAACACACACCAAGCAGTTGCTGAATGCCACCAACTGGTCGGAAGTCGGATTTCAATCCTTCAAACTTCAATTGGCGACTGGAGGGATCCGTTCATTGATTACATTATGTTCGGAATCCTACCTGAAGATCCAAAAGAACGGGTAAGCATCCAAAGGCGAACCCCAAGCTTCCATTTGGATATTCCTTCAAAAATCCTTTACAGGAAATCCTTCAACGGAGTACTTCTACGCTGCTTGTCACAACAAGAGGCTGAAGAAACACTCAAAGAAGTTCATGCTGGTCTTTGTGGAGCTCATCAGGCTGGACCTAAGCTCTATGATCAGATAAAAAGGTTAGGATATTACTGGCCTACCATGGTAGCTGGCGCAATGCAATTTGCTAAGCGCTGCCAACAATGCCAAGTTCATGGAGATTACATTCACATGCCTCCAGAATGGCTGCATCCTACAGCGATCTCATGGCCTTTCGAAGCCTGGGGTATGGACATCATAGGTCCTATTTCTCCCCCTTCAAGCAAAGGTCATCGCTTCATCTTCGCCGCTACGGATTACTTCTCCAAGTGGTCAGAAGCATTTGCGTTTAACGAAATGAAGACCTCATCAGTCCTTCAGTTCCTGCGCACCAACATCATTTGTCGTTTCGGCATACCCAAAAGATTCGTCCATGATAACGGACCACAGTTCCGGGATCATCGATTTTACAGGTTCTGCGACAAATACAAAATCCAAAGCTGTCCTTCGACTCCATACAATCCGGCAGCAAACGGGTTAGCAGAAGCTTTCAACAAGACACTCTGCAAAATCCTCAAAAAAATGGTCTCTAGTCACAAAAGAGACTGGAGCGACAAAATGTCCGAAGCTTTGTGGGCCTATCGAACCACCATTCGAGGACCAACCCATAGCACACCATTCTCCTTGGTCTATGGATGCGAAGCTGTCGTGCCCTTGGAAGTACAAGTTCCTTCCTTGAGGGTATCCTTGCAAAATGACATGACTCAAGAGAGCAATGTCAAATTGCGACTCCATGAGCTGGACAATCTCGATGAGAAACGGCTCGAAGCTCAACAAAGCATTGAACTTTACCAAGCACGTATGGCAGGATCTTTCGATAAAAAGGTCAGGCAACGCGCCTACAAAAAGAGTGACTTGGTTATTGCGGTAAAAAGACCAATGGTCTTCGCTCACAAGTCCAAAGGCAAATTTGAGCCAAAATGGGAGGGACCCTACGTCATCGACAAGGTTTTCTCCAACGGCGCATACGCACTCCTAAACATGGAAGGTGACAGATGTATGCTGCCCATCAACGGCAAGTTCTTAAAGCGGTACTACCCTTGAAGACTTACCCAACTGGGTAAGAGCAATGCCTGTACGGCCAAAACCGGTTTCCAGGTACACGCTCGCTAAACCCACCTTTTTTTTTTTTTTAAATTTTCATATCAAATGTTGAAATTTCTAGATATCTAAAACAATGCTTACTTTCATCGTTTCATTGTTCAAAAAAAAATATATATCCAAGTTTAGGAACCTTTCCCTAACTTGACCAAAATTTTCAACCCTTGAACCCAAAATTCATGGTTTGAAACAAAATCCGGATTCAGGGATTTCCACCCTAGTCCACCCTGCCTTTTACCGCCAAAATGGTTTTAGGTCAAAACTTATGACCCTCGTGTCTTTAAACAAAAAAAAAATGGTTTTTCAAAAAATCGCGGGGAAGCGACGCTTAGTCGATACTCGCACAAATTGGAAGCAAACGAACCACGTTCGACACTTCCAAGATCGCAGGGAAGCGACATTTCGTCGGTACTTGCAAAATCCAAAACTGTGGAGATGCAACATTTCAGTTGATATCCACAACCCAAATTTCAAAGGTTCGAAAAAACCTAAAAAACTGTGGAGACGCAACATTTCAGTTGATATCCATAACCCAAAGGTTCGAGAAAACCACAAATTTCAAAAATCGTGGGGAAACGACATCAAGTCAGTACCCGCAAAACCAAAACTTTTTGAAAAGCAAGGATGCGACATTCCATCGATACTTGCACCCAAATCCGCGAGGATGCGACATTCCATCGATACTCGCAACCGAATGAGCAAGGATGCGACATTCCATCGATACTTGCAAGAACATTCAGCAGGGAGGCGACTTTTAGTCGATACTTGCATTTTTTTTGAAAACCAAACCGGCTATCAATGCCACCAAAACAAAACAGGCTATCAATGCCACCAAAAACCAGCTATAGATGCCACAAAACAAACCGGCTATCAATGCCACCAAAACAAAACCGGCTATCAATGCCACAAACAAAAAAACTTGGATTTCAAAAAAAAAAAAAAAAACAAAAACGGCTATCAATGCCACCAAAACAAAACAGGCTATCAATGCCACCAAAAACCGGCTATAGATGCCACAAAACAAATCGGCTATCAATGCCACCAAAACAAATTCGGCTATCAATGCCACCAAAATTGGCTATAGATGCCACCAAAAAAAAAAAACTCGGCTATCAATGCCACAAGAAAAGCTGGCTCTCATGCCAAAATTGGCTTCCATGCCTCAAACAAAAACCTGGCTTTCATGCCAAAACAATTACTTAACAAAAGATTTTCACAAAATGACAACCTTTTGATCAAATCCCATTTAGCAATTACTTTTATCACAAAAAGATTCAAGTGAGCGTAGGGATAACAAAAAAAAAAAAAAAAAGAGTACCAAAAAATACATGTGGTACCAAAAAAAAAGAAAGTGTTCACAAGCACTACAAAAAAAAAGTACCAAAAAATACAAGTGGTACCAAAAAAAAAAGAGAAAGAAGGATAGTTTCTGTTATAAAAAATATACAGGAGCTCAATCAAAAATGGTCTCCAGCCAAGAGTTCAGCTCCTTAAGTAAGCTTTTGGCCTCATCCGTCAAGGATTCCTGCCATGAGATGCTGGGGTGGGCTGTAACCCTTCTTCTGCACTGGGAAGCTTCCCTCGAGCGGTTTTCCATTGTTTGTCCTCATCAGACTTCCTTTTGAGAACTCGATTGGCATCCGCAACTCGATGAATCAGAGCAGTCTCCCTTTCACGAGCCTCTGTTATTTCAGTCTAATTAGCAGCGACTTGTGCCTGCAGATGCTCAAGACGTTTCCTGGCCTCATCGACCTCCCTATCAAGGATGTTAAGGTCATGTGTCAGCCTAATGATGGTTATCTCTTCTAAGTTCCTCTCTCGGACTGCCTGCTTCTTACTTTCTGTAGCCTCATCCAGGTCAGATTGAGCCTTATCCGCAGGGTCCAAGAACATCTCCTTGAAGAACTGATCGTCAGGAAAACCCATGGTCTCAAACCATTTGTCACCCAGCTCAATGATCCTATTAACGATCGCCCTGGCATATGTGACATCCAGACCAGCTTCTTCAGCATCACCGAGAATCTCACGCACATGCTGGATCATGCTAAATCCGGCTTCCAAGTGCCCAGAAAAGAGAGTCTCAATCCAAGAGCTCAGAACTCGCACCACCACCTTCTTCGCAAAAAGAAGAGATGGCCCAGCTGAAGATTCGCCCAACTCCGTTGGTCGGCTGCTCATGTCATCATCTGTTGAAAGAGTAACAAAAGAACTCTTTCCAGTTGAAGCTGCTCCTGCTCGGGAAGGAATCTCAGCGCGAGGAATCTCCTCAACATTGTCAGAACTGGTCCCAGGAGTCTCTACCTCTGGATTAACCTCTGGCATCCCTTGCTCTGGAAACGACGGATCCTCCTCTGCCACTTCAAAACCTGCAAAGGAAACACAAAAAGGTATGAATATGACCCTGTTTGAAAATCATTATCAGAGTTATAACTACAAAATACCTTCTTCGACGACTGGCGGAACATTTTCCTCCTCCATGAACTCATCGGAAGCATCATCAACATTTGCGTCCATCGATGGTTCAAAGTCATCGGAATCCTGTGGCAAGTCAGCTGGCAAAAAAAAAATGTGTTAGCAAACAAGTCACAGACAAAAAAAAAAAAAAAAAGAAGTCATACCAATTGGAGACTCTGGAATCACTCCAGAGCCCCTCGGTTCTTCTTCAGGTGCCTCGACAGGATCCGTCACCACCTCATCGACTGGAACCTCAGGTATCATCAAGTCTTCCTCTGCTAAAAAAAGAGAAGAAAAGAAAAGCAGAAAACAAGAAGCAAATCAGAACATGGAAAAAATCCCATGAAAAGAAATGGAAAGAGAAAAAGGAAGAATCATACCTTCACCAACGGTCTCTTCTTCTCGGCTTCTCTTCTCTGGAGGCTCGTCAGCATCCACTGGCACATCCTCATTGATAGTAAGAGGAACTTCCAAGTCAGGAGAGTCCTCATGCTGCCCCTTGCTGCGATGATGACTCCTCCCCCTCTTACTCCGGTGGGTTCGCTTCTTAGAAGAACCTGCCCCGCTGTCAGAGTCAGGTTTCCCACTTGACTCCTCACTGGATGGTCTGCTCTTGCCAGTAGACTCCACGGAAGCTTGCCTCTGTGCCGCTTGCATCCAAGTGCCAAGTTCGGCTTCCTACTGTTCTAGCTGCTCCAAAGCCTCATCAGGTATTTCTCGAACAGCTTCAGAACCAATGACGCCCTGGTCACCGAGAAAGCCTATCTTGTGCTTCTCTCCAGAAAGGAAGGCCCAAACTTCCTCTCGCCGGATGCCATCCGACTTTCCAAGGCCCTTTCCAGATGCCAGCTTCACATCAAGCTCCTTCTTGGAAAGCCCCCGATATGCCGAAAAGCTCTCCGCGAACCACTTCGCAAAACCGGCAGTCCGGGAAGTCAGCAACACAGGATAAGAAATCATGGCTGTAGTGTCTTCAGCACTATAGAAAGCCCATGCATTTCTCCCGTCCTGTAAGCCTCCAAAGCGCTTCACCATGCTTGAAGGCGCTCCAACAACGCCTTGAGAAAAGCCCAGCTGCAAAGCAAAGCGAGAAGGTACATACGGCTGGATGTCGACGAAAAGATGTCTGCGGTACACCATCGTGCCGACACGTATGCTGAAAAGTCACTCTCTCTCTGCATTTGTCAAGGAATAATGCCTTCCCGACCCCGCCCTGGTAGAGTCTCGGGAGGCACCAAAATCAAAAGCCTTCTTCCGCAACTCCGGAGAAAGCTTCACTGAAGACTGCCCCATCTCGACGTCCCTGAACCGTCGGATCCTCATGCGGGCAAACAAAAGTGATTCGGACACGGCTTTGCCCTTAGCCAGTCGAATCATCAGAGGATCATCATCCTGTGCAGCACCCAGCCGATGGAAGCCAGGACAGTGGTATACATACCACGAATAAAAGATATGGGCTGAAAATACCCTATTCATGGGAAGCCCAAGCCGAACCAAAAAAGCAGCAGCCTGCAGTTCGGTACACAAGTAGGAGTAAAGAGCTGGCACCAAAGCAAGCTGCTCTCCAAACGCCATCTGACAAGCCGGAAAAATACAACGCGGCCTGATGTGCGTTCCATCTCCTCCAGCAAAAACAGCCTCACCAAGCCAATAAGTGAGGTAAACAGCGAGATCTCTCCGCAGTGCAATGTCAGGACATATGGCGTTTGTACTTGCACAGAAATCTCTCAACTCTTCTTGCATGGCCAAGATCTTCTTTGAACTTGGATCCTGAGCTCCGGCTTATTGGGTCACGCTATCAGAAGACTCCCTGCTATCAAAAAAGTTGGGGAATGAAGAGCTAAAACTCTTCCAACTGCTGGATCTAACTTTCAAACCCCCCTTCTCCTTCAAAAAATCATAGAAGGCGACGAGCTGAAAGTATAGAAGCCTGAACTCCTCAGACTGCCCCTCGAGGACGCTATCAATCGGCATAAACTCCTCATAGAGTTTGCCGAGGATGGGCAATCCAGTAATGGCGCTCAGCTCCTTCAAAGAAAAACCAATCTCACCATTCGTCACAACGAAGGTATTGGTTTGTGGGAGGAATGACTCCAGCATAGCCATGAAGGCCTCGTCGGAAAAGATCACGGTCTCCCTAAAGGCGCGGACCGCATCAAAAATCCCGGCTTCCTTCAAAACGGCGCCACCAATCAGCAGGACGCGATCAGTCCACGACTTCCACTCGGAGTCAGCATTGAAACGGCCTCGAAGTCGAAAAGGCTTGATCCAATTGTTGCCGTCACCACTGAAAATACCAAGGCCCACCGGTCTCAAATCGACCGACGGATAATCAGAGCCCTGGTAGCCGCTGGATGGCATCAACAGGTCCATGTCAACAGGCGACCTCTCCGTATATCCAGGAGAACCGCCAACAAAAACCCCGGTCTTGATTACATTTGTCCTTCTCACTCAACTTGGAGGATCTTCCCTCTTAGGGCACGTGGGGGCAAGGCTCAGAATCGAGACGGTGCGATCAAACGTCGACCGGGTAGCTACAGTCTTCTTCTCACCATCTGCTGTGAAAGAAAACTGAAAACATCTCCTCTGGTATGTCATGTCATCAGGGACTGCATCACCAAAGAAGAAGGTAGGCTTGGGCAAAATGCTCTGATCTTCCATCACCCATGGACGACTGCTTACCATGATCTTATAGAATTCCTCTCCCTTGAGAGCGATCAGTCGCTGCCTCATCTCATCTCTGTTGAGGGAGTCGCACTCTTCCAGATTTCTCTCAACATACTGGACCTTCTCAAAAGCCTGCTGAACGGCCGGATTAGAAGATCTAGAAGATCGACGAGGTACGCTTGTAGCAGGCTCTTTACCCTTGTTCGCTCTGGAGGAACCACCTGAAAAGGATGGAAAAGAAAAAGATCAAACATCAAAATGACAGAATCTCGCTAAAAAAATCTGGCGAAATTTTGACATGATGACGGGGCAATTCCGAAGAAAAGGAACTATCCCGAAAGAAATAGAAAGCTTGAAGATGGGCTCAACATCGCTGCGAGCTCCTAAACTCCAAACTTTCGAAACCTCAAAGTCTCCGCAAAATCAGGAAGGGCTCAACATCACTGCGAGCTCCAAATTCCCAAATTTGCGAAAACTTTCAGGTATGCTATCACATCATGCTACAAATTTAATTTACAAATTAAAGGCATGCATGAACATCTAGGTTTGCAAAAAAAAAAAAAAAAGGGAAAGAAAACAAAAAAAAAAAGAAAAGAAACTTTCTCAAAAAAAAAAGAGGGGAAAGAAAACAAAAAAAAAAGAAAAGAAACTCTCTAAAAAAAAGGGGGAGGGAAAGAAAAAAAAATAAAATAAAAATAAAGGGGCTGGCCCACAGGCCACGTGGCCGTACGGCCAGATCCGTACGGATCTATCCATACGGCCCACAAAAAAAAAAACATGAAAAAAAAAAGAAAAGAAAGAAAGCAAAAAAAAAACCGTGTGAAAAAAAAGGGGGGCAAACACGTGGAAAAGAAAAAAAAGAAGAAAAGAAAAGAAAGAAACAAAAAAAAAAGAAAGAACTTTATTTTTCCTACAATGGAGTTTTCTTGAAAAAAAAAAAAAAAGGAGAACTTACTTGAAGCCATTGATGGAGAAGAAGAAGAAAAGTCTTGAAGATCTTGAAGAAGAAGAACTCTTGGTCTTGAAGCCCTCTTGAGATTATTGCAAAAGAAAGTAATAAGAGCAAGAGATCCAACCTTTTCCTTGCTTTTATAGAGGAGAGCAAACCAAAGAAGGAAAGAAGAAAGAGGTAAGTGTTACTAATTAGTAACCTTACCAAAAGAAAGAGATTAGAAAGATTCTTTCCCAAAAGAATGATATCTCGAAGGATTTTCTCCCAAAAGAAATCGATGACGGATTCTTTCCCAAAAGAAAGATATCTTGAGATATCCTATCCCAAAATAAAGGGATCATGAGAGATTCTCTCCAAGTAAAGATATTCTTAGATATTCTCTATCCAAATGAGATATTTTTGGATATTCTTTACAAAAATGACACCATATGAGATCTAAGCCATTTCAAAAGCTTAAGGTCCCATGGGTTAGCCCATATGAGCCAGGTTTGACCACCTAGGCAAAAAAAAAAATTTGGGCTTTTAGTCAAAGAGAAATCCCTCTTACCAAGAGCATACAAAAATGGTTTCATGCCTCTTTTGAGTTGATTGGACCATACAAAAGAAAATTCCAAGCCCCATGAGCTTCCAAAAATCAAACCATCCAGCCTCATCTACCAAATTGAGCCAAAATCTTGAAATTGACATTCCACAAAAATCAAACCAAATCCTGGTCCCCTAACTTGCCACATACAGCCTATTAGGTCACAAGACCAAAACCAAAAACCAAAACCTGATCCCCTAACTTGCCACATACAGCCTGTTAGGTCACAAGATCAAAACCAAAATTGATCCCCCAACATTCCACATACAGCTTGTTGGGTCACACGATCAAAACCAAACCCGACCCCCTAACCTGCCACATATAGCCTGTTAGGTCACAAGGTCAAAACCCAAATCCACATCCCTGATGTCATCTTCAAAACTTTGCCTCGAGATGGTACGTGATCCCTTTCACTATCATAAAATTCCCCTGGAAGCTCAAAAGGCTACAAATACCAAAAAGAAAGACTGCTCAAAGACTCTTGGTCAAGTCACAGGCTCTCCTTCGAAAATCTCTTCGAGGCACATCGACTACAAAAGTTAAGCAACTCGTCGCTGTACCTCGAGGGGGCATTTGTTGACACCAAAAATGTCACTTTGCCTCTTCAAGATCCAAAGAGCTACATGAAGTCGCAACCTGCCATAAATAGGCAATGCTGCTTCCAAAAATCAAATCTTGTCAGAATCAAACAAAAACTGCAAGATTCTTCAAGACAGCCAAAAGAGGAGTACACAAGAAGTTTCGGGCCATTTCAAAATCATTTGGCCTAACTTCGCTTCTCAAACAGCCGAAAAGGAGCTCTCGGCGGCAAAAGCATCGGAGACACCAAATCTTCGATCAGGGCCGATGGATAGTCTCAAAATACTTCCAAAAGGCTCCACGTCAAGTTTCGAGTCAAACCGACAACGTTTGACCCTACATCAACCCTCGAACAGCCAAATCAAGCCTCTCGGCGGCGAGAACCACCAAGGCCATTACTCATCAGATAGAGCACATGGACGGCTTCAAAATGCTTATAAAGGGCTACACGTCAAATTTCAGGTCATTTCCACAACATTTGACCATAGTTTGACGCTCGGAAGCCAAATCGGGCCTCTCGGCGGCAAAGCTCTCCGGGACCATGGTTTCCAAGACAGAGCCTATGGATCATCTTAAAATGACTCCAATAGGTTCCCTGTCAAATTTCAAGTCAATCGGACATCGGTTGACCGCACATCAAACCGCGACATCTTCATCACGACAAAAAGCAAGTCTACTGGTGATGGGACCCCAAACGGCTTCAAAACTCAAACAAAAGCCTATGGTTGGTCTTATTTATTGCTCAGGAGGCTTCACACCAAATTTCAGGTCATTCCGACATCGTTTGACCCAGTTTCAGCTTCTGACGGAAAATCGGCAGCTCTGCGCGACAAAGTCTTCGGCTTTCTCAGGAAATTGGAAACTTTGCAAAATAAAATGCAAGGATTCTCATCAGGTTTCCTACAAAGAAATTAGGCCAATAAATGGTCAGAATGTCAAGGAAAAGTACAGGAGAAAAAAGAATCGAAAAACAGCAAAAACGGACACAAAACGGGACACAAAAGGGGGAAAACCCCCCCAGGGTCGCAGACCCCTGCGACCCTGGGCCAGGGTCGCCGGCGACCTTGGAACCCGGGGTCGCCGGGAAGGCCCCGGAAACCCCGGTTTTCGCCGTTTTTTTGCGATTCGAAGCGCCCAGCCTCTGGTACTTTCCAAAATTCATGCTTTTGAGACACCAAGTCCTCTGACATCCGTCCAAAACATGGGTCAATCATCAAGAGTATCGAAAACAATATTGATCGCCACCCGGTCAACCAAAAAAAAGTGTGCTTTCTACCCGACCGATCGAGAAATCGACAGGACAGATGGCACCGACCCGCTGTTGGCAACAAACACCTGAAATTATATGGTCATCTGATGTCGATCTACATGAAGATCCATCGATGATCATCGACAGAAGAATCCCAAAAGACGTGGCACGGCCCGCGACTCTTCAGCTGCTCGGCGACCACTTAATGCGATTAATTGACTAATTTTATTACAGTCATTAATCCATTTCTTTGGACGGCCCAATCAGAAGCAAGCATTCAGGAGTTACAAGTCAAGAGATTCATGGCATTTAACCCATGAAACTCCTCCCATCATGGCGATTAAAGGCGATTAAATGCCCTCAATCTCCTCCGGCCAATCAGAAGCCAAGAAAAAGGAGTTACAAAATAAACAATTCAATTTTGTAACTCCTCCCATTATGCGGCTTAATGACAATAAAAGCCCATAAACCCACCTAAAAGGCTACCTAAAAGCCTATAAATAGGAGAGCTCTCCAAGAAGAAAGGATAGTCACAGAGCATCAGAAAAAAGCACAAACAGACAGACAGACAGAAGCACAGAAATCCAGAGAAAGGAAAAAGAGAGAAAACTCTGCGGAAGTTCTACACCGGCCACCGCAACAAGGTGACAAAAGTCCCTTGGGGGGTACCCCCCCCCCCCCAAGGTCCTTGCCTTCTCCTCCTGCCTCCAATGGCTTAGATATGGCTTTTCAGCCCGTCTACTCGGCTTTTTATTGGACATAGGACCTCCTTTTGGTCTTTGTCCTCTAAAAACCCGAGGTTATAGCCAAGCCAAGCGAATCAATAGCATCCTCTGTTCTCATCTGCATGGATGATGGCGAAGCCCACATATGGCTTGCGACCGTCAATCTAAACGGGTCCCCCACAATCTCCTGAGAAGTTAGATCCTCCTTTTCTTGCTTTTCATTATAGTTTGTATTTTTTCAAAAGAGACAAAAATCACAATTCTTGTCTTTCATTATTGATAAGGATTGTAAATCGGCTATAAACGCCAAAAATCTTCTATAAACGCCAAAATCGGCTATAAATGCCAAAAAAATCGCCTTTCACGGCAAACCAAGAAAAAATGTCTATTTTCTTAAATATATGTGCAATGTAAAACTTGAAAGAAGTTGATTTCCTTTTTACTTGCGAAGGTTGATCTCCGGATCACCACTTGCAATTCCAAGTAAAAATAGAAAATCTGGCACACCCACACAAAAAAAGAAATGTTGATGCACGCCCCTGCCCCCCGGTTACGAAAGGGTCGGACCCGACGGACTCCCACGTCCGCCAACCTCGGTAGGAACTCGAGCATTGGGGCGCGGTCCATCACTTATGACAAAGAATTGTTCGAGGAGGTTCAGTAATTGTGGCTAGGATGGTGAAGTCGACTAGGCAGGATGCATCAGTGTGTGGTTAGAATCATGGGAAGTAAGTTTTCAGCTGTGGTACAAAGAACTATATACAGAATGGATAGTTACTTGGTCATGTGATAAAAGAAATCTTGTGGACTTTATGGATTTGGGATATTAGTTGGACACTGTGCAGATGCAAGCAGAAGAATCATAACCTATGGACAAGGCCAGTTAGAAGATTCGGAGAAGAATGATGCATGTGAATGACTTGAAGATGATGGACTTGGGATGGAGGTAGAAGATTGAACAAACAAGGCATTGAAGGACAATATGTGTAGTGCTTTATGGCAGAGATAGAGTTACGGTATTTTGGAATGAGTCAGAACTTTCATTCTCTTGGACCGACATTGAAGGACAAGAGTAGCAAATTTGAGATCATGTAAGAACTTCTGAAGGGTGTTAGAGGTTTGATGGAAGGATTCTTCGAATATTGATTGTGTTAGAGGAGCAAATTACAAAGTGAGGTTTGGACAGTTTGAGTTCTTCAACCAAAATCAGAGAGTTTGACTGAGAATATTGCAGTTATACAGGAGCAGTGCAGATCATCAATGTATAGAGACAACTTTCAATTGGTAAAACTCCAAAGAGATGTTCAGAGTTAGAGATTTCTAGAATTTGATGAGTTTTGTCAGAGAATTATTTTGGGATTTTCAACAAGTGCAGCCATGTGGAAGAGTAGACCTAACAGGATGTGTTATTTACATGGATAAAAGCTTTTGGAGTTGAATTTTAGCAGCTAATGAAGGAGCTGACTGTAGAAAGGACCTCTACTTGATCGCCTGATAACGAAGATTTCCACAAATTTGATCGACATAAGGAACTTCGGATTTCAATGCATAGATATACGGAGCAGGAAATCAGTTATTTTGGATTTTGGATTTTAGTTTGGGAAGGCAGATCTGGCAGGACAGTTACAATAGTGTGTGCAGAGCTTTAAATGTTGAAGAATAGTGAAGGTACAAGCATGTTAGTGTCAGAGACCAATTGTTGTACAGAGGATTAAGAGCATCGAGCTAAAAGAGTTAAGACTAGCAAGAGTTCACCTTGAAGATTGTACAGTGGATATGAGATCCTAGCTTCGACAGTTACGATGAAGCCAACAGAATTGTTCCAGGAATTCTCCTTACCAAGCTAGCTAGAAGCAAGAGACTCGGTTGAATTTAGAAGGAATCAGAGTTGGCAAATTTCTTGAGCAGTTAGATTGGCAGGGTAGTGACAGATTCGAGCCAGTGGAAAAACGTTTGACGACTGTTGATAGTTGACCGAAGAGTTCTACAGCGAGGATGACCCAGTAAGTTTAGATGTTTTCAAAAGGACCATTTGGGAGTTTTGATTTGTGGTTTTGTTTTCGAGGTGCGGGATTAATGTCCCCACTTGCTTATGGATTTGTTTAGTTCATTTGGAGGACCAAATGTTCTAAGTGGGGGAGGATGTGAGAACCCGACCCCAAGTTTCTTGGTTTAGAATGGTTTTAATCGTGGATCAGTTTTCTCAGTGGGTTTACCGGTTGTTTGATCGAATTTCTGAGATTGATTATATTTTCTTTGATTTTGGGAAATTTTGGGAGCCAGTGAACTTAGACAGTGATCGTAGGGTCTTATTTGTTTTGTGTGGTCATTGTGGAAATATTCTCTTTGATTTCTAAAAATTCTCATTTCAGCTTCGTTTGACTAATCTCGCCATTCCCTACAACTTTTATATTCACTCCGTACCCATTCGAAACTCCGAAAATCAGTTTTTCCTGCCATGGGGGCAAAATCAGTCCTTTTACACAAAATCTGGACCCAAATTTTGAGATCTTAGAACCTTGCCAAATATATACTTTTTGGAAACTAGATTTTATGAGAAACATTTATCTCTTCTTTGTCGATCGCATTCGAGGCCCAAAAATCGATGTCTTAACACTTGAATCCATTATTTTGATTCCTTTGACCAAATAGTTGACTTTTTCTGTGGACCCCGGTAGTATGTCAATATTACCTTTCTAATCTCCATTGCAAGTTTTAAGTGTTTCTAAGTGTGGTGGGGCCCACACCGACCCATTAAAAATAGTATCACTCCTCTCCCTTCTTCCCCAAAACCGTCCCAGCACTGCGTGTAAAAGGAGTTCAGCTCCTTTGGGGGTTTTTCACCCATTTTTTCTCCTTCTTGCTTTTTCTTCATCTCAAATCACCTCAAAGCTTTGCCAAACCAAGAGAAGAGCTTCACAAATCTTCTTCATCTTCTCAAGAGCTACCCTTTGACACCATTTTTGAAGAAAACCAAGCTTTTCAAGTTTTCCATTGAACTAGCCTTGTCTATTTGAAGACCTTCCATGTAAGCAATCTCTTCCTTCTTCTAAATATGTGTTTTCCTAGCCCATGAGACTCTCCATCTCCATTATTGGAAGCTTTCTCTTTGTATTTCTTGGTTTTGACATTTTAGGGCTTGTTTTTGGGGGTTTTTTAATAGGTTGTGATTTCTTGGCTTGGCGTGTGATTAGAGGTTGATTTGCATTTGCTTGGACCCAAGGCAAGTGGATGAAACAATTTATTTGATGCTAAACCATATTTATTTATATCTTTGATTTTTCATTAATAGATGATTTGCTTAAACCTTGTTTCAAGGCTTATCTCCTATTGATTTCAAATGCATCAATTAATGTATCTTTCTGTCTCATTTTATTTCATAGAAATGTACATGTTTGTGTTAACTTGAATGGTCCATAGTGTGATGGATTCCACATGATTGAATAAATGGAAAGAAGATATTAGTTAGATGTTTGGAGGTGTTGAATGGTGGAATTGTAGTGCTAGGGGAATAGAAGTTTTGAATGATGAAATGGAGGAACTTTTAGCCCATTTTGTTACAGGGATCTGACCCTGGAAAATGTGGAGAGTTTAGAGAAAGAAGGGACTGAAAACAGCTTCAGGAATGCTGTGTCCGAAGCTGTCGGTCAGCTTGTCGGCTTGAAAAATCCAAGGGCTTACTTAGCTCTAAGGAGTTTGCTTTGAGAAGCCAAATCTAAGGTATCCTAATCCCTAAAGCTATCTCTCATTTCTACCCTAGAAATCAAACCTCTACAACTTGGTTGTGCATCTCAATGGAGTTTCATCATCAACACCAAGCTAGCTGCAAGAGGTAAAAAGCTTCGATCACGGTCAAAAGCTTCCTCGAACACTTTCAATCTTCATCAAAGGCAAGTGTTCACCCTCCATTCAAATTTATATCTTTGTGATAGTGGATTGAATCTGTGTGTGTCAACCACTCTAAAAAATTGTGTGTGGGGATTAGATCTGTGTGATCGAACCTCAGTAACAAAATTGAGTTAGAATCAGTACATGTGTAGTTTGATTCTTTATAGTGGAACCAAGGGATTGTGTGACCCTTGAGAGTGGATGTAGGTCTGTGTGACTGAACAACTATAAATCTCTTATGCCATTTTATCTCTTGTGCTTACTATCTTGTTTCAAATTAGAGTGTCTCTGATTATTTAAGCACACACACATTGAACTTATAATTCAAACAAGTTATTTTGTTATGTGTGATTATTATTCCAAGTTGAGATTAAAATTGGGCTAATAAGTTTAAAATTGGCATTAGAATTCCTTTTGTCCTATTCACCCCCCCCCCCCCCCTCTAGGACTTATTCATTGAACCTAGTTGCACTTTCATTTGGTATCAGAGCCAAGTTACTCCCTAAAGGTTTAACAACCCGGGGTAGATCTACTTCTTTTTACTAGTGCCAATGTCTAATCCAGAAGGTAGTGCTATAAACAGACCTCTATTGTTTGATGGTACAAACTATGCCTTTTGGAAAGCCCGAATGACCGTCTTCATCAAATCTCTTAACGGAGATGTGTGGGATACTGTAGAGGATGGAAGTACTCCTCCTACAGTCACAGATACAGATAGCACTGTCCAGCCTCTTGCAAAGGCAAAATTATCACGCCCCCGGACCGAGGACCCGTTAAACAAGACCTTAATCCGGGGTCGATGCGCAACGGGCCGAAAAATTCTGCCTGCACACGCTAGTTTCCCACAGGTTTCCGCAGTAAGGATCCTCGAAATTCAATCCAACAATGATTAATAAGAATCACAATCACACGAATTAATTACGCGGAAGCATTGTAGCAAACAGAAAAGTCCAAAACATACGAGTATGATGAGAACGCTCACGTCTAGTATCAAAATGAGAAACATTCTATAGATAGGCCCCAAGGTTAGTTTCAAGTTTAATACAAAAGTCAATAATTACAATTTCCCAAAAATAAGCCAACAATGGCTACCAACAAGTTCCCAAAATAGAATCCACCCCAAAATGTGATCGAAGCTCTAGAGTCAACCCGACGTCTAAGCGACATCATCAGGCTGCCACTCGCGCTCCACAAGAACTACTGGATCCGCCTCAAAGTGTGCCCCAACGGCAAGGGGCTCGACATCTGGCACCAAGCAAAAAGGGTCAGACACGACGGTCTGGCAAGCAAATATAACATATAATGGGATGATAGAAAGAGTAAAACATTTAATAAATGAGAACTACGATTAAATCCTAAATAATAGAAATGACAAGATAAAAGATCGACATCTTAAAAGTTTACGAATCCAAGGCTATAATAAGTTGAAGTAAACAAAAACCATAAGATAAAACATCAAACATATAAAACATTGGCAAACCACGTATAGCTAAATTCTCCTATTACCGAAGTAACGGGAGCAGACAGAAACCGTAGCCACTAATCGTGGACCGGAACGAACAAGGTCGTTATCAAACAGAACCGTAGCCACTACGCGTGGGACCGGATATAAAACCGTTGCCATGGTCGGTACAGACAGAATCCAAACTGCAGTTGGCGAACAAATTAAAGATTCCAAGCCGAATGATCAGTCCGACAAGGTAACCTAAGCTTAGTGGTGCCATTAGAGTAAAAGTTCGAAACCTCGAAGTAATGCAAATCCATTCATAAAATACATTTCCAAAATTGATAAGAAAACTACTCCGAACAAATACATATCTCACGTGCTGACAAATCCGAGCAAAATAAGATGAGTAGTCTTATCAATGTCCACTAATGTGGTAAACCACCCCAAAGCATTTGAATAGATTTATAAAGGGAATCCGGACAAAACCTTTTAACATAGAATGAATTTAGTGTATGATGTTTCAACAGTCTAATGCGGGTCGTCTTGATGTACATTTGACCCCCTATTGTCATTAATAAATAGTAATTTGGTGCCACCGAAGATCCTTGACAATTAAAAGGGATGAAGCGTACATTGAGACTTGAAAGATTCCCCAACTGATTTTATTCATAGTTCAAATAAATTTACATAATGGTTCTATGATTTAAAAAGGGGCTGAATGGGCTTCAATTATAGAAAAGGGATTGGGCTAATTTGGACTTGAATATAGGTTTGAAATGAGCCTGGAGAATGGTACAACAATCCCCTTTAAAAATTGATTTAAAACCTCCTTGAAACAGGCCCAAATCTGGCCTTAACCCAAGCCCAAAACAGGCCTCAAATCTGGCCCAAAACAGTCATTGAATGAACCCAAAATGGACCTTGAAACAGGCCCAAAGCAGTCCTCGAAACAGGCCCAAACAGTCATTGAATCAGGCCCTTAACAGCCATTGGATCAGGCCCTGTTGCTGGGCTGGGCTCGCTCGAGCGACCCAAGGTCCGCTCGAGTGGCCCACTGGGTCGCTCGAGCGGACTGCGCTCTGTCCAGTCCCGCTCAGCTGGTCATCTTCCCCCTTTTTGCAACTCTTTTCAATTCTTTTTCTTTCCCCTTCTTCCATACACATCTCTAAGATTATTTGGACCCTTTCTTGACCTCCTCAACTCATCAAATCATCATTCATTTAATCATTCCAATCAACCATACAAACAGTTTTAAATCAAAGATTTCTTCCATTCTTTGAACACAAAAACTTGACATAAAGAAGACTGAACTTCAAGATAACCAAATTGAAAACAAATCTCCAATTCATTGCAAAATAGTAACATAAGTGGAATTAAACATAAACATTGCTCCATTTATCCAAGGTGACTCTATGAATCATAAAAAGATTAGACATAGAAAGAAAATGCCATGAAATGAACTTAATAAATAGAATCATCATATTAATTGAAGTATTCACTTGCCTCAAGCCAAGATGAGAGCTAAGACACTCCTCAAACAACTCTCAAGGGCCTCAAGCTCAACCCCCAAAAGTTCCCCAAGAAGAACCCTAAAAATCAACATTTGTAAATCCCATGGGAAAACTCTTGCATGTGTGATGAAAACACTCTAAATGAAGAGGAAAACCAAGATTTCAAGATTGGAAAGCCATTGCTAACCTTGAAGAGTTCAAACAAAGAAGAGAAGCTTGAAAGAGAGCCTTACCCTAGCTCAAATCCTTTGAAAAAGGGTTCTTTGGAAAGCTTGAAGAGGGAGGAAGAAGCCTAGGAGATCAATCCTTCAAGAAATCTCCAAGAGATGAGTGTTCCAGAGGAGAGAGAAAGTTGCTGGGAGAGGGAAAAATCCCTTGGCTCAGACCGTTGCAGGAAAAAGGATAGAATGAAGAGGAAGAAGAGACTATTCTCTTATAAGATGGGTTTGTGGGTCCCAATCTTCATAAGGCTGAAAAGGGTATTTGCGGGCCCCGAATGGAAACGACGAAGAAGACAAAAACGATCAACAAAATTTCTACTTTCCAAAAAGTATATTTTTGTCAATTTCTGAAATTTTCAAAATTTGAGTACAGATTTTGTGTGAAAGGTCAGTTTTGCCCTTTTTCTCGAAAAATGAGATTTCTGATCATTAAATCCAAATGGTCAAAACATAAAAGTTGATAATCTAAGTGAAATGAGCCAAAATACATATAAGTTGGGATTTTACAAAAATCGAGGTTAAACCCCCAAGTTCACATACAACACACGGTCGCCCCGGCCCGCCTTAAGCCTAAGTCAACGACTCTCGAAACTCCCCAGAGCTATTCCAACATTCTAGTCTAGCTTAAACAAAATAAGCTAATCATCCACTGACCCCACTTATCAACTAATCATGGTTAAAATATAATTAAATGTTCCAAACCTGGGTCGGGGTCTGACAAAAATGGACAGCTGATCATAAGGCACTGAGAGACAACAATGCAGAGGCATTGAATGCCATAACTTGTGCCATGAATGCTGAAGAGTACAAAAAGATTATGACATGTACTACAGCTAAACAAGCTTGGATCTTTTGGAAACTAATTACGAAGGAACAACCATTGTCAAAAGAGCCAAGCTCCAAATGTTGACTTCTTAATTCGAATCTTTAAGAATGAGGGAAGATGAAATGTTCGATGAATTTCGTAATGGTAATTGTGAATGAGATGTGGTCACTTGGTGAACAAATTCCTGAAGGCAAAATTTGTAGCAAAATCCTTAGATCCCTTCCTGATAGATTTCACCCCAAAGTGACCTCTATAGAATAATACAATGACCCAGAAATATGAAAGTTGAAGAATTATCTGGTAATATTAGAACTTTTGAGTTAAAGTTAAATAATGCTTCTAATAAATCCAAAGATAAGAAATCAATTGCCTTAAAAACCTCTCAATCTAAAGGAGAATCAGATAATGATGAAGAAAGTGATAATGAAGATATTGCTCTTCTCACTAAGAAATTTATAAGACATTTTAAGAAAAAGAATTCAAATTTTAAATTCTTTAATAAAAATAAAAATAAAAGCATTTCTTCATCTAAGAGTCAAGAAAGAAAAGTCTAATGCTATAACTGTAAAAAACTTGGACATATATCTTCTGAGTGTCCAATGGAAAGGAAGAAAAAGACACTTATGGCAACATGGGATGACTCATCTGAATCAGAGTCAGAATCAGAAGAATCACATCGAGATGAAACAAAAAATTACACTATTTTAATGGCTCGAAGTTTATATGATCCATCAGTTGAGACATCTGAAAAATCTCATTTTGAGAAATCTGATGATGAATATAAAAATTCAGATATTGAAGAATTTGAAGAAGAACCAGAATCTGAATATGATGGCTCAGATAATGAAGACAATGATGAAAATCTTCAAGAATCATATAATAGACTCTATGATGAGAGCTGCAAGTTAGTATAAAGTTTTAAAAGACAATGTTAAAACCTTAACAGGTGAAATTAATATCTTAACCAATGATCTTAACGAAACCAACTCTAAATTTCAAATTGCCAGTGAATACATAAGAAATCATAAGAAAGAAACTGATACTCTAAAAGAGGTAATCACTAATTTAAAAAAGGAAGTCACCCATCTAATATGGTATAAAGAAAAATATGAGTATTCTTTTACTCATGGAGAAGAAAATTTTGAAAAACTATTTAGAATGGGTAAATATCAAAGAGACAAAACTGGGCTGGGGTACAACAAAGAATCAAAACAAAACCCCGATGTCTCTACTAAATTTATAAAAGGAAAGGCTTCTTCTATGAATCAAAACATTCCTAAAGTTATATATAATTCTTATGAAAGAAAAAAAAATATCAAATATGACTGGAAAAAGAAACTAACTAAAAAGAAAAACTCAGGAAATTTATTTTCTCAAAAACTAAATGAATTGATGAAACAAATTTATCAGCTAAAAACTCAATTCTATAATCATTCTAAAAATGCTTTATCTACAAAAAGGAACCCAAAGAGATCTTTTCTTCAATATGAGTCTCTAGGTCATAGAGGAACTTCTCACACACAAAGGTATATGTGGGTACCTAAAAGTCTACTTGTTCACACAGCTCTTAAAGCTAGAGACCAATCTGTATGGTTCCTAGATAGTGGGTCCTCTAGACACATGACTGGGGATAAAACACTCTTCTCTAAATTAAATAATTATGATGGTGGAACTGTCACTTTTAGTGATGGTAATATTGCTAAAGTTATAGGAAATGGCACTCTGAATGTTCCCAACTTGCCTAAAATAGAAGATGTTTTATGTATTGATGGTTTGAAATGTAACTTGCTTAGCATTTCACAAATTTGTGATGAAAACCATGCTGTCTTCTTTACTAGTCATGGTGGTGAGATTTTGAAAAATGGTAAAGTGATTCTAAGAGGTCTTAGAAATCAAGAAAACTGTTATGTTGTTGGTAATCACAAAGAAGCATCCAGTTCAGCCTATTACATAGCTCATCTTGATGAAGCCCAACTATGGCATCAAAGGCTTGGACATGTGAACTATTGAGACTTGTCCAATTTAAACAAGTATATAAAGGGCCTTCCAAAAATTAGCAGGAAGTCAAAAACAGTTTGTGGAGAGTGTCAAAAAGGTAAACAAATCAGAAAATCTCACAAAAAGACTAAGTCCTTGAAGACTTCTAGATCCTTAGAGCTTCTCCATATAGACTTGGTTGGTCCAACAAAGAAAGAGAGTAGAGGTGGCAAAAATTACTTCCTTGTTATTGTTGATGATTATTCCAGATTTGGGTTGCATTCTTGAGGGAAAAATCTGATGCATATGCTGAATTCAAAAAGATTGTGAAAAGAATTCAAGTTAAAAAAGGAAGAGCGGTTGCTAGAATAAGAAGTGATCATGGTGGTGAATTTGAAATACTAGATTTGAAAAATACTATGATAAGTATGGAATTTACCATGAATTTTCTGCCCCTAAAACTCCTCAACAAAATGGAGTTGCTGAAAGAAAGAATCGGGTTTTACAAGAGATGGCCACAGTTATGCTTCATGGAAAGAAACTCCCTAGAGATCTATGGGCTGAAGCAGTGAATACAGCTTGTTACATCGTAAACAGGGTTTACTTGAGAATTGGCTTGAACAAAACTGCTTATGAATTATGGCATGAGAAAAGTCGAAACATTAGCTACTTTAAAATTTTTGGTAGTAAATGTTATATTCTCAAGGATAGAGAACATTTGAGCAAATTTGACTCAAAAAGTGATGAAGGCATTTTTAATGGCTATTCTCAAAACAGTCGTGCATACAGAGTTTGGAACACAAACACTGGAGTCATAAAGAATCTATAAATGTTGCATTGATGACAAATTAAAAGATTCCAGTAATCAAGAAAACCTTGATAATGATGAGATAGAAGTCCCAACAGCTAAGCTGGATGAGCCTCTAATCTCTAAGGACTTGGTAAATATGAAACATCATCCTATGGACCAAATTCTAGGAGATCCTTTGGCTGGTGTCAAGACTAGAAGGCAATTGGAAAATATTGTTAGTTATCTTTGCTTTACTTCTATCATTGAACCTAAAACTGTTAATGAAGCTTTCTCTGATGATTGTTGGATAAATGCTATGCAAGAAGAGCTAAATCAATTTATTAGAAATGAAGTATGGGAATTAGTAGCTAGGCCTATTGACAAAAATGTTGTAGGTACCAAATGGATTTTCAAAGATAAACTTGATGAAAATGGTACCATAGTTAGAAACAAGGCTAGATTGGTTGCCCAGTGATATTCCCAAATTGAAGGAATAGACTTTGAAGAAACATTTGCTCCTGTTGCTAGACTTGAATCCATTAGAATCTTACTTGCCATTGCTTGCTCTTTGAAATTTAAATTATATCAAATGGATGTGAAAAGTGTTTTTCTAAATGGCATATTAGAAGAAGAAGTTTATGTTGAGCAACCTAAAGGGTTTGAAGATCCTAAGGAGCCTAATCATGTGTATTATCTTAAAAAGGCTCTCTATGGTCTCAAACAAGCTCCTAGAGCTTGGTATGAAAGACTCTCTCAATTTTTGTTTGATCACAATTTTGAAAGGGGAAGTGTTGATAAAACTCTATTTATTCAAAGAATAAATGACACTATTTTGATTGCTCAAACCTATGTTGATGATATTGTGTTTGGATCTAACTGTAATGATTTAACAGAAAGATTTGCTAATCTTATGAACTCTGAATTTGAGATGAGCATGGTTGGCGAACTTAATTTCTTTTTAGGATTACAAATAAAACAACTGACTGATGGAATATTTATTTCCTAGACCAAGTATGCTAAAGAATTGGTCAAAAGTTTTGGATTAGATTCAGCCAAGCACATGAACACACCCATGAGCACAACTCTCAAATTATCTAAGGATATGAGTGGTAAGAATGTTGATCCTAGTTTGTATAGAAGCATGATAGGGAGCCTATTATATCTTACAGCCAGTAGACCTAATACTGCTTTCAGTGTAGGAGCTTGTGCCAGATATCAATCTGATCCCAAAGAAGCTCATTTGAAAGCTGTTAAGAGAATCATTAGATATGTTTCAGGGACTTCAGGATATGGCTTATGGTATCCATATAATTCATCTACTTATATTGCTGGATACTCAGATGCCGATTGGGCTGGAAATGTGAATGATAGAAAATCGACTAGTGGTGGTTGCTTCTACCTAGGAAACTGTCTAGTTACTTGGCACAGCAAGAAACAGTCATCCATTTCCCTATCCACAGCTGAAGCAGAATATATAGCAGCTGGAAGTGGTTGTACTCAAATGTTATGGATGAAACAAATGCTGAAAGACTATGGTATTGAACAAGGTAGCATTAATTTGGATTGTGATAACACCAGTGCTGTCAATATTTCCAAAAATCATGTCCAACACTTTAGAACTAAGCATATTGATATTAGACATCATTTCATTAGAGAATTGGTTGAAGAGGGAGTCATAGTTTTGGACCATATTTCTACTGAGAAACAACTTGCAGATATTCTGACAAAACCATTGGATGTTTCAAAATTTGAAAACATGAGAAAATCCCTTGGTATTTGTGTTGTTAAATAATTTCTTATTGTTTATTTGTTTTATATGGGTTAGTTTCATTTAATTATTTTTTTTTGTGTTTAATTTTAAAAAAATGGAACATATCATTTCTTAAGTCATGAACTTATTTCATAGTTCCGTAAAAAGCAAAATTCTGTTGCACTATCTACTGCTGAGGCAGAGTATGTTGTTGGAGGTAGTTATTATGCTCAAGTTCTTTTCATGAAGCAACAACTTAAGAATTTTAAACTTGTGTGCTATAAATCTTTCATAGAACCCAATACACCATTCTAGGACTAAGCATATTGAAATTAGATATCATTTTCTTAGAGATCATGTGCAGAAGGGTAATATTGTACTAGAATTCACAAGCACACACGATCAGTTGGCAGACTTTTTTTTTACAAAACCCCTGCCAGAAAATAGACTATGCATGATTAGAAGAGAAATCGAAATGATTCATGCCATGAATATTTATTGTATATTTTTCTCAATGTCTTACAAAAACTTGAGACTTCTAGCCTCATCATTCAAATGCTTTTGCTTTTCATAGATCATCATGCAATCCTTGTCTAAAGGATTAAGCAATCGAATTGAAGAGGTAAGCAAGGATTTTAAATCCTTATTCTGTTGCTTTAACTCTACTATTTTTCTATTAGACTCGAGAAGAAGCCGTTGCAGTACATCGATCTCCTCAATAAGCTTTTCTTTCTTGCGAGTTTTGGACTGCAACCGATCGGAAAATGAGACAATGGATGATGAGTATTGAGTTCCGAGACTCACAAGCTCATAAATGGCGTCTTGATCTGATTTATTAGCCAAAACTCTCTCTTGTCCCCTTGGTATCATGGAACCTAAAACAGATGCAAAAAAAGTTTGGGATCGAGGTAAAGAATACCTCATCTCTTGATCACAAGAATTACTAAAAGGAAATTATTGAGCCATTGAAACTTTGTGGAATAAGAATGCAGATGACAATAAGAAGTTTTGATACAAATTAGATAGAGCTAAGACTGTTCTTATAGAGATGGATTTCGAACAAGACAAACCCTCATCTCTTCAAATCTTACTTTTCCAGATTGAAAATATGCTGGATGCATATTTTTAAAAGCTACTTAGCTAAGCTAGTGAAATTAAATGCGGGTTGTCCCTATTTTTCTCATTTGTCAACAACATCCAGCGAATTTGAATCTCCTTCAGCATCCAGTTGATAAATCTAGGCCTCTAGCCTTTGCAGGTTCTGTCGAACATGGGTGGTTCCAGAATATATTTCTTTGCGGGCTTGGCTTGGGTGGGCTGGGGCTTTCGTGATGTGCATGAATTTGGGTTGCACTCACTTAGGACCAGTAAGAGTTGTGGGGGATGAACTTGAATGCCCTCGGCCTGTCTAATCGAAGCCCATCTATTATCTATGATTGCATGGATTATCTACCTTCTGTTCTCTAATCTTTGGATTAGCTTCCAAAGTTTCTCTCAGTTTATACATCTCTTTGTCAATTTCTGACAAAAATGGGGAGATAATCTTCGTTGAGTGGATACAATCAGTATCTCCTCAGTTTCATATGTTGTAGGTACAAAGGGGGAGAAATAGGTACAAAGGGGAGAGTATCTCCTCAGTTTCATATGTTGCAGGTACAAAGGGGGAGAAATAGGGAAGTTCTTATCAAGCAAAAATGAAGAAGATCATACACATTCTTTCTGCTTCCTTATCCTTTTATTATTGAAAATCATATGTAAAAGTTTATGAACTTTGTGTATAATGTATGATTTTTTTTAAGTCTCCTCTTTTAAAGATGTATAAGTTTAATTGGTTTCGTCACGAAATTGACAAAGGGGGAGATTGTTAGTGCCACATTTTCATGTGCACTGTTTTTATTGTCAATTCCGTGCCAAAGAGTTCCAAAGACATTGTCTCTTAAGTACTTCAAAGAAGATTCAATTCAAAAGGTCTGTCAAACCTTTTTGGAAAGGCCAGGTTTCATCAAAGATCAACATCAAGATGTGCCAACCAAGATCATGTAATTGGGACCGAAACCATACGCCTTAGTGACCCTAAAAACCCTAGTCTAAATTGTTATTTTGATAGGTTTTTAGAAGATTTTTTTTAGCTTGTTTAAAACTCAAAAATAACCCCAAATTTCGGCCAGCCAACCTCATGCGGTTAGCAGTTCACCCCCTAAGTCCACCTGTCCTAAGGCATCCAACATGATCATAACTGTTAGTTTTATGGACTCAATCCAGTAGATGATATAATAAATTGATTAATTTCTTTATTTATCAGTATATTCATGTTTTCCTTTCATGAGATTAATGGTGATTTATTATATACATGCACATAACCAATATGAATGACATGATGGTTCATGAGATGAACCGGAGTCCACAAGTATATTAGATGTAACACATGTGTATGGATGAGATCCACATACGGGAGACACGTGTGACAAATCTTATACTTAAATATCTTCACAACCAGCGATGAGACTGGACATCTCATACTGACAAGGTTGCAGCACTTTGATTACTATGAGATAGTGTGATTTATCTCGATCATCAGAATGTAAGATTCTGGATCATAGTGCTGGTACATTGGATGTATTGAAGGACCATGAGAAGCACCTTATAGACACTGTCTTTACTTTAAAGTCTGCTCTCATAATTCCCTAACAATAGGCTCTCAATCCTGAGACATTAATGAACTCAAGTTTCTATCTATTCATTTGCTTTGAGTCACCAATGAGTGAGGCCAACTGTAGGTCAACACATTGGTGATTTGGGTACGTGGTAGTAGAGCTATGAGAACATTCAATGGTCAAGATGGAATCTATCTCTAATATCCCCTTGTGCCAATTAATGGATTTATCATTGGTAAGTGCGCACCCATTCTGATTAAGAGTTAATTGGAAAGGTACCTATGATCATTATAATTAATTGGGGCTCAAGGATAACAAGACATGGATCTAGTTTGGAAGACATGTCCAATTGATCCATGGATATTGATAGAGGGGTCTACTTGTGGTAATGTGGTAGTTTAGGTTCTTCTATGTAATATTCCTAAGACTGGAGTTTAATTGCACTTATATAGTGGAGTTATTTGCAATTAACTATGGGCCCGGATTACACATGAGATGCGGGGTCGCGTGTCCCAATTGGAGCCAGCTTTCTAAGGAATCCCTAGTGGTCCCCATGCTAGCCCAATTATTAGAAAGTATCTAATTCTAGTTGAACTCTAAAAGGAAAGTTACTATTTCTATTTGAAGTGAGACTTCTAATAGTGGTAATAGTAGACTTACTAATTTTAGTAGAAGTGAGACTTCTATTTTAATTAGAAAGGAATTAGAAAGTTACTAATCATATTTGAAGTGGGACTTCTAATTATGATATGGTAAGTTACTAATTAATTAATGGAAGTAAGACTTCTATTTTAATTAAGAAGAGATAGTTACTAATTATTTAAAAGTAAGTCTTCTAATGGAAATTAGTAAGTGGGGCTTGCAAAAGCTATAAATAGAGCAGAGGAGGGCTGGACATCCATGCATGCTCCATACCTAGGGACTCACGCCGAGCCCTCTTTAGTGCACGTGTTGCACAAGCTCTTTCTCCTCTACCTCTTCTAGTTCTCTTCTAGTTCCTCCTTTGAGTTCCTAGTAGTTTTCTCTTGGAGATCCCACCATCTTCTTAAGAAAAGGAGAATCTAACACGGGTCATAGCGTGGAAGATCAAGAGGTCTTGGAGATCCCTATTTGATTAGTGAAAGTGTTTCATCATCAAAGAAAGACGCAACTTCTCCATTAGAGCACAACCGAGCTCCAAAGGTATAATCCACTTCATTGCATGTTGTAGATTATTATGGATGCTTATTAGTTGCTGTTTCTATCTTCTAGATAGATTGTATTTACTGATCATGATGGCTGAGATTGAGGGTTTACTTCCTGGATTGGATTTTATAGCCTTCTGGATAGTTGATCCCTGCATCAAGTGGGTCAAAAGTTTTTAAAACCTATCCTAGAGGCCCACCCTATTTCCAACAATAACACCAGGTCACATTGAGGCTTAGTAAGCATGAGTGTATATAGAAACTTAACAATAAATAATGTTTTATAAATTAATAAAGAAATGTGAAGTTGTCAAAACCGGTGTGCTTTTGATTTTTTTAATAATTTTTCCTACAAAAGTTCCCTCATATTCATACTCAATGTTTCATATAAGGCCTCACCAAAACATTGCTTAGGTCATGGTTTTTATCAAATTTCAAACGTTGGAATAGTGTTCCTGTCAGGTACACCCTACCATGTCTTAAGTGACCGTTAGAACTATCCGTTGGATTTTTTCTATAAATACCTGAAGCTCATTTTCAACATCAAGGAGTCCATTTTTTTAAGAGCCTTTGTTCTAAATTCTTGTAAACATTTCCCAAGCTCTCAAAGCTTCTTCCAAACACACTTAGATTCTATCTTGAAAAATCCAAGGGCTTACTTAGCTCTAAGGAGTGTGGTTTGAGAAGCCAAATCTAGGGTTTCCTAATCCCTAAAACTATCTCTCATTTCTGCCCTAGAAATCAAACCTCTACAACTTGGTTGTGCATCTCAATGGAGTTTCATCATCAACACCAAGCTAGCTGCAAGAGGTAAAAAGCTTCGATCACGGTCAAAAGCTTCCTCGAACACTTTCAATCTTCATCAAAGGCAAGTGTTCACCCTCCATTCAAATTTATATCTTTGTGATAGTGGATTGAATCTGTGTGTGTCAACCACTCTAAAAAATTATGTGTGGGGATTAGATCTGTGTGATCGAACCTCAGTAACAAAATTGAGTTAGAATCAGTACATGTGTAGTTTGATTCTTTATAGTGGAACCAAGGGACTGTGTGACCCTTGAGAGTGGATGTAGGTCTGTGTGACTGAACAACTATAAATCTCTTATGCCATTTGATCTCTTGTGCTTACTATCTTGTTTCAAATTAGAGTGTCTCTGATTATTTAAGCACACACACATTGAACTTATAATTCAAACAAGTTATTTTGTTATGTGTGATTATTATTCCAAGTTGAGATTAAAATTGGGCTAATAAGTTTAAAATTGGCATTAGAATTCCTTTTGTCCTATTCATCCCCCCCCCTCTAGGACTTATTCATTGAACCTAGTTGCACTTTCAGATTTATCATATGTCTTATTCTTCAGTACTTGTATTATCTTTTCACCCACCTGCCAAACCATCGTGTCTGACCCACTACTTTGGTACTCAGATTCAGATTTCGTGCCCGAGTTAAGCACACGTTTTGGTTATGGAGCCATGAGCTTGTAGGTTGTTTTGTCGGCTATGTCGTATAGACATTGAGCTTGACATCGGAGCTACGTCACATATGGGGTAGAGATTATTAGCTTATTTTTGTATGGCTTTCATTAGCCCGTTTATTGGGATTGTAATTAATGCATGTTGTTATTTGTAACTTGAACATATATGGGAATATAATATCCAGATACTGTCAGCTCTATATTTTGTTATAATGGTTTGTTCCAGTCTGATATGTTCATTGATATGATAGCAATATGTTAGTGGTTGAGTGCGACACGAAATCCAATGGCCACGGACTTCGGGTCGCAACGCCAAGAAAGGTTCCGCAAAAATATTCAGGATGTGTTGGAACGTGTTATCCTCACACACGTGGATCTTGGGAGAAACATAATCATTACCTAACTCCCAATTTTAACGGCCCCTCGGGTTTGGGGTCGTGACACAGGCTGTATGTGGCAAGTTAGGGGATCAGGTTTTGATTTTTGGTTTTGGTCTTGTGACCTAACAAGCTATATGTGGCAAGTTAAGGGACCAGGATTTGGTTTGGACTTTTGTGGAATGTCAATTTCAAGATTTTGGCTCAATTTGGTATATGAGGCTGGATGGTTTGATTTTTGGAAGCTCATGGGGCTTGGAATTATTTTTTTTTTGTATGGTCCGATCAACTCAAAAGAGGCATGGAACCATTTTTGTGTGCTCTTGGTAAGAGGAATTTCTCTTTGACTAAAAGCTTAATTTTTTATTTTTTTTATTTAGTGCATAGGTGGTCAAACCTGACTCATATGGGCTAACCCATGGGACCTTAAGCTTTTAAAATGACTTAGATCTCATATGGTGTCATTTTTATAAAGAATATCTAAAAATATCTCCTTTGGATAGAGAATATCTAAGAATATCTTTATTTGGAGAGAATCTCTCATGTTCCCTTTATTTTGGGAGAGAATATCTCAAGATATCTTTTGGGAGAAAATCTCTCATTGATTTCTTTTTGGGAGAGAATCCCTCAAGATATCTTTCTTTTGGGAAAGAATCTTTCTAATTTTTTTCTTTTGGTAAGGTTACTAATTAGTAACACTGACCTCTTTCTTGTTTCCTTCTTTGGTTTGCTGTCTTATATAAAAGCAAGGGGAGGTTGGATCTCTTGCTCTTATTGCTTCCTTTTGCAAAAATCTCAAGAGTGCTCCAAGGCCAAGAGTTATTCAAGAATCTTCAAGCTTTTATTCTTCTTCTCCATCAATGGCTTCAAGTAAGTTCTTTTTCCTCAAGAAAACTCCATTATAGAAAGTAGGATGGTAAAAGAAAGTGTTTGTTTTTTTCTTTTTCTTTCTTTTCTTTTCTTCTCTTTTTTCTTTTCTTTCCACATGTCTTCTTCTCTTCTTTTTTTACACGTGTTTTTTTTTTTTTGCGTTTTTCTCTTTTTTTTTATTTTGTACATTTTTTTATTTTATTTTGTGGGCCGTACGGACAGATCCATACAGATCTGGCCGTACAGCCACGTGGCATGTGGACCAGTCCCATTTTTTGTTTCTTTTTTTTTGCTGATCTTTCTTTTTTTTTGTATTTTTCTTTCTCCTTTTTCTTTGAGAAAGTTTCTTTTTTTTTTTTGTTCATCATGATAATGCATTTTTTTGGCAAACCAAGATGTTCAAACATGCATTCTTTTGTAAATTGAATTGGTAGCATGATGTGATAGCATACCTGAAAGTTTTTGCAAATTTGAGAATTTTGGAGCTCGCAGCGATGTTGAGCCCTTCCTGATTTTGCGGAGACTTTGAGGTTTCGAAAGTTTGGAGTTTCGGAGCTCGCAGCAATGTTCAACCCATCTTCAAGCTTTCTATTTCTTTCGGGGTATTTCCTTTTTTCTTCGGAGTTGCCCCGGAGTCTTGTCAAAATTTCGCCAGAATTTTTTAGCGAAATTCTGTCATTTTGATGATGATCTTTTTCTTTTCCATCCTTTGCAAGTGGTTCCTCCAAAACGAATAAGGGTAAAGAGCCTGCTACAAGCGTACCTCATCGTTCTGCTAGAACTTCTAATCCGGCCTGTTGACACCAAAAAATGTGTCACTTTTCTTCTTCAAAATCCAGGAAGCTACATGAAGTCGCAGCCTGCCATAAATAGGCAATGCTACTTCCTAAAATCAAATCTTGTCAGAATCAAACAAAAACTGCAAGATCTTTCAAGACAGCCAAAAGAGGAGTACACAAGAAGTTTCGGGCCTATTTCAAAATCATTTGGCCTAACTTCACTTCTCCGATAGCTGAAAAGGAACTCCCGGCGGCGAAAGCATCGGAGACACCAAATCTTCGATCAGAGCCGATGGATGGTCTCAAAATACATCCAAGAGGCTCCACGTTAAGTTCCGAGTCAAACCGACAACGTTTGACCCTACATCAACCCTCGAACAGCTAAATCAGACCTCTCGGTGGCAAAGCTCCCCGGGACCATGGTTTCCAAGACAGAGCCTATGGATCATCTTAAAATGACTCCAATAGGTTCCCTGTCAAATTTCAAGTCAATCGGACATCGGTTGACCACACATCAAGCCACGACATCTTCATCGCGACAAAAACAAGTCTACTAGTGATAAGACCCCAAACGGCTTCAAAACTCAAACAAAAGCCTATGGTTGGTCTTATTTATTGCTCAGGAGGCTTCACCCCAAATTTCAGGTCATTCCGACATCGTTTGACCTAGTTTCAGCTTCTGACGGAAAATTGGCAGCTCTGCGCAGCAAAGTCTTCGGCTTTCTCGGAGAATTAGAAACTTTGCAAACCAAAATGCAAGGATTCTCATCAGGTTTTCTACAGGGAAATCAGGCCAATAAATGATCAAAAAAATGTCAAGAAAAATACAGAAGAAAAACGAATCAAAAAACATCAAAAACGGACACAAAACGGGACAAAAGGGGGGAAAACCCCCCAGGGCGGCGACCCTGGAGCCCGGGATCGCCGGGAGAGCCCCGGAAGCCCCGTTTTTCATCGTTTTTCGCGATTCGAAGCGTCCGACCCCTGGGATTTTCCAAAATTCATACTTTTGAGACACCAAATCCTTTGACATCCGTCAAAATCACGGATCAATCATTAAGAGTATCAAAATCAACATTGATCGCCAACCGATCAACCAAAAAAGTGTGCTTTCTACCTGACCGATCGAGAAATCGACAGGACAGATGGCACCGACCCGCTGTTGGCAACCAATACCTGAAGTTACATGGTCATCCGATGTCGATCTACATGAAGATCCATCGATGATCATCGCCAGAAGAATCCCAAAAGACGCGGCATGGCCCGCGACTCTTCAACTGCTCGGCGACCACTTAATGCGATTAATTGACTAGCTCTATTATAGTCATTAATCAATTTCTTTGGACGGCCCAATCAGAAGCAAGCATCCGGGAGTTATAAGTCAATTGATTCATGGCATTTAACCCATGAAACACCTCCCATCATGGCGATTAAAGGAGATTAAATGCCCTCAATCTCCTCCGGCGAATCAGAATCCAATTAAAAGGAGTTACAAAATAAAGGAATTTATTCCTGTAACTCCTCCCATTATGCGGCTTAATGACAATAAAAGCCCATAAACCCTCCTAAATGGCTACCAAAAAGCCTATAAATAGGAGAGCATTCCAAGAAGAAAAAAAAAGCAAGACATACTGCAGAAAATCCGGAAACTCAGACAGAAAAAGGCACATCAGAGATCTAAGAGAAAGAAAGAGAGAAAACTCTGCGGAAGTTCTACACCGACCACCTCTACAAGGTGACAAAAGTCCCTTGGGGGTATCCCCCTCAAGGTCCTTGCCTGCTCCTTCTGCCTCTAAGGCTTAGACGTGGCTTTTCAGCCCGTCTACTTAGTTTTTTTTATTGGACATAGGACCTCCTTTTGGTCTTTGTCCTCTAAAAACCTGAGGTTATAGCCAAGCCAAGCGAATCAAGAGCATCCTCTGTTCTCATCTGCATGGATGATGGCAAAGCCCACATATGGCTTGTGACCGTCAATCTGAACGAGTCCCCCACAATCTCCTGAGAAGTTAGATCCTCCTTTTCTTGCTTTTCATTGTAGTTTGTATTTTTCCAAAAAGAGACAAAAATCACAACTCTTGTCCTTTCATTATTCATAAGAATTGTAAAATCGGCTATAAATGCCAAAAATCGGCTATAAATGCCAAAAAATCGCCTTTCACGGCAAATCAAGAAAAATGTCTCTTTTCTTAAATATATGTGCAATGGAAAACTCGAAAGAAGTTGATTTCCGTTTTGCTTGCGAAGGTTGATCTCCGGATCACCACTTGCAATTCCAAGTAAGATAGAAAATCTGGCACACCCACACAAAAAAAATGTTGATGCACGCCTCTGCCCCCCCCCCCCCCCCCCCCGGTTACGAAAGGGTTGGACCCAAACGGACTCCCACATCCGCCGACCTCAGTAGAACCGAGCGATAGAAGCATTGTCCATCAAGCTGGCTCCACCCGGTGGGACTTTTTCATTTGAGAACACGATGCTAGAAATGAAATATTTGCATATCATATCTATTGCTCTATGCTTATACTTCTTTTCTTGATTTTTTGGCTACTTTCTAATTGGTGGCCTATGTTGGATTCCGCATCTAAAAAAATGAGATGAGATTTTTTTTTGAAATTTCTAATTCTTTGAATTTATTTCCACTCTTTCTCTTTTCAAAAAAAAAACAAAAAATCAGATTTCTTAGTTTGGATTAAAAATTAAGAAGCTTTGGTCCTTTTCGTTTCGTCTCTGTGCTCGTGGAAATCGTTGAGCCGGTTCGAATTGTGAAAATGGCCATTGTTTTTCTTCAATGAGTTCATTAGAAATTAAAAAAATCAGATTTCTCATTTTGGATTCAAAATTGAGAAACTTTGATCCTTTCCTTTCGTTCGTGTGCTCGCAGAAATTGTTGAGCCTGTTCGAATTAGGATTTGGGCTATCGTTTCTCTTCGATGAATTCATTAAAAATCTAAAAACAAAATAAAAGTAAAAAAAAAACAAAAAAAAATCAGTTCGATGAGTTCATTAAAGATCTAGAAAAAAACAAATAAATAAAAAAATAAAAAATAAAAGACTTAGACCACTAAGGTTAAACCAACTGCGTTCTTTGATCATGGTTAATTCAAGAAAAGCCTTGTCTAGAGTGTGGAGACAGCTTGACTGTTCTAGGCAAGGGTCCTCCAAACGGGTTCATTAAGTAATCCTACCCTTACCAGGGGGCAATTTTATTAATCGAGATTTCATAAGACCGGGTTAGGAGGCCTATGTGTACTCTCTCGTCTTTTAAATAAAAAAACTTAAATAAAAATTTTAAAATAAAAAATAAAAAATAAATAAAAATTTCAAAAAAAATCTTAAAAATAATAATAAAAATAATATAAATTAAAAAATTAAAAAATTAAAAAAAAGATTTTTTTCAAAAAAGATCATCTCAAAAAAAAAAAACTTCCGTCATTTTGGGTTCAGATTGGAGAAATTTTGGTCTCCTCCTTTCTGAGCACTGGCGCTCGCGGAAATCGCTGAGCTCATGTTCAGATTGGAATGCCTTTTTGCTCTCTTTGATGAACCCGATCTTGGCCTTTCAAAAAAAAAAAAAAAAACTCGTCATTTTTGGATTCAAAACCGAGAAATTATGGTTCATTTCCTTTTGAGTACTGGCGCTCGCGGAAATCGCTGAGACCATATTTGGATCGGAATACCATCTGCTCTCTTTGATGAATCCAATCTTGACCTTTCAAAATAGAGAATCTCATCTCATGGATGCGGTTTCAAAATATTTGTGTCTAGCGGTACTAGTACACCCTTTCAGGGTCTACTGTATTCGCGACCGGCACATTTGTAACTCCAAACTTATATTCTTCTTACCTCGAGTAAGCTCTGCTTCTCGATAAGTCGAATTTAAGTCCACAATTGCTTCTAGCAGTCACTGGGATGCTCATTCTGTGCTTACCATACCTGCGATCAGAACAATTGTACACTCTATGGCGTTTTGCCTTCTTCATATTGCTTGGGCCATCTCCCTCGAGCGATTTGAAAAGACAAAACCATAGAACTTCCCATTTATGATCATTATATTCTTGTGATTACTAATGGATGTGGTCTTGTTTTAGAAACTTTTCAAAAACTAACAATTGCAGCTCCACTAACCATTACCTTCGATGAGAACAAGCACTAGCTCATGCTTCAACAGAACCAAACAACGCGCACCGACAAGCGCCCCATTCAACTCCCTCGGCAACTCTCTGAACTCCGGGTCGACCTCGACTCCCCGGACTATCGTCTTTGGGACGCTGGGACCATTCCCACTTCCCGAGCAACAAACTGCTCCTTCCAAGAAGCAGAAACTCGCCTCTCAACGTGTCACTACCGTGACACCAAAGGCGAGCACCAGAAGGCCTGAAGCCCGTGGCACCCCCATGAAGCCTCGACCCACAAATGACCAGGTCTATCCCAAGACTTGGTCCCCAAGACCTTCACCAAGACAAAGAAGGTCCCAAACAAGCCAGCATTCCTGGCCCCACTCAAGGAGAACCAGTTCTACCCTCTTGCTTACATGAAAGAGGAGAGACCCATCTCCAACTTGACTCCCAAGTCAACCCAGCATGAGCCGGCTTGTTCCTACAAGCCCAAAATCAGATCATGCATCACAAGGCCTCTGCAAGCACCTGCTAAGGCCTACAAACCTGCAGTTCGACCTTTCATCTCTACAGGGGCCGAACTCCAAAAATTCAAAGCTTCGCTGCAACAGGCGAAGGACCGGGTTCGCATCCTATCCTTGCCCAGCTACAAAGAAGACAGGCTCGGCTGCTGCGCCCGAGGGAGCACATCCTTCATTGTCAAAGCCCAGCCAGAGCTGAGTGAAGCTCAAATTGCTCGTCGTATATGCCGCCGTGCGTTGTATCGACAAAAGAGACTAGAGAGCAAAGGACCCAGCCTCCTACACTTCAAGTCTCTCCCAAATAGGTCAAAAAGAAAGACCCAACCAAGTTGCTGCCTTCCATATGGTTGGAAAAACCAGAAGACACCAAAAGTCAGCAATAAAAATTCATGTCCGACGTCCGATGACCCGCAGCATCTCCAGGACAAGAAGACACTCAGAAGTATCCCCTGCTCCTTCAAGCAAAGGACGGCAGAGTGATCCTTCCTCAAGCTCTTCATCAAAAAGAATGAGCCCAGCTCAATCACCAGGATAGTTTCTTTGTTCGAATCTCGAGGGATGAACGTCCTGGCTACAAATTCTGAGCCACCACCCGCAATCCACCTTAAGATGATGCGATCACATGCATCCAGCAGTTGGAACAAGGCCAACAGAGGATTGAAACTCTGATGGAAAACCTTCTTCTCGCCTTCCAAAATCAGGCGAACAATGAACCTCCTCCAAATCATCAAGACGATGAGGTAAATAGAGAAGAAAATGAGTCACGCACCCTTACCAAAAAGGACGTAGACGGTATCCTCGCAAAAGCAAAAGAAGAGGATATACTCAAGGAGCATGGGATCAAGCCACCATATCCCTTATAAATAGACTCGGTCCCGTTCCCTACAAAATTTAAGCATCCTACTCTCCAAACATATATGGGGAAAGGATCAGCCAGACAGCACGTCATCCACTTCAAGATCTTGACGGGAGCTATCGCGGATCAAGATGCACTCAAGATCCGCCTCTTTGCAAGTACCCTAAAAGGTACGGCCTTTGATTGGTACTCCACTCTGCCGGAGGACTCCATCTAAAATTGGGCCATGCTAGAGACACGCTTCCTGACTCACTTCAAAGGTGAGGATCATCCCGCTACTATGGCTCAACTGTGCAGCCTAAAACAGGGGGAGAATGAGTCAACATATGACTTCATTCGTAAGTGGAAAGCAATGGCATACAAATGCTCTGATGTATTGCTACAAGGGTCGCTAGTCGATATCTACCGAAACAACATGAGAGCTAGAATCCGCTCCATGATCATCGGCAACATATCAAAAAACCTGGGAGAACTCCTAGAAGCTTCTATGGAAGCTGAAACGGTGATTAAAGACCTCACAGTCAGAAATCATCAAGAAAAGAGCCAACCGCCATTGCAATCTCTAACCAAAGAAGAAAGAGGTCCTCAATGTGCAGACCAAGTCAGTTCCTCAGCCACCAAAGAAAGCCGAAAACAAAGCTGCTGGTAAGAGACCTGAGCTCTCAGATGCCTTTAAAGAACGAATAGAAAAGAAATACCCGTTTGATGAAGATGTTGATGAAATCTTTGGGGCTCTTGTGTCAAATGGCAAGCTCACTTTGCCTGAACCCAAAAGACCGAGTGATGTTGGCAAAACCAATGATCCTCGGTACTATCCATACCACCAGATGATCTCGCATCCTGTCAATCAATGCTTCGTTGTGAGGGAGAAAATAAACGAGATGTGGAAAAACGGAGTCATCACCTTTGACAAAAACTATGGGTCTGCCTCCGTCAACATGGTGTCATGTGGACAAACATCAAAATCACCGAAGAAAAAGATTACTACTTCATTCAAGGTGATAAACACAATCCAAGCATCCGAAGAACTGGTTCCTTACCCGACACCAGACGGACAACCCATATGGGTACATCCCGATCTCCTAGAAGATGAAAATTGGGAGGTCGTGAAAACAAAACCTACATCTCAATAGCGAAGGCAAGCTGGGAAACATCCTCAAGCTCAAACGGCAAGAGAAGACCCAGCCAAAACAAGAAGTCCAAGAAAAGGCAGAGGTTTCCTCTACCACTTCACTGGAGGCAACAAAAATGTCCCTTCCAGAGACTTCAAAGGAGGTAAGAAAATTTACTCTCAGTGATTTCATGCCACCTCAATTCAAAGAATCCATGCAAGGGGCATCATACTCTTGCAATTCGGTATTTGGGTTCTCCATTGATGGATACGAGTCCAGCGACACCGATGATGGATTCGAATCCAACTACACCGATGAGTGGGAGGAATCCCTTGAAACAGGAGAATATCTCTCCGATGAAGAATGGGTTCCTGAGACTCATCTTATGCCAGTAATCTGGTATAACCCCCTAGAGTCACAAGGATCCTGGTCTAATGATGAAGAAGATCAAGAGGTTGTACAAGAAAATGCTGCTGACCCAGCACCCCTCATTGCTCCAGTGGAAATCAACAATGTTGAGCCACAAAGAGCTGATGAAGAATAAGATTTGGCTCCTATGACAGATCCTGAAGAATATGCAAGGATCTTGCAGCGTCTCGCTCTAAAACAAGAGCAAGACCACGTCAACGAGCCTCCTCGCAATCCAGAGCCGGAAATCCCTGAAGACCATCAGGTATATCCTCCCTTAACTCTTGAAAATGGAGAAAATTGCTGGATAGATGATCCTCTTACATCCGAGGATGAGTCTGACTCCGATCAGACAACGTCTCCTGTCAGAGCTTCCTGTAATGTGATAATTCGGGATTATAACTCTTCTGAAGCATCGTCTGATGAGATCACTTACACTCTAACGACTCCTAGCAATGTATCTTCTGGAGCCACCTCATCTCACGTGACTTTCACTGAGACGACACCCTCTCAGGTTTCTTCTCCTGAGACTGTGACTTCAAAGTTCACACCCTTTCTGACTGAAGAATTCCCAGCTATTGATGCTTGGGACGATGAATTGGTCAACGAAGAAGAAAGGTTGCTGGATGCTGTTCAGGACTTGTTCCCAGAAAATGCTCCGTGCAACACAATCACTAAGGATGGCAACTCTGCTGCAGATACATCCTCAGCAAATGAAAAATGACAGCCTCTTGATGTTGAAGACAATCTTCAAAATGAAGACCCTTCTCAAGAAGCTCTCAAAGTTGGTAGGGGCACCCGCTCTGGCCGGGACTACCATAAAAATTACAACCAATCTTCCTTTACATATGTAAATCCTTCGGGAAAAGATGTTGTAAGCGCCCCTAGTGGCAACAATGATGAACATGCAGGCCCTAAGGAGGCTTTCAAGTATGACTTGATCGAACACTTCAAGCACATACCTCACGTCTGCACATCCTGGATTTATTGCGGATGTCTCCACACACTCGTGATAATCTCATTTCAGAATTACAAAAGCTGAATAAGGATGTCGACAAACATGCCCCGCAAGTCCTCCAAATTGAAATGGACTACCGGGTCAAAAACTCAGAAGCTTCCTCAAAGGGAGAAAAGAAGAAAACTGAGGGATCATGCATTGAATGCCTCTCCGTTCAAAAGGCAGCCAGTGCAACCATCGCCTTCACTAAGGATGATCTCCTACTTGGTGAAACAAGGCACAACCGACCCCTGTACTTCACAGGGTACATCAAGGAAATGCCTGTGCACAGAGTTCAGATCGACCCAGGTTCTGCACTCAACCTCATCTCCACATCAGCTCTCGAAGAGTTGGGCATCCCTCCCAGCAAGCTGAGCCACACATCTGTATCTATCTTTGGATACGATGGGAGTACTCAAAGGCCTATCGGCAAAAGTAGGTTCAAGTTGCAGATCGGTGATCTTATCTCTGAGGTCACTGTGTATGCAATAAAAACACCTTCATGCTACAACATCCTTCTCGGATGCCCCTGGATCCACGAGAATGGTGTTGTCCCTTCAACTTTACATCAATGCATCAAGTTTGTTGGCAACGACGGCATGATACATCGAGTCTTTACGGACAGAAAAAACCCTTCAAAGGTAAAGAAGTCCACTTCATAGACTCACAGATGTATGAAGGTGAGAAAGAAGAAGAGGAGAAGCAAACATCACCCTTTGTCGAAAATCTCCAGAAAGATAAAGGCAAGGCTCCTCAACAATCACCGGAAGAAAACAAACCATCGGGTTAGTCCGAAGAGAGCATTCAAACTCCCTTCATCATCTCCCTCAAACCTTCAAAGCCTTTGGTCATCACAACTAAAGTGAAGAAGGCAAAGCAAAAGTCTTGGGGTAAATTTGTCTCTTTCGTGTCTATCATGTAAGACACGGATTCAGATTCAGAGCCAGAAGACGACACATCGTCAAGCCAAGCTGACACTCAGCAAGTTCAGCGTGCTCTTACTCCAATGGAGACAACTTCTGACATAGAAGATCATACGTCAGCTTCCTTCGTTGTTCCAGCAACTTCAGCAAAGGGAAAGCCGATCTTCTTCCATAGATCGGATGCTTCTTCATCAAACTCCATGCTTGAACCTTTCCAAAATGAAGGTATGCCTCAACTATCCTTATATAGTTTTGTTGCGCAAGCTATTATGAAGAAAATGGGCTATGACACTCAAAACCCAGTCAGTTTGGGAGAAGGCCGCGGTATTCTCACACCATTGGGGCCCGTCTTGACCAAAAGCCAACTGAAAGATTGGAGACTCTATGGCTATGTAGAAAAGTCTTCACACGGGCTAGGGTATGATCCCGATACTCCCCTGAGACAGTTGACACAAAGGCTTGAAAGTCAATTTACTGACCAAGCCTCAACATCTCGTATCCATGAAGACATCGATCTCCCTAGATATCTCTTCGATGAGTCACCTGACAAAGATCCAGGAAACTCATCCAATTGGTACGATTTCTCTGACAATGAAGAGGAATTGTCCGATGGCACAGACGTGTGGTCTTCTGACCCAGAAGAATCCTCGTCTCCAAAAGAAGTACCCTACTTCGACCCCGTTTCAACAGGCGATTGGGATCATCTCATAGAGAACCTTGAGAAAATTGCCGATCAAGAAGACCCGTGGAAAGGAACAGAACCTTGGTCTGGAAATGCCCTTGAAACCCCAGAAGGTTTCGTTGAGCTGCAAGCCTCTGAAAATATTGTGGAGGAACCACCTTCGAACCTTCCAACAGAAGATCATGTTCAAAAGATAGACTTGGGAACACCTCATAACCCACGTCCTGTATTCATAAGCAAGAATATAAAGGATGATGAGTTACCCGAGTATATCGCCTCTCTTCGTGAGTTCGTTGATTGCTTTGCATGGTCTTATGCTGAAATGCTTGGCTTAGACCCCAAAATAACAGTCCACAAACTCAATCTTCAAGAAGACATCAAGCCTGTCAAACAGGGCCAAAGAAGGTTCCGTCCAGATGTGATGGATAAAATTGAACAAGAAGTTCAAAAACTCAAAAGCGTCGGCTTCATCCGTGAGGAACAACATCCTGAATGGTTGGCCAACATTGTCCTCGTGACAAAGAAAATGGGCAGATCAGGGTCTATATTGACTATAGAGACCTGAATAGCGCATGCCCTAAAGATGAATTTCCGTTTCCCACACCAGAGGTAATGATTGATAATACCTGTGGATTTGAGCGAATGACATTCATGGATGGTTCCTCTGGCTACAATTAGATAAAGATGCATCCTGAGGATGAAAAACATACATCCTTTCGGACCCCATTTGGCGTGTATTGCTACATTGTCATGCCATTTGGTCTGAAAAAGGCTGGTGCCACATATCAGAGGGCTATGATGAAAATATTCCAAGATATGCACACAAGACGGTTGAATGTTACGTTGATGACCTCGCCGTCAAAAGCAAAAGAAAGGAAGATCATCTCGAAGATCTTCGAGAAGTCTTCCTCCGACTTCGCAAACACAAACTGTGAATGAATCCTTTGAAATGCTTCTTCGGCGTCTCGTCGGGTAAGTTCCTCGGATTCTTAGTTCGGAAAGCTGGAATAGATATCGACCCCATAAAAGTCAAAGTCATTCTAGAAATGCCCTCTCCAAGAACCTTGAGAGAACTCAAAGGGCTTCAAGGGAGATTGGCCTACATCAGACGGTTCATCTACAATCTTTCGGGGAAATGCCGTCCATTCTCCCGGTTGATGAAAAAAGGTGTAAACTTTGTATGGGATGCTGACTGTGAAGCTGCGTTCCAAGATATCAAGTCATACCTAACCAAACCTCCAGTGTTAGTTGCTCCTACCACTGGAAAACAATTCATCTTGTACACAAGAGCCCTTGATCACTCTCTGGGTGCTCTGCTTGCACAAGAAAATAATAAGAGAAAAGAAGCTGCTCTATACTACCTCAGCCGCATGCTAGTAGGTGCAGAGCATCGCTACTCTCCAGTCGAAAAAGAATGTCTTGCAGTGATGTTCGCCGTACAAAAGCTGCGTCACTACTTGCTTTCCAACACAGTCTACCTGGTGTCAAGGGTCAACCTCTTGAAGGTCCTTGTCACAAAAGCAGGTTCTCTCAGTGTTCGACTGGCAAAATGGTCCATCCTTCTGTCACAATTTAATATCAGGTATGTACCACAAAAGGCGATCAAAGGGCAAGCTCTAGCGGACTTTCTCGCAAAGCATCCATTGCCTAAAGATTCTCCACTCAGAGATGATCTCCCAGTTGAACTAGTCTACAATGTGGAGACTTTCCAACAAAGTGCCTCCTGGGACATGTACTTTGACGGTGCAACCAGGACAAATGAAAAAAGATGGCTGATCTCGGGAGTTGGCATCCTCTTTGTTAGCCCCGACAAATACATGATTCCACACGCTTTCTCGCTACTGGAACCATGCACAAACAATGCAGCTGAATATCAAGCTCTGATCCTAGGATTGGAACTCGCCATCGAATCTGGTATCACCATGCTGGAAGTCTTTGGAGACTCTCAGCTGATCGTCAACCAGATGAATCAGAAATTTGAAGTCAGGAAGCCAGATTTGTTACCTTACTACAACAAGGCGCAATCGCTTCTGCAAAAGTTTGACATCTGTCACATCACCCACATTCGTAGAGGTGAAAACATAAGTGCAGATGCCCTGGCCGGACTTGCCGCATCTATGGCAATCCAAGAAGGGGAAAACATGCAAATCACAGTGTGCGAAAGAAGAATCATCCCTCCTCTTAACACACATCAAGCAGTTGCTGAATGCCACCAAGTGATTGGAAGTCGGATTTCAATCCTTCAACCTTCAATCGGTGACTGGAGGGATCCGTTCATTGATTACACTATGTTCGGAATCCTACCTGAAGATCCAAAAGAATGGGTAAGCATCTAAAGGTGAACCCCAAGCTTTCATATGGATATTCCTTCAAAAATCCTTTACAGGAAATCCTTCAATGGAGTACTTCTACGCTGCTTGTCACAATAAGAGGTTGAAGAAATACTCAAAGAAGTTCATGCTGGTCTTTGTGGAGCTCATTAGGCGGGTCCCAAGCTTTATGATCAGATAAAAAGGTTAGGTTATTACTGGCCTACCATGGTAGCTGACGCAATGCAATTTGCTAAGCGCTGCCAACAATGCCAAGTTCATGGAGAATACATTCACATGCCTCCAGAATGGCTACATCCTGTAGCGATTTCATGGCCTTTCGAAGCCTGGGGTATGGACATCATAGGTCCTATTTCCCCCCCTTCAAGCAAAGGTCATCGCTTCATCTTTGCCGCTACGGATTATTTCTCTGAGTGGTCAGAAGCATTTGCGCTCAACGAAATGAAGACCTCATCAGTCCTTCAATTCATGCGCACCAACATCATTTGTCGTTTCGGCATACCCAAAAGATTCGTCCATGATAACGGACCACAATTCCGGGATCATCGATTCTACAGGTTCTACTGACAAATACAAAATCCAAAGCTGTCCTTCGACTCCATACAATCCGGCAGCAAACGGTTTAGCAGAAGCTTTCAACAAGACACTCTGCAAAATCCTCAAAAAAGTGGTCTCTAATCACAAAAGAGACTGGAGCGACAAACTGTCTAAAGCTTTGTGGGCCTATCGAACCACCGTTCGAGGACCAACCCATAGCACACCATTTTCCTTGGTCTATGGATGCGAAGCTGTTGTACCCTTGGAAGTACAAATTCCTTCCTTGAGGGTATCCTTGAAAAATGACATGACTCAAGAAAGCAATGTCAAATTGCGACTCCATGAGCTGGACAATCTCGATGAGAGACGGCTCGAAGCTCGACAAAGCATTGAACTTTACCAAGCACTCATGGTAGGATCTTTCGACAAAAAGGTCAGGCAACGTGCCTACAAAAAGGATGACTTGGTTCTTGCGGTAAAAAGACCAATGGTCTTCGCTCACAAGTCCAAAAGCAAATTTGAGCCAAAATGAGAGGGACCCTACGTCATCGACAAGGTTTTCTCCAACGGCGCATACGCACTCCTAAACATGGAAGGTGACAGATGTATGCTACCTATCAACGGCAAGTTCTTAAAGCGGTACTACACTTGAAGACTTACCCAACTGGGTCAGAGCAATGCCTGTACGGCCAAAACCGGTTTCCAGGTACACGCTCGCTAAACCCACTCTTTTTAGAATTATCATATCAAATGTTGAAATTTCTAGAAATTTAAACAATGCTTACTTTCATCGTTTCATTGTTTAAAAAAAATCCAAGTTTAGGAACCCTTCCCTAACTTGACCAAAATTTTCAACCCTTGAACCCAAAATTCATGGTTTGAAACAAAATCTGGATTCAGGAATTTCCACCCTAGTCCACCCTACCTTTTACCGCCTAAATGGTTTTAGGTCAAAACTTATGACCCTCGTGTCTTTAAACAAAAAAAATGGTATTTCAAAAACCGCGGGGAAGCGACGCTTAGTCGATACTCACACAAATCGGAAGCATGCGAACCACGTTTGACACTTCCAAAATCGCAGGGAAGCGACATTTCGTCGATAGTTGCAAAATCCAAAACCGTGGAGATGCAACATTTCAGTTGATATCCACAACCCAAATTTCAAAGGTTCGAAAAAACCAAGAAACCGTGGAGATGCAACATTTCAGTTGATATCCACAACCCAAATTTCAGAGGTTCGAAAAAACGTAAAAACTATAGAGACGCAACATTTCAGTTGATATCCATAACCCAAAGGTTCAAGAAAACCATAAATTTCAAAAATCATGGGGAAACGACATCAAGTCAGTACCCGCAAAACCAAAAAATTTTGAAAAGCAAGGATGCGACATTCCATCGATACTCGTAACCGAATGAGCAAGGATGCAACATTCCATCGATACTTGCGAGACCATTCAGCAGGGAGGCGACTTTTAGTCGATACTTGCATTTTTGAAAACCAAACCGGCTATAAATGCCACCAAAACCGGCTATAAATGCCACCAAAACAGGCTATAAATGCCACAAACCGGCTATCAATGCTACAAAACAAACCGGCTATCAATGCCACAAACTAAAAACCTGGCTTTCAAAAAACCCAGCTATCAATGCCACAAAACAAAATCGGCTTCCATGCCACAAACAAAAATCTGGCTCCCATGCCAAAACAAGCATTTGACAAAATATTTTCACAAAATGACGAGCTTTTGATCAAATCCCATTTAGCAATTGCTTCCATCACAAAAAGATATAAGTGAGCATAGGGAAAAAAAAAAAAAAAGCATCCCATTTAGCAATTACTTTCATCACAAAAAGATTTAAGTGGGCGCAGGGAAAACAAAAAGAAAAAGAGCATCCCATTTAGCAATTGCTTTCATCACAAAAAGATTTAAGTGAGCGTAGAGAAAACAAAAAAAAATAAAAAAAAGCATCCCATTTAGCAATTGCTTCCATCACAAAAAGATTTAAGTGAGCGTAGGTAAAACAAAAAAAGAAGAGTACCAAAAAAATACATGCGGTACCAAAAAAAAGAAAATGTTCACAAACACTACAAAAAAAAAGAGTACAAAAAAAAATACATGTGGTACAAAAAAAAAGGATAGTTTTTGCTACAAAAATCAGAAGCTCAGCCAAAGATGGTCTCCAGCCAAGATTTCAGCTCCTCAAACAGACTTTTGGCCTTAGTCGTCAGGGATTCCAGGGCACGCTTCTTCAGGAACTTGCCATGAGATGCTGGGGTGGGCTGTAACCCTTCTTTCACACCGGGAAGCTTATCCCGAGCAGTTCGCCATTGTTTGTCCTCTTGAAATTTCCTTTCAAGGACTCGATCAGCACCAGTAACCCGGCGAATCAGAGCACTCTCCCTGTCGTGAGCCTCTGTTATAGCAGCCCACTTAGCAGCAACTTGTGCCTTCAAATGCTCAAGACATTTTCTGGCCTCATCGACCTCCCTATCAAGGATTTTAAGGTCATGTGTCAGCCCAATGATGGCTAGCTCTTCTAAGTTCTTCTCTTGGACTATCTGCCTCCTGCTTTGTGTAGCCTCATTCAGGTCAGACTTAGCCTTATCAGCAGGGTCCATAAACATCTCCTTGAAGAATTGGTCGTCAGCAAAACCCATGGTCTCAAACCACTTATCACCCAGTGCAATGATCCTATTAACGATCGCCTTGGCACCTGTGACATCCAGACCAGCCTCTTCGGCATCACTGAGAATCTCCTGCACATGCTGGATCATGCCAAATCCGGCATCCAAGTGCCCAGAAAGGAGAGTCTCAATCCAAGAGCTCAGAACCCGCACCACCACCTTCTTCGCAAAAAGAAGAGATGGCCCAGCTGAAGATTCGCCCTGCTCTGGTGGTCGGCTGCTCATGTCATCTCCCATTGGAAGAGTAATAAAAGAAATCTTTCCAGTTGGAGCTGCTCGGGAAGGAATCTCAGCACGAGCTATCTCCTCAACAGTGTCAGAACTTGTCCCAGGAGTCTCTACCCCTGGATCGACCTCTGGCACCTCTTGCTCTGGTTCTGAAGGAAGCGACGGACTCTCCTCTGTCACTTCAAAACCTGCCAAAGAAACACAAAAAGGTTTGAATATGATCATGTATGAAAATCATTATCAGGGTTATTACTATAAAATACCTTCTTCAACGACTGGCGGAACACTCTCTTCCTCCATGAACTCATCGGAAGCATCGTCAACATTTGCGTCCATCAATGGTTCAAAGTCATCGGAATCCTGTGGCAAGTCAGCTGACAAGAAAAATGTTAGCAAACCAAGTCACAGACAAAAAAAGAAAGCAAAAAAAAAGTCATACCAGTTGGAGATTCTAGAATCACTCCAGAGTCCCTTGGTTTTTCTTCTGGTGCCGCGATAGGATCCGTCACCGCCTCATCGGTTAGAACCTCAGGCATCGCCAAGTCTTCCTCTGCTAAAAAAAATAATAAAGAAAAAAAGAGAAGCAGTAGGGGGAGAAAACAAATCAAGCGCCATTTGACAAGCCGAAAAAATACAATGCAGCCTGATGTGCGTTCCATCTCCTCCAGCAAAAATAGCCTCACCAAGCCAATAAGTGAGGTAAACAGCGAGATCTCTCCGCAGTGCAATGTCAGGACATATGGCGTTTGTACTTGCACAGAAATCTCTCAACTCTTCTTACATAGCCAAGATCTTCTTCGAACCCGGATCCTTAGCCCTGTCTTCCCGGGTCATGCTATTAGAAGGCTCCCCACTTTCAAAGAAGTTAGGAGACGAAGAGTTAAAACTCTTCCAACTGCTGGATCTAACTTTCATGCCTTCATTCTCCTTCAAAAAATCATAGAAGGCAACAAGCTGAAAGTACAGAAGCCTGAACTCCTCAGACTGCTCCTCAAGGACGCTGTCGATCGGCATAAACTCCTCATAGAGTCTGCCAAGGATGGGCAATCCAGTAATGGCGCTCAGCTCCTTTAAAGAGAAACCAATCTCACCATTCGTCACAATGAAGGTATTGGTTTGTGGAAGGAATGACTCCAACATAGCTATGAAGGCCTCGTCGGAAAAGATCACGGTCTCCCTAAAGACGCGAACCGCATCAAAAATCCCGGCTTCCTTCAAAACGGCACCACCAATCAGCAGGACGCGATCAGTCCATGACTTCCACTCGAAGTCAACACTGAAACGGCCACGAAGTCAAAAAGGCTTCACCCAATTGTTGTCATCACCGCTGAAAATGCCAAGGCCCACCGGTTTCAAATCGACCGACGGATAATCAGAGCCCTGGTAGCCGCTGGCTGGCATCAACATGTCCATGTCAGTAGGCGACTTCTCCGCGTATCTAGGAGAACCACCAACAAAAACCCCGGTCTTGATTACATATGTCCTTCTCACCCAGCTTGGAGGATCTTCCCTCTTAGAGCACCTGGGGGCAAGGCTCATGATCGAGACGGTGCGATCAAACGTCAACCGGGTAGCAACAGTTTTCTTCTCACTATCAGCGGTGACAGAAAACTGAAAACATCTCCTCTGATATGTCATGTCATCTGGGACGACATCACCAAAGAAGAAGGTAGGCTTGGGTAAAACACTCTGATCTTCCATCACCCATGGACGACTGCTTATCATGATCTTATAAAATTCCTCTCCCTTGAGAGCGATTAGTCGCTGCCTCATCTCATCTCTGTTGAGGGAGTCGCACTCTTCCAGATTTCTCCCAGCTTATTGAACCTTGTCCCAAGCCTGCTGAACGGCCGGATTAGAAGATCTAGCAGATCGACGAGGTACGCTGGTAGCAGGCTCTTTACCCTTGTTCGTTCTGGAGGAACCACCTGCAAAGGATGGAAAAGAAAAAAGATCAATCATCAAAATGACACGATTTCGCTAAAAAAAATCTGGCGAAATTTTGACATGATGCCGGGGCAATTCCGAAGAAAAGGAAGTACTCTGAAAGAAATAGAAAGCTTGAAGATGGGCTCAATATTGCTGCGAGCTCCGAAACTCCAAACTTTCAAAACCTAAAAGTCTCCACAAAATCAGGAAGGGCTCGGCATCGCTGCGAGCTCCAAATTCTCAAATTTGTAAAAACTTTCAGGTATGCTATCACATCATGCTATAATTCAATTTACAAAAAAATATACATGCATGAATGCATGAACATCTTGGTTTGCAAAAAAAAAATGCATTATCATAATGAGCAAACAAAAAAGAAAAGAAACTTTCTAAAAAAAACAGAGAGAAAGAAAACAATAAAAAAAAGGAGAGGAAGAGGGCTGGCCCACAGGCCACGTGGCCGTACGGCCAGATCCGTACGGATCTGTCCGTACGGCCCACAAAAGAAACAAAAAAAAAGTGTAAAAAAAAGAGAGAAAGGAACAACACGTGTAAAAAAAAAGAAGGGAAAAACACGTGGAAAAAAAAGAAAATAAAAGAAAGAAACAAAAAAAAAAAGAAAGAACTTTTTCTATCATCCTATTTCCTACAATGGAGTTTTCTTGAAAAAAGAGAACTTACTTGAAGCCGTTGATGAAGAAGAAGAAGAAAAGTCTTGAAGATCTTGAAGAAGAAGAACTCTTGGTCTTGAAGCCCTCTTGGGATTGTTGCAAAAGAAAGCAATAAGAGCAAGAGATCCAACCTCCTCCTTGCTTTTATAGAAGAGAGCAAACCAAAGAAGGGAAAAAGAAAGAGGTAAGTGTTACTAATTAGTAACCTTACCAAAAGAAAGAAATTAGAAAGATTCTTTCCCAAAAGAAAGATATCTTGAGGGATTCTCGCCCAAAAAGAAGTCAATGAGAGATTTTCTTCCAAAAGATAGGAGATTTGAGATATTCTCTCCCAAAGGAAGATATCTTGAGATATTCTCTCCCAAAATAAAGGGAACATGAGAGATTCTCTCCAAGTAAAGATATTATTAGATATTCTCTATCCAAAGGAGATATTTTTAGATATTCTTTACAAAAATGACACCATATGAGATTTAAGCCATTTTAAAAGCTTAAGGTCCCATGGGTTAGCCCATATGAGCTAGGTTTGACCACCTAGGCACTAAAAAAAAAAAAAAGAGGGTTTTTAGTCAAAGAGAAATCCCTCTTACCAAGAGCATCCAAAAATGGTTCCATGTCTCTTTTGAGTTGATTGGACCATATAAAAAAGAATTCCAAGCCCCATGAGCTTCCAGAAATCAAACCATCCAGCCTCTTATACCAAATTGAGCCAAAATCTTGAAATTGACATTCCACAAATATTCAAACCAAATCCTGGTCCCCTAACTTGCCACATACAGCTTGTTAGGTCACAAGACCAAAACCAAAAACCAAAGCCTGATCCCCTAACTTGCCACATACAGCCTGTTAGGTTACAAGATCAAAACCAAAATCGACCCCCCAAAATTCCACATGCAGCTTGTTGGGTCACACGGTCAAAACCAAACCCGACCCCCTAACCTGCCACATACAGCTTGTTAGGTCACAAGGTCAAAACCCAAATCCACATCCCTGTTGTCATCTTCAAAACTTTGCCTCGAGATGGTATGTGATCCCTTTCACTACCATAAAATTCCCCTGGAAGCTCAAAAGGCTACAAATACCAAAAGAAAGACTGCTCAAAGACTCTTGGTCAAGTCACAAGCTCTCCTTCGAAAAATTTCTTCGAGCCACATTGACTACAAAAGTTAAGCAACTCGTCGCTGCACCTCGAGGGGGCATTTGTTGACACCAAAAAATGTGTCACTTTGCTTCTTCAAAATCCAGGAAGCTACATGAAGTCGCAGCCTGCCATAAATAGGCAATGCTACTTCCAAAAATCAAATCTTGTCAGAATCAAACAAAAACTGCAAGATCCTTCAAGACAGCCAAAAGAGGAGTACACAAGAAGTTTCGGGCCATTTCAAAATCATTTGGCCTAACTTCGCTTATTCCGACAGCTGAAAAGGAGCTCTCGGCGGCGAAAGCATCGGAGACACAAAATCTTCGATCAGAGCCGATGGATGGTCTCAAAATACATCCAAGAGGCTCCACGTCAAGTTCCGAGTCAAACCGACAACGTTTGACCCTACATCAACCCTCGAACAGCTAAATCAGGCCTCTCGGTGGCGAAGCTCCCCGGGACCATGGTTTCCAAGACAGAGCCTATGGATCATCTTAAAATGACTCTAATAGGTTCCCTGTCAAATTTCAAGTCAATCGGACATCGGTTGACCGCACATCAAGCCGCGACATCTTCATCGCGACAAAAATAAGTCTACTAGTGATAAAACCCCAAACAGCTTCAAAACTCAAACAAAAGCCTATGGTTGGTCTTATTTATTGCTCAGGAGGCTTCACCCCAAATTTCAGGTCATTCCGACATCGTTTGACCCAGTTTCAGCTTCTGACGGAAAATCGGCAGCTCTGTGCAACAAAGTCTTCGGCTTTCTAGGAAAATTAGAAAATTTGCAAACCAAAATGCAAGGATTCTCATCAGGTTTTCTACAGGGAAATCATGCCAATAAATGATCAAAAAATGTCAAAAAAGATACAGAAGAAAAATGAATAAAAAAACATCAAAAATGGACACAAAACGGGACAAAAGGGGGGAAAACCCTCCCACCTGCGACCCTAGAGCCCGGGATCGCCGGGAGAGCCCCGGAAGCCCCGTTTTTCATCATTTTTTCGCGATTCGAAGAGTTCGACCCCTGGGATTTTCCAAAATTCATACTTTTGAGACACCAAATCCTTTGACATCTGTCAAAATCACGGGTCAATCATCAAGAGTATCAAAATCAACATTGATCGCCAACTAGTCAACCAAAAAGTGTGCTTTCTACCCGACTCGATCGAGAAATCGACAGGACAGATGGCACCGACCCGCTGTTGGCAACCAATACATGAAGTTACATGGTTGTGAGGCCCCACCCCTGGTGGGCCCTCATTGTGAATTTGAATACTATATATTAGCCTAAGTATTTTAGTTATACTAATTATGGGGCCTAGTGAGGGTAGTTATGTATTTTCCTAGGGTTAGGCTAGTGGTGTAATTAGTAGAGTCTATAGGGGGTCTTTTGTTATTCTTAGAGTTAGTTAGTTTGTTAGAGGCCCTAGCTAGAGTTTTGTATTTACTATAGGGGGGTTTGCACCAAGAATCTTCTAGAAGCCCACCTAAAGACCTAAATACCCTCTACCCTAACCCTAATCCTATTCTAACCCTAAGGGCATTTTTGTCCCTAACCCAAAAACCCAACCTATATAAACAAAACCCTCCCCCTGCCCTAACAACTACTGTTCATCTCCTTTTTCCTTTCTCTCAAGTTTCAATCTCTTCTCTCTTCTTCTTCTTCTTCTTCCCCAATTCCCTCCAACGAACCATCATCTCTCCTCCGATCTCTCTCTTCTTCTCCCCTCGCCCCAGAAATCCTCGACAGAAGGCCAGCCGAGACCAACCTGCACCATAAGAGCTACTGTCGAGACTTTTCTCTTTTCCCCTGTGGTTCTCTCTTTTCCTTCTACCTTCAATTAATCAAGGCAAGTGCACTGTGCTGGTAGTCTAGATTGCATGTTTCCTTCCTTTGATTGCAGTAGAATTCCAATTCGTAATATATTTGTTTAGATCGATCCTTGAGCATGTTTGTTTGGTTCCTTTGGCCATTAATGGATGGGATTACCTCATTTGGATGATCAATGGCCGGTTGATGATGGGGGAATGATGTAGGAATGATTTATTTTGCTTCTGTAATGGTCTATGGAGAAACCCAGGAGAATTGGGTCACAGGAATGAGTTTCCGGAGATGGGTTCTTGTCATCTCGCAGTATTGAGATCGGAATCGAAGAAGGACCACCCTTGGTAGATCAGGACCCTACGTCTATGTGAGGGGGCCTGTGCGACCATAGGGTGCTACTTGATCTGGATTCTGATCAGAGGTGGACCACCATTCCTGTGCTTAATGAAGAGGAGTTGTGTCCTGTCGCAGAACTGGGTTCTGTAACAGAACACAACACTGATAGGAGAGATGGGCAGAGTCCAGCGATGGCCGAGCTCAGCATTTGCAGAGCCCAGCGGTTGCCGAGCTCAGCGTTATCACAGCTCAGCAACTGCCGAGCTCAGCACTGGCCGAACTCAGCGATGGCTGGATTCAACACTAGCTGAACTCAGAGTTCTGCCGAGCATAATGGTCGATGAGATCCGCGTTTAGCCGAGCTAAGTGTCTAGGCCGAGCTCAGTGCTCAGCCGAGTTCAGTGTTACGGCCGAACTCAGTGTTATGGCCGAACTCAGTGTTACTGAGCTCAGCGCCAGACCGGGTCCCGTGCCAGACCGGACTTCGAGCTTAGCCGAACTCAGTGCTTAACCGAGCTGAGAGCTAAACCAATCTCAATGCCTAGCCGAACTCAATGCATTTTTCTGAACTCAGTTGGGTGACCGAACTGAGCTAGGCCCTTTGCCGAGCTGAGCTGGGTGGCCGAACTGAGTATCAATTGAGCTCCATTGCTTAGCCGAACTCCGAGATGGATTTCCAAAAAGGCGGGATTTCAACAAAGGAGACTAGAACCTGGGACATTCCCTTTAGCCAGAATTCTTAGTGTGCACGGCCAACTACCCAGGCCAGGGAGTTAGCCGAACTCACAGGAAGTTCTGGACAAACAGGCTTTGCCTGTAGGGTGTTTTTCCTTCTCTGATCATAGTGTGCCGAGCTGACCGCCCAGGCCAGGAGGCCGGCTGAGCACACTGTGTACAGTGACACTTCCCAGATTCTAAATTCCATTGTTGCAATCATATGTAGGACCCATTGACCATTCAAATAAACTTCCATCACTGTGCCAGCCACGAGTCAATGGTACGGCTCAACCTTGACTCGTGGGGTCCACTAATTAAAGTCCTGGTTATGTAATCTTAGATGATTCGACCTTTATACGTTACCAAATGATGCACACAACTTCTAAGCACCAAACACAATATTCCTTAGCATCTGTGGTTTCACTTAAAGATCGAATTACCTGAGATGGACCTGTATCCGAGAGTGGACCATTTACCTAGGTTAGACTGTTGCTATCTCCCTATGATTCGTGTACTTGGAGATTCATCTCCCTCATACTATGACTATTACTCTATTGTCCTTATTATTGCTCATACCTGTTAATTAAATGGAAAATGGAGGACCTAAACCTAGGAATACGTAGAGGTGACCCGGTAATCTGATTTGGTGGATCATTGACCCGTGTCTGTGGCTAGGCGGGCCCTTTTTATGGCCTAAGATTGGATGTGAATTACCCTAGAATGGAGAGGTTAGATTGTATGGGCTTGTGACCCATTAAGGTTGTAAATGGATCATATGTCATTGAATATGGACTTGTATCTCATATGGACTGTTATAGATCAGGCCATGTATTTGGTGGGCCTTGGTATGGATCCAATGATGGAATTGGACTTGGACTATGATCCACAGTTTATATTGAGTACTTGGACCTCTTAGGGACTTTTGTTAGGACCTTGTTCACGCAAGGCAAAGCCTAGACAGACACAGACCTTTATTGTTTCCGAGTCGGCATAGACATTCACTCAGCTGATTTAAGCTCAGCCAGTTGGACTGATCATCACTGGTAGGAGCTATTGAGATTTGTTGTGTGGCTATCATGATGAGCACTGGTGGGACGGACGGTGTGATGCCAGTTCCGGTCGTTGTGGATGATGTTGATGATGTTTTGCAGGGTTAGTAATCCCTAGCATTAGCTTAGGATCCCTACCGCGACTGTGTTCAGTATGGGAGGGCCGCGGCATAATATCCCGCGGTGACCAGCTTATGTGGATGTGCCATATTGTGTAGGTTTATTACTGTTATGCTTATTATGATTCTACATGGTTATCTTGCACGACTGCATAGCATATGTACCTTTGTTACTCTCTTAACTTTATACATGTCTCTACTCATTTGATGCATACATTCTATATTATCTGCATATCGTGACTTGCCAGATCTTTAGATCTGACCCACTCTTGGTGCTTAGGTCTTGACCCCGAGTTCGAGGGCGATGCGTTCGCACTCGTTGAGGTGCCCGTAGCAGGCGACTACGGATGGGGGCCGGCCGACCATGAGGTCGAGCCGGAAGGTGGAGAGCCGACACTAGCTGCAGGGGTCTGAGTGTTCTTTTGTCTGGGTTTTGAGAGACATTTGTTGTGAGTTGGGTAGTAATGAAAAATATGTAATTAAACTTTGATTTGTTATCTCTATACATTTAGGCTGGACATCAGCCCATCTACATTTGACATATATACGATGATACCTTATGCTTCCGCTATCTCTGTATGGCTTCCGCTATACTATCATGCTTCCGCAATTAACCGTTGTTACTATGTTGATGAAAAAGTTTTAAATTGGACCTCACTGCGGACCTACGATCTTGGAAGTTCTCGGATTTTCCGGGAAGTAGCGCGCCAATTTCGGTACTTTGACGATTTTCTCGGTATCCGGAATTGGGGCGTTACATTTTATGGTATCAGAGCGGGCAAGTCTCTAGGAAATAAAATACACTAGAAACTTTAGGACGTAGTGAGGATCTCAGTGTGGGGGTACGTATAGGGTCGATGGATCGGGTAGAATCAGTGTAGTCCTAAGTGTTGGACTTAAACTAACCTAATTTCTTTCTCTTAACAGATGTCTAGAGAAGGTTCTCCATCACATATGATACCAGCAGTCGGTAGTTCGCCAGACTTCGAGCAGCGTTTCCAGAGGTTCTTGCAGGCCTTCCTCGTTTCCCAGGAGGCCCAGGCTTCGGCGCAGCAGCAGCAGGCCGAGGATTTTGCCCAATTCCAGACGCAAGTCTTGGACATCATGGACAGAGTGGCTCAGCCAGGCACAGCAGCGGCATCCGTTCGGGAGGCAGACCCGAACGTCATATTTGAGAGGTTCCTCAAAAGGGGACCCCCTGAGTTCACTGGCGCCGATGACCCGCTGGTGGCCGACGAGTGGATCGTGCGGATGGAGAAGATCTTCAAGGTCTTCGAGTGCACCGGTCAGCAGAGAGTGCAGTTAGGCCGCTTACATGTTTCGGGGAGTCGCGGAGGACTGGTGGAGGACGATTCAGCGTCATTTCGAGGCGATAGGAGACGAGATCGCTTGGACTGCATTCAGGGCGGACTTCCTTCGGAAGTTCATACCATCTCACGTCAGAGACCGCAAGCTGCGGGAATTTCAGGCGCTGGTGCAAGGCAGCATGACTGTCTACCAGTATGAGGTTCGCTTCACCCAGCTTTCTCGTTTTGCAGAGGCTCTGATCACACCTGAGTCCGAGAGGATCCGTCGGTTCGTCGATGGGCTGAGAGACGACATTCAGCTTAACATGTCTTGCATTGAGATTCACACTTATGAGGAGGCTTTGAGGAGAGCTTACTGGGCAGAGGAGCGTCTGCAGCGGATAGAGGCCAGTCAGCAGCAGAGGCGAGTTAGAGCCGCCTTGGTCAGACCGCAGCCCTTGCCCATACAGCAGCAGCCATTTCAGAGACAGAGGCCAGCAGGCCAGGCCAGGCAGCATCAGTATCAGCGGCAGCCTCATCAGCAGCAGCAGCGTGGGCCCAGAGTATGCTATGACTGTGGGGAGACAGGACACATCTCCAGATTTTGCCCATTCAGAGGAGGACAGCCTCAGGCCCCGATGCTTCAGCTTCCAGCACCACCGAGAGCACCAGCTCCAGCTCCACCCGTTCAGCAGATTGCACCAGCACCCCAGCCACCTCAGCAGCAGTACCGTGCCCAGCAGCAGGCACGTGGACCCCAGCAGCCCAGGGGACAGCACTACCAGAGGGGACGATACCAGAGGCCCCATGGACAGCAGCGACAGCAGCAGAGACCTCAGGCTGTAGGTCAGGCATTCGCACTCACACATGAGGAGGCCGAAGCTGCAGGGAACGTCGTTGAAGGTACTCTTTCTATTTGTGATCAGATTGCTAGAGTATTGTTTGATCCTGGTGCGACACATTCCTATGTGTCTTCTGCTTTTGCTTTAGTTCTTGGTGGGGTAGGAGAGGAGTTGCCTTATACGCTAGTTGTGTCTACGCCCGTGGGCAAGAGGGTAGTGTGTCAGACTTACCACCCCAGATGCCGAGTGCAGATCGGGGAGTACATTATGTTTGCAGATTTGATCGTGTTACCCATGCATGACTTCGACGTTATCTTGGGGATGGATTGGTTGGCCAGATATCGAGCGGTGATGGATTGCTTCGAGAAGATAGTCAGACTTACTATCGACGGTTCAGATGCCACGATCGAGTTTGTGGGTGAGAGGAGACCACCCAGCACTAGGTTGATTTCAGCACTGAAGGCAGAGAGGCTAGTGAGATCAGGTTGCGAAGGCTACATCGCATTCATCTCAGAGGACAAGAAGTCCAAGGGAGTCGAGGAGATCCCAGTCGTTTGCGAGTTTCCAGACGTGTTTCCCGACGAGATCCCAGGATTGCCTCCAGTCAGAGAGATCGACTTCACCATCGAGCTTGTGCCAGGCACCGCACCGATTTCCAGAGCTCCTTACCGCATGGCTCCAGCAGAGCTGCGAGAGTTGAAGACCCAGTTGCAAGAGTTGATAGACAAGGGCTTCATCAGACCGAGCATGTCACCTTGGGGAGCACCTGTGCTCTTCGTGAAGAAGAAGGATGGATCGATGAGGATGTGCATTGACTACAGGCAGCTGAACCAGGCAACAGTGAAGAACAAGTATCCTCTTCCCCGGATCGACGAGCTTTTCGACCAGCTTCAGGGAGCGCAGTACTTCTCGAAGGTGGACCTGAGATCGGGATATCATCAGCTGCGAGTCAGAGAGCAGGATGTGCAGAAGACAGCATTTCGTACTCGTTACGGGCACTATGAGTTCCTTGTAATGCCGTTCGGGTTGACGAATGCACCGGCAGTGTTCATGGCCCTGATGAACAAGATCTTCGCCCCACACCTCGACAGTTTCACGGTGGTGTTCATCGACGACGTGTTGGTCTACTCCAAGTCCAGAGAGGAGCACGAGCAGCATTTGAGGACGTCTCTACAGTTGCTACGTGACAACCAGCTGTACGCAAAGCTCAGCAAGTGCGAGTTCTGGTTAGAGCAAGTAGTCTTCCTCGGACATATCATCTCCAGAGACGGCCTAGCAGTGGATCCAGCAAAGATCGAGGCAGTAGTGAACTGGGAGAGACCAAAGAATGTTACAGAAGTTCGGAGTTTCCTTGGCTTAGCAGGCTACTACCCGCAGATTTGTCAAGAGTTTCTCTTCGATTTCAGCCCCTTTGACCAAGCTGACGAGGAAGGACGTACCGTTCGTATGGACAGATGCATGCGAGGACAGCTTTCAAGAGCTGAAGGAGAGACTGACGTCAGCACCGATCTTATCTTTACCTTCTGGTACAGGCGGTTTCGTTGTCTTCACCGATGCTTCAGGGACCGGTCTTGGTTGTGTTTTGATGCAGGAGGGCAAAGTCATTGCTTATGGATCACGCCAGCTGAAGGAACACGAGAAGAAGTATGCTACTCACGACCTGGAGCTTGCAGCAGTCGTGTTCGCACTGAAGATGTGGCGGCACTACCTCTACGGAGAGAAGTTTGAGGTCCATTCAGATCATCGCAGTTTGCAGTACCTGTTCACTCAGCATGATCTCAACAACCGTCAGAGGCGTTGGATGGAGTACATCAAGGACTACGACTTCCCAATCAAATACCATCCGGGTAAGGCGAACTGTCGTAGCAGACGCTTTGAGCAGGAAGACCGCCCTAGTCAGTTTCCTAGCAGCAGAGGGCGTGTGGACCGATGTCTTCAGTGACTTGGATGTCCAGTTTCAGCCGCTCAGCGACAGAGTTATGCTTGCTACCATGTCCGCATGGGAACCAGAGTTGCTTGGAGAGGTCAAGGACAGTCAACGCAGCGATCCTAAGCTTGTCAAAGTGATCGAGCAGATTGACCAGAGGCCAGAGTTCAGACTGATTGGTGGAGTACTCTACTATCAGGACAGGCTGTGTGTACCAGATATCCAGGAGCTGAAGGACCAGATCTTAGCAGATGCGCACCACAGCAGATATTCAATTCACCCGGGCAGCACCAAAATGTATAGAAACCTGAGGAGCTACTACTGGTGGAACAACATGAAGAAAGAGATTGCAGGCTATGTGTCCAGATGTCTGACCTGTCAGCAAATCAAAGCCGAGCATCAGAAGCCACCAGGGCTACTTCATCAGCTCGAGATACCTCAGTGGAAGTGGGAGCATATTACCATGGATTTTATTGCAGGACTTCCAGCTACCAGGAGACGCAGTGATGGCATTTGGGTGATCGTGGATAGACTGACTAAGTCAGCTCACTTCTTGCCAGTGTCGATGAGAGCAGGACTCGACGTCCTTGCTAAGCTGTATGTGGATAAGATCGTCTCTTTGCACGGAGTTCCAGCTTCGATTGTTTCAGACAGAGATCCACGCTTCACTTCTCACTTTTGGGATAGTCTTCAGCGAGCTTTGGGTACCAAGTTGAGCTTCAGCACAGCCTATCATCCTCAGACAGACGGACAGACAGGAGCGCACCAATCAGACCTTGGAGGATATGTTGCGAGCTTGTGTCCTAGACTACAAGGAGAACTGGGAGGATTCCTTGCCACTCTGTGAGTTTGCCTACAACAACAGTTACCACTCGAGCATCAAGATGGCACCGTTCGAGGCGTTGTACGGCAGGAAGTGCAAGACCCCAGTCTGTTGGGAGGAAGTTGGTGTCAGGAGTTTCCATGGACCATCTATCGTCGGCGACACCAGTGAGAAGATCCACCAGATAGTGGAGAACCTGAAGGTTAGCCGCAGTCGACAGAAGAGCTACGCAGACAATCGGCGCAGACCACTCGAGTTCCAGAAGGGAGACCGTGTCTTCCTGAAGGTTTCCCCAGCTCGAGGCACCCTCAGATTCGGCGAGAAGGGCAAGTTAGCACGGAGATACGTCGGACCCTTTGAGATCAAGGCCAGGATCGGAGATGTCGCCTACAGACTTCAGCTGCCAGCAGAGCTATCAGGTGTGCACGACGTCTTCCATGTCTCGATGTTGAGGAAGTATGTGGAGGATCCTACCCACATTCTGCATCACCAGCCGCTCGACATCCAGCCCGACGCGTCCTACATCGCCAAGCCAGTCGCCGTCATCGACACCAAGGAGAAGGTGCTTCGGGACCGAACCATTCAGTTCGTGAAGGTTCAGTGGGAGCATCACACTCCGGAGGAGGCTACTTGGGAGCTACGAGACCAGGTGGCAAGAGATTATCCACATCTTCTACCGCAGGTTTGTCCCTACTTTGTTTTTACATTTGGGGACCAAATGTTTTAAAGGAGGGAGGAATGTGAGACCCCACCCCTGGTGGGCCCTCATTGTGAATTTGAATACTATTTATTAGCCTAAGTATTTTAGTTATACTAATTATGGGACTAGTGAGGGTAGTTATGTATTTTCCTAGGGTTAGACTAGTGGTGTAATTAGTAGAGTCAATAGGGTGTCTTTGTTATTCTTAGAGTTAGTTAGTTTGTTAGAGGCCCTAGCTAGAGTTTTGTATTTACTATAGGGGGGTTTGCACCAAAGAATCTTCTAGAAGCCCACCTAAAGACCCTAAATACCCTCTACCCTAACCCTAATCCTATTCTAACCCTAAGGGCATTTTTGTCCCTAACCCAAAAACCCAACCTATATAAACAAAACCCTCCCCCTGCCCTAACAACTACTGTTCATCTCCTTTTTCCTTTCTCTCGAGTTTCAATCTCTTCTCTCTTCTTCTTCTTCTTCTTCCCCAATTCCCTCCAACGAACCATCATCTCTCCTCCGATCTCTCTCTTCTTCTCCCCTCGCCCCAGAAATCCTCGACAGAAGGCCAGCCGAGACCAACCTGCACCATAAGAGCTACTGTCGAGACCTTTCTCTTTTTCCCCTGTGGTTTCTCTCTTTTCCTTCTACCTTCAATTGATCAAGGCAAGTGCACTGTGCTGGTAGTCTAGATTGCATGTTTCCTTCCTTTGATTTGCAGTAGAATTCCAATTCGTAATATATTTGTTTAGATCGATCCTTGAGCATGTTTGTTTGGTTCCTTTGGCCATTGATGGATGGGATTACCTCATTTGGATGATCAATGGCCGGTTGATGATGGGGGAATGATGTAGGAATGATTTATTTTGCTTCTGTAATGGTCTATGGAGAAACCCAGGAGAATTGGGTCACAGGAATGAGTTTCCGGAGATGGGTTCTTGTCATCTCGCAGTATTGAGATCGGAATCGAAGAAGGACCACCCTTGGTAGATCAGGACCCTACGTCTATGTGAGGGGGCCTGTGCGACCATAGGGTGCTACTTGATCTGGATTCTGATCAGAGGTGGACCACCATTCCTGTGCTTAATGAAGAGAAGTTGTGTCCTGTCGCAGAACTGGGTTCTGTAACAGAACACAACACTGATAGGAGAGATGGACAGAGTCCAGCGATGGCCGAGCTCCGCACTTGCAGAGCCCAGCGGTTGCCGAGCTCAGCGTTATCAGCAGCTCAGCAACTGCCGAGCTCAGTACTGGCCGAACTCAGCGATGGCTGGATTCAACACTAGCTGAACTCAGAGTTCTGCCGAGCATAATGGTCGATGAGATCCGCGTTTAGCCGAGCTAAGTGTCTAGGCCGAGCTCAGTGCTCAGCCGAGTTCAGTGTTACGGCCGAACTCAGTGTTATGGCCGAACTCAGTGTTACTGAGCTCAGCGCCAGACCGGGTCCCGTGCCAGACCGGACTTCGAGCTTAGCCGAACTCAGTGCTTAACCGAGCTGAGAGCTAAACCAATCTCAATGCCTAGCCGAACTCAATGCATTTTTCTGAACTCAGTTGGGTGGCCGAACTGAGCTAGGCCCTTTGCCGAGCTGAGCTGGGTGGCCGAACTGAGTATCAATTGAGCTCCATTGCTTAGCCGAACTCCGAGATGGATTTCCAAAAAGGCGGGATTTCAACAAAGGAGACTAGAACCTGGGACATTCCCTTTAGCCAGAATTCTTAGTGTGCACGGCCAACTACCCAGGCCAGGGAGTTAGCCGAACTCACAGGAAGTTCTGGACAAACAGGCTTTGCCTGTAGGGTGTTTTTCCTTCTCTGATCATAGTGTGCCGAGCTGACCGCCCAGGCCAGGAGGTCGGCTGAGCACACTGTGTACAGTGACACTTCCCAGATTCTAAATTCCATTGTTGCAATCATATGTAGGGCCCATTGACCATTCAAATAAACTTCCATCACTGTGCCAGCCACGAGTCAATGGTACGGCTCAACCTTGACTCGTGGGGTCCACTAATTAAAGTCCTGGTTATGTAATCTTAGATGATTCGACCTTTATACGTTACCAAATGATGCACACAACTTCTAAGCACCAAACACAATATTCCTTAGCATCTGTGGTTTCACTTAAAGATCGAATTACCTGAGATGGACCTGTATCCGAGAGTGGACCATTTACCTAGGTTAGACTGTTGCTATCTCCCTATGATTCGTGTACTTGGAGATTCATCTCCCTCATACTATGACTATCACTCTATTGTCCTTATTATTGCTCATACCTGTTAATTAAATGGAAAATGGAGGACCTAAACCTAGGAATACGTAGAGGTGACCCGGTAATCTGATTTGGTGGATCATTGACCCGTGTCTGTGGCTAGGCGGGCCCTTTTTATGGCCTAAGTTGGATGTGAATTACCCTAGAATGGAGAGGTTAGATTGTATGGGCTTGTGACCCATTAAGGTTGTAAATGGATCATATGTCATTGAATATGGACTTGTATCTCATATGGACTGTTATAGATCAGGCCATGTATTTGGTGGGCCTTGGTATGGATCCAATGATGGAATTGGACTTGGACTATGATCCACAGTTTATATTGAGTACTTGGACCTCTTAGGGACTTTTGTTAGGACCTTGTTCACGCAAGGTAAAGCCTAGACAGACACAGACCTTTATTGTTTCCGAGTCGGCATAGACATTCACTCAGCTGATTTAAGCTCAGCCAGTTGGACTGATCATCACTGGTAGGAGCTATTGAGATTTGTTGTGTGGCTATCATGATGAGCACTGGTGGGACGGACGGTGTGATGCCGGTTCCGGTCGTTGTGGATGATGTTGATGATGTTTTGCAGGGTTAGTAATCCCTAGCATTAGCTTAGGATCCCTACCGCGACTGTGTTCAGTATGGGAGGGCCGCGGCATAATATCCCGCGGTGACCAGCTTATGTGGATGTGCCATATTGTGTAGGTTTATTACTGTTATGCTTATTATGATTCTACATGGTTATCTTGCACGACTGCATAGCATATGTACCTTTGTTACTCTCTTAACTTTATACATGTCTCTACTCATTTGATGCATACATTCTATATTATCTGCATATTGTGACTTGCCAGATCTTTAGATCTGACCCACTCTTGGTGCTTAGGTCTTGACCCCGAGTTCGAGGGCGATGCGTTCGCACTCGTTGAGGTGCCCGTAGCAGGCGACTACGGATGGGGGCCGGCCGACCATGAGGTCGAGCCGGAAGGTGGAGAGCCGACACTAGCTGCAGGGGTCTGAGTGTTCTTTTGTCTGGGTTTTGAGAGACATTTGTTGTGAGTTGGGTAGTAATGAAAAATATGTAATTAAACTTTGATTTGTTATCTCTATACATTTAGGCTGGACATCAGCCCATCTACATTTGACATATATACGATGATACCTTATGCTTCCGCTATCTCTGTATGGCTTCCGCTATACTATCATGCTTCCGCAATTAACCGTTGTTACTATGTTGATGAAAAAGTTTTAAATTGGACCTCACTGCGGACCTACGATCTTGGAAGTTCTCGGATTTTCCGGGAAGTAGCGCGCCAATTTCGGTACTTTGACGATTTTCTCGGTATCCGGAATTGGGGCGTTACATTTTATGGTATCAGAGCGGGCAAGTCTCTAGGAAATAAAATACACTAGAAACTTTAGGACGTAGTGAGGATCTCAGTGTGGGGGTACGTATAGGGTCGATGGATCGGGTAGAATCAGTGTAGTCCTAAGTGTTGGACTTAAACTAACCTAATTTCTTTCTCTTAACAGATGTCTAGAGAAGGTTCTCCATCACATATGATACCAGCAGTCGGTAGTTCGCCAGACTTCGAGCAGCGTTTCCAGAGGTTCTTGCAGGCCTTCCTCGTTTCCCAGGAGGCCCAGGCTTCGGCGCAGCAGCAGCAGGCCGAGGATTTTGCCCAATTCCAGACGCAAGTCTTGGACATCATGGACAGAGTGGCTCAGCCAGGCACAGCAGCGGCATCCGTTCGGGAGGCAGACCCGAACGTCATATTTGAGAGGTTCCTCAAAAGGGGACCCCCTGAGTTCACTGGCGCCGATGACCCGCTGGTGGCCGACGAGTGGATCGTGCGGATGGAGAAGATCTTCAAGGTCTTCGAGTGCACCGGTCAGCAGAGAGTGCAGTTGGCCGCTTACATGTTTCGGGGAGTCGCGGAGGACTGGTGGAGGACGATTCAGCGTCATTTCGAGGCGATAGGAGACGAGATCGCTTGGACTGCATTCAGGGCGGACTTCCTTCGGAAGTTCATACCATCTCACGTCAGAGACCGCAAGCTGCGGGAATTTCAGGCGCTGGTGCAAGGCAGCATGACTGTCTACCAGTATGAGGTTCGCTTCACCCAGCTCTCTCGTTTTGCAGAGGCTCTGATCACACCTGAGTCCGAGAGGATCCGTCGGTTCGTCGATGGGCTGAGAGACTGACATTCAGCTTAACATGTCTTGCATTGAGATTCACACTTATGAGGAGGCTTTGAGGAGAGCTTACTGGGCAGAGGAGCGTCTGCAGCGGATAGAGGCCAGTCAGCAGCAGAGGCGAGTTAGAGCCGCCTTGGTCAGACCGCAGCCCTTGCCCATACAGCAGCAGCCATTTCAGAGACAGAGGCCAGCAGGCCAGGCCAGGCAGCATCAGTATCAGCGGCAGCCTCAGCAGCAGCAGCAGCGTGGGCCCAGAGTATGCTATGACTGTGGGGAGACAGGACACATCTCCAGATTTTGCCCATTCAGAGGAGGACAGCCTCAGGCCCCGATGCTTCAGCTTCCAGCACCACCGAGAGCACCAGCTCCAGCTCCACCCGTTCAGCAGATTGCACCGGCACCCCAGCCACCTCAGCAGCAGTACCGTGCCCAGCAAGCAGGCACGTGGACCCCAGCAGCCCAGGGGACAGCACTACCAGAGGGGACGATACCAGAGGCCCCATGGACAGCAGCGACAGCAGCAGAGACCTCAGGCTGTAGGTCAGGCATTCGCACTCACACATGAGGAGGCCGAAGCTGCAGGGAACGTCGTTGAAGGTACTCTTTCTATTTGTGATCAGATTGCTAGAGTATTGTTTGATCCTGGTGCGACACATTCCTATGTGTCTTCTGCTTTTGCTTTAGTTCTTGGTGGGGTAGGAGAGGAGTTGCCTTATACGCTAGTTGTGTCTACGCCCGTGGGCAAGAGGGTAGTGTGTCAGACTTACCACCCCAGATGCCGAGTGCAGATCGGGGAGTACATTATGTTTGCAGATTTGATCGTGTTACCCATGCATGACTTCGACGTTATCTTGGGGATGGATTGGTTGGCCAGATATCGAGCGGTGATGGATTGCTTCGAGAAGATAGTCAGACTTACTATCGACGGTTCAGATGCCACGATCGAGTTTGTGGGTGAGAGGAGACCACCCAGCACTAGGTTGATTTCAGCACTGAAGGCAGAGAGGCTAGTGAGATCAGGTTGCGAAGGCTACATCGCATTCATCTCAGAGGACAAGAAGTCCAAGGGAGTCGAGGAGATCCCAGTCGTTTGCGAGTTTCCAGACGTGTTTCCCGACGAGATCCCAGGATTGCCTCCAGTGAGAGAGATCGACTTCACCATTGAGCTTGTGCCAGGCACCGCACCGATTTCCAGAGCTCCTTACCGCATGGCTCCGGCAGAGCTGCGAGAGTTGAAGACCCAGTTGCAAGAGTTGATAGACAAGGGCTTCATCAGACCGAGCATGTCACCTTGGGGAGCGCCTGTGCTCTTTGTGAAGAAGAAGGATGGATCGATGAGGATGTGCATTGACTACAGGCAGCTGAACCAGGCAACAGTGAAGAACAAGTATCCTCTTCCCCGGATCGACGAGCTCTTCGATCAGCTTCAGGGAGCGCAGTACTTCTCTAAGGTGGACCTGAGATCGGGATATCATCAGCTGCGAGTCAGAGAGCAGGATGTACAGAAGACAGCATTTCGTACTCGTTACGGGCACTATGAATTCCTTGTAATGCCGTTCGGGTTGACGAATGCACCGGCAGTGTTCATGGCCCTGATGAACAAGATCTTCGCCCCACACCTCGACAGCTTTACAGTGGTGTTCATCGACGACGTGTTGGTCTACTCCAAGTCCAGAGAGGAGCACGAGCAGCATTTGAGGACGTCTCTACAGTTGCTACGTGATAACCAGCTATACGCAAAGCTCAGCAAGTGCGAGTTCTGGTTAGAGCAAGTAGTCTTCCTCGGACATATCATCTCCAGAGACGGCCTAGCAGTGGATCCAGCGAAGATCGAGGCAGTAGTGAACTGGGAGAGACCAAAGAATGTTACAGAAGTTCGGAGTTTCCTTGGCTTAGCAGGCTACTACCGCAGATTTGTCAAGAGTTTCTCTTCGATTTCAGCCCCTTTGACCAAGCTGACGAGGAAGGACGTACCGTTCGTATGGACAGATGCATGCGAGGACAGCTTTCAAGAGCTGAAGGAGAGACTGACGTCAGCACCGATCTTATCCTTACCTTCTGGTACAGGCGGTTTCGTTGTCTTCACCGATGCTTCAGGGACCGGTCTTGGTTGTGTTTTGATGCAGGAGGGCAAAGTCATTGCTTATGGATCACGCCAGCTGAAGGAACACGAGAAGAAGTATGCTACTCACGACCTGGAGCTTGCAGCAGTCGTGTTCGCACTGAAGATGTGGCGGCACTACCTCTACGGAGAGAAGTTTGAAGTCCATTCAGATCATCGCAGTTTGCAGTACCTGTTCACTCAGCATGATCTCAACAACCGTCAGAGGCGTTGGATGGAGTACATCAAGGATTACGACTTCCCTATCAAATACCATCCGGGTAAGGCGAACGTCGTAGCAGATGCCTTGAGCAGGAAGACCGCCCTAGTCAGTTTCTAGCAGCAGAGGGCGTGTGGACCGATGTCTTCAGTGACTTGGATGTCCAGTTTCAGCCGCTCAGCGACAGAGTTATGCTTGCTACCATGTCCGCATGGGAACCAGAGTTGCTTGGAGAGGTCAAGGACAGTCAACGCAGCGATCCTAAGCTTGTCAAAGTGATCGAGCAGATTGACCAGAGGCCAGAGTTCAGACTGATTGGTGGAGTACTCTACTACCAGGACAGGCTGTGTGTACCAGATATCCAGGAGCTGAAGGACCAGATCTTAGCAGATGCGCACCACAGCAGATATTCAATTCACCCGGGCAGCACCAAAATGTACAGAAACCTGAGGAGCTACTACTGGTGGAACAACATGAAGAAAGAGATTGCAGGCTATGTGTCCAGATGTCTGACCTGTCAGCAAATCAAGGCCGAGCATCAGAAGCCACCAGGGCTACTTCATCAGCTCAAGATACCCCAGTGGAAGTGGGAGCACATCACCATGGATTTTATTACAGGACTTCCAGCTACCAGGAGACGCAGTGATGGCATTTGGGTGATCGTGGATAGACTGACTAAGTCAGCTCACTTCTTGCCAGTGTCGATGAGAGCAGGACTCGACGTCCTTGCTAAGCTGTATGTGGATAAGATCGTCTCTTTGCACGGAGTTCCAGCTTCGATTGTTTCAGACAGAGATCCACGCTTCACTTCTCACTTTTGGGATAGTCTTCAGCGAGCTTTGGGTACCAAGTTGAGCTTCAGCACAGCCTATCATCCTCAGACAGACGGACAGACAGAGCGCACCAACCAGACTTTGGAGGATATGTTGCGAGCCTGTGTCCTAGACTACAAGGAGAACTGGGAGGATTCCTTGCCACTCTGTGAGTTTGCCTACAACAACAGTTACCACTCGAGCATCAAGATGGCACCGTTCGAGGCGTTGTACGGCAGGAAGTGCAAGACCCCAGTCTGTTGGGAGGAAGTTGGTGTCAGGAGTTTCCATGGACCATCTATCGTCGGCGACACTAGTGAGAAGATCCACCAGATAGTGGAGAACCTGAAGGTTAGCCGCAGTCGACAGAAGAGCTACGCAGACAATCGGCGCAGACCACTCGAGTTCCAGAAGGGAGACCGTGTCTTCCTGAAGGTTTCCCCAGCTCGAGGCACCCTCAGATTCGGCGAGAAGGGCAAGTTAGCACGGAGATACGTCGGACCCTTTGAGATCAAGGCCAGGATCGGAGATGTCGCCTACAGACTTCAGCTGCCAGCAGAGCTATCAGGTGTGCACGACGTCTTCCATGTCTCGATGTTGAGGAAGTATGTGGAGGATCCTACCCACATTCTGCATCACCAGCCGCTCGACATCCAGCCCGACGCGTCCTACATCGCCAAGCCAGTCGCCGTCATCGACACCAAGGAGAAGGTGCTTCGGGACCGAACCATCCAGTTCGTGAAGGTTCAGTGGGAGCATCACACTCCGGAAGAGGCTACTTGGGAGCTACGAGACCAAGTGGCAAGAGATTATCCACATCTTCTACCGCAGGTATGTCCCTACTTTGTTTTTACATTTGGGGACCAAATGTTTTAAAGGAGGGAGGAATGTGAGGCCCCACCCCTGGTGGGCCCTCATTGTGAATTTGAATACTATATATTAGCCTAAGTATTTTAGTTATACTAATTATGGGGCCTAGTGAGGGTAGTTATGTATTTTCCTAGGGTTAGGCTAGTGGTGTAATTAGTAGAGTCTATAAGGGGTCTTTTGTTATTCTTAGAGTTAGTTAGTTTGTTAGAGGCCCTAGCTAGAGTTTTGTATTTACTATAGGGGGGTTTGCACCAAGAATCTTCTAGAAGCCCACCTAAAGACCTAAATACCCTCTACCCTAACCCTAATCCTATTCTAACCCTAAGGGCATTTTTGTCCCTAACCCAAAAACCCAACCTATATAAACAAAACCCTCCCCCTGCCCTAACAACTACTGTTCATCTCCTTTTTCCTTTCTCTCGAGTTTCAATCTCTTCTCTCTTCTTCTTCTTCTTCTTCCCCAATTCCCTCCAACGAACCATCATCTCTCCTTCGATCTCTCTCTTCTTCTCCCCTCGCCCCAGAAATCCTCGACAGAAGGCCAGCCGAGACCAACCTGCACCATAAGAGCTACTGTCGAGACTTTTCTCTTTTCCCCTGTGGTTCTCTCTTTTCCTTCTACCTTCAATTAATCAAGGCAAGTGCACTGTGCTGGTAGTCTAGATTGCATGTTTCCTTCCTTTGATTGCAGTAGAATTCCAATTCGTAATATATTTGTTTAGATCGATCCTTGAGCATGTTTGATTGGTTCCTTTGGCCATTAATGGATGGGATTACCTCATTTGGATGATCAATGGCCGGTTGATGATGGGGAATGATGTATGAATGATTTATTTCGCTTCTGTAATGGTCTATGGAGAAACCCAGGAGAATTGGGTCACAGGAATGAGTTTCCGGAGATGGGTTCTTGTCATCTCGCAGTATTGAGATCGGAATCGAAGAAGGACCACCCTTGGTAGATCAGGACCCTACGTCTATGTGAGGGGGCCTGTGCGACCATAGGGTGCTAATTGATCTGGATTCTGATCAGAGGTGGACCACCATTCCTGTGCTTAATGAAGAGGAGTTGTGTCATGTCGCAGAACTGGGTTCTGTAACAGAACACAACACTGATAGGAGAGATGGGCAGAGTCCAGCGATGGCCGAGCTCAGCATTTGCAGAGCCCAGCGGTTGCCGAGCTCAGCGTTATCACAGCTCAGCAACTGCCGAGCTCAGCACTGGCCGAACTCAGCGATGGCTGGATTCAACACTAGCTGAACTCAGAGTTCTGCCGAGCATAATGGTCGATGAGATCCGCGTTTAGCCGAGCTAAGTGTCTAGGCCGAGCTCAGTGCTCAGCCGAGTTCAGTGTTACGGCCGAACTCAGTGTTATGGCCGAACTCAGTGTTATTGAGCTCATCGCCAGACCGGGTCCCGTGCCAGACCGGACTTCGAGCTTAGCCGAACTCAGTGCTTAACCGAGCTGAGAGCTAAACCAATCTCAATGCCTAGCCGAACTCAATGCATTATTCTGAACTCAGTTGGGTGACCGAACTGAGCTAGGCCCTTTGCCGAGCTGAGCTGGGTGGCCGAACTGAGTATCAATTGAGCTCCATTGCTTAGCCGAACTCCGAGATGGATTTCCAAAAAGGCGGGATTTCAACAAAGGAGACTAGAACCTGGGACGTTCCCTTTAGCCAGAATTCTTAGTGTGCACGGCCAACTACCCAGGCCAGGGAGTTAGCCGAACTCACAGGAAGTTCTGGACAAACAGGCTTTGCCTGTAGGGTGTTTTTCCTTCTCTGATCATAGTGTGCCGAGCTGACCGCCCAGGCCAGGAGGCCGGCTGAGCACACTGTGTACAGTGACACTTCCCAGATTCTAAATTCCATTGTTGCAATCATATGTAGGACCCATTGACCATTCAAATAAACTTCCATCACTGTGCCAGCCACGAGTCAATGGTACGGCTCAACCTTGACTCGTGGGGTCCACTAATTAAAGTCCTGGTTATGTAATCTTAGATGATTCGACCTTTATACGTTACCAAATCATGCACACAACTTCTAAGCACCAAACACAATATTCCTTAGCATCTGTGGTTTCACTTAAAGATCGAATTACCTGAGATGGACCTGTATCCGAGAGTGGACCATTTACCTAGGTTAGACTGTTGCTATCTCCCTATGAAGCGAAGAAAAAGGAGTTACAAAATAAAGGAATTAATTCCTGTAACTCCTCCCATTATGCGGCTTAATGACAATAAAAGCCCATAAACCCTCCTAAATGGCTACCAAAAAGCCTATAAATAGGAGAGCATTCCAAGAAGAAAAAAAAAACAAGACAGACTGCAGAAAATCTGGAAACTCAGACAGAAAAAGGCATCAGAAATCTAAGAGAAAGAAAGAGAGAAAACTCTGCGGAAGTTCTACACCGACCACCGCTACAAGGTGACAAAAGTCCCTTGGGGGGTATCCCCCCCAAGGTCCTTGCCTGCTCCTTCTGCCTCCAATGGCGTAGACGTGGCTTTTCAGCCCGTCTACTTAGTTTTTTATTGGACATAGGACCTCGTTTTGGTCTTTGTCCTCTAAAAACCTGAGGTTATAACCAAGCCAAGCGAATCAAGAGCATCATCTGTTCTCATCTGCACGGATGATGGCGAAGTCCACATATGGCTTGCGACTGTCAATCTGAACGAGTCCCCCACAATCTCCTGAGAAGTTAGATCCTCATTTTCTTGCTTTTCATTGTAGTTTGTATTTTTTCCAAAAGAGACAAAAATCACAACTCTTGTCTTTCATTATTGATAAGAATTGTAAAATCGGCTATAAACGCCAAAAATCGGCTATAAACGCCAAAATCGGCTATAAATGCCAAAAAATCGCCTTTCACGGCAAATCAAGAAAAATGTCTCTTTTCTTAAAATATGTGCAATGGAAAACTCGAAAGCAGTTGATTTCCGTTTTACTTGCGAAGGTTGATTTCCGGATCACCACTTGCAATTCCAAGTAAAATAGATAATCTGGCACACCCACAAAAAAAAAATGTTGATGCACGCCTCTGCCCCCCGGTTACGAAAGGGTCGGACCCAAACGGACTCCCACGTCCACCGACCTCGGTAGAACCAAGCAGAATGCGCTGTCCATCACGGCCGTTCAGCAGGCCTGGGAGAAGGTCCAATATGTTGAGAGAAACCTCGAAGAGTGCGACTCCCTCAACAGTTATGTTGAGGTAGCGACTAATCACTCTCAAGAGTGAGGAATTTTAGAAGATCATGGTAAGCAACCGTCCTTGGGTGATAGACAATTAGAGGGTTTTGCCCAAGCCTACCTTTTTCTTTGGTGATGCAGTCCCTGACGACGTGACATACCAGAGGAGATGTTTTCCGTTCTCTTACACAACTGATGGTGAGAAGAGAACCGTTGTTACCCGGTCGACGTTTGATCGCACCATCTCGATTATGAGCCTTTCTCCCACGTGCTCTAAGAGGGAAGATCCTCCAAGCTGGGTGAAGAGGACAAATGTAATCAAGACCGGGATTTTTGTTGGCGGTTCTCCTGGATATGCGGAGAAATCGCCTGCTGACATGGACATTTTGATGCCGGCCAGCGGCTACCAAGGCTCTGATTATCCGTCAGTCGATTTAGGACCGATGGGCTTTGGCATTTTCAGCGGTGACGGCAGCAATTGGGTAAAGCCTTTTCGACTTCGTGGCCGTTTCAGTGCTGACTCCGAGTGGAAGTCGTGGACTGATCGCGTCCTGCTGATTGGTGGCGCCGTTTTGAAGGAAGCCGGGATTTTTGATGCGGTTCGCGCCTTTAGGGAGACTGTGATCTTTTCCGACGAGGCCTTCATGGCTATGTTGGAGTCATTCCTTCCACAAACCAATACCTTCATTGTCACAAATGGTGAGATTGGTTTTTCTTTGAAGGAGCTGAGCGTCATTACTGGATTGCCTATCCTTGGCAAACTCTATGAAGAGTTCATGCTGATCGACAACGTCCTTGAGGAGCAGTCGGAGGAGTTCAGGCTTCTGTACTTTCAGCTTATCACCTTCTATGATTTTTTGAAGGAGAAGGAGGGCTCGAAAGTTAGATCCAGTAGTTGGAAGAGTTCTGGCTCTTCGTTCCCTAACTTTTTTGACAGTAGGGAGTCTTCTGATAGCACGACCCGGGAAGCCAGGGCTCAGGATCCTGGTTTTTAGGAAGACTTCGGCCATGCAAGAAGAGCTAAGGGGTTTCTTCGCGAGCACAGACGCCATTTGTTCTGACATTGCACTGCGGAGAGATCTTGTTGTTTACCTCACTTATTGGCTAGGTGAGGCTATTTTTGCTGGAGGAGATGGAACACACATTAGGCCGCATTGTATCTTTCTGGCTTGTCAGATGGAGTTTGGTGAGTGGCTTGGTTTGGTGCCGGCTCTTTACTCCTACTTGTGCCCTGAACTGCAGGCTGCTGCTTTCTTGGTTCGGCTTAGGCTTCCCATGAACATGGTATTTTCAGCCCATATCTTCTATTCGTGATTTGTATACCACTGTCCTGGCTTCCACCGGCTGGGTGCTGCATATGATGATGATCCTTTGATGATTCGATTGGCTGAGGGGAAAGCCGTATCCAAATCACTTTTGTTTGCCCGCATGAGGATCCGATGGTTCAGGGACGTCGAGATGGGGCAGTCTTCAATGAAGCTTTTTCCGGAGTTGCAGAAGAAAGCTTTTGACTTTGGTGCGTCCCGTGATTCTACCAGGTTGGGAAGGCATTACTCCTTGACAAATGCAGAGAAGGAGTGGCTTTTCAACATACGTGTCGGTACGATGGTGTACCGCAAACATCTTTTCGTCGACATCCAGCCGTATGTACCTTCTCGCTTTGCTCTGTAATTGGACTTTTCTCAAAGCGTTGTTGGAGCGCCTTAAAGCTTGGTGAAGCGCTTTGGAGGTTTACAGGACGGGAGAAACGCATGGGCTTTCTATAGTGCTGAAGACACTACAGCCATGATTTCCTATCCTGTGTTGTCGACTTCCCAGACTACCGGCTTCGCGAAGTGGTTTGCGGAGAGCTTTTCGGCATATCGGGGGCTTTCCAAGAAGGAGCTTGATGTGAAGCTATCGTCTGGAAAAGGCCTTGGAAAGTCGGATGGCGTCCGGCGAGAGGAAGTTTGGGCCTTCCTTTCTGGAGAGAAGCACAAGATAGGCTTTTTCGGTGACCAGGGCGTCATTGGTTCTGAAGCTGTTCGAGAAATACCTGATGAGGCTTTAGAGCAGCTATAACAAGAGGAAGCTGAGCTTGATGCTTGGATGCAAGCGGCATAGAGGCGAGCTTTTGTGGAGTCTACTGACAAGGGTAGACCATTGTAAGACCCCGACCCGAGAGACCTCGTTTAGAGTTGATTAAGTTGTGTTTTTAGTTTTAAGTGTTTAGTAGTTTTTTGATTAGTTGGGGACTAGAATAGCTTTTATGATAGCTTTGGGGAATTTGGAGAGCCTTTCTATTTGTGGGACCCTTTGGGGGTTCTTGTTAGGAATTGTGCGAGATTGGGGGTTTACCGATGATTTCGAAGAATCGTGTTTTTAACCCCATTGGACTTACCTTGTTAATCCCTACAACTTTCATGTTGACATCGTTTTCATTCAAGGACCTTAAACCCGATTTTTCACTAATTGAGGGCAAAATGGTCTTTTTACCCAAAATCTGGACACCGATTTCAATGTCACCAAAATGTGCAAAATATATACTTTTTGGAAACTAGAAATTTTGCCGATCAACTTTGTCTTCTTCGTCGAATTCATTTGAAGCCCCGAGGACCATGTTTTGAGCCCGAGAAGTTCTTTAAGTTGTGGGCCCCATCCTCACTTACTATATATAGAAAGCTTCTTCTTCATTTTTCCCATTTCTGGTAAAAACCCTAGAGGAGAAGAAAAACCCTAGCCCTAAGGGTTTTCCCTTACCTTTTCTTGCCTCTTCATCTTCAATCCCCCACTAAACTAGTGCTAATGGAAAATTAGAGGCTATAATCGTCTTCCTCATCTCAAGGGCTTCATCTTGACACCATTTTTGAAGAAAACCGCCCACTCCAAAACTTACTTTGGACAACACCTTGCTTTTTGAAGAACTTCCTTGTAAGTGATCTTCCTAAAAGTTTTATAATCTTGTTTGTTTAGCCCTAGGGTAGCTCTATTTCAATTATTGGAAAATTCCGTCTTGTTTTACTTGGATTTTGATAATCTAGGGTTTGGATTTGGGGGTTTTGTGCATAGGTGTTTGATTGGGGGCCTAAGAGGTGATTAGAGCTCAAATTGATTTGCAATTGGACCCAAGGCAAGTGGATGAAACGATTCTCATGTGTTTTATCATGTTTTATGCAGAAATCATGATTTGTCTTCATTAATGGTTTTAATGATTTATCATGTTTGATGTTTAGTCTTATTGATTTTGAATGATGATTTGATGAGATAAGGAGGTCAAGGAATAGCCCAATTATTCATAAAGATATGTATGGAAAAAAAAGGGAAAGAAAGGAAATGGATAGGAGTTGGACAAGAGAAGAATTCAACCAAATGGGTTGAGATTCGTTGCAGGACCGATCGATCGCCCATCAGGTCCGATCGATCGGACTGTAAATAACTGAGAGGGTTCTCAGGACCGATCGATCGCCCATCAGGTCCGATCGATCGGACTGTAAATAACTGAGAGGGTTCTCAGGACCGATCGATCGCCCATCAGGTCCGATCGATCGGACTGTAAATAACTGGAAGCAATTCAGGACCGATCGATCGGCCAAGGAGTCCGATCGATCGGACTGAAACGAGATGAACTGTAAAATAAGAGAAATTGTGGGACTATTTTCTAGATTCATTCCACGCCCATACTCAAGTCCAATTCAGCTCTATCCCTTATCTTCTTATTGAAGACACTGAACCTGAAATGATACTTTCAAACACATGAAAGATTGGGGTAAATTGTGAGGGGTTGTAGTGTGGAAGTATTGTTTGGAGGCCCAACGCTATTCAAGGATGGGTAAGACATTGAATGAAGTCCGAAGGAAAGAGGAATCTCATCATGGAGATCCCATGAGGTTTTCTAAATTGACCAATGTGTATAAGGACCCGGAATGTCCCTAACTCTTAAAGAGTACCAAAATTTCATCATAACCGACATACGGGACCCTATTCGCACTGATTCGACTCTAGAAACCCATTGTTAGCCTGTAAAGGTATTGTAAACTATTTGTATTTGATTTCCAACCAATCCCCTATTTTGAGATTTCAATCGTGATTGTGAGTACTCTTGAACCGAGAACATTGTGTTACCATATTGTTAATTTGTTTAGAACCGCCCCGACTTTTATACGTTTTGTACCTATGAGTTCCCGCCCCGTTATGTGTATTTATTTGTTTTGATTTTCGCATATTACCTATGAGTCGGCACCACTCAGCTTGGATAACCTTATCGGTTTGATCCACCGGTTTGGATATCCCCCTTCAGTTATACCCGCTGCAGCATGGTTCCCGCCTCGCCCCGATATACCCGGTTCGCTACCGTGGTCCCGCAGAGTATTATATGTATTTATTATATAAAAATCGTTGACTCTCCTCACCTCGTGTGACTGAGGTTAACGTCGTTGATTCTCCTCACCTCGTGTGACTGAGGTCAATGTCCCGATGTGCTCTTATCACTTTTGTGAGAGAGGATTTAGCTTTGTGTGGTTGCCACCTTGTTAGTCCCGAATCCTTGTTACCTTACATGTTTTATTTGCATATGTAACTCTTTTAAATGTTGCATTCTTCTTTTATGAAAATTCATTGTTTATCTAGATTTTTACTATGTTTCTAAAGGCATCATTGTTTTGAATTATTGTTATATCCTTTCACCCACCTGCCAGACCATCGTGTCTGATCCATTTATTTTGGTACTCAGGTCCTGAGCTTATTGCCATTGAGGAGGAGCCGGAGGAGGCTGTCGGTGAACCGCAGCGAGTGATTGAGTGGCAAGCCAATGATGTCATGTAGACATTCGGCCTTGCCTTGAGAACGATACACTTTGGGAATTATAATATCTTTGTTTTAGGTTTCATTTGGTTATACGGTCTTTGTTGACCGTTATTTTGGGGGCATTAATCAACTAATATTTTGTAAATATACTTAACTTTACTTTTGGGGGAAATATGCTTATGATCATTGCTCATTCTGATATCTTATTATGTTAATCATAAATCAGTCTCGTTTATGGGATTGGATTGAATAGTACTAATATGGTTTGCTACACGCTTCCGCAAGTCTTGAAAATATATTTGATATGGTTACATGTGAGATGATGTGTACAGATAATCCTCACCGCGGAACCCTGTGGGAAATCACGTGCACGGATAAATATTCTTTTAATTCCGTGTGCGTTTTAGCCAAAGAGATGCACGTGGCGCGGCATCACCCCACCACCGTGTCCCGATCCCGGACCCGGCCTCTTTCCCCTAGTCCCGGTCCGGGGTCGCGACAACCATCCAGTGTGGAATCAAGTGGGAAACCTGACTCTGACAGTGGGGCAGGTTCTTCTAGAAAGCGAGCCCATAGAAGTAAGAGGAAGAGGAGTCAGCATCGCAGCAAGGAGCAACACAAAGACTCTCCTGATATAGAAGTCCCTCTTACTATCAATGAGGAGGTGCCAGAGAATGCTGACGAGCCTCCATAAAAGAGAAGCCGAGAAGAAGAGACCATCAATGAATGTATGATTCTTCCTCTTTCTCTTTCCATTTCTTTTCATAGGATTTTTCCAAGTTCTTATTTGCTTTCTGTTTCTGCTTTTCTCTTCTTTTTTTTAGCGGAGGAAGACTTGGCGATGCTTGAGGTTCCAACCGATGAAGCGGTGACAAATCCCGTAGAGGATCCTGAAGAAGGACCAAGGGACTCTGGAATGAATCCAGAATCTCCGACTGGTATGACTTCTTTTTCTCTCTCTTTTTTTGGGCCTGCAGTTTGATTTGCTAACATTTTTTTCTGTGTCAGCTGATTTGCCACTGGATTTCGATGACTTTGAACCATCGATGGATGCAAATGTTGACGATGCTTCCGATGAGTTCATGGAGGAAGAGAGTGTTCCACCAGTCGTCGAAGAAGGTATTATGTAGTAATAACCCTGATAATGATTTTCAAACAGGATCATATTCATACATTTTTGTGTTTTTTTGGCAGGTTTTGAAGTGACAGAAGAGAGTGTTAGTTTTATGGACTCAATCCAGTAGATGATATAATAAATTGATTAATTTCTTTATTTATCAGTATAGTCATGCTTTCCTTTCATGAGATGAATGGTGATTTATTATATACTTGCACATAACCAATACGAATGACATGATGGTTCATGAGATGAACCGGAGTCCACAAGTATATTAGATGTAACACATGTGTATGGATGAGATCCACATACGGGAGACATGTGTGACAAATCTTATACTTAAATATTATCACAACCAGTGATGAGACTGGACATCTCATACTGACAAGGTTGCAGGACTTTGATCGCTAAGAGATAGTGTGATTTGTCTCGATTTTTAGAATGAAAGATTCTGGATCATAGTGCTGGTACATTGGATGTATTGAAGGACCTTGAGAAGCACCTTATAAACACTGTCTTTACTTTAAGGTCCGCTCTCATAATTCCCTAGCAATAGGCTCTCAATCTTGAGACATTAATGAACTCAAGTTTCTATCTATTCATTTGCTTTGAGTCACCAATGAGTGAGGCCAACTGTAGGTCAACACATCGGTGATTTGGGTACGTGGTAGTAGAGCTGTGAGAACATTCAATGGTCAAGATGGAATCTATCTCTAATATCCCCTTGTGCCAATTAATGGATTTATCATTGGTAAGTGCGCACCCATTCTGATTAAGAGTTAATTGGAAAGGTACCTATGATCATTATAATTAATTGGGGCTCAAGGATAATAAGATATGGATCTAGTTTGGAAGACAGGTCCAATTGATCCATGGATATTGATAGAGGGGTCTACTTGTGGTAATGTGGAAGTTTAGGTTCTTCTATGTAATATTCCTAAGACCGGAATTCAATTGCATTTATATAGTGGAGTTATTTGCAATTAACTGTGGGCCCGGATTACACATGAGATGCGGGGTCGCGTGTCCCAGTTGGAGCCAGCTTTCTAAGGAATCCCTAGTGGTCCCCACGCTAGCCCAATTATTAGAAAGTATCTAATTCTAGTTGAACTCTGAAAGGAAAGTTACTATTTCTATTTGAAGTGAGACTTCTAATAGTGGTAATAGTAGACTTACTAATTTTGGTAGAAGTAAGACTTCTATTTTAATTAGAAAGGAATTAGAAAGTTACTAATCATATTTGAAGTGAGACTTCTAATTATGATATGTTAAGTTACTAATTAATTAATAGAAGTAAGACTTCTATTTTAATTAAGAAGAGATAGTTACTAATTATTTGGAAGTAAGACTTCTAATGGAAATTAGTAAGTGGGGCTTGCAAAAGCTATAAATAGAGGAGAGGAGGGCTGGACATCCATGCATGCTCCATACCTAGGGATTCACGCCCAGCCCTCTTTAGTGCAAGTGTTGCACGAGCTCTTTCTCCTCTACCTCTTCTAGTTCTCTTCTAGTTCCTCCTTTGAGTTCCTAGTAGTTTTCTCTTGGAGATCCCACCATCTTCTTAAGAAAAGGAGAATCTAATATGGGTCATAGCGTGGCAGATCAAGGGGTCTTGGAGATCCCTATTTGATTAGTGAAAGCGTTTCATCATCAAAGAAAGATGCAACTTCTCCATTAGAGCACAACCGAGCTCCAAAGGTATAATCCACTTCCTTGCATGTTGTAGATTATTATGGATGCTTATTAATTGTTATTTCTATCTTCTAGATAGATTGTATTTACTGATCATGATGGGTGAGATTGACGGTTTACTTCGTGGATTGGGTTTTATAGCATTCTGGATAGTTGATCCCTGCATCAAGTGGGTCAAAAGTTTTTGAAATCTATCCTAGAGGCCCACCCTATTTCCAACCGAGAGTCCATTGCTTCCTTCAGAACCAGAACAAGGGATGCCAGAGGTTGATCCGGAGGTAGAGACTCCTAGCATAAGTTCTGACACTGTTGAGGAGATACCTCGTGCTGAGATTCCTTCCCCAGCGGCTTTAAGTGTTACTCTTCCAACAGGACATGACATGAGCAGCTGACCAACAGAGAAGGGTGATTCTTCAGCTGGGCCATCTCTTCTATTTGCGAAAAAGGTGGTGGTGCGGGTTCTGAGCTCTTGGATTGAGACACTCCTTGCTGGACACTTGGATGCCATATTTGGCATGATCCCGCATGTGCAGGAGATTCTCACTGATGCTGTCGAAGTCGGTCTAGATGTCACAGGTGCCAGGGCGATCGTTGATAGGATCATTGCACTGGGTGACAGGTGGTTTGAGACCATGAACTTCTCTAATGACCAGTTCTTCAAGGAGATGTTCTTGGATCCTGCTAACAAGGCTAAGTCTGACCTGGATGAGGCTACACAGAGCAGGAAGCAGGTAGTCCGGGAGAAGAACTTAGAAGAGCTAACCATCATCGGGCTGAGGCACGACCTTAACATCCTTGATAGGGAGGTCAATGAGGCCAGGAAATGTCTTGAGCATTTAAAGGCACAAGTCGGTGCCAAGAGGGCTACTATAACAGAGGCTCGCGACAGGGAGAGCGCTCTGTTTCACCGGGTCGCAGATGCTGATCAAGTTCTTGAAAGAAAGTTTCAAGAAGACAAACAGTGGCAAATTGCTCGGGATAAGCTTCCCAGTATAAAAGAAGGGTTGTAGCCTTCTCCAGCATCTCATGGCAAGCTTGTGAATAAGCGTGCCTTGGAAAGTATGACGGTTGAGGCCAATAGTTTGCTCGAGGAGCTGAAACTTTGGCTGGAGACCATTTTATGTTGAGCTCCTGATTTTTTGTAACAGAAACTATCCTTCTTCTTTTTTCTTTTTTTTTTGGTACCACATGTATTTTTTTGGTACTCTTTTTTTTGTAGTGCTTGTAAACACTTTCTTTTGGTACCACATGTATTTTTTGGTACTCTTTTTTTTTGTTTTCCCTGCGCTCACTTAAATCTTTTTATGATGAAAGCAATTGCTAAATGGGATATTTTTTTTGTTTTCCCTATGCTCACTTAAATCTTTTTGTGATGAAAGCAATTGCTAAATGGGATATTTTTTTTTGTTTTCCCTACGCTCACTTAAATCTTTTTGTGATGAAAGCAATTGCTAAATGGGATTTGATCAAAAGTTTGTCATTTTGTGAACATCTTTTGTCAAATGATTGTTTTGGCATGGGAGCCAGATTTTTGTGGCATGGAAGCCGATTTTGGCATGAGAGCCAGTTTTTTGTGGCATTGATAGTCGAGTTTGTGGCATTGATAGCCGGTTTTGGTGGCATTTATAGCCGGTTTCTGGCATCTATAGCTGGTTTGGTGGCATTTATAGCCAGTTTTGGTTTTCAAAAATGCAAGTATCGACTAAAAGTCACCTCCCTGCTGAATGGCCTTGCAAGTATCGATGGAATGTCGCATCCTTGCTTTTCAAAAATTTTGGTTTTGCAGGTACTGACTTGATGTCGTTTCCCCATGATTTTTGAAATTTTGCGGTTTTCTCGAACCTTTGGGTTGTGGATATCAACTGAAATGTTGCATCTCCACGGTTTCTTGGTTTTTTTTTTCGAACCTTTGAAATTTGGGTTATGGATGTCAACTGAAATGTTGCGTCTCCACGGTTTTTTTTTTAATTTTGCAAGTATTGACGAAATGCCGCTTCCCTGCGATTTTGGAAGTGTCGAACATGGTTCACATGCTTCTGATTTGTGCGAGTATCGACAAAGCATCGCTTCCCCGTGGTTTTTTTGAAAAAACCATTTTTTTTGTTTAAAGACACGAGGGTTGTAAGTTTTGACCTAAAACCATTTTGGCTGTAAAAGGCAGGGTGGATTAGGGTGGAAATCCCTGAATCCGGATTTTGTTTCAAACCACGAATTTTGGGTTCAAGGATTGAAAGCTTTGGTCAAGTTAGGTAGAGGTTCCTAAATTTAGAATTTTTGAACAATGAAACGGTGAAAGTAAGCATTGTTTGAATTACTAGAAATTTTAACATTTGATATGAAAATTCTAAAAAAAGAGTGGGTTTGACGAGCGAGTACCTGGAAACAGGTTTTGGCCGTACAAGCATTGCTCTTACCCAGTTGGGTAAGTCTTCAAGGGTAGTACCGCTTTAAGAACTTCTCATTGATGGGCAGCATACATCTGTCATCCTCCATGTTTAGGAGTGCGTATGCGCCGTTGGAGAAAACCTTGTCGATGACGTAGGGTCCCTCCCATTTTGGCTCAAGCTTGCCTTTTGTAAGACCCCGACCCGAGAGACCTCGATTAGAGTTAATTAAGTTGTGCATTAGCTTTAAGTGTGTTTAGTGGTTTTTGAATTAGTTTGGGATTAGAATAGCTTTTATAATAGCATTGGGGAATTTTGAGAGCCCTTTTACTTGTGGGACCCTTTGGGGGGTTCTTGCTACGAATTGTGTGAGCTTGGGGGTTTATCCATGATTTCTAAAAATTATGTTTTAATCTCGTTTGACTTATCTTGTTAATCCCTACAACTTTCATGTTGACACCGTTCCCATTCGAGAGCCCTAAACTTGACTTTTTACAATTTGAGGGCAAAATGGTCTTTTACCCAAAAATCTGGACACCAATTTCGATGTCACCAAAACTTGCAAAATATATACTTGTTGGAAACTAGAAATTTCGCCGAGCAACTTTGCCTTCTTTGTTGAATTCGTTTGAAGCCCCAAAAGCCATGTTTTTAGCCCGACAAGTCTTTTAAGTTGTGGGCCCCATCCCCACTTGCTATATAAGGAGAGCCCTCTTCCCATTTTTCCTTTCCTGGCTACCTTTCTTGTGAGAGAGACCCTTGTTCCAGCCCTAGGGTTTTCTCTTCTCTTGTCTTCTTCTTGCTTCTTCATCTTCAATCCACCGCCAAGCTATTGTTAATGGAAAAATGGAGGCCACAATATTCTTCCTCAACGTGGGAGCTCACCGTTGATGCAACTTGTAAGGAAATCCACCCACTCTAGAGCAACCTTTGAGTTAGTTTTGGCTATTTGAAACACTTCCAAGTAAATAATCCTCCCAAAACTTCTAGATTCGTGTTCTCCTAGTCCTAGTGAGGCTTAATCTTGGTTATTGCAACTTTCTCTTTCTATTGTTTGGTTTTGATGGTTTTAGGGTTTGCTTTTGGGGGTTTTGTGTAGATTTGGTGTCTTGGCTTGGAGAGGTGTTAGTGGCTTGATTTTCTTAGCATTGGACCTAAAGGCAAGTGGATGAATGGGTTGATTTCATGATTCTTGCTTATAAAATTTGAACTCTTATTAATTGCTTTCACCTATTTTGCTTTATGAGTGTTAATGGTTTTGGAAACATGCATATTGATAGGCTAATCTTTATTAATTGTTTCTTGAAAACATATGCATTATGGTTTTGTTAAAAGATCATTTATGATCATTTATGGATTTTCATTAATGGAGTTTGCCTTGCATTGAATGTAGTGGAAGTGAGTAAGGAGTTAATGTTTTCATGGTGGGGTTGTTGGGGGAGTGAGTGTTGGATTGAATGGGGTTTACAAAGGAAGTTTTGAGACCCTCAAATACTTGTAGGAAGGGTTCTCAAAGTCCATGAAAGGAAAGAAATGAGAAGAGCCGAACTGTACACAGAAAACAGGTTTCTGGACAGTTCGCTCGAGCGACCTTGGCACACCGCTCGAGCGAACCCGTCACAAAACCTCGTTGGCTCGAGCCAACCCTCTGATCGCTCGAGCCAACCTGATCCGAGCAGGTCCGCTAGAGCGAACCTTGGTCCGCTCGAGCGAACCCCAAACAGAGCCCGAGCGAACTTCCCAGTCCGCTCGAGCGAACTGCCTGTCATGCCTGGGTCAACACTTAAAAGACTTGAAACATTGTTTTTAGGCTTGGGGAGGTATTGGTTGGAGCCCCAATGCAATGTAAAGACTTGCATGGCGTCGTATGAAGACCAAAGGAAGGAGAAAACCCCATTATGGAGATTCATTGAGGATTTTCTAGGTTGGTCAATGTGTATAAGGACCCGAGATGTACCTAATTCTTAAAAGAGTACCAATTTATATCATAACCGACATACGGAACCCTATTCACATTGGCCCAATCTTGAAACCTCAATGCCTAGTCCGAAAATGTATGAGGATCCACTCGTATTTGATTTTTAACTAAACTCTTACTCATGGATTTCAAACCCACGATATGTGACTATACTTGCCCCGAGAGTATTGCTTTAGCATATTGCTAACCCGTATATGCCCGTCCCGATACTGGTGTGTTTTGTGCCTACGAGCACCCCGCCCCGTTATGTGTATTCAATTGTTTCGATTTTTCCGCATGTTACCTATGAGTCGGCACCACTAAGCTTGGATAACCTTATCGGTTTGATCCACCGGTTTGGAGATCCCCCTTCTATTATACCAGCTGCAGCATGGTTCCCGCCTCGCCCCGATATATACCCGGCTCGCTACCGTGGTCCCACAGAGTATTATATGTATTTATACTATAAAATCGTTGCCTCTCCTCACCTCATGTGACTGAGGTCAACGTCGTTGATTCTCCTCACCTCGTGTGACTGAGATCAATGTCCCGATGTGCTCTCATCACTTTCGTGAGAGAGGATTTAGCTTTGTGTGGTTGCCATCTTGTTAGGTTCTGAATCCTTGTTACCTTACATGTTTTATTGCATACGTACCTCTTTTAAATTATACATTATTCTTTATGAAATTCATTATTTATCCAGGTTCCATTATGTTTCTAAAAGTATCGTTGTTTTGAATTATTTTTATATCTTTTCACCCACCTGCCAGACCGTCGTGTCTGATCCTTTTACTTTGGTACTCAGGTCCCGATCCCATTGCCATTGAGGAGGAGCCTGAGGAGGCGGTCGGTGTCAGACCCCGACCCAGGTTTGGAATATTTAATTATGTTTTAACCGTGATTAGTTGATAAGTGGGGTTAGTGGATGGTTAGCTTATTTTCTTAAGCTAGATTAGAATGTTTGATTAGCTTTGGGAATTTTCGAGAGTCGTTGACTTAGGCTTGACGCGGGCCGGGCGCCCGTGTGATTGTGTGTGAATCTGTGGAGTTTAACTTTGATTTTTGTAAAATCCTAATTTTTGTGTATTTTGACTCATTTCGATTAGATTATCAACTTTCATTTTTTGACCATTTGGATTTAATGATCAGAAATCGCGATTTTCAAGAAAAAGGGCAAAACTGACCTTTCACACAAAATCTGTACCCAAATTTCGAAAATCTCAGAAATTGACAAAAATATACTTTTTGGAAAGTAGAAATTTCGCTGATCGTTTTATCTTCTTCGTTCTTTTCATTCGGGGCCCGCAAATGTCATTTTTAGCCTTGTGAAGATCGGGGCCCACAAACCCATCTTATAAGAAGAGGAGCTCTCTTCTTCCTCCTTCATTTCTTTTTCCTACACGTTTTGGAGCAAGGGTTTTTCCCTCTCTTCCAACACTTTCTCTTTCATCTGAAACACCCATTTCTTGGAGTTTTCATGGAGGATTGATCTCCTAGGGTTCTTCCTCATCTTCCAAGCTTTCCAAAGACACCTTTTTCAAAGGTTTTGAGCTAGGGCAAGGTTCTCTTTCAAGCTTCTCTTCTTCGTTTGAGCTTTTCAAGGTTAGCAATGGCTTTCCAAACTTGGAATCTTTGTTTTCCTCTCCATTTAGAGTGTTTTCATCCCACATGCAAGAGTTTTCCTTGGAGATTTACAAAAGATTGATTTTTAGGGTTTTCTTGGGAAACTTTTGGGGGTTTTTGTAAATTTGGAGCTTGAGGCCCTAGAGCATTGTTTGAAGAGTATCTTAGCTCTCATCTTGGCTTGAGGCAAGTGGATTTTCAATTAACATGATGATTTCATTTATTTTGTTTCATTTTATGGTGTTTCATGCTATGTTCCAATCTCTTTATGTTTCATGGATTTGTTTTGGATAAATGGAGTAATGTAATGTTTGATTTCCACTTAGGTTATTGTTTTTCAATGTATTGAAGGTTTGATTTCACTTTGGACATCTTGAAATTCAGCTTCCTTCTTGTTAAAGTGTTTGTGCTCAAAGAAGGGAGGAAAAAGCTTTATTTTAATAGTGTTTGTAAGATTAATTGGATTGATTATGAATGGTGATTTGATGAGTTGAAGAGGTCAAGAAAGGGTCCAAATGATCTTGGAAATTTGTATGAAAGAAAAGGAATGAAAAAGGATCAAAAAGGATGAAAAAAAAGAGGAGAAAGAACCAGACGAGCCGGACTGGACAGAGCCCAGTCCACTCGAGCGACCCAGTGGGCCGCTCAAGCGGACCAGGCTCTGCCTGGCCCTCCCTCGAGCGGACCTTGGGTCGCTCGAGCGAGCCCAGCCTAGCCTGGGGCCTGTTCAGGGTCTGATTTCTGGGCCCATTTCAAGGCTTCTTTGGGCCTGTTTTTTAGGCTTCTTTGGGCCTGTTTCTTGGGCCATTTGAGGACTGTTTTGGGCTAAATGGGTGGACTGTTTTGGGCTTGGATTAAGGCCAGCTGTGGGCCTGATTCAAAAAGGTTTAAATCAGTTTTAATGGGGATTCCTTGGATATATTTTCAGGTCCACTTCAAGCCCGCATTCAAGTCCAATTCAGCCCAATTCCTTTCTTTATGTGAAGCCCATTCAGCCCATTTACAATCCTTGAAATATTATGTAAAGTGGTTTGAATTATGTTCAAAACCATTTGGGAACCTTTCAAGTTTAAATGTACACTTCATCCCTTGTGATTGTCGAGGACCTTCTGTGGCACCAAATTTCTTTATTTTAATGATAATAAAGGGGTTAAATGTATATCAAGACGACCCGCATTAGACTATTGAATCATCATACATTCATCCCATGTAAAAAGATTTCATTCGGACTCTTTCATCAATCTATTTGAATGCTTTGAGGTGGTTTACCACATCTTTTGGATATTGATAAGACTACTCATCTATTTTTCTCGGATTCGTCGATATGTATTGGTTCGGAGTAGTTTTCTTATCGACTTTGGAAATATATTTTTATGAGCGGATTTGCATTACTTCGAGGTTTCGAACTTTTACTCTAATGGCACCACTAAGTTTAGGTTACCTTCTCGGACTGATCATCCGGCTTGGAATCTTTAATTTGTCCACCAACTGCAGTTTGGATTCTGTCTGTACCGACCATGGCAACGGTTTATATCCGGTCCCACGTGTAGTGGCTACAGTTCTGTTTGATAACGACTATGTTCGTTCCGGTCCCACGAGTAGTGGCTACGGTTTTGTCTGCTCCAGTTACTTCGGTAACAGGAGAATTTAGCTATACGTGGTCTGCCAATGTTTTATATATTTGATGTTTTATCTTATGGTTCTTGTTTATTTCACTTATCATAGCATTGGATTTGTAAACTATTAAGATGTCTATCTTTTAGTTCGTCATTTCTATTATTCAGGATTTAATCGTGGCTCTCATTTATTTAATGTTTTACTTTTCTACCATCCTGTTATTTGTTATATTTGCTTGCCAAACCATCGTGTCTGACCCTGTTTGCTTGGTGCCAGATGTCAAGCCCCTCGCGGTTGAGGCGCACTTCGAGGCGGAACCTATAGTCCTTGTGGAAGGCGAGTGGCAGCCCGATGATGTTGTTTAGACGTCGGGTTGTTTTTGGAGCTTCGATCACATTTTGGGGAATAGATACCATTCTTTTTGGGATTTTGTAGTAGCCATTGTTGGCTTATTCTTTTGGGGAAAATTTGTAATTATTGGCTAACTTTACTTTTGTATTAACTTTAAACCAACTTTGGGGCCCATATATAGAATGTTTCTCTTTTTTATGCTAGTCTTGTGCATTCTCAAAATACATCTATGTTATGAACTGTTATGTTTGCTACAATGCTTCCGCGCAATCCATTTGTGTGAATGTGATTCATAATAATCACTGTTGGACTGAATTTCGAGGATCCTTACCGCGGAAAACCTGTGGGAAACTAGCGTGTGCGGGCGGAATTTTCTGGCCCGTCGCGCCACGACCCCGTATTAAGGTCTCGTTTAACGGGTCCTCGGTCCGGGGGCGTGACAGTCGGTGAACCGCAATGAGTAATCGAGTGGCAAGTGGATGATGTCATGTAGACATTCGATCAGGCTTTGAGGACGACACTTTTGGGTTTTAGTATACATCTCTTAGGTTTTATTGGATGTTTGGTCTTTGTTGACCATTATTTTGGAAAAATTAACTAACTGATCTTTTGTGTAAACTTTAACTTTACTTGTGGGAATTATGCTACTGATCATTGCTCATTCTGATATCTGTCATATCAATTATAATTTCGTCTTGTCTATGGAATGGAATAGTACTACTATGGTTTGCTACACGCTTCCGCAATATCAAAGGTGTATCAATATGTTTATATGTAAATGAATGGGATTTGTAATCCTCACCGCGGAACCCTGTGGGAAATCACGCGCATAGATAAATATTTTCTTAAATTCTGTGTGCGGATTAGCCAAAGAGATGCACGTGGCGCGGCATCATCAGTCCCGATCCCGGATTTGGTCCCCTAACCCGGTCCGGGGTCGCGACACCTTTGGACTTGTGAGCGAAGACCATTGGTCTTTTTGCTGCAAGAACCAAATCACCCTTTTTGTAGGTGCGTTGCCTGACCTTTTTGTCGAAAGATCCTGCTATGCGTGCTTGGTAAAGTTCAATGCTTTGTCGAGCTTCGAGCCGTCTCTCATCGAGATTGTCCAGCTCATGGAGTCGCAATTTGACATTGCTTTCTTGAGTCATGTCATTTTGCAAAGATATTCTCAAGGATGGAATTTGTACTTCCAAGGGTACGACAGCTTCGCATCTATAGACCAAGGAGAATGGTGTGCTATGGCTTGGTCCTCGAACGGTGGTTCGATAGGCCCATAAAGCTTCACACAGTTTATCGCTCCAGTCTCTTTTATGACTGGAGACCATTTTTTTAAGGATTTTACAGAGTGTCTTGTTGAAAGCTTCTGCTAATCCGTTTGCTGCCGGATTGTATGGAGTCGAAGGATAGCTTTGGATTTTGTATTTGTCGCAGAACCTGTAGAATCGATGATCCCGGAATTGTGGTCTGTTATCGTGGACGATTCTTTTGGGTATGCCGAAATGACAAATGATGTTGGTGCATAGGAACTGAAGGACTGATGAGGTCTTCATTTCGTTAAACGCAAATGCTTCTGACCACTTGGAGAAATAATCTACAGCGGCGAAGATGAAGCGATGACCTTTGCTCGAAGGGGGAGAAATAGGACCTATGATGTCCGTACTCCAAGCTTCGAAAGGCCATGAGATCGATGTAGGATGCAGGATCTTCTGTTGGAAGGTTCGAAGGTGGTTCCTCCACAATATTTTTCGGAGGCTTCCAGCTCAACGAAACCTTCTGGGGTTTCAAGGGCATTTCCAAACCAAGGTTTTGTTCATTTTCATGGGTTTTCTTGATCGGTGATCTTCTCAAGGTTTGCTATGAGATGGTCTCAATCGCTTGTTGAAACTAGGTCGAAGTAAGGCACTTCTTTTGGAGACGAAGGCTCTTCTGGGTCAGAATAGCACATGTCTTTGTTATCGGACAATTCCTCTTCATCATCAGAGAAATCGTACCAATTGGATGAACTTCCTGGATCTTTGTCAGGTGACTCATCGAAGAGATATCCAGGGAGATCGATGTCTTCATGGACTTGAGATGTTGAGGCTTGGTCAGCAAATTGACTTTTAAGCCTTTGTGTCAACTGTCTCAGGGGGGTGTCAAGATCATACCCTAACCCATGTGAAGACTTCTCTACAAAACCGTAGAGTCTCCAATCTTCCAGCTGGCTTTTGGTCAAGGTGGGCCCCAATGGCATGAGAATACCGTGGCCTTCTCCCAAACCGACTGGGTTTTGAGCTTCATAGCCCATTTTCTTCATAATATCTTGTGCCACAGTACTATATAAGGATAGTTGAGGCATACCTTCATTTTGGAAAGATTCAAGCACGGAGTTTGATGAAAAAGCATCCGATCTATGGAAGAAGATCGGTTTTTCCTCTGCTGAAGTTGCTGGAACAACGAAGGAAGCAGACGTAGGATCTTCTATGTCAGAAGGTGTCTCTATTAGAGTAAGAACAGGCTGAACTTGCTGAGTGTCAGCTTGGCTTGATGATGTGTCGTCTTCTGGCTTTGAATCTGAATCCATGTCTTGCATGATGTGTCACGCCCCCGGACCGAGGTCCCGCTAAACGAGGCCTTAATCCGGGGACGCGGCGCGACGGGCCGGAAAATTCCGCCCGCACACGCTAGTTTCCCACAGGTTTCCGCGGTAAGGATTCACGGAATCCGATCCAATAGTGATATATAAGGATCACTTTCATACAAATGAATTACGCGGAAGCTTTGTAGCAAACATAAAAGTCTCACAAACGGATATAAAATGAGAACGCATGAGACTAGCATCAAAAGAGAAACATTTACTGTAGGCCCCAAAGTTAGTTTAAAGTTGATACAAAAGTAAAGTTAAGCATTAATTACAAATTTTTCCCCAAAAGAAAATAAGCCAACAATGGCCATGACAAAAACCCCAAAATGTACATCATGAATCCCAAAATGTGATCGCAGCTCCAAGGTAACCCGATGTCTAATTGACATCATCGGGCTGCCACTCGCCCTCCGCTGGAACTATAGGTTCCGCCTCGAAGTGCGCCTCAACCGCGAGGGGCTCGACATCTGACACCAAACAAAAGAGAGTCAGACACGACGGTCTGGCAAGCAATTACAACAATAATAGGATGGAAGTAAAACAAAACATAATAAGTAAGAGCTGCGATGAAATCACGATTAATAACAATGTCGAAGTAAAGGTAGAAGAAACATCTCGATGGTTTACAAATCTAATGTCATGATGAGTAACATAAATAAATGCCATGAGATGAATATCAATGCATAAAAACAATGGCAACCCACATAAAGCTATATTCTCCTGTTACCGAAGTAACCGGAGCAGACAAACCGAAGCCACTAAACGTGGACCGGAACGACATAGTCGTTATCAGACAGAACCGTAGCCACTACTCGTGGGACCGGATAATTACCGTTGCCATGGTCGGTACAAACGGAATCCAAACTGCAGCTGGCAAACAGAGTAAAGACCCCAAGCCGGATGATCAGTCCGACAAGGTGACCTAAGCCTAGTGGTGCCATTTTAGTGAAAATCCGAAACCTCGAAGAAATACAATTCCATTTATAAGATACATTCCCAAATCGATAAGTAAACTACTCCAAACAATGCATATTGGCGGATCCGAGCAAAATAGATGAGTAGTTTCTTCATTACTAAAACATGGGGTAACCCACTTCAAAACAATAAAAGAATTGGAGAAAGAACCAAAACAAAAGTCGTTTTATACAAAAGAATGTATGATGGGTCGGTCGACTAAGCGGGTAGTCTCGATATACATTTAATCCCTCTATTGTCATTAAAAGAAAGTGGTTTGGTGTCACCGAAGATCGTTGACAATCATAAGGGATTAAATGTACACATAGACTTGAGGGTTTTCCCAAGTGGTATTGGCCATAGTTTAAGACACAACTTGTCATGAATTCTAGGCTTGAAAAGGGTGAATTGGGCTTCACTTATAGGAGAGAGTTTAATGCTGAATTGAGCTTGGACATAGGCCCGAAGTGGGCTTGAAATTATATAGAATAAGTCTTCCTTAGAAGTAGGTTTAGATCCCTTTTAATCAGGCCCACAGCTGGCCTTATTCAAGCCCAACAGTCCATTGAAAACAAGCCCAAACAATCCCTAACATAGCCCACAATTCATGTCATACACAGCCCAACAATAAGACTCAAAACAGCCCAAGAATCGACCTTAAAACAGGCCCAAAGGACGCCTAGGGAATGGGCTTATCAGACCTTCAAGTGGGCCATCAAACAGCCCTTAAATAGGCCCTTAATCAGGCCCAAAACCCGAGCCCACACTGAGCTGGGCTCGCTCGAGCGGACCCAGGTCCGCTCGAGCGGACCCAGACAGTAGCTGGTCGCTCGAGCGACCCAGTGGGTCGCTCGAGCGGACTGGGCCTGCCCAGTCCGGCCCGAGTGCAGGTAACCTCTTCTTTTATGTGTTTTTCTTCCTCCTTCTTGATCATTTCCATTCCCTCCTTCCATACATAATTCTACAACATCTTGGGCCCTTTCCTAAGCTTCACAAATCCTCAACTCATCATTCATAATCATCTAATTAGCACAAACTTAACACTTTTTAAAAGAATCCATTTCTTTGAACACCATTTGAACAAATGAAACAAACTCTCCATGAAGCCATAAAGAGAACAACCTTCCAATGCATAATAGAGCAATAACATAAATGAAGATGACTATTAAGGTGGTTCATTAAATCAAGCAAACCATAAACTAAAAGAGGTTAACATAAAAAGGGAAATCAAGAATTAGAACCAAATGAGGGAAAAACATCATATTAATGTTGGAATATACTTGCCTTTTAGCCAAGATAAGCTCAAAATCACTCCTTAAACCAATCCTTAGAGCTTCAAGCTCCAAATCTACAAAAACCCCAAAAATTTCCCAAGAAACCCTAAAATGTCAACACTTGTAAATCCTCAATGAAACCCTTAGTAAATGGGATTAAAACCTTCCAAATGGAGAGGAAAGCAAAGATCTAGAGTTTAGGAAACTATTGCTCACCTTGAGGAACCCAAACCAAGAAGAAAGGCTTGAATGGAGGGCTTCTCTTAGCTCAAACTCCTCAAGAATGGTATCCTTAGGAAGCTTGAAGAGGGAGGAAGAGGTTGAGGAGATCAATCCTCCAAGAATACCTCACCAAGTGAGAGTTCCAGATGAGAGAGAGTGGGAAGGGAGAAGAGGAAAAACCCTAGCCAAAGAACTTGCTGGAATGAAATGAAGAAAGAAGAGGGAAGAGCTCTCTTCTTAAGAGACAAGTCAATGTGGGCCCCGATCTTCACAAACATAAAAATGGTACTTGCGGGCCCCGAACGGAAACGACGAAGAAGACAAAAATGATCGGCGAAATTTCTACTTTCCAAAAAGTATATTTTTGGCAAATTCTGGAATTTTCGAAATTTGGGTACAGGTTTTGTGTGAAATGTCTATTTTGCCCTTTTTCTCGAAAAACGCGATTTCTGATCATAAAATCAAGTTGGCCAAAACATGAAAGTTGATGATCTAGATGAAATAAGTCAAAATACACAAAAATGAGGATTTTACAAGCATCAAGAACAAACTCAACAATCTCATACACAATCCACGGGCGCCCCGGCCCGCGTCAAACTTAAGTCAAAGGCTAACAATGGTCAATAAAGCTAATCAAACAACCTAATCTAGCTTAATAGAATAAGCTAATCGTCCACTAACCCCACTTATTTACTACTCACGGTTAAAACATAATTAAATATTCAAACCTGGGTCGGGGTCTGACATGATGGACACGAAATAGACAACAAATTTGCCCCCAGGCTTTTGTTTTGCCTTCTTCACTTCAGTCGTGATGACCGAAGGCTTCGAAGTCTTGAGGGAGATGATGAAGGGAGTTTGACTGCTCTCTTCGGATTTACCAGATGGTTCGTTTTCTTCCGGTGATTGTTGAGGAGCCTTGCCTTTATCTTTCTGGAGATTTTTGGCAAAGGATGATATCTCCTCTTCTTTTTTTTCACCTTCATACATATGTGAGTCTGCGAAGTGGACTTATTTACCTTTGAAGGTTTTCTGTCCGCAAAGACTAGATGTACTATGTCGTCGTCGCCGACGAGTTTGATGCATTGATGTAGAGTTGAAGGGACAACACCATTCTCGTGGATCCAGGGGCGTCCGATAAGGATATTGTAGCATGAAGGGGTTTTTATTGCAAACACAGTGAACTCAGAGATAAGATTGCAGATCTGCAATTTGAACCTGATTTTGCCGATAGGCCTTTGAGTACTCTCATCGTATCCAAAGATAGATACAGACGTGTGGCTCAGCTTGCTGGGTGGGATGCCCAACTCTTCGAGAGTCGAAGTGGAGATGAGGTTGAGTGCAGAACCTGGGTCGATCTGAACTCTGTGCATAGGCATTTCCTTGATGTACCCTGTGAAGTACAAGGGTCGGTTGTGCCTTGTTTCACCAAGTAGGAGGTCTTCCTTAGTGAAGGCGATGGTTGCACTGGCCGCTTTTTGAACCGAGAGGCATTCAATGCATGATCCCTCAGTTTTATTCTTTTCTCCCTTTGAGGAAGTTTATGAGTTTTTGACCCGGTAGTCCATTTCAATTTGGAGGACTTACGGGGCATGTTTGTTAACATCCTCATTTAGCTTTTGTAATTTTGAAATGAGATTGTCACAAATGCGCGGAGACATTCGCAATAAATCTAGGATGTGCAGACATGCAGTTATGTGCTTGAAGTGTTCAATCAAGTCATACTTGAAAGCCTCCTTGGGGCCTGCATGTTCATCATTGTTACCACTAAGGGCGCTTACAACATCTTTTCCCGAAGGATTTACATATGTAAAGGAAGATTGGTTATAATTTTTGTGGTAGTCCCGGCCAGACCGGGTGCCTCTACCAACTTCGAGAGCTTCTTGAGAAGTGTCTTCATTTGGAAGATTGTCTTCAGGATTAAGAGGCTGTCGTTTTTCATGTACTAAGGATGTATCTGTAGCAGAGTTGCCATCCTCAGTGATTGTGTTGCATGGAGCATTTTCTGGGAACAAGTCCTGAACAGCATCCAGCAACCTTTCTCCTTCGTTGACCAATTCATCGTCCCAAGCATCAATAACTAGGGATTTTTTCAGTCAGGAAGGGTGTGAGCTCTGAAGTCACAGTCTTAGGAGAAGAAACCTGAGAGGGTGTTGCCTCAGTTAAAGTCACGTGAGACGAGGTAGCTCCAGAGGATACATTGCTAGGCATCGCCGGAGTATAAGTGATCTCATCAGACGATGCTTCCGAAGAGCTATAATCCCGAATTATCACATTACAGGAAGCTCGGACAGGAGACGTTGCCTGTTCGGAGTCAGACTCATCTTCAGATGTAAGAGGATCATCTATCCAGCAATTTTCTCCATTTTCAGGAGTTAAGGGAGGAGGTACCTGATGGTCTTCAGGGACTTCCGGTTCTGGATCGCGAGGAAGCTCGTTGACGCAGTCTTGCTCTTGTTCTAGAGCGAGATGCTGCAAGATCCATGCATATTCTTCAAGATTAGGCATGGGAGCCAAATCCTCTGCCACTTTCAGACGTTCTTGGATCAACTTGACCTTGTCACTTGTCTCACTAACAATAGTCGGTCCATGGAAACTGCGAGTGCCAACTTCTTCCCAACAAACAGGTGTCCTACACCTTCTGCCATACAAAGCCTCAAAAGGCGCCATTCCGATACTCGAGTGGAAACTGTTGTTGTACCCAGACTCACACAACGGTTAGGCTTCATCCCACTGAGTCTTAAAATTTAACACACAACCTCGGAGCATGTCCTTAAGTGTCTGAATTGTCCTCTTTGACTGACCATCGGTCTGTGGGTGATAGGCTGTGCTGAACTGTAACTTCGTACCCATAGACTCATGCAATGTCTTCCAAAATCTCGAGACGAATCTGCTGTCTCTATCGGATGTGATGGAAACTGGTTGTCCATGTCGACTGACAATCTCTGTGACAAACAACTGTGCCAAAGGCAACATATGCATCTTCTTTCCAGTCTTCATCGGTAGGAAATGAGCTGACTTGGTGAGACGATCCACTATGACCCAAATAGCATCATTGCCTCTACTAGTATTCGGTAATCCCGAGATGAAATCAATGGTAATGTGCTCCCATTTCCATTCCGGATTCTCTAATGGTCGTAGCAACCCTGGAGGCTTCTGATGTTCTGCCTTGATCAACTGACATGTCATACATCGAGAGCTGCTATCTCCCTCTTCATGTTGTTCCACCAAAATATGCTCTTCAAGTTCTGGTACATCTTCGTACTGCCCGGATGTATGGAATACATCGTATTGTGAGCCTCTGTCATGATATCATTCCTCAAGTCCTCCAAGTTAGGTACACATAGACGGTCTCGGTAGTACAAAACTCCATCCACAACACGAAAATCTGGACGATCTGCTATATGCTCTGAAATTTTGGCCAACTCTGGGTCTTACAACTGATTCTCTTTGACCTTCCAAATGAAGGAAGGTTCTGACACTGACATGTTTGCTAACATAACACCCTTCCTTAGAGGCTGAAAATCTACTCCCAACTCCTCGAACTGTTGAAAAACATAACTTCCCCGAAGACTTGTCATGCTAACTGACTTCCTGCTCAAGGCATCTGCAACTACATTCGCTTTCCCCGGGTGATACTTGATTGGAAAATCATAGTCCTTGATATATTCCATCCATCTTCTCTGCCTCATGTTCAACTCCTTCTGGGAAAACAAGTATTGTAGACTACGGTGGTCGGAGTGAACCTCAAACTTCTCTCCATATAGATAGTATCTCCACATCTTCAACGCTAAAACAACTGCTGTCAACTCAAGATCATGTGTTGCATAGTTCTTTTCGTGATCTTTCAACTGTCGGGATCCGTATGCAACTACTTTCCCATCTTGCATCAAAACACATCCAAGTCCAACGTTCGAAGCATCGGTAAAAATGGTGAAACCGTCGCTCCTAGATGGCAAAGTAAGGGCTGGAGCTGTAGTCAATCTCTTCTTCAGCCCTTGGAAGCTAGCTTCGCACTTGTCTGTCCAAACATAAGGTGCATTCTTCCTTGTCAACTTCGTCAAAGGTGACGCAAGTGATGAAAATCCTTGCACAAACCTACGGTAATACCCTGCTAATCCAAGAAAACTCATAATCTCTGATGCATTGTTCGGTCTTTCCCAATTCATGACTGCTTCAATCTTGGACGGGTCCATTGACAATCCTTCCTTAGAGATAATATGTCCCAAAAATGTGACTTGGTCCAACCAAAATTCACACTTACTGAGTTTTGCAAACAACTGGTTTTCTCTCAAAAGCTGGAGTGCTATCCTCAAATGTTCCTCATGTTCTTCTTTGGTCTTGGAATACACCAAAATATCATCAATAAATACTACTGTAAATTGATCCAAATACTCTGCAAATATTTTGTTCATCAATGCCATGAACACTGCCGGTGCATTTGTCAAACCGAATGGCATCACTAGAAATTCATAGTGTCCATATCTTGTCTGAAAAGCTGTCTTCGGTACATCTGAATCTCTGACTCTCAACTGATGGTAGCCGGATCTCAAGTCAATCTTTGAAAAGTAAGCAGCTCCTTGCAACTGATCAAACAGTTCATCTATCCTTGGCAATGGATACTTGTTCTTGATGGTCACTTGGTTCAATCTCCGGTAGTCAATACACATTCTCATAGAACCATCTTTCTTTTTCACAAACAACACCGGTGCTCCCCACGGTGAAATACTCGGTCTCACAAAACCTTTGTCCAATAGTTCTTGCAACTGAATCTTCAATTCTACCAATTATGCTGAAGCCATTCTGTAAGGTGCAATAGATATCTGAGCGGTCCCCGATAACAACTCAATAGTGAAGTCTATCTCTCTGATGGGTGGTAAACCCGGTATCTCCTCTGGAAAAACATCCAGGAATTCCCAAACAATTGGGATCTCCTCCACCCCTTGGGACCGTTTATCCTCCGTGATAAACGCCAAATAGGCCTCACATCCACTTCTCAGAAGTCTATCAACCTTCAACGCTGAGATAAACCCTGCACTAGGATTACTCCTCTCTCCCCAAAACAACACCCCTACTTGGGTCTCCTCTAACTTAAAAGTTAGGGTCTTATGGAAACAATCCATAGTAGCATGGTATCCTGCTAACCAATCCATCCCTAGGATGACATCAAAATCAAACATCTCCAATAAAATGAGATCTGCCGGTAATACTACTTCCCCTATTTTGACTGGACAACTAGAGTAAAAAGTCCTACAAATAACTTCCTTACCTAATGGGGTAGTCACAGTCAAAATGAAACTCAACTCTCTAGCATGCATATCAATCAACTTGGCAAATTTTGGAGATATAAATGAATGGGTTGAGCCAGGGTCGAACAAAACCCTAGCCTCAAATCCACAAACAAGAAGTGTACCTTCCCCTACGTTGCCTTCTGCCTCTACATCAGCTCTATTGACAGCATAGAGTTGTGCCCTCTGGTGTGGCTTGTTCTGCCCTGCTGTGCATTCCTGTTTAGATTCTGAGGACACTGATTCTGATTCTGATTCTGTCCTTGCTGACAGGCCTGTTGCTGCTGTGGTCTGAACTGTTGCTGAGGTGCCTGTTGCTGCAGTGGCCTAGCCTAATTTTGGACCACTAGTGCTTTTTGAGGTGGTGCCTGACGCTGTGCTCCCTGCTGCTGTCTATTATGTCTTTCTGGCCTCGGGCATTCCCTCATCTGGTGGTCCATCGAACCATATCTAAAACATGCCTCCGTGATAGAACGGCATTGGGCATTCCCATGGTATTTAACACAGTGTATGCAAGCCCCTGGATTCTGTACATTTTGTTCTTGTCTTGACATCTTATTTTGACTGTTCCTCTGCTGATTGTTCTGTTGTTGGTGGCCTTGACCCTTCCCTTGAACTCTGAGTATTTTGTTGTGGAAGTTCTCAAACTTATAGGCTCTCTTGACAGCTTCCTCAAATGTGGTGGGTGACACTACCCCGGTGGTATCTCTCTCAATGATAGGATGAAGTCCCTCAAGGAACTTTGCTATCTTTTTCTCCACTGTATCTACCAACTCTGGAGCATATCGGGACAATCTCTCAAACTTGGTGAGGTATTCGAGAACTGTCATATTTCCTTGCACGCATTGTTGAAACTCGGTTGCCTTTTGCTTCTTCACATGTGCTGGTACATATTTGTCTCCAAACTATTTCTTGAAGTTAGTCCATTGTTGTGCATCTGCTGTTGTTATGTACCCTTCCTTAATAGTCTTCCACCATATATCTGCCAAGCCCGTAAACATGGATGCGGCAAGTTGCACTTGTTCCTTGCCGGTACATGTGAAGATCTCGAAGGTGTTTTCTGTATGTTCGAGCCAATCATCTGCGGTCATTGGATCTTCTGTCCCAACAAACTCTTTCGTGCCTCTTTTTCTGAAGCGTTCGTACAGTACATAGGGATCATTTGCCCTATTGTTGACCACACCTAGTGGTACAACTGGAATCTGTTCTAGCCTCCTCTCTAACACACCCAATAACTATGCTTGTACTCGAGCCATCTCCCTTGCATGATCTTCGTCTTTCTTAGCCATTTGCTCTTGCAATTTGGCTTGAGTTTCATGTGCTTGTGCTTGGAGTCTAGCCTGGTTTTCATTGGCCTGACGTTGTTGGTCTAAAATGGCCTGCATCATCTGTTGAAATTGATTCTGCATATTGATATCCTGTGTATCATCTGTAATAGGCTCTGTGATTTCACTGTTGCTAGCAACGCGATTATTGCCTGCTGCTCGTTTGCGAAGTGGCATAACACTATAAACAAATGGTTAGCACACATAAATTTAAACATAAGGGGGTTTACACATTGCTCACACGATCCTATCTAACGAGAGTCTAACGAATCCACGCCACGTCCTTAAGATTTCTAGTTTCTTTTAATTGCTTGAAACATGTCCCTCTCTAATACCAGTCTTGTCGCGACCCCAGACCGGGTCATGAGCCTAATTCGGGATCCGACGAGTGATGTCGCGCCACGTGCATCTCTTTGGCTAATCCGCACATGGAATTAAGAAAAACATTTATCCGTGCACGTGATTTCCTACAGGATTCAGTGGTGAGGATTATCCATACATATCATCTCACATATAAACATATCAAACATATATTCTAGATTGCGGAAGCGTGTAGTAAATCATATTAGTGCTATTTCATTCCATAGACAAGATATCAGAATGAGCAATGATCATTAGCATACTCCCCAAAAGTAAGGTTAAATGTATATACAAAAGATCAGTTGATTAGTTGCCCCAAAATAATGGTCAACAAAGACCAATACATAACAAAAGAATAAACCCAAAAGATGTTATCACAAGCTCCCAAAAAGTGTCGTTCTCGAAGCCTGACCGAATGTCTACATGACATCGTCAGCTTGCCACTCTATTACGCGTTGCGGTTCACCGACCGCCTCCTCGGGCTCCTCCTCTATGGCAAGGGGTTCGGGACCTGAGTACCAAAATAAAAGGATCAGACACGACGGTCTGGCAGGTGGGTGAAAAGATATGACAATAAAACAAAACAATGATACCTTGCAAGAGTGTAGAAAACCTATGTATAAATAATGAATTTCATAAAAGACACTGCATCATTTATTAAATAACGACATGAGCGGTATAAAGCAATAACGGTACCAAGAATAGAAGACTGTCAAGATGGCAACCACACAAAGCTAAATCCTTTCTCACAAAAGTGATGAGAGCACATACCCTACAGGATCATTGACATCGGTCACACAAGGTGAGGAGGGACAATGATAAAATACTATAATATACATATATATATATACTTTGCGGGACCACGGAAGCGAATCGGGTAAATACTCTACAAATTCCAAACTGCAGCTGACTAAAAGGAGGGGAGGGATCTCCAAGTCGGTGGATCAAACCGACAAAGTTGTCCAAGCTTAGTGGTGCTGACTCATAGGTCAAATGCGGGAAGTCAAATCATATGCATAAAAACAAAATAGGTTGCTCATAAGCACAAATACACATTCATATCGGGTCGAACATATACAGGTTAGCAAAAGCTAAATACACTTTCTGATACTTTCGAGACAAGTCAAAATCGTAAGATATGATGTTTGAAAGGCACAATTAAAAATCGGGTCAAGATAAACATGAATGGATTTTCAATATTCTCCTAGCTAAGTGTTGAAGGTCCAAGATTTGAATCAATGTAGATAGGGTCTCGTTTGTCAATTTAATATTTATTTGGTACTCCATAAGAATTAGAGACAACCCGGAACCTTACGCACATTGACAAGCCTACAAGACCTTTAATAAGATTAGGGTGATGAGGATTTTTGTACAGTATAGTCCCATATGTTTCTCCAAAAGAAACCAAGAAGAAATTGACCATCGGTTAGCTCCTCGGCTGATGTCGGTCAGCCGACAAGGCTATGTCGGTCAGCTGGCAGAGTTTTGTGGGTCAGCCGACGCTACAGTAATTTGTGGAAAAATGCAGCTCTCTGGAAATGGAGCCGAGAGTCTGTCGATTGGATGTCGGTCGACCGACATGGGGATGTCGGTCAGCCGACAGCTGTCCCATAGAAATTCTGGCTGATTGCAGCTTTCTGGAATTGGGACCGAACTGGTGTCGGTTAGCCGACACCTCTGCATTAGAAAGTTTCAAAAGTTTGTAGCTCTCTAGAAATAGGACCGATAGCTGTCGGTTGGATGTCGGTCAGCTGACAAGCTGACCGATAGCTGCGAACACAGCATTTCTGAAGCAGATTTTCAGTCCTTCCTTCCTCCAACTTCCCTCATTTCTACACATCAACTCCCTATAATATTTGAGCCAAAGGAACTCCTCCATTCCATCAATCAAACTTCCATTCTCCCATCAAACATCCATAAAATGGATCAAAGCCCTTCATCCAAATCACATTCAACCAAAAGAAATCCATCACAAGTAATGAGTCAAAATTCATACAATTAAGATGTCATTTTCAAGAGAGTAACACACTAATGAGTGCATTTCAAAGTCTAATAAAAAGCATGACATGAAACCAAGCTTAAGTAATGAAAGTCATTAATAAAAACTAAGCATTTGCTTAAACACATGATTAATGAAAATAAATCATTTCATCCACTTGCCTTAGGTCCAAAGCTAGCAAATTAAGCTCTAATCACTTCTCCAAGCCAAAATCAAAAACCTAAACAAAAACCCCTAAATACAAGCCCTAAAATATCAAAACCAAACAAAACAAGATGAAAGTTTCCAATAATGAAAATGGAGTTTCTCTAGGGCTATACAAACTCAAATCTATAATTTTTAGGAAGATCACCTACATGGAAGTTCTTCAAAAAGCAAGAGGTTGCTCAATGGAAATCTTGGAGTCGGCGGTTTTCTTTAAAAATGGTGTCAAGATGAAGCCCCTGAGATGAGGAAGAAGATTGCAAAGTCCATTCTTGATTTAGCAAAGCTTTGTGGTGATTTTGTGAAGAAGAAAACAAGGAAAAGAAGAAGAAACCGGTGGCTGCTAGGGCTCTTCTCTTAGCACAGTGATTAGGTAAAGAAAAATGGAATGGAGAAGATGGGTGGGTTCCCTTATATACAAAGAGGAGAGTGGGTCCCACAACTTAAAATAACTCTCGGTCTCGAAACATCGATTTCGGGACCTCAAATGACTTCGACGAAGAAGAAAAAGTTGGTTGATATGTGGCATGGAAATTATAAAGTGATCAAAGAAAATATAGGATTGGTGTATTCTTCTAGTTTTATGGATATTTTTCATGACATTCTTTCTGATGGGATCAAACAGATCGTCACAGGTTTTATCGATTTTGGATGTTTAGAAAAAATAAATACATACTGGCCATATTGGTGGTATCATGTATCCGTATTACTCTTGTTCAGTATGATAAAAAAAGGGTAAAAAAAATTCTAAAGAAATATGTGAAAAGATAATTTTCATTAGTCAGGGTCTGTTTATTTAGATAGAATACATTGTATCAAGCAATTTTAGGAATTCATGGTCAAATGAGCCTCACCTAAAGATTATTGAAGAGGTGAAGGATATGAAGTAGCGATATAGATGGGACCTTACTTTTCTAGGATTTGAATTACGAGCTAGCATATGTGATAGCTGGATTTTCATTTCTCATCTTCTCTTTATTCAATTTCATTGCAGGAGACATATACGCACCTCTTTGCGACAATTTAAAGTGACTTGCGTCTTAAAAACAACCTTACCTTAAAGAAAATCAGGAAAATAAAAAACTTATAAAAAAACCATTGATTGAGATGTCATTATCCTTAGGAAAATCGGACACTAGTACCCACCAACAGAGATGGCAGCATGATCAAGAAAACTAGGAAAATAAAAAACTGGAAAAATCCATCAGCAGAGATATCCTCATCTTTGTGTTCTACCAAATTCTGCTGGAGTTGGAGAGCTGGGATTAAAAGGGGTTGCAAGTTTGAGGATTAGGGTAGATTACAAGTTATGAACTTCTCAATGTGCTCGAGCTCATCATCTATGGATGCTTTGGAAAGCCTTCTTGATAATAAAAAAAAGGGAAAAAAATATGTTGGCTTGTTGGCTCGTCGGCCTTGCTCGGCACGGCCGGCTCCAGCCCACCCCATTGCGGGCCGTGCCAGTGGGCCTTGCCATGCCGGCCCAGCCCGTGGCACGGACGGGCCAAACTTGGAGCGGGTCGTGCCGTGCACCGAACGCCACCGAATCCACCATACTCCATTGGGAGGACACCATTTCCCGTGACCCTCACTGGGAAGGCTCCCATTCCTCCGCCTCACACTACCTCTCCGCCGTCGACCACCTCCTCGACCTCACCCTCTCCTCCTCCCCTCCCTCCGCCTTCCACACCAACCCCAACTCCCAAATCCTCATTCTTTCTATAAAAGAAGAAGAAGAAGAAAAAGAACATGAAACCAAGTAGAGATCAGCAGAAGCTCTCTCAATCCTACGAATCGCTTTTCCTCCCCAACCTCAATCCTACGAATCGCTTTTCCTCCCCAACCTATCACCCCCATCCCTCTCTTCCATAAGTAGCCGCCCCTTCTCCTCATCCTCCTGCTGCGTGCTCTTTTTTTTTGCGCCTCCTTCGCCTTCAACCCCTGCAGCTTTACATGATTATAATACGCCCCCTGCTGCACACACTGTACCCTCCTCCTCCTTCTTCTCCATCTCCCCGCTCCATCTCCCTGCTGCACCCACATTGACCCTGCACACAACCCACCTGCTGCATTACCTCCCTGCATCCAGCATTGAGCGCCCATCTCCTCTCTCATCTCTCTTTTCTCAAGTACCGAGCACTAATTGAACATGTCCGGGTTGAAGAAGAAGAGGGAAAAATACAAGACTTGAAATTTGAAATTTCAAAATTTTATGCCTAAAACAGTTGAAAGGGTAAATTAGTCATGAAAATTGTATCTAAGGACCTCTCGCCGAAATATGTCCAACTACATGGACTACAGGCCTTAAAGGAAAAGTTGATGGACTGAAGGCCTTACAAGACCTTTATGAGGGACCTTTCGCTAATTTACTCTTCATGTTTTAGTAGGAATCCCTAGTATTTTTGCCAATTAAGTTTGGTCAAGAAAATTGCCCATCTTGGTTCATGAACTTAAATGAACAACCCAGCTCAAAGCTGCCTTGAATTGGGCTTGGCGGACGCCATTTGTAACCATAATCAAGACATAGTAAGTCTAACGACCGTGTCATATTTGGACCAGACCAATGATCCTATGCAAAGTTGAAAACTCATGACGAATACTGAACTTGTTCAGTGAAAAAAAATCTTAGATAGAGTTTATGTGGAGACTTGAGATAGTCATACTTTTTTAAATATTAACCCATTACTTATAAAATCTAAAAAATACATTTATTTACATGATTCATAATAATCAATTCAAATTCACAAATTTATATATACAAAAAAGTACTATAACAAGGAAAATAAAAAAATATAACATATTAAATAATTTGCTAATCCAAAAGACTAAATTTAAATTTGAAATTACATTCCAATCGTTATTTTTAAATTATCAACTCCCAAGCTTCATGCATATTTAATTATAAATAAATTTTAATTATTTTAAAAATAAATTTATCTATTAAATAGTTTAAAATGCAAACAACTTATAAAAATAAGATGACTCATCCTACTCTTCCTTATTCTTGTTTCGGTCTTCCGCTAAAAGGAGATGACTCACTTGAGTGAGTAAAGGGTCAACTCTAAGGGGTCGTTTGTCTACACTCATTTACATATGTAAATAGTGAATATGCGTAATATTTACGTATCAATAATGTTTGTCTACAACTATTTACGTATTTTGTGTGTAAATCAGATGTGTAAATGGTGTGAAAATGAGTCCATTTTCACACCAAGATTTGAACACCTGTTCTGGTGGGAAAAGAAAATACCAAAGCACATGTGATTTCAAAGAATACCCGTTGGAGGCGGACGGTTTGGTTTTAGGGCAGTTTCCGTCAAAGAGGTTCTGAGTTCGAAACCCCCCTCTAACGCATTTAGAAAAATAATAATAAAAGAGACATTTCCATCAAAGAGGTTCTGGGTTCGAAACCCCCTCCAACGCATTTACAAAATAATAATAAAAAATGCATCAAGACCGATGAAACCTATGAATAAAAACCCTCACTGCATCTCATCCCCTTTTATGAAAGTAACCTCTCTATTTATATATCTTGCCTTGCTATACCAAATAAAAAAAAAACTTTATAAAATCTATTTACTTTGTAGGTTTATTCTTTCAGAATTTGATTTTCTATCTTTTCTTCTCCTATTAGATTTTCTTCCAATATCTCAATGACTTTTCTAAAATTATTTAATATTATATTACTTTAAAAATATTTAAATATGTATAAACGAATGTAAGAAAAAAGGAAGAATGTGTTTTATATAGCATTATGGTATCATTCAAAATAATGTATAGAAGCAATTTTATATAACCATAATAAATTTGTGATACTTTTAATATAATTGGACTTAGCAATAAAATACTCATTTTAAGAACTTTCTATAATTGATTAATATTACCATAAAACCGATGAGATGCATGGGTTAAGTTTTATGCAAATCAAATAATGAATTAAGATAATATTAAACTAAATTTTAATTAATAAAAAAATTAATAATAATCCTATTTTTCTTAACCATCCGACTATAAACTCTTATTTCCTTAACCAAACATGTTGGAATGCATTTTTTTAAAGGTGATCATTTATAGAAATATCTATTTTTAAAAAGTATATTTCATTTTGAAAAACATGTTCTTTTTTAAGGATCTAAAATACAAATGAAAACTTTGATATAAATCAGACATTTTTTGTCTTCTTTTCATGTCATTATAGTAGAATATAATTTAATGATTAATAAGTATTATTTACAAAATCATTACATATACACATATCATTGAAACAAACATAGAAAAATGAATCACATGTGTAAATGATGCGAAAATAGTGTTATTAGACAAACGTTGTAAAAGGAAACACATGTGTAAACGTTACATACTTAAAATTTGAATATTCATCTTTTACATGTGTAAATTGTATTTACATATCCCACGCGTAAAAGACAAACGACCCCTAAAAAATTTTCTATCATAATCCTACACGGCTACACCTCTTATTGGCATAATAATGAAAAAGTCTACACCGCCCGATGCAAGAGCCCGGGCGGTGTAGCACAGCTGCATAATAATTCAAGTAAGTGAAATTTGAAATTTTGTAATTTTTTATTGATACGACCGTTCTTCTTCTGCGGTCTCTTAAAATGACCTTTTACTGCAATTTCGGACATAGGCACGCAATCCATCTCATTCTCAGATCTCAAGTCATGAAAAACCCCTGCAATTTCATTGGTCCCTACCATTCATAGAGAAATCGATCGCCTTCTGCTTTGTACGCGTCTTCGTTTGGAGCTGAGCAATTTCGGCTTTCACAGGGAAAATCATTTCCAAAGTAAATAGCTTTTCCAGTTTTTCCTTTCCTTTCTCAGCTGTTAAAAACTTTTCTACGGTTTTGAATTCTGTTTCTCCACGACTCTTCAATAAAAAACGAATGGTTTCTTTTCAACAGTCTTCGCTCGTCAGATCTCTCTCGTTCTCACCCACCGAAGGTACTCTCTCTTTCCCTCTCTATCATCATCAGAAAACGCAGCCCCCCTAATCTGTGATCGAACGAAATCCCCAATTTCAATTGGGGAAGTTGGGGATTTCGGGGGAAAGGGTCGGCAGATTTTGGTAATGCTTTGCATGTTTTCCCTGGGGAGGGGAATTGCAGAAAGAGCGGATTTCCTGTGAGACCCACATTGATGCATGTCGTTGGGTTGAGGTGAAATTGCAAGTTCATTTCATGGATCAAAGATGGAGCTAGATATTAATATTAATATGATTTAATGACCTTAACCGTCAATTTCAGGTTTTGATGATTTTATATGAGTCTGTCTGTATAAGCGTTAAGATTTAGAGGGCATTTAAAATTGATGGTTATAATAGTCAGATTGTCATGTCTAGCATTGAAGATGTTCTCGTTTCTGTCCTTCCATGGACCATATGTCTGCCAATCCATTGTTAGCTCAGGGGTGAGGCATCTCCTCCCTTTCCACGGAAAACAATCAGGGATGGATCCCAGTGCTAACCCCAAATTTATCTTAACATAAAATGGCATATCTTTGAGAGATTGAGCAATGGTGGAGGAAGTGATCCATTGATTTGATCTTAGATGAGGATACGGCCCTTCTTGCCCATGGTTGTCCGCTGGAACAATCCTAGGATTTGTTGCTTTTGAACAAAATCCTTCCACCTTATGAGGGCCCAACCTGTCCAAGCTGCACAGCATTTGGAAAGACTTAGCTGAGAACTTTCTAGAAGGACATGTCCAAATTCTTTGATTTGATATCATCCTTGCAAATTAGAACATAACTTAAAAGGCTTAAGAAGCAAATATGCTCCTCGTCTTTAGACCAACTCCTCTTAAAAGGCATTCCTGGAAGCACCCTCCCTCCAACCATTCAAAATTATTTAAGCAACAAGGGATTTCTTAACTGAAACCATATACTTTCTTTGGAAACGTTAACTTTATAGTAGATTCTCCCACCCAACTTTCATTCCAAATTTAAACCTTAACGCGAGAACCCACCGAAAAGGTAGTCTATTTCTAGACACTTTCCTTAGGGAAATTTGGCTCCTCTTCTACACTAGGTATCACACCCCTCACACTAGAAGCACTGAAGGTGGAAAGCTTCCCCTTTTCCATCCCCTCCTACTCATCCCAAACTTGCTCACCATAATCTTTCTCCAAAGAGAAAGTGCTTCATGCTCTTCCCCAAAAATGTTCACCACCACTTCCTTGAAAGGGCATGATTCCTTTTTTGTATTTTGGCCATTCCTAGACCGCATAAATGATTTGGATTCAACCATTTCATCCAATGCACTTTCTACTTATCTTCTGCACCTCTCACATGAAATTACATTGGATCCTCTCCAATCTCTTAGCTATTAAAACTTTCATCTTGAATATTACCTTATAATGAATGGTAGATTTTTCAGGCAAGTGTTGATTAAAAGGATGCGGCCTTCCAGAGATAAGTATTTTCTCTTCTGTGTAGATAGCTTCTCATCATTGGATGACACAACTTGGACTTTGGAGTACCAACCAATAGAAGACCCAGGTATACTAGAGGAAGGAGCCTACTCTACATCCCATTCTACTAATGAGAGATGACGCCACATTTGCATTGATTACCAAACCCACTAGCACACTTGCGCTAAAGTTCACTTTTAGGCTGGAAGTTGCTTCAAAACATCTGAGGATCACATTAACAATCCTAACTTGTTCGGAGTGGTTGGAGGAAAATTGGATAAAAGTGTTGGCAAATTGAAAGCTGTTAACTGCTAAACCATTGTTGCCCACTTTAAAACTGTGAATGAAATGGAGTTTCTAAGCTCCCCACCCTTGCTTTTATATTCCCTCAGTGCTTCTGCTACAATTGTGAAGACAAATGGAGTTAGGGTCCCCCGCCAAATGACACTAGACACTTTAGACAGCCGGATAAAAGAACCATACACCAAGGAGAGAACAAAGTGGTGGAAATGCATTCCATCGTCCAACCCTTACACTTAAGTCAAAACCCATCCTTTGGAGCATACAATCAACAAATAACATTAGCACATGATCTTAAAGCCTTTTCTAAATATATTTTTAACACAGAGACTGCCTCTTTCCACCTTTTTCCTACTGTGAATGAGCTCATTTAGCTATCAACACCCCATCCGGAATCTATCTTCCTTGCACAAATGCACCTTGACTTGTGCTAATGTTGGACAACAAAATCTCCTTCTACCCATTCACTTGAGCCTTTGCTAGAAGCTCACTTTGCCATGTTTTGACAGATGCTAATGTGGTGCCAGGTTTCTTGGCTATGTCTGGAATGGATAGCTAATCTCTGTACTTGCCTTTCTAGTATAGGTGTTTTGTAGTTTCCTTTCTTTTAATACAATTACCATTACCACTAAAATGAAAGAAAGGATGCAAAGTTTCTCATCACAAAAGCAACCTGTATTCAATCATATTGATAGGTTCTCTTCATGCACTTGTTTAATTTCTGTACTGAAGTTATGGACTGGTCACTCTGTTTTCTTGGACATTTTCATTGTCCAATAGATTGAATAATATCAAAAGATACTCATCTGCACTTTTAGGAGGAGAGTTATGCAGGAAAAAAATTATTTTATTTGAATGGCTGGGAAAGAATTTTTAGGAGAATCATATACTGATTGCCTAACTGCATTTCCATCAACTGCAGAATGGTGTTTGGCTACGATATTTGACTTGGGAACCTTAGTTTACCTTCACACTGATGTGGCCTGTATAACCCCTTGTGAACAAGTTGCTAAACATGGACGAAGAAATCATTCAGCTGCCAATTGGAGATGGTTCTAGTTTGGTTGAAAATTATTCCTTGGGGATCCCTTTTTTTCCTAAAGTGGATTATGACTCTATTTTGCCCCGCTCATATTTCACTGAAGTGAGTTCCTCTATGAAATATTCTCTTTCTTTTTCCTGTGTATTTAATATTTTTCATTGTGTAATTCTTATGATTTTGTATTATATTCTGTCCACTGTGTTCTCATTCTAAAATATGATGATCTACAAAGGTTCCACACGTTCGTCAGCTATGTAATTGGGATTGTGGTCTTGCTTGTGTTTTGATGGTTCTGAGAACTCTACGAATTGACCACTGTGACATTCACTCTTTAGGAAAGCTCTGCAGCACAACAAGGTATTTTAATCTTCCTAGAACTGCAAGAATTTTAGTTTATTATCCGCCATGCGCTTTGTAGTTGCATTACGTCATCAACAACTTAGCCATTTCCCATCAGTCTGGGAGCGGGTTCCACTGTATATATATTTGAAAGAGTTTAACTAATTACTTACGCAAAAGCTACGTCATTTAATAACCAAAATACTAAGGTGCATGAAGGTGAGGTCTTTCTCTCTCTCTCTCTCTCTCTCTCTCTCTCTCTCTCTCTCTCTCTCTCTCTCTCTCTGTGTGTGTGTGTGTGTGTGTGTGGGTGTGTGTGCTTGTGAATTATGGCAAGTAGACTTATTTATGGGTACACTAGAAAGGGATAAAGAAAACGAACTTTTTTTTTTCTTGAAAATAAATAAAACACACTTCCTAGAAATACATCTCCACATCCTCCCTCCCCTCAAACTAGTTACATCTCCAACTAATGCTAGTTAAATGTTGGTTATGCAGGTCGTGCTACCCCTCAGACTATATCCCTATTCATACAAGTGAAACATCACTTCAGCGTCAATGTAGTCTTATCCTGTCTATTTACAACCTTTGTGGTTTCTACTTTTCCACTTGACCATATTTGAAGTCATACTCTGCAACTTATATTATCTTACATGCCTTTCCTTGCTATTCATTCCAAGTTTTTGATGCTTTCCCCCTTTTCCTAGTTTCTTGAACCTGTAAACCTTCGCTGTTTTCAACCTCTTATTAAATGCCCAAACCATTTGGAAAGATATTCTATGATTCATTTTCCTATTATTGTTGCTAGCTCATGCTCATTGCTAATTCTATTCTCTCTTTTAACTCCACAGATCTGTCTTAGCATGCACATCCTGGCCACCTCTCTCTCTCATCTAAAATTATGCCCCATAGAACAAAGATCTGTCTTCTTATAAAGATGATCGTTTAATACTCCACTAGCTTGTCTCCACTTTGCCTACCTTGTACTGATCCTATTTGCTGCATCTCAGTTTTTAGTGTGTCATAATAACACCTTATGTTGTACACATCTGAAGAAGAACAGAACTGAAGAAGAGAGATGTTCTTAGATAAAACCTGTCTTTGATACCATAATTGAAGAGACAATGAAACGAAGAAGAGAGATTTGGAGAATATTGTCACACCAATTGTGTGGTTGAGCAGACTATATATTATTATTTATCAAAATTTGTGTCACAACCCCGGACCGGATAAGGCAGATAATCACCATCATTAGACTAATCGGCCCGGGATCGCGGCGCAAGGCACGCGGGATGGTGCGGAACATTTCGCCCGCGCCTGCTATTTCTCACAAGTTTCCATGGTGAGGATCCCATACAGAATCATACACTGTCATGAATTATATTTAAACGGAAGCTTGTAGCAAGTCATACATATGAAGTATAAACGATAAGTAAACATGCATCAAAGAAATGCACATTCATAACGTGGCATTCCCATAGCATTGAGTTAGGATATTTACACATAAGTAAAGTTTAGTTACAACCCAACAAATAAAGCCAACATTGGCTATTACAACAAAATCCCAAAATATAAAACCAGCCCCCAAAATATGCGGCCACTCCTGTGCAAGCTTGACATCTAAATGTCATCATCAGCACACCAAGCTTTCAAGTCATGCGACTCACCAGTCGCCTCCTGTGGCTCCGCCTCAGGGGATTGGGGGTAATACCTACCAAAATGGAACGAGTCAAGCATGGCGGCTGGCAGGTGTTTAATAAGAGTAAAATAACATGTTTGCAGTATAGACAATCAAACAAGAATAATAATCATAACATGTGACAACGCATGATCATACTCGACTGACATACTGATAAGTAGGAACATGAGTGTCAATAAAGCATTTCTAACATCATGTAAGTCCTAGCAAAATGGCAAATCACATAAAGCTACCTTCTCACCAATACATATGATAAAGGGGAGCATACATACATGGGAACACATATAATTATAGTAACCCAAATCTCACGAGGAGGCTTTATAGCTGGCACATACATACATACATATATGCGAGGCATCGACCATGGCTCCAGAGAAAATCTCAACGGAAAATCAATCCCAAACTGCAGTTGATTACATGATTTAAGGACCCCAAAATCAGACCGAAGAGGGTGCCCAAGTTTAGTGGTGCCGACTCGGGTTATAATGTTGAACATACGGGACATACTTAGAAATGTTCACGGGCCGAGGAGTGACTCACGGAAAAAGGAGTACATACTCGGACATTCATTTACAATTTAGCACCCTTCAAGGGCCCGAGTATCATGGATCAACGTAGCGGTCTAAAAGGCATTTGGTGCCGTTCATGGCTGCTACGGGGCCACTACGGCCCGCTACAGAGTGAGACAGATTCCTACTTTTTCCAAAATTTTTAAAATGTATAATAATACTTATTTCTTTTCTTCTCTCCAAATAACATTTTTCTATGAAACTCTTCTACCATTTTATGCTTAAAAGAACACCCTAAACCACATGATCTCGCCGAATAACAGTCGATACAGAGAATTCTTCTCAAGGGTTCTTCTCTAGGTACATTCTATTAGATACCCCCTTTGGTAGATGTATTCTTTTCTCTAGGTACTCTTAAGTCTTAAGTCTTGACTTCATGACATAGTTTTTATTTTTTTATTTTTTTATTACTATTATTATTATGAGCCTTTCATTAGTTTCTAAGTTAGCATAACTAAGCAACATGAATACATGTGAAAAAAATAATCATTACTATTATTTTCTATTTATACAACGATACAGGACCTCATATAATGAGGGGACCGCTATGCCCCCTTATCGTAGTTACTTTTGCAAAAAAATACAATTTCTCTCATTTTCCAATATTCTAGATTTTCTATAATTTTTTTAGATTTTTTTGATGATTTTTTTTTTAATTGCACCGCTATGCCGTTACGTAGCGCCAGTTAGGTAGCGTTTTGACTGCGGGCTGCTACGCCCGCCACTACCGCTATTGTCTTTCTTGCCGGGTATAGCATGAAATAGCATACGTGAGGCAAAACCACCATACTACTACAAGACGGGAAAAACATGACGAAGTTAACATGACCGGACAAGGTCCTAGGGTCTCTAGAAAAACGGGCAGCATTCCGGCAGGGAATGGCTCAACCCAAATGGGTAAGAAGGAAAAGGGGCAGATTCGGGTGCCTGGGAAGGAGCATGGCAATTAAATGCTCGCTACACAACCCGAGACACCCCACCGTGGATCCTAACTCATAGGGGATGTAAAGCCCCAATTCTGAATATTGAGTTTACCGCCAAGGTATCTGGATTTGGCGCGCTACTTCCCGAAGAAACCCGGAACTTCCAGGATCATAGGTCCGGAGAGAGGTCCAGTTTAAAACTTTTTAACAACATGTATATCAACGGTTGAGTGCGGAAGCATATAGAAAATAGCGGAAGCAACATCAATATAAATGCGGAAGCAAATGAGGTATCAGTCAATATAAAGCAAACAGTAGCGGGGCAAAAGTCGGCTAAATCTCAAAGTATAGAAATATAAGTGTGTACATAACTGGATATGAATCCCCCCAGCTCACTACGAAGATCACTCAAAACCCCAAAAGGAAAAATCATTCAAATCCCAAATGCAGGCACTCCATCCTCTGGCTCCACGTCCGGGTCCGCCGGTCCCCACCTGTACTCATCGGCTACAGGCGCTTCGAGGAGCGTGTCACCTCGGGGACGGTGTTAGTATCAATACTTAAGCACCAAATAATGGGTCAGATCCAAAGGATTTGGCAGGTACAGTATACAAGTAACATAGGATGTATGCATCAAAAGGGAATAAAGGCGATAAAAAAGATCAATGAGTAACAAAGGTACAGTACTAGGCAATTGTGCAAAATACAACAATAAGGATCAATAGGAAAGTAAAGCAAGCTAAATAACCATCTATCAATATGGCACATTCACACAAGCTGGCCACCGCGGGATATTATGCCGCAGCCCTCCCATACTGATAACCAGTTATGGTAGGGAATAATTGTGCAATGCAAAGGATGATAAGCCCCGCCGAATCATATATCTCTATAATAATAAGCATATATGTATTACCGGAGTCTGCCGGCTGTCTATACATAGCTCATCGTGATGGCTCCATCTTTAATAATTAGCTCCCACCAAGGATGATTAGTCCAAGGCTAAGCTTACAACAACTAAGTGAATGTCCTACACCGACTCAAGGAACCAAGGATCGGTGTCTGGCTAGGTTATCCTTGCGTGAGCAAGGTCATCTCATATCCACACGAGGTTTGGTATCCATGTCCAATCCCTATACGCAATCCATAGTCCATATCCATAATCGAATCCACGACCATGATCCACCATGTCATGGTCTTTGTCCATTTCCATCGCATTCCATATTCAGTATTATCCATACATTAACCATCCATAAATGGGTTTCTAAGTCATCATCACAATCCTCTATTCTAAAGTAATCTCAGCCATCCATTCCTTAGGCCATAGGATGGCCCGCCTAGCCACTGACATGGGTCAAGCGATCTCCATTCACAATCCAGGTCACCACTAGGACATCCTAGGTTCAAGTTCTCCAATTTCCATTTATTACAGGTTTAAGCAATAGATGATAACAAGAATGAACAGTAATGAAAATCACCTATCATAGCTAGCATTCATGTTGATCATAGGAATGAGATAACAACAGTCCATCCTAGGTCATTGCCCCCTTTTCAGGTCTAAGGTCCATGTTAGCCAATTCGATTCCTAAATGAAGTTTTAGGTGCCAAGAGATATGAATTTGGTGCTCTGAAGTTACGGGCATCTTCAACAACGTTTAAGGATCGAATCGGAATCCATTTAATACACTAGACCCTACTTTGGTGGCCTCATAGGTCAAGGTTAAGCCCAACCCTTGACTCATGTTTGGCTTATCACTGGAGGTCCACATGGAAAGTCAATAGGCCCCACAATCACCGATTTCCAAGAAGTTACAAATCTGGAATTCACTGTTTGCAGTGTGGCTGGCCGACCCGGCATAGGGGCGGGTCAACTTGCCACAAATGGGAGACTGGGACTTGGCTTGCATTCTTGAAAAATAACTCGCAGTGTACCCGATCGACTTGGTGGCTAGCCGGTCGACCCATGGATCAAAAATCAGCCGATACCGGTTCATATCGGCCTCGAGATATTGGTATCGGTATCTCGGGGCCATATATCCCTAATATCTCGGTCCATATCGGCCGAGATAAACTTCATCTCGGTTTTTCCGAGATCTCGGCCGATATTTTCAAAATATCGGCCGAGATCTCATAAAAAGGAATAAAACTCTATTTTTCTATCTTTTTTCCCATCTTCATCTTCTTCTCCTCTCCTCTCATCTCCTTACTCCTTAGAGCAGCAACTATACTCCATCACACATCCCTCTTGCATATTTTCAAATCCCACATCTATTTCTTGAAGAAAGGTAAGAGAAAATCAACTTAAAGCATTTTATTATGTTGATTTTATTTTTTATTTTTAGATGAAGCATAGAAATCATTGGGTTTGTCACTTGTGTTGTGTTCTTCATTTAGAAGTTAGATCTACATACTTTCATGCTAGATCTACTCGTACACATGATTTTGAATTCTTTTTTTCAAATTTTTTTTTTATTTTCGGATTTTTTAATATTTGAATTATAATATATCATTTTTTTTTGGGATTTCATCATAAATATGTTTCTTTAATGATTCATGATCATTGTATGGATTGTAAATGATTGATCTACATACTTTTATGCTAGATCTATATATTTAGGATTTTGAAAATGATTTTATTAAATCTTTATATGAAATACTGGAGAAGACAGCGAACTACGACACAAACATGACTCATAACTCAAGGTGACCGAGATTTTGATTTATTGTTGTTACTATTGGAAAAAAATATTGTTTTCCAACATTTTCTAATATTCTGGATTTTTTGAATATTTTTGTGAATTTTTTTGGATTAAAAAAAAATCGCACCGCGACGACCGCGACGGATTGATTTCTGCGACCGATACCGATATCATATCGGTTTTTCGGCCCGGCCGATACCGCGACTGAGACCGAGATTTTAAACCATGGGTCGACTGGCTAAACTAGTTTTCTTGAGACACCAGCTAAATTGGTTTTCTTGAGACAAACAGAAGGCAGGCCAGATCTCAGTTTTTGTGTTCTGTAGTGTACTCGGTCGACATGGCACAGGGTTTGGTCGACTGGATGCACTGATTTCTGTATTAGTCAGTCTGCTAAATGAGCCTTAGTTATCTGCTCTCTGCAGTGTGCTCGGTCGACCTGATACAAGGCTGGTCGACCGGGTACACACGAAATCCTAATTTCTAGATTTCTGGAACTTCTCCCATTCAACCAATTTTCCATCAAAACTCATCAATCTCGTCTCCAATCATCACCAATTCATCACAAACATCAAACTCCATCCATATATCATAATTCCATCATCAATTGGCCATTGATCTTCCAAATGGGAGATCCATCTATCAATGGCCAAAAATCCATAAAACAAGGCTTAAAGAGAGAGATCTAACAACCAACACATACATTTGAATTGAATTACAGAATTCAAGGAGGAAATCATGCATTCTATGCTAAATAGGTATATTGTACTTGCCTCGTAGCCCAAATCAAGGTCTCTTGGCTTGATCTTTGAGATCCAAGCTCCAATGGATTCCAACACTCAAGACGGCACCAAAAACCTTAGATCTACATAGATATAGGCTACCTACACCCAATTCCGATAGAAAAATGCATTTAGGAGATGGAATTCTAGAGAGTGAAAGGAAATTCAAGGAAATTGAGCTATGGGAAGGAACTTACCTTATTGTGTAGAGAAAGGAGAAATCTAGGAGATGAGAGAGGTCTTCTGGCTTGAGAGTAGCAGTAGCTTGGAGAGAATTCCCCTTTCTTGATGTAGAAAACCCTAGATCTAGGTTTCTTGTAGAGATAGAGAGAAATGGAAGGAATTCTTGGAGGGAAAATGGGAAAATGAAAGGGAAGAAGAGAGACATGGGAGGAAAATGAGAGAAAAGAGAGGGAAAGAGAGAGAGAGCTTGGAGGTTGAGATGGGTTGGTTTGAATATATAGACTTTGATTGGAACTGTAATGTCCAAGTCGCCCTTTTGGTTTAGTTTTTAGGTTTGGATAAGTACATGGGTATTTAGGGTATTTTAGGTTTAGTTTGCAAATTCTCCAATGGAAACCCCTCCTATTAAACCTATTTACTTATAAGAGCCTCTAACTAACTAATAAACTCCCTAAAGTCCATCTAGAACCCTATGGTCTCTATAAATCACAAAAATGGACTAATTCCTAGAAAATAGGTCTAAAATCTAGGAAAATGCTAAACTATCCTTACTAACCCCTATTAATTAGTGCAAATAGATATTATATACTATAATTAGCCAAAATTAAATATAAGCGAGGGTCCACAAGGGGTGGGGCCTCACAGGGGAAAGTAGGGCAAATAAATGCTCGCTAAAACCCCGGTGCAAGTGACAAGTCATACGTGCTATGTGAAGGTCAGGTACGGAGGGTTTACGGAGGAATCATTCAAATTCAAGGATAGCGTACACCGCATACGCAACTAAATCATAGTTGAGGAGTTAGACGGGATAACTCTGTATAAGAGTCAAGGAACCATTACAACTGCTAAACCTATGGCGCGGGCCACCATTGACATGTTGGAGTAGTAAGATTTGGCATTGCGCACACTTAGGGTCCGGTCACCGTTCATTTTGTTGGTTAGTGCTGAATTGCATTGTCCGGTCCCCAAGTCCTAGTACACCTACATGTTTCCGGACAACCTTAGGAATTAGTTAAAGTTTGACCAGGAGGGAGTGGGGGGTGGACTCTACCACAGGGGTCGAGCTCCCCGGTGAGCTCGCTGGGGGTGTAGGGGGCAGCGCCTCGAAACAAAAACGAATTTCCAATCGGTTGGCAAAACAGGTATGACCGGCACAACCGGCGCCTGCTCGGTTGTGCACAACCGACGCTCTGAACTCGGTTGTGCCCTTCACAACCGGGCAGCATGGCGCGGCCCGGCAGTCCCTGCATGGGACAACCGAGTGTCAGAGAAAACATTTTCCATCATTTAGGCGCTAAAATTGTTCCATTTTCATCATCATACAACTAAAGAAAAGTTAAGCAAAGTACATGAACAGTAGTTTTAACAAGAAGTAGATTCCATGGGAAATTCATACTAGATTTGCATGCATGTTTGAAAACTCGAATTAAACACTTGCCTCAGGTTATTGGGCTTTCCAAAATCACTCCTCAACCACTCTAGCAGCTGGGTTCTCCTAAAACCAAAAACCCCCAAAATTACCCACTTAATTCCACCCGAAAATGGACAATAGAGAAAGAGGAGAGGGGCTGTGCATGTTGGGATACAAGACATTCAAGAGCTGCTCATTCATGCCATAACGGAAGGAGGATGGTTGCTAACCTGTAGGGGGGCCTGATCAGTTAGTCGAAGAACGAAGGTTGCTCGAAATTAAATCTACTTTCTAACGAGTACAAGCATGACATGATAAGAGGTCTCGCGAAACATCACATATTTTCGAAAATGGCCCATTTACCCCCGAACATACTAGAATCACCAGATATTGGGGGCTCCGAATGGCCATGGTATGAACATGAAAGCTGACGGGAACGGTAATCTCTATTTGATGAGCTCAAGGATGCAATTTTCGAGAATTTGCGAATAACCCCCCAAACTTTCCCGAAATTACAATCCCGGTTAGAATAGGTCTCCAACTAGGTTCAACGGATTTCAAAACTTCCCAAAGCTATTGAAAATCTATTTTAACCCACAAACTTAATTAATTAACATCTAATCCCACTTATAGAACTAACAGCACAATTAATTAGTTCTAATGATGCGATTAACGGATTTCAAAACTTCCCAAAGCTATTGAAAAGCTATTCTAACCCACAAACTTAATTAATTAACATCTAATCCCACTTACAGAACTAACAACACAATTAATTAGTTCTAATGATGCGATTAACGGGTCGAGGTCTTACAATCTGTTCGGTTACAATCAAGGCCAATTTGGGCCCAATCAGTGATAGAAAAGAATCAATCAGTTCTCCTAAGTAGAGGAGATTCTAATCAGTGTAATCTCTCTAATTACAGGAGTCAAACTGTCTATATATATATATATATCAAATAATGGTCTTACTATTCAAATAATGGTATCAATTGTTATTTGATTTGCTACATTGTGGCCGGCTGGTGAATTAGGAAAGAGAGGGATTAAAACCCTTAGTAACAAAAGTCTACATAGCAGTTCCAATGCTATGCCTTGAACCACTGTTCCCTATGAAATGAGGCATGGAATGGAGCCACTACAAAGAAGTTCTGGGAGTTACAACTTAGTAATGAAGCTTTGGGCTCATATTGGTCTTGGGTCGAGAGTGGGAGTTGAACTCTATGAGATTGAATCTCCCGATATTCCTTAGTAGCTCAGTGGCAAACAATATTGAACACGTTTCCCATCTTCTCTTTTTCTTGAATAGACGTTTCCCATCTTCTCTCGAGAAACAAGTGGGCAAAATCAATTTCATATGTGGCAATTCCACCAAGATCCCTTTGTTTTTTTGGGGCCACACATGCACGCACGCACAAACGATTTTGCTCAAAATACTGCATGTGGGACTATTAATTTGGCAGCGGTGGTCCCCATTATCTCTACAATTGCATGGCGCTCACCTTGGCTAGCCCACTTGTAGGCCCATTGTCCAAGTCGACTGATTATTGAATCCTAGTTATGGAGTAGATTTCCTTATATCCTTATCCATGTTGTGAACTTAAATTTCAGAAACTTTAGAGCTGTATCCCTTCTTATTGTATCAGTGTCCATATCCATATCCATATCCATATCCATATCCATATCCATATCCATATCCATATCTATAATTTCATTGCTTCCATGAACAGATGTTACAGAAGTATCCTGTCACTCAATAATAGTAAAGCTAAAGCTATTCTTAATACTCATGATAGAATGGATTAAAGTCACATGCATGTTTATTGAAGTTGTTGGGAAGAGTAGAATCCATGATTCATTGATCAAACTGGGCATAAGTGATAATTATGTTCTAGCGTGAGATTAAGTGCTTTTTTTTATAATCTTCATTGCTATTCATAGCAACTCCCTTTCTTAGCTTATTTTATTATAATTGTAATGCCCCAATTCCGAATACCGAGATAAACGTCAAGGTACCCGAAGTTGGTGCGCTACTTCCCGGAAAATCCGAGAACTTCCAAGATCATAGGTCCGTAGTGAGGTCCAATTTAAAACTTTTTGAACAACATCATAATCAACGGTTGAATTGTGGAAGCGTAAAGAATATAGCGGAAGAAAATGTAACAATAGCGGAAGCATAAGGTATCATATAAACTGAATCAAGTGTAGCAGGGCTGAAGTCCAGCGTAGATCTCAAAGTATGAATATTAATAAGTTTTAAACCTATCAGTCTAACTCCCTGCTCACAACAAAACACTCAAGATCCCAAAAACAGATAGTATCCTCACACCCCAAGTGCAGGCACTCCGTCATCCAGCTCGACCTCTTGGTCAGTTGGCTCACATCCGTAGTCACCGGCTACGGGCGCCTTGACAAGCGCGTCGTCCTCGAAATCGGGGTCAATACCTAAGCACCAAGAATGGGTCCGATCCAAAGATTTGGCAAGACACAGTATACAAGTAACATAGGATGTATGCATCAAAAGAGTAGAGACGATCATATAATTCAATGAGTATAGCAATGGTACATAATCTAGGCAATTGAGCAAGATAAGCAGTTAGAATCAGGATAAATAATTATCTAGTCTAACAGACATCAAAGTGGCACATTCACACAAGCTGAATACCGCGGAATATTATACCGCGGCCCTCCCATACTTAACACAGTCGCGGCGGGGAAATAAGTAACCAGTGCTTGGGAATGACGAGCCCTGTTAATAACACTCATCAATCTCAACACTCATCACTCAAACACTTAGAAGACTAGAACCGGTATCACACCGTCCGTCTAAACATAGCTCATCATGATAGCTCTCTTAACACTCATAATAGCTCCTACCAGTGATTATCAGTTCAAAGGCTGAGCTTAAGACACTTGAGTGAATGCTAATGCCGACTTAAGGAAACAAATACAGGTCTGTGTCTGTCTAGGCTTGCCTTGTGCAAGCAAGGTCCTAACAAGTCCCTAAGAGGTCTAAATACAAGTCCATACGATGGAACACAGTCCAAGTCCAATCATAGGATCCATACTAAGGCCCATTAAAGCCATGACCTTAGTCTAAACAGTCCAAGTGAGATCACAAATCCCATTCCAATAACAATCAGTCCATTCTCATCCATAATGAGTCACAAGTCCATATAACCTACCTCTTCATCCTAGGGTATCACAAATCCCAACTTAGGCCATATGAGGGCCTGCCTAGACACTGACACGGGTCATTAATCATCCCATCCCATCACTGGGTCACCTCTAAGTAGATCCTAGGTTCAGGTCATCTAATTTCCATTTAATTAACAGGTATAAACAATAACAAGGATATAAGAGTGACAGTGATGCTAAACCTCCAAATAAGAGAATCAACGGAAAATATCGAAAGTCCATCCTAAGTAATGGTCCACTTTCAAGTCCAGGTCCATATCAATTAATTTGATTCCTAAATGAAGTCTCAGATGCCAATGAATATTGTGTTTGGTGCTCCATAAGTTACGGGCACCTTTGACAACGTTTAAGGGTCGAATTAACGACAAATCCAAACCCTAGACCCTACTTGGTGGTCCTCATGTGTCAAGGTTGAGCCACACCATTGACTCATGCTTGGCACATCAATGAAAGTCTATTTGGATGGTCAATGGGCCGCACAATAGATGACAACTATAAGATTTGCTTGAACCAAGCCAGAGAGAGATTTTTTTTGTATTGATTGAATGGACGAAGGATACATTTATACACTGTAGGCTAGATTAGAGGATCTCATTAGAGATCTGATTACATGATTACAGCCTTAACTAATGAAACTAATATCTATCTAATCTATTGACAACTCATATAAGGGCTGACCCAATACATGGGTCGAGCTAACCCATTAGGTCGAGCTGGTCTGTTGGCCTATTTCTTTACACCCGCTCTCAAGCTTTGGATGGGAGAATGTGACCATCGAGAGCTTGGAAACTAGCTCCGAAAAACGAGAAGTGGAGTGGCTCTTGGTGAAAAAATCTGCTATCTGAGCAGCTGAAGAGATTTGAAAGAGCTTTATAGTACCACTCCGAACACGTTGACGGATGAAATGACAGTCAACTTCAAGATGTTTGGATCGTTCATGGAAGACATCATTTGTTGCTAGTTTCTGTGCACTTGCCAGTTTCCGTGCACTTTCACAGTCCGTAAAGAGGGGTAGATTTAGGAACTAGAACTTCTAAATCCCGAAGTAACCAGTGAAGGCAAATAATTTCAGTAGTGGTGTGAGATACAACACGATATTCAGATTCAGTGGAAGATCGTGAGACAACTTCCTGGTTCTTGCTTTTCCAAGAGATAAGAGAGGAGCCACGAAAAATGGAGAAACCTGTTGTAGAGCGTCGATCATTGACATCTCCTGCCTAGTCGGAATCAGAATAGCCATGTAGGGTAAGATTTTGAATGGAGGAAAGAAGGAGGGCACGGTTGGAACTTCCTTGTAAGTATCTCAATATGCGCAGTACAGCAGCCCAATGAATATGAGTTGGTTGCGCAACAAATTGGCTTACCACATATTGCAAAGGCAATATCTGGTCTGGTAATCGTAAGATACACCAAGCTGCCAACCACCTCACGATAACGAGTTGGATCAGAAAGTAGATCTCCATCAGTAGTTCGGAGCTTCAGATTATGTTCAATTGGAGTAGAGACGGGCTTAAGATCTGTGAGTCCAGCTCTTTGGAGAACTTCATTGCAGTATTTCGTTTGGGATAAAAGATATCCCGTGGGAGAGTAGGCAACCTCAATGCCCAGAAAGTACCGCAAAGTTCCTAAGTCTTTCATCTCAAACCGTCGATGAAGAAAACGCTTCAAGGATAGAATACCAGGAGCATCATTGCCAGTAATAATCATATCATCGACATAGAGTAATAGGAAAACACATCCAGATTGCGAATAGTGAGTGAAGAGAGCGGAGTCATGAGCACTCTGAGAAAAGCCAATGCTGATAATGCTGGTGCTAAACAATTCAAACCAAGCACGAGGGGCTTGTTTGAGTCCATATAAAGCGCGTTGGAGACGACACATAGAATGAGGATGTCTCACAACGCCTGGAGGAGGATGCATATAGATTTATTCTTGAAGGAATCCATTCAAAAATGCATTCTTGACACCAAGTTGATAGAGGGGCCAATGTCTAACAGCGGCAATAGAGATAAAAGTACGGATTGTTGTCATCTTAGCAACCGGAGCAAAAGTCTCCTCATAATCGACCCCATATTCTTGAGTGTAGCCTTTTGCAACCAAGCGAGCATTGTAACAATCAATAGAACCATCAGATTTGGTCTTGATCTTAAAAGTCCATTTGCAGCCGATAGCCCGTTTCCCGGAGGGAAAAGGAACAAGGTCCCATGTGTGAGTTTTCTGTAGAGCTACAAGTTCTTCGGCAATGGCTGATCTCCAATGCGGATGAGTAATGGCCTCCTTATAGGATTGTGGTTCTGCCAAAGTATGAATTGCTGCAAGGAAGGACTTATACGATGGAGAAAAATGATCAGTACAAACAAAGCCAAAACGGGATGGAGGAATTCTGGTGTGCAAGGGGTACCTTCGAGTGTGAGGAGGATCCTGCACATCTGGAGCAGAGGAGATAGGCCCATGGTCAGAAGTAGGAGGTGGGGCTGCAGATTCCGGAGGAGCAGACGGAGGTTTGGGTCGACGATGATATACCTGCAGGGGTGGAGGAGAAGGGGTATCGGATGGAAAGAGGTCCGGAAAGGGATCAACAGGGTAGACTGTAGGTTGCTCAGGAGAAGGGGATTGTGTAGGTAATGTATAAAAAGGTATATGTTCCAAGAATGTGACATTACGAGAGACCCGTAACCTATTGGTTTTAGGATCATAGCATCAATAGCCTTTTTGTTCGATGCCATACCCCTAAAAAGACACAGACAGTGAATTTTGGGGAAAGTTTGGTTCTCTCATTATCATGCAACAGAACAAAACAGGTGTAGCCAAAAACTTTGAGATAGGACAAGTCAGGTTTACAAGAAAGTAATTTTTCATAGGGAGATGTGCCAGATAAAACAGAGGATGGTGTTCTGTTAATCAGATAGATTGCAGTTAGGACTGCTTCCCCTCAGAATTGCAGAGGAACATGTGAGGAATAAATCAAGGATCTAGCAGTCTCTAGGATATGTCTGTGTTTTCGTTCTGCTACACCATTCTGCTGTGGTGTGGCAGGACAGGATAATTGAGCTAGAGTCCCTTGACTGGTTAGGTAAGAACGAAATTTGTGAGACATGTATTCTCCCCAGGAGTCGGACCTGAATATTTTAATCTTTGTGTCAAATTGAGTGGAAACCACGGTGGAGAAAGCAGTGTAGATAGTGTATAACTCAGAACGGTTTTTCATTAAATATAACCATGTATATCTAGTGAAATCATCAATAAACAGCACATAATAAATGGAACCACCTTTCATTGGCTGAGAGGCAGGTCCCCAAAGATCAGAATGCACCAAAGCAAAAGGAGCATTAGTAAAAGAAGTGCTTTTATTATAAGGGAATGCATATTGTTTACCAAATTGGCAACCAAAACAAGTAGAAATGTCTGAGACAGAAATGTTTCCAAATACACCACTAGTAAATAAAAACTTCATTTTATTTAAAGATAAATGGCCTAAACGAGAGTGCCAAAGGGCAAAAGGAGATGTAGAGGAAACGAGTGCGACAGGGGATATGCTGGATAAGGGAAGATGCAGCGAATGGAGATAGTAAAGTCCTTCTGACCTAAGGCCGGTCCCAATCTGTCTCCCGGTGCGCGGATCCTGCACAGAACAGCCAGTAGAGGAAAATGAGACAAGAAATCCAGAAAAAGTCAATTGACTAACAGAGATTAAATTGATAGACAGGTGAGGAACACACAAAACATTAGTGAGAGTGAGCAACTTATTTGAAACGGAGCCAATAAAGGAGACTGGTAGAGGAGTGGCATCAGCTGTATGGATGGTGAGAGAGCTAGCAGGGGTATAACAATTATGAAGTTTGGAAACATCATTTCTCATATGATAGGATGCACCAGAATAAAAAATCCATGTAGTATCAAGAGTACCTGACGGACCAGAAATGGCCATGGCAGAACCAGAGGCTGAGAGTGTAGTGGCCATCTGAGAGGCAGAACCAGTGGAGGAAGCCAGAAACAACTGTTGCATTCGCTCATCAACCATAGCCTGAATCTGAGATGTAAGATCCATTTGCGGAGGCGCAAAATTATCATCTTCAGTAACATTGGCCGCATAGGGTCGTTGTGGATGGATTGCATGGGATCACGACTGGGTTGTTGACCAGATGGTTTGTTCTTAGTGTTTGGCCTTTGAGGTCTGGTTGGGCAGTCCCGTTTTCAGTGTCCTTTCTTCTTACAATAGTTGTAAAAGTCATTGGTACCAGAAGAAAAAGAGCGATCATTCTGTGGGGTACTAACATTTGCAGACAAGACATGTGTGGGTTCCACATGTTTCTTCCTTGTAAGAGAAAGCTGAGTTTGCTCTTCTGCCAGAAGTTCCGAGAGTGCCGTATCAACGAAAGGCAGTGGTGACCGATGTAAGAACTGACCACGAACATGTTCAAAATCAGGGCGGAGGGCCATAAGAAACTGAACCAGGCGAGTCTGCTGCCTATGGACTTCAAGGTGTGAGCATCATCAGTTGTTTTAAAAGTGGGTTCCATTGGAGCCAGTTGATCCCATAATTCAATCATTTTGATGAAGAAATCATGAATGTAGTCAGTGCCTTGATCCGCATTTTTGATTTCCCATTATAACTGATACCGGCGAGCAGCATTAGACTGAGTATATAGTCGTGCTAAATAATCCCAAGCAGCCTTAGGATAATTGAATTTAACCAACGGATTCCCAATAGATGGAGTGACTGAATTGGCAATCCAAGAGTTTATTTTCTCGACAGAAGCTTCCCATTCCTCAAACGTAGTATCCTTACTATCTGGTGTAGGGATTTGCTGAGCAACATATTTCCACAGTTTTTGACCTTTGAGAAAATTTTGCATGAGATGGGACCAATAGGGATAATTTGTGCCATCAAGTTTGACAGTAATTCCCATTACAGTTCGATCAGAAGACATTGGAACAAAACTAAGAGCTCACAGACTTAATATAAGAGAAATCCGACCCCAGAAGCCAAGTCAGATGTGAATTCCAGCCACAAAAACTAACCAGATCTGAAAAAAAAATCCAATAAGGAAGGTCCAGATGACTTGAAACTGAGCACAGATGAGTGCTATGGGCCCCACTAAATGAGCAGAAGGATGATCACAACCACAGAGAGCAAACAGATCCAAAAAATTCCAAAAATTGGCCCAGGCGAGCATGATTTTGAGCACAGATCTGATCTGTGGGTCCCACTGAATGATCAGCTGGATGATCAGATCACACAGTGATCTTTGCCTCAAAAATCCGAAACTCCTCTAGGTGGAATTTTGATGAAAGCTTATGAAACCAGAAATTTGAACGGTCTAGATGAAAACTATTTGCTCAAAAGAGATAAGGACAAATTAGGAAGAATGGCCTACCTCGGATGATAAAAAAATCTGGAAAAAATGTGCAGAATTCCCAGGGTAGATGGACGACCAAGATGTGAAGATTTTCTGATACCGGGCGATCAACAGGTGGGCCACCTTTGATCACAGTATGTTCCAGTGCTTGATCAGACGAACAACGCTGTTTTAGAACTTCTCTCAAACTTGAATGAATAGACGATCAGATGGACAGAGCTCTGATACCATGTAAGATTTGCTTGAACCAAGCCAGAGACATTACAGAAGCATACAAGAGAGAGAGAAGTTGCAAGAGATTTTTTCTGTATTGATTGAATGGACGAAGGATACATTTATACACTGTAGCCTAGATTAGAGGATCTCATTAGAGATCTGATTACATGATTACAGCCTTAACTAATGAAACTAAGATCTATCTAATCTATTGACAACTCATACAAGGGCTGACCCAATACATGGGTCGAGCTGACCTGTTGGCCTATTTCTTTACAACAACATCGGAATCACAAAAACTGGAAAAACTCAGTCTGTAGTGTCTCCGGTCGACATCATGCAAGGGGATGTCGACCGGGTTCACAGGGGAAGCCAGGATGTTGACTCCCAGGTCGACATCCGGTGCAGTGTATCCGGTCGACATCGTGGCCATGATGTCGACCGGGTGCATGTGAAACCTGGAACAATCACCCGGGGTGCATCACTCTGTTTTCCTGAATTCTGCAGTGTGTCCGGTCGACATCATGGCCATGATGTCGACTGGGTACACAGGAATTTTGGGCCTGAGAGAGAATTCCAGCTCCAGTTAAAATTCTGGAAGTCCTTTGCATCCGGTCGACCCGACACAGGGTTCGGTCGACCGGGTGCACTGGACTGAGATTTCCCAGAAATTTAACTGAGACTCAGTTTTTCACAGATTCCAGTGTCGCCAGTCGACCCGACCTCAGGTCGGTCAACTGGGTACGCGGACCTGCATCAAACCCAGATTTATGGGATTTCTCTCAATCAATCCAATTTTCACCCAAACCATCTCCAATCTCCTCCATTCATCAAGCAATCATATAAAACCACAAAAGCACTTGTATGATCCACCATCCACCAACAAACCGGGCCATTGATCTTCCAAATGAGAAAACTCATCCTTAATGGCCAAAATCCATAAATACAAGCTCAAAGGTAAATCTAAGCATCCTAACATCATATGAATTGAAATTTCGGAATAAAAAACAGTAAACATGCATTCTATGGTAAGTAAGTATATTGCACTTGCCTTAAATCCGAAGCTGCAAAGGAAATTGACAAGAAGAAGCAATCCAAGCTATCCAAGCCTCTAATGGTCTTCCAACACTCAAATTAATCCAATCTACCACTCCTAATACCCAAACCACAAGAGAATTATAACTTAGAAAGGAAATCTAAAGAGAAAGGGGAAATTCTAGAGAATTGAACTATAGTGAGAGAGAGGAATACCTTGAATTGTAGAAAAAGAAGAGATTAACAAAAGAGAATTCCTTAGGAGATTGTAGTTGCAATGGCTTCCTTCTAGATTAGGGTTTGAGCTGGGGTTTCTTAAGTTAGGGTTCTTGTGAAATGAGAGATAAATGAGAGATGAGAGTGAATTAGGGTTTAGTTTCATTTCAAATGCAAGGTTTAGCTTATATAGGTTAGGGTTAAGGATAATTTACCAAAAGGGCCTTTAGTTAAAATAGGTATGAAGATAAGGGCATGGGCTAAATGGTCATTTGTAGGATTCTAGAAGCTTCTCAAGTGGAAAACCACTCCTATAATAACTTATTTACTAGATAGGGCCTCAAACATCTAGAACCCTATAACAATTACAATTGGCACCCTATAAATCCTATTAAATACACAAAAGCCTAATTCCTAGAAAGTAGGCTAAGACTTAGGAAAATACCTATCTACCCTTACTAATCCCTATTAATTAGTACAATTATACGACAATTACTCTAATTTATAATATTCAAATTCAAATGAGGGTCCACAAGGAGTGGGGCCTCACAATAATCACCTTGAAGTCATTATTATTATTACGCCTGAAATAGAACGTGGACTGATTGATTATTCCTGCTGTAAAACCTATTCACACTTCTTTTTCAAATAGAATGTGGATTGATTGATTATTCCAGTTGTAAAACCTATTCACGCATCTTTTTCCCTCTCTTCTTCCTCTTCTTGTTTCCTTCAATCAAATATCTGTGTCTATCCATCAAGTCCAAATCCGACTCTTATCACCTGCGGGTTACAGTTTATTGACTTTCAAGAATAAGGCTTCAGCTGCAGGCTTTTAAATCAAGAACAAAATCTTATATATCCCAAAAGATAGTATGGACTCTAGCAAAGAAAAATTCCAGGTTAGGTTTATATGACTGAAATCTGGCTGCTCATGTTTATTGAGAACGGAATTTCGCTTAGTTTGGTCATATCATATACTTGAAAAAAGTACTAGTATGTGGACTTTTTTTGGGGTATGCTTCGCAATCTTTCTCAGATACCCGAGCGTGTTAATGCTTTTCTTTATTGTAACATAATGACATATATGAAGATTTTCTTCATTAATATTTCCGGATGCTGAACTACATTTAATACATTTGGCTTTGGTCACTATTTTGCAGTATTTGGACTGTTGATTTGGCGTATTTGTTGCATAAGTTTTCTATTACTTTTACTTTCCTCACTGTGACTTTGGGAGCCAATCCGGATTTCTCCGTGGAGACCTTTTACAAGGTGAGTCTCTCATGCATGCTTTACTCATCCAAGACCCTTACTTATCTGTTGCATAAATTATACTGGGGCTGCAAGGGATTTACCTGGCTCCCCTGGGCCCGTAGAGATTATTCTGGCCCAAAGGGCTGGGACACCCTCCGTTATATATATATATATATATATAGAGAGAGAGAGAGAGAGAGAGAGAGAGAGAGAGAGGAGAGAGAGAGAGAGAGAGAGAGAGAGAGAGAGAGAGAGAGAGAGAGATACTATTGCAACCTTGTGACACGGTGGTATATGTTCAATTGTTCACTATTGCAACCTTGAGTTTGTGATTCAAGTCATGTCTCTTACCAACAAAAATAAATAATTAAAAAAACACTACAGTGGTGTATAAGTGATGATTTTTTCAATTTTGTCAATTCACAGTTAATCTCCATCCATTGAATAAGCTGAACTGTTCTAGTGTCCTGGCCATCATTGGTCAACGGTTATTTCCTATTGATCTATGATTCTTTATGCTTTCTGTGTGAACTTTAACTTTACATTCTTATGCAAGCACCTGTCCACAGTTTTTATATTTAAATAATATTTAATTAATTTAGTGAATTAAAAAATTAATTTAGTCAATGAGTATAATTTGGCCACTTTGAATTAGGGCACCATTAGGCACAATCAGGGTCAATCAGAGTTTGATTTGGGCATACATCGTGAGTAATTAAGGTAATTAAACAATTATTAAAATTCATCCACTATGGGAATTAATTAGAATTAATTAAATAATTAAATTAATCATGATGGGTCCACTTGGGACCCCCATCTGAGTTGGTTCACCAAACTCTAGTAATGGCTTAAGTGCCATTAGTTGATAGGTGGCCACTTGTGGTTCATGGCAGGCTATAGAACACAAGTTGTGGCTAATAGCAGGATTGTAGGAAGGGACTAGAAGTCTTAATCAGGATAGAAGTAAATAGCAATTATCTAATCAGGAAAAGATCAAATAATTAAGAATTAAGTAAGAATTTAAGGATTAATTATAGGATTCTAATATAATTTAGTCATTATTATTGAATAATTAATATTAAAAAAATAAGCCTGATGAAAGGGAATTAAGGCTTATAACATCTGGGACTCTAGATCGGTTAAGATTTTGAAGAGTTGGAGTGATGTTTTCTCTGTTTCAGTGGCAGTTGAGGACCTATCCAATAAATCAAAATGGCTTATAACATCTGTTTATGGCCCAAATGACAGTCGGAAAAGAAAAGAAATGTGGAAGGAGCTGGAAGCGATAAGAGGAAGATGGGATGGTGCGTGGTGTATTGGAGGAGACTGGAATGCAGTTAGGTTTCCTAGTGAAAAATCAGGAGCAGGCAGAATTACAGAAGATATAAAGTCATTCTCAGATTGGATAAACTCACAATCGCTTGTGGACCTGCCATTGAAAGGAGCATCCTTCACTTGGTCCAATCACCAAAGCCCGCCATTTTTATCAAGATTGGATAGGTCCTTGGTTTCAAGAGACTGGCTGGATCTATACCCAGAGGTATGCCAATTAGCCCTTCCAAAGGTTGCTTCTGATCACTTCCCTATCATGCTCGATTCTAATCCAGTTAGGTGGTGCCCGACTATCCGTTTCGGTTTGAGTTAATGTGGTTGGAGGAAAAGAGCTTCCCGGAAAAGATTATGGATTGGTGGAAGGAAATGAAGGTTGAGGGAAAGGCCGGGTATAGGCTGGCTACTAAGCTGAAGTTGAAAATAAAAGAGTAGGCTAAAAATAATTTTGGAGAGGTGGGAGAGCGGAAGGCTCACTTGCTAGAAGAGATTCAAAGACTTGATAGGAAAGAGGAAGATGGGCAGCTGGCTTTGGAGGAAGAAGTAACAAGAACAAACCTCAAAGAAGAATTTCAAAGAAAGGTGAGGCAGGAAGAGATTATGTGGAGACAAAGATCAAGATGTAAATGGCTGAAAGACGGGGATTAGAACACTAAATTCTTTGACAAGATAGCTTCTTCAAGAAAGAGGATAAATAGAATAGTTACATTGGTGGATGGGAATAGAAGGCTAGAAAACAGGGAGGAAATAATTAGTCATATTCAGGAGTACTTTATTTCCCTCTATTCTAAGGACGCGCGGCAAAGACCCTCCTTGGATAATTTGGAGTTTGCCGGTATAGGGGATGAGAAGAATCAATGACTAGAAAGAAAATTTGAAGAGGAAGAGGTTTGTCAGACAATTTTCTCTTGTGCGGGGGACAAAGCACCGGGTCTTGATGGATTCCCTATGGCTTTCTTCCAAAGGTTTAGGTCCTTTAGGGTGATGTTGAAAGATGGTATTCTTGAATTCTTGGAGGAATTTCACAAAAAGGGGAAGATACCTAAGGGCATGGGAGCCTCCTTCATAGTTCTCATTCCGAAAATGGAGGGGAACATCAGTATAAAAGACTTCGGGCCCATTAGTTTGATCGGAAGTGTTTATAAGATCCTAGCTAAGGTCTTGGCAGCGAGGCTTCAGAAGATTTGGACATGTATTATATCGGAAGAGCAAGGAGCCTTCATTAAAGGAAGATAGATCCTGGATGGAGTCCTTATAGCAAATGAGTGCGCCCATTCAAGGGACAAGGAAAAAAGACTAAGTATTATATGCAAGCTTGATTTAGAAAAGGCTTACGATAGAGTGGAGTGGTGCTTCTTGCAATACCTTCTGCAAAGGATGGGATTTGGTGGAGAAAATGGTGAAATTGGATCAAGGAATTTGTGACTTCAGCCTCGTTCTCTATTATGATAAATGGTACCCCAAAAGGCTACTTTCAAGCTCAAAAGGGGCTAAGGCTAGGAGATCTATTATCACCTTTCCTATTTGTAATTGTAGCAGAGGTGTTGAGTAGGATGGTGAAGGCGATAGAGAATTGAGGTCTATTAACGGGATTCATCGTGGCTGCTACGGCTCCATCAGCATCTCTTTTACAATTTGCTAATGACTCCCTTATCTTTTGTGAAGCGTCTGAGGATCAAATTAGAAATGCAAAACCCATCGAAAATTTTTTTGAAGCGATATCGGGACTAAAGATTAATTTTTTTAAGAGCGAGTCGATAGGGATAAAAGTTGAGGATTCGGTGGTGTGCCAGCTTGCAGATGTTCTAGGCTGCAAAGTGGGATCTTTCCCAGTTAAATATTTAGGTCTCTTCCTCTGTTCAGGGCCAGCGAATAAATTGATTTGGAACCCGGTGGTTGAAAGGATGGAAATGAAACTGTCTACCTAGAAAGCTACTCATCTATCTATGGGAGGAAGGATAACTCTTATAAAAGCAGCGATGACAAACTTCCAGTTTACTATTTGTCAATTCTAAAATGCCCAATATCAGTGGTCAACAGAGTAAAGAAGCTACAAAGGGACTTCCTTTGGCAAGGGAGATGTGAGGAAAGAAAGTTTCACCTGGTAGATTGGTCTTCGGTATGCTCATCCAAGATGGAAGGAGGATCAAATCCCTAAGAGATATGACTGAAGCTTTGTTAGGGAAATGGCTATCGAGGTTGGGCGATAAGTCGGAAGCCTTATGGAGGAAGGTGCTGATGGCCATATATGGCAATCAAAGGGATGGCAGGGAGACTGAAGAAAGTAGTTACAATTTCCCATCAATGTGGAAAGGTATAGTATCTGTAGAGAAGAAGTTTATGCAAAACATCAAATATCAGGTACGATCAGGGGAGAAGATTCTTTTTTTGGAAAGATATTTTGGTAGTTTGATTGTCCGTTAGCATAAAAATTCCTAGAGCTGTTTAATTGTGCATTGGTGAAGGAAAGTTTAAAAACTGCTTTGAAAGATATACTAATAGGGAAGAGGTGATCTGGTGTCCAATTTTCAAAAGAAATCTGAAGGACATGGAGGAAAGGCAATTTCTATCCCTTTTAAACCTTCTTAGGGATGTGATTATCCCTGAAGAAGGGGAGGATATCAAGATTTGGAAAGCCTTGAAAGACGGTTCATTCTTCATCTCATTATTTTATTTGGCCAACTCTACAAGGACAGTGTGGAGGTGATAGCGAATATTTGGAAATTCAAGGCCCCACCAAGAATGGTGGTCTTTGGTTTGCTAGTTCCCTGACGACGAATTCTTACTATGGACAGTCTTAGACGAAGAGGGAAGATTGTTGTCAATGCACATCCTATGTGTTTGGAAGATGAGGAAACTATAGATCACCTACCTTTAAGGTGCAAGAGTGTTGTGAAGATTTGGAATGCTGTATTTAGCTGGTTTGGATGTTGTCACGCCCCAAAACCGAACTTCTGCATCGGTCTGTTCTCGGGGAGTGTGATTTGGGATTAAGTAAAATTTTTGTTTTCCCCAGGATCCGCGTGTGAGGATGTCAAAATTTCCAACACATCACGAATATTTTGCGGAAGCTTACATGGTGTTGCGACTCAGAGCCCGTGGCCATCGGGTTCCGGGTTGCACACAACCGTCAACATAATACCATCAACTCAAGGCCCATAATCAGACTGGAACAAACCATACTAATGAAACACAGAGCTGACGGTAACATGATGATTCTTTCCCACATGTATTCAAGTTACAAATTATAAAGGTACATTAATTAAAGTCCCAAAGACAACAGGATAATAAAAGCCATACAAAATAACTAACTAAACAAAACACTACCCCCATTATGTGACGAACTCCGGTGCCAAGCACGACGCCTAAATGACATCATCAGCACGACAAACCTACCAGAACACAAGGCTCCATAGTCAACCACGTGCGCTCCAACTCAGAACGAAGGACCTGCTACCTAGAGCACAAAATGTAGTATATCAGACACGACGGTCTGGCAGGCGAGTGATATAGATAACAGCATGGGATAATGTATAAAAATCCATTTTTCAATACTAAAGCATATTCGAAAATCCAAGGACAATAATAATGGGTTTGCAAGATATGCATAACGAAATCAAATACGCGAAGTAGGAAAACATGTTAGTAAGCTATATTTTCCCGTTACCGAAGTGACGAGACCAGAAAACAGATAACCGTCGCCATACGAGATGGCCGGAGTGGACAGATAACCGTCAATATACGAGATGGCTGGAGCAAATAAATATAAATATAGTAACCCAGTATAGCTGGGCATCACACAGAATTCGCCGCTGAACGGATAGCATACAGACAGAATCCAAGCTGCAGTTGGCTGAAATATTTAAGGATCCCAGGCAGGATGATCAGACTGACCTGGTGACCCAAGGTGAGTGGTGCCGACCAAAAATCCATGCAAACGCTTACAAATTAGCAAATCATATTTCAACTTGATAAGGGATTACTCTGCAAACTGGACAAATCATACATACGGAAGCAAACATAATAAGTAGCCCTTTCAAGATGCACATAACGTGGCGAGCCACACAAAATTCATACTTGACGCTAAGTCAACACCTTTTAAAACCAAAACCTTTGCAAACCATACCTTTATGAATCAAAGCCTTTACAAACCCCAAACCTTTGCAAACCAATGCCTCTTCAAGTCAAAACCTTTACAATTCCAAACTTCTGCAACCCAATGCCTTTTCAAGTCAACCTTGAAAAATCCAAACCTTTATAGTGAAACAATCGAGTTCAACGGTGTTTGATTTAGAAAATACGAAAATCACTACACATTTCCATTGGCACAGTGGGACCGTACCCGTTGGCTTGATATATACTTAAAGCCCAAATGTCGAGTTCTTATAATAATTGGTGCTCCGAAGTTTTACGACGTTCAAGGCGTCTAAGTCTACAACACCATGGATGAAAATATCGGCCGCTACGCTACATATCGGCCGTGGCGGCATGTACCACCACCATGGTTCAAAATCGCGGTTCGCGGTCATCGCGTCACGGTTCGCGGTCGTCGCGGTCCATTGCTGAGCGAATTTTTATTTGACCCCAAAAAAATCAGAAAAAGTATCCAAAAAATTCAGAATATTATAAAATGATAGAAAACAATATTTATTTTCATTAGCTATGAAGCACGGACACGGATACGAGACACGGATACGATACGATACGGATACGCAGATACGCAATTTCTCAAAAAAGTAGGATACGATACGTCGGGGATACGTTGAATTTTTTTTTTATTTTAAATATTTTTTATATGACTATAATAAAAATCTAACATTATTTCAAAGTGAAATGTTACAAGAAGATCTATTCACCAAGAAAAAAAGAAAAAAAAAAAAAAACAAAAGAAACAGCAGCAACATCATATATCAGAAAAATAGCAGCATGAGTGGACCAGTAGAAAAATAGCAGCATTATATCAGAAAAAATAGCAACAGCAGCATAAAAAAATGGAAAATAAGAAGCAGCACAGCAGCACAGCAAATTATGAGCAGCAGCAAAGCATATTACAGAAAAATAGCAGCAGCAAACCAAAAAAAAAAACAAAGTGCGAAGATCAGTAAACAAAGCATCACCAAAAAAAAAAAAACTCTAAAATCCAAATGATTTTAAGGGGGAAAAAAACCCTACAGAATAGCCTGCCTTCCAAAAAAAAAAAAAAACCAATGAAGATGAAAAGAAATAAAGAAACAAAAGGAAAGAAAGAAGAGAAGAACCTGAAAGTGGAGATGAAACCGCACAGCAGCAGCACTCTCAGTTTGGTCAAATTTTTTGCTCACCTGGCTGACCCAACCTGAACTCAACACTATCTGACCCATTGCCAACCCCCACTGTAGGTACTTGGTAGCCAGGTTTTGTCCAAGCAAGAAGCATTGCAGCACCTCTTGTAGGGCAAAAAGGACCAAGCAACCCTTTTTAGATCTAATCTCATGAACCCAATTCGTTTCCATATTCATAAAGCCAAAACATAAAAGGCCCGCTAAAATCCAAAACCCTCAATAGTCCAAACCTGAAATTTTTTTCCCCTTGCAACAGTGACATCCAAAAGCAAAAGAAACAAACGATCACTTTCTCTTTCTTTATCCTCCTCAAAATAACAAGAAACAAACCCTAGCCAACGAATCCTAGAATTTGAGAGTGATCTCACTCCCATTGATTTCATCTCCCTCGTCTCTCAGAGACAGCAGCCCCTTGGCCCCTCTATCATCGTTCTCTCCACTCTCTCCACCTTTCCAGCTGCTGCTCTCAGACTTCCCATCCTTTTCAATACTCTCCGACCTGGCGACGGCACAGTGATGCTCTCGTCGTCGGAGGATGACGATGTAGTAGGAGGTGAAGGCGAGGTGATGCTCTCGTCATCGTCGGAGGGTTTCTGCTCTTCCCCCTTCTTTTCATTTTTTTTTTGCCGGTGATGACGACCTGGCAGACGATGTAGCAGGACGACGGCGTGCTGGCCGGTAATGCTCTCGTCGTCGAAGGAGAAGGCGAGGAGGCGATGGTGGCTATTGTCTAGGGTTTCTCCCTTCGTTTTCTCTTCTCTGTTTCTCCCTTCGTTTTCTCTTCTTTTTTCTTCCCCTTTCGTTTTTTCTTTTTCACTTAAAAACGTGTCCCGCCCGTATCCCGAAATGCCATGTGCGTATCCCGCATGTACCCCGACGTATCCCACACGTATCCGATATTAAAAAAAAATAAAAAAAAATCAGATACGAAAAAAAACGTATCCTGGACGTATTTTTGGCGTATCCGAGCGTATCCGTGTCCGATACGCCCGGGATACGGATACGCCCCCCATATTAACGTATCCGTGCTTCTTAGTTCATTAGTGTACACTTTAAAGCAAAATAACGGTCCCCTCAAGTTATAACATCCTGTATCATGGCTGTATCGCTGTATATATTGAAATAAGCTGAAATATCATATTACATAATGCAACCGGAATTTTGGAGAAACTAATAATGTTAAACATTTAAAGTCTATAATCTAGCAATAACACTAATAGAGTTAGTGCATGTGCAGTACTCAACTCAATAACTCAATCATCAAGGTGTACTCGCCTTAAAGTTTCAAGTTTAAAGTAACATTTACCACATCAAAATGAATTAACTTGCTAACCTAAAGTAGTGGAGTGACTGGAGTGACTGGAGTCTGGACAATGGTAACTTACCTTGGCTTGATTTTTAGGACAATAAAAGTATTTAACTCAATATAAGACTTAGATGTATTTTATACAAACTTTCAAACAAAAAAAATTCAGATTTAAATAAATAAATTAAAAAAAAAACCAAAAGTGCTAAAATCTACAATACGGTGCTCCAAAACTCTAGATCTAACAAGCCTCAAGCATTTCTAAGCTATTTTGAGGACCAATCTTGGAAAAAACTCGAAAGTCACAAAAATGTTGCCAAATAATATCTCTTGACTTCCTTATTCTTTCCGGCGGAGAAATCCACCAAATTCTTGAGAAAGTATTGAGTTTTGGAGCTCGGAGAGGTCACACACAGTGAGAGGAAGGCTTAGGCTCAGTTTGGAGAAAAAAGGAGTGAAAACACAACTTAAAAAAAAAAAAAAAAAAAAAAAAACTGTCGATCGATATTTGAAAATATCAGCAATTATAAAGGTAACGACCGATATTTTGAAAATAACGGCTATAACGGGCGTTATTTTGGTGATATTTTGCCCGTAACGCTAACGTTAGCGTTATGGGCAAAATATCGTCGCAGTCGCGGCCATTACCATTACATAACTGGCCGTTATTTTGAACCATGACCACCACGTTATTTTCCAAAAAACGTGTATCGCACCCGTAGCGGCCGATACATTACCGTAGCGGCCGCTACGACTGCTATTTTAGCGTAGCAGGCGCTGCGACTCCGTTGCGGTTTCAGTCATTGAGAGATTTCATGTAATGAAATGTAAAAAAAAAAAAAAAAAAGCTTGGTAGATGAAGAAATGAAAAAAAAAAAAGCCTGTAGATGAAGAAAGGTACCTGGAACCAGAGCAGCAGCAGCCGCCGCCGCCTACAGCTCCTCTCTTCTTTTCTTTCTTCTCTTTTCTTTCCCTTCTTCTTCTTTCCTTTCTTCTGTTTTCTCGATCCTACTGTTTCGGGAGAAGAAATAGGGCAACAAAAGACCTCTTTCGGTCCCCTCCTTATTTAGCTAGTAGGTAAATAAAAATGGGCCCATATTGGGCTCACCTTATAAAAGGTGTAACTAAAGATTAAATGGGCCCATGGTGGCCCACCTTATCCAAGTTGTAAATAAAAATCAATTGGCCACTTAGGAAAAATAAAGCTGATGCACCCACTGTTATTATCATTGGTGGGCTCTACAATGGTTCAAAAAAAAAAAAAAAATCATGGCTTGGGCAAATAAAGAAAAATTAGGGGCTTAGCCAAATCTTACTCTAATTAGAAATAGAGACCAATCAAATTTCACTCATTCTGGAAATAGGGTCATGACCCAACTTTCACACTAATTGAAACTAAAGTCTAATCAAATTTCACACTAATTGGAGATAGTCTCTAGGAAAATTTTCTCTAATAGGAAATAGGGCTGAACCAAATTTCATTTTAATAGGAAATAAGACTCTAACCAAATTAGACTCTAATAGGAAATAGTGGTCCAACCTAATTTTACTTTGATAGGAAATAGGGCCCTGATCAAATTTTTCTTTAACAGAAAATTTTAAACTATTATATACATTTCAAAATATAACTTAGAAATGTGACATTCTAAGCAATGATGGTGATCGTATTTTGATGACATTGTTTGATTACAAACATGAATCCATGGGAAGAAAAAATGATTATTCCTACTATTTTCTATTCATCCAGCGATACAGGACCTCGTACAATGAAGGGACCGCTACGCCCCCTTATTTTAGTTACTTTTGCAAAAAAAAAAAACACTTCCTATCATTTTCCAATATTCTGGATTTTCTGGAATTTTTTCAGATTTTTTTGACGATTTTTTCAAAACGCACCGCTACACCGCTACGTAGCGCCCGCTTTGTAGCGTTTTGGCGGCGGGCGTAGCTATTTTCATCCTTGCACAACACCAACTTGGTGAGGTCCTAGGCGTGTCCACGGACAATATCCCTGCAACTCCCCTTTAATTTCCCCAAAAATCAGGGGGCGCGGTTAACCGTCGGTTGGTTGGTGCTTAGTCGACGTGGGAACCCACGGTTAACCGCCGGCTGACTGCGGGTCTACCTGAAACATTTTTGGGTCTACTGTGTTTCTAACCACCTACTGGCGATGACCTAGTGCCACGGCCCATAGGTCGGCTAACTGCCGCCTGCTCGCCTAGAATTTTGCTACATTCTGGAATTGCAACCGCCACCTCCGCGGTTAGCCACCATCTGACCACCCATCCTGCGGAAATTCGCTTTCTGAACCTTCTAACCACTGGTTCCTTCTCCAAATCAATTCTCCTTCCAAACACATTTTTCCTGCGTAAATAGTGCCTACAATGCTCACAATTTCCACTAACATCCAACCCATCATCATCAAAATCAAAGATGCACTCCCATGCCCCACATCCAACACTTCCATATACAATTAAAATGCAAAAAAAAAAAAACAGATGTTAAGCAATTGAAATTTCAGAATGTAGAAACTGCTTTTATAGGAAATAATGTACTGAACATACCATTGCTGAAATTGAACTTATGCAGAAAAACTTTAGCATGAACAAAGAACTGAAACACACGGTTGAAAAATCAAATAACCATTATTCATTATCACCTGCCTTTTCATGGAAACATCCACTTAGAATTTTGAAAAGAAAACAGAATTTAAATTGCATGCTTATAATTATCTGAGCATTCACTTGCTTGATCTCCAAAAGTTCCCAAAACACTCTCCTAAGAACCACCAAACTGCTGGAAACACCCAGCAACAAAAGCCCCAAAAATCCTACACAAAAAATCACCCAAAATCACAACTCAAGAAAGGTTTGGAATCATGGTTTGCATGTCCGAATTTGGGGACTAAATGGGCTGCCAACCCACATATTAGAAGCTGAAATCCATGGCTTACCTGAAGGAGCTCTATCTAGAAAGAACTAGTTCAAAAAAGGTGAGGTCTTGGCTGAAATCTCTGCAAAAAGTTACGAATAGGAAGCTCAGGTGATGAGGATGAAGATGGTGGAGTCCACTTTCCAGTTTGGGTTAGTATCTCAAGAACAGAGATATATGAGTAATTGAATAGTGAATTCGTTCTCCTCCTTTGAGGGTCTTGACACTTTAAATAGATTATACATTACCCATTAGGGCTACAATTTCTCTCAATTACAATAATTATATTTATTGCTTTCCTAAGATAATCTCCTAATGTAGTAAGATAATATTCTACATAGCTGTACACGGTTGGTAGATTTTGACCAAGATAATGGACCTAATTACAAGTGGGTTGTGACCCAATTTGTGACCCACTTAACAGTTGCGACATGCAAGAAGGAGAAGGAGCTAGAAGAAGAAGAACTGTAGCAGCTGGGTTCTCTCCTCTGCAGGAAACGAGAATACATGGGTTCTGGGTTTTAAATTGAGAGAATTGTGGGCCCCACAGCTCTAAAACTTGTGGGCCCCGGATATCCTATTTGTGGGCCCCGGAGGCGATCGACGAAAAAGAGAAAAATGATCACCTAAAAATCTATTTTCCGAAAAGTATAATTTTTACATAATTTGGAGACTTTGAAAATCGTGCACAGATTTTAGTGTGAATCTAGGAAGCACGGACACCTCTCCGGGGCCGTCGGACACAGACACGCCCCGGATATGCCTGGACACGTGTTCGACACGCCAAAAATGGTGTCCTGTTTATTTTTTTATATTTTATTTTTCGGACACGCTGGGGACACGCTGGCTGTTTTAGTTGGAGAAAATTGATGATCCTCCCTTTTCTTTGTATGGATTTTATGGAATTATGGATATTTCATGTTTAATGATTATGAATTATGTTTCAGTTTTGTATTGCTATTTGATAATTTGATATGTTTGTTAGTTGGTATAGTGGTACACTGGTACTTGAATTTTTATTTATTTGATTGCTAAATTGATTACAAAGTTAAAATGATATTATCTTTTAGTATTAAATATTATATATTATTATTATTATTAAATATTAACGTGTCCCCAATGTGTCCGTGTCCTACTTTTTTGAGAAATGTTGTGTCGGCGTGTCCGTATCGTGTCGTGTCCGTGTCCGTGCTTCTTTGGTGTGAATAGGTTGTTTTACACTTTTGGCTAAAAAACTGGGTTTCTTGGCTTTGAATGCGGATGGAATGAACACAAAAGTTGTAGGGGCTAGTTTGACCAATCAAAAGAAACCAAAATTGGAATTTTTCAAAATCAGAGAACAATCCCCCACGCTTACATGAGCAACCCAAGGCCTCCCTGAGCGTGTAAGACTAGGTCCAAAGGCTTTCAAAACTTCCCAAAGCTATGGAAAAACTATTCTAATCCCCAAACCAACTCGATTACACTTAATCTCCCTTATAAAGCTAACCCACAACCTAAACCGCAATCACAAAAATTAGGGGTCGGGGTCTTACAGATGTAGATGGGCCCTCCTAAAGCATGTCCAGGAGCTGTTTACGGTGTGGAAGTATTCAATTGGGTCCTAGAAGGGGAATGAGATGTGGAAGCTATCCTTTCTTGCTGTGATTTGGCATATCTGGAAGGAGAGGAGCGCTGGATGTTTTGAAGGAGTAGCAATGAATGGAGATTCGCTATGTGGGAAAATTAAATTTTGTGTTGGTCAATGGGCGATGATAAATCCCATTTTTAGAGATTATTCTTTAGATCAAATTATGCTCAATTGGAAGGATGTTGGATTCCAGTGGTTAGGTGTTGGGGTGGTTGTGGTTCTTCTTTGTTTCTTTCGGTGAGGCCGTTTCAGTTGGCCCCTGGCTTTTAGGGGCTTATTTTGTTGTTATTCTTCTCAGTATAAGTCTCTTATATTGTTTTTTCCTTTAATGAAAGTAGCCATTCAAAAAAAAAAAAAAAGAAGGGAATTAAGGCTTAAATTAGTTTGATTAGCATGCATGAGGGAATAATTTGTTTTTTTAATGGTAACAAATTTTATTAAAGCTAAGGAGCAGAAGGGAATAATGAGAGTTATCTTATTGGCGTAATGGAATTTTATAGAATTTACATGAGTTTATTAGCAATTAAATAATAGAAATCCGGAATAAATGGATAAATAAATATTACAAATATTATGGTAAGGTGTGACCAACACAATTAGCTCTTGAATAATGATCATTAACCGATTATAGGTTGTGGTTAGCGTCAAAGTGAAAATAAACGGTAAAATAAATAAAAATCAAGGATGAAAATGGCAGCAGCAGCCGGCTGCCGAAATGCTACATCGCAGTGTGATTCAAAAAAGCTATCAAAAAATTTTGAATTTTTTTTTCCAAAAAATCCAGAAAATTGGAAAATGCTAGAATATGTTTTTTTTTTTTTTTAAAGTAACTAAGATAGGAAGGCGTAGCGGTCCCTTCATTGCATGGAGTCCTGTATCGCAATTTGATTATAAAATAATAATATTGACCAATTTTTTCATATGTATACATGTTAATTAGCTATACAAAGGTAAAAACATCCAAACAATGTCATAAAAATATCATCATTATGATGCTTAGAATATAACATTTCACAGTTGTATTTCGAGATATATATATATATATATAGAGGGAGATGCTCCTATGAGAGATACTCTCACCTTACTATGAGAGATAAGGTGGGGGCCCTCACATCCATATCCAATGCCAACAATTTAATTGTAGGGCCCCCACTTTATCTCTGATAGTAAGGTCAGAGCATCTCTCCAGGAGCTTTTCATATATATATATATAAATATATATATCCCCTAAGCTGCAGCTGTCATTATTCTCTGTTTTTGTCCTGACGGAACTGGAAAATTCAGTTCTGATTGGATATATCGTTGGGTTGGGGACGTTGATTTGAGGTTGTTTACGATGGAGAGGATTTTGTAGACGATTTCAACTTAGGATAACATAAGCTGCAAATTAGGATTTTCCAATTCCGTCAGGCCAAAAACAGAGACTAATGACAATGATGCACTGTTTCAGCTATTTATATATATATATATATATATAGATATATTTCTTAAGCTGAAGCTTGGCTTATCCTATATATATATTTCCTAAGCTGAAGCTTAGCTTTTCCTAAGCTGAAACAGTGTGGTCCCACAAATCAAAGTCGATTATCGTTGTTTTTTGCATGATGATGGTCTCCAAAATTAAGATAAATCCAATAAGAACTGGATTTTCCAATTCCATCATGCAAAAAATAGATATAATCAACTTTGATTTATGGGACCAGCACTATTTCAGCTTAGAATAAAATTTCGTAAGCTCATGCTTGTGGGGACCACCTTTGGTCCATCCAAATATGAATATATATGGAGAAACGGTTGGTGGACATTTGCAATTTAGGGGGGTCATGTGTTTGGTCCATTTGGATGGACCAAAGGTGGGCCCCACAAGCATGAGCTTACGAAATTTTATCCTAAGCTCGAGCTTAAGAGAGCCTTGCTCTCTCTCTCTATATATATATATATATATGTATATATGGAGAGATTTTTTTTTGTTAAAATTAAATTTGATTAGGGCCTATTTCCTATTAGAATGAAAATGGCTCATTTTCTATTAGAGTGTAATTTGGTCAAGACCTTATTTCCCTATTTCCTATTAGAGTGAAATTTGGCTAGAACCTATTTCTAATTAATGTGAAATTTGGTTGGAGCCCATTTCTAATTAGTGTCAAAGTTTGCTATGTCCCTATTTTCAATTAGAGTGAAATTTGATTGGGTTGTATTTCTAATTAGAGTGCAATTTTTCTAAGGCTCTAATTTCAATTAAGTAATATTTGGTTAAGGCATGCCCTTTTTATTTAATACTTGGGATTCAATGTGGAGCCCATCAATGTTTAAGAAGACGAGCTTTTGAGGGCTCATGTAAATTATATTTACACCTTTCATAGGGTGGGCAAATGTAGGGCCTGTAGGTTACCCTAAACAAAAGAGATCGAAAGGGCCATTTGCTGCCCTATTCTTTCGTGCAAATGGAAGGATTGAGAGACAGAGAATGAGAAAAGGGAAAAGAAGAAGAAGGAAGAAGAGGAGCACCTCTGCTGCCATTGCAGTCCCGTGGGATGCCGCCACCACTACCTCCTCCTTTTGTTGCTGCCACCATCGCCTCCGCCTGCTATTGCCACTGTCTGCTGCTGCCACCGTTGCCTCCTCTTGTTGCCGCCACCACCTGCTATGGCCGCTGTCTGCTGCTGCTGCTGCTTTCTGTTGTTTCTATGGCCTCTAGGTATGTGATATGCAACTGCTCTCTCTTTCTTTTCCTTTCTTCCTCTTTTCCTTTTTTTTTTTCCTTTCCTTTTTCCACCGATCAAACAAACAATTGCCCTGGGGGCGGGGGTGGGGGGGTGTCAGGCTTTCATAGTTTGCATACGTATCGGCGCATATCGGCTGCTATGGGTAAATAGCGGCCGATACACACCGATACGGTTGTGAGTGGAACTATTTTATGTTTAGCGTTGCAGCCATGGCCGCTACGCCCAATTTTATAGCGTATCGGCTGCTTTTTTTTCCATGATAAAAATATGTAATGTATGACCCATGTGGGGCCCACTGCAACCAAGGGCTGTATGGGATCGAAGGTTAATTCTTATGTGGGCCTAAGTATGATACAACTGTATAAAAATGATAAGTAAAATATTATATAAAGCAAAACTTAAGATTATGCAGGACCCAAAGATGGGTCCAATAGTCGTGCACCTCTAGTATTGCAGGGCCGGTTGTATAGTCGACACTAATAGGGCTGGATATTAGTGAAATTGTTTGAAGTAGATGGGCCTCGTGGATAGGTTTTCAAAACTTTTTGACCCACTTGATGTAGGGATCAAGTATCCATAAGGCCATAAACCTAATCCAGGATCCAAAACCTCTTTCTCATGAATCAAGATCAGTAATAACACTATCTAGAAGATAGAAAACAGCAATAAGAAGCAACCACAAAAATTTACATAAGAGATGAAGTAGATCTAACCTTCGGAGCTCGGTTGTGCTCTAATGGAGAAGTTGATAACTTGGCTTGTTGAAGAACACTTTCACAAGAGCAAGAAGGATCTCCAAAACCTTGAAGTCTTCCACGCTATGACCCTCTATCAGATTACTTCTCAAGGAGAATGGTGGGATCTCCAATGGAAACAAACCCTAGAATCTCAAGAAACGAACCGGAGGAGAAACAAGAGGGGAGGGAGAGAGAGGGGCTTGGGCATGCAACACTTGTATGTGAGAGTGCTCTGGACGTCTAGCCCCCTTTCTCCTTAAATAGCCTGCGAGCACCTCCTCTTTTTAATTATAATTAGAAGTCTCACTTCTATCATAATTAGTATCCTTCTCTTCCTTCCTTTTAGAGTTCAGATAGGATTAGAAACAATCTTTTATTAGGGCTAGCGTGGGGACCACTAGGGATTCCATAGAAGCTGGCTCCAACTGGGATATCCGGATCCCACATCTCATGTGCAATCCAGACCCACTGTTAATTGCAAATAACTCCACTAAATAAATGCAATTGAACTCCAGTATAAAGAATAAATTACAAGACGACCCTAATCTTCCATATTACTACAAGTAGGCCCCTCCATCAATTATATCCATGGATCAATTGGATTAAACCTGTCCAACCAATTTAGATCCATATCTTATTGTCCTTGTGGCCCAATTAATCACAGTGATTATCAGTACCTTCCAATTAACTCTTAATTGAGATGGGTGCGCACTTACCAATGATATATCCATTAATTGGCACAAGGGGATATATCTATTAGAGGATAGATTCCATCTTGACAATTACATGCTCCCACAATCCCACTTCCATGTACCCAAGACACCGAGGTGTTGACCTACAATTGGCCTCACTCATTGGTGACTCAAAGTAAATGAATAATAGCAACTTGAGTTCATTAATCTCTCAGGATTAAGAGCCTATTGCTAGGGAATTATGAGAGCAATCCTTAATTCAAAGATAGATTTGTATAAGGTGCATCTCATGGCCCTTCAGTACATATGATGTACTAGCACAATGATCCGGAGTCTTACACTTTGACGATTGAGACAAATCTTGTGATATACGTCTCCTGTATGTGGATCTCATCCACACACAGGGATCACATCTAATATACTTGTGGGCTCCGGTTCATCTCATGAACCATCATATCATGTCGTATTGGTTATGTGCAAACAAGGAATAAAATGCCATTCATCTCATGAAATAAAAGAATGATTATATTAATAAAGAAATAAATCAATTTATATACATCATCCACTGGATTGAGACCATATAATCTAATAATCTCCCACTTGGACTCAATACCAGTAAGGGTTGCATCTCATGCCCATCCTGTCTACATGCTGCTCAAAGATTTTGGTATTCAAAGGCTTAGTAAAGGGATCTGCGAGTTTATCTGCAGAAGCTATTTTGGTGATAGCTATGTCACCTCTCTACACAATCTCTCTGACTAGATGATATTTTCTCTGTAAGTGCTTTTCGAAATTATTCGGTTCCGAGAGTAAACCGAACCTGAAACACCCACCCAAAGAAATTCGTTTCAAAAATTCGGTCTGATTCGTCCGAAACCAGTGACGTCGGTCCAAAATCACTAATTTCGGCCGAATCTAAGTGAAGTTGTCCAGTTTGGTTGATTTTTTTTTTTTTTTTTGAAAGAAGCGGTACCAGTTGGTTTGATTGAAAATGAAAAAGAAAAAGAAAAAACTAAAAACGAAGAAGACAAGGAGGAGGGGTACCTACCTAGACTTACTGGACGTCCTCCTAGCTAAGTTGTTGCTGGCTGCCAAACCTCACATCTTCTTCGTTGAGGCTGGTGCCGACTGCCGAACCTCATTCTTTGTTGATGCTTCCAACTGCTGAACCTCATCTTCCTTCTTGTTGAATCAACTGCCGAGCTACAGAGCTGCCAAGTCGCCCCTCTCAAAATCTCGATCGACAACTGCAACTTGGGCAAATGCCCTTTTGAGAGAAGCTTTGCCCTTTTAACGAGCTTTCCTGTCCTTTTTTATTTTTTTTTTCTTTTTACCATAGAAGGACCATTTGAACCTTATAAAGGGCCCATTTAATTTAGATTTATGGGTCCGCAATATGGATTCTCTGTTAAAATTTAAGGCAGAGGGCCCATTTTGACATTACAGAAGACCCACCCATTGTACTAAGATTCCTTGGTCCACAATACGGTCCATCTATTAAATATTTAAATAGTCTAATAGAAATCAGGTCTTTGGCCAAGTTTCATTTTAACAGAAATTAGGTCTTTTGCCAAATTTTAAATGGGCTCAAGCCAAAGTTCACTCTAATAAAGCAATGGGCTCTAACCAATTTTTTTGAAGTTTAAGATTTATATTTTTATATTTTCTACTTGTAAATATATATATATATATTTAATTTTTATATTCTTTTAAAATATAAATTCCGAAATATTTCACCGAAATACCGAATCGACCGAAACATTGCAGTTTGGAGGCCCAACCAAAACAAGGTCCGAAACGAATTTCACAACACTGACTTCACCCCCTTAATTCAAATCCACTCACGGCAATATACACCCTCTCTCCTACGGCTTTCATTCTCTAGGTACTCCCTCTCTGGTTCTTTTCCTCCTCTACATCTCTCTCATCACACTCCCAATCAACCTCTCTCTCATTTAGGGTTTTGCAAGTAGAAACCCTAGGCACCTAGGTTTTGGGGAAAAACAAGGAGGATGGAATCAACGTAGGGCTTCGATCTAATGTAAGGAGATCAATGAATCTGACATTATAGGTAAGTAAACAACTTAAATTATTGCACATACATGATGTTATTCCTTTAATTCTTGTTTATTCAAATTTAGAAAGTAGAAACCCTACCTAAAGCCTGAATATTTTATATGGTTGACTATAATGCCCATTCTAGTCAATAGATGCCTTTTGGGCTTCTCTAGGTACTTTGTGGTATTTCTTGAGCTTTAATTTTGACATGATTTATATTTCTTCGAACTTCCCCACTGAAGTTACTAATCATATATTTTATCTTGTATCACTTATTTTAAAGCCCTTGGATTCTAAAGCCTTCTATCATTTCTCAAGTTTTGCATTCACACCATCTCTTAATTCGTCCACCAAAACCATATCATTTATAAACAACATATACAAGGTACCTTCTATTGGATATGAAGAATTAATTCGTCCTTAATTTGTGCAAAGAGATAAAGGTTTAAAGCTGACTCACTGATGCTAACTTCTCGTCATTAGAAACTCACCTGTCTCTTCATAGGTAGTTCTCACACTTGTTATTGCTCCCTCATACATGAAATCGATGATAATTGTATAACCGGACACTTCTTTATCTAAAACCTGCCAAATCAAATCTCCAGGTACCCTATTGTAGGCTTTCTCTAGATTGCTAAAGACAATATGAAGTTTTTTTTTCTCTCGGTATTTGCCATTAATTATCTAACTGAGAATATAGCTTCCATAGTTGACCTCTTTGGTGTGAAAATAAACTGATTTTCAAATATCTTGGTCTTTGTACATGTCTTTGATCCATTACTATCTCCCATAGTTTTGTAGTTTTGTAGTATGACTTGTAAGTTTAATACCATGATATTTAGTGCTACTCCTCTCTCTCAACATTTTCTATTATTAATAAAAAGTTGATATGTATTAATAGATAAAAAAAATTATATTTACTTTTTATACTTTATATTTGGCTATGAATTGACTAGACTAGGGCCGGGACTTTGGGCCAGAAAGAGTGTAGATACCCATATTTTTCGGCTTAGATCCTTTTGTGTAATGAGGTAATTAGAGATTCATTGATATAAATTATTTCCCTATTTGAGGTGTGAATTTGAGATGGACCTAGGATGATGAAGTGTTGTGGATCTCAAGCATAATTGTCAATTTTGTTTAATACCTTATTTCAATTTCACTTGGGATTGAGAAATTTCAGCTGGTTCAGCATTTCATGATTTCATTTTTGGAGCTCCATTACGGTAAAATTTAAAAGATTAAAAAATATGTATAATTAAAAGAAATGTGGAAATAAAAAAAGTGAAAGTAACATATATACTTTATATCTGTAATTCATTCTACTAAATCAACAATACAATATGCTATTTGTACATGCCAAATGAAGACTTGTGTTTTAATGGTTGCCAAATTATCTATATAAAAGCAGCAGGCCAGCAGCCCTTTTGCCAACGGCTTTCCATTTTGGAATAATGTCACCCTAGAGTGCCATGTCATTGTGGTCTCTAATAGGTGCACATTATCTCCTAATCTCCCTTGGAGCGGTACGTCATCCCATTCCAAATCTCTCCCATATCGCTCCTGAACTGCCACGACGGTCCCATCCAAAATCTCTCTAAACTTCTCTTAAACTATTTAGGGAACTTCTTATTTTGGTCTCTCTTTAACGATTCCTTTCCTAAAATCTCTCTAAAACCCATCCCATATCTCTCTAAATCTCACTTCAACAATTTAGGAAACTTCTAATCGCAATCTCTATTGGATGATTCTTTATTTAAAATCAAAGTTCTAGTATCCCAAACAACCAAACTTTCTCCTCCAAATCCCATGGTGGCTTCTCTAATTTTTAAAGATTATGTTCAACTTTTAACCTTTCAAAATAATTTGACTAAGCATCTTGATGTAGTACAGGTAAGGGAAGAATAGCTAAAGACTACTTTCCAAGCCGAATCTTGGGTCAAAGATCCAAACTGTCTTTGTTTCACACCAAAGACACATAACCTTATAACCGAGAGAAACCTCAAGAAAGGAAATTTTATTAATCACCTACCAAATGAGAGGGATTACATCTTTTTATAAAGACTCCATAACCTAATTCTATTTTGGAAACAAATCTAATTAAGATAAAACTCTAAACCAAAAATGATAACACTTTCTAATAAAATCAAATCTCTATCCCTAAATTTTAGTTAATCCTTATAAAAAGGTAAAAGAAAAGAATCCTAGGTTTGAATGGCCATGAGACTTTCTGGCTTTAATGGGCCTTAGTGGGTTTGGCCCAATGGGCTTGGTCGACCCATGGTACATGGGCCTCTAAGTTCTGAGGCATTGTTGGTGTGATTGGAGTATCAAATATGGAATTCTTATGAGCCTGGGACAACCTGGAAACCTAAGCATGGTAAGGTTTGTGTCATTTCTCACATTGTATTGGTGAGAATTTATATATTTGGATATTAGAATTTATTAGATTTACTTCCCATTGCCTTTATTTTTTTTATTGATATGCATTGATATGAAAGATACTCTTATCTTTCTTCAGTTTAAATTAAATGATTTCATTTTTTTCATACACCTGAATAGATCTTTCATTTGTCTAATAAAACAAAAATACTTCTGAGATTATATACAATTTCTAATGAACATAAGAATTTATATATTTGAGAATTATTACAACTAAATATGAAAGATATTCTTATCTTTCTTAAATTTCAATAAAGAGATTTTTCATTTTTTCCTACATCTGAATAGATCTGTCTTTTTTTTTTTTACAATAATGAAAAAAAAAAGCATGTGAGAGTGTATACCTTTTTTTTTTTTTGATGAATTTGGGATTTTATGTATATAGAAATTGGAATTAGTTATATTGACTTCTCTATAATGTTTTAATTAGGAGACAAGGTATCAATTAATTTTGCTTAAACATATTTCTTCTTCTTCTTCTTCTTTTTTTTTTTATCTCTTTTCTTCGTAGAAGATACATGGGATATCAAAATATGTGAAATTTTATATTTTAGATTCGGCTGTATTTCATGTGTAAGTCTACTATAAATTTTCCCCTTTTGAATAAATTTTGATAGTGAGGATTTTAAGAATAATTATAATGGTAAATCTTTTATTAATTTTTTTTTCTTCCCAATAATATCTCAAAGAACACAAATTTGATTTTCCAAAGTCAATTATCTACATCATTTTGTTGATTCATTTATTATTTTAGTCAGCTTAAAAGATTTGTAAAATTTATAAATATGTTAGTTTAGATTTTGGCCCGGGCCTGTTTGCTAGTGAATAATTTATCAGCCATGTTTGTGTGACAATGTAAAACTACGACATCCATTCTCATCTTTCACCTCTAATTATCACGGGCCTGTTTGCTAGTGAATAACTTATCAGCCATGTTTGTGTGTGATAATGTAAAACTATGACATCCATTCTCATCTTTCACCTCTAATTATCATAGCTAAAATAACATAAATACATACATTCACATAATTGCTACACTATATTTGGAGCAAATTAATCCCTTAATCAAAATAGAGAGCCTTTTTTTTTTTTTTTTTCAAAACTTTCTCACTATTTTCTCTGTTCGGCTGAAATGTGGTCTTTTTTGGATTGGAACAGCTAAATACAGTTGAATAGATCCGAAATGGATAAGTGCTTGTAGAGTTTTTATAGCCTGCAGGCATGAATGACTCCAATGAGTCCGGGTTCCAAGACATCGGGGAGGCAGTGAGTATCTTTGGGAGGGGTTTTTCAGCTAGACTCATACTTTACTTCATATATGTATAATGGGGATTCATCAAACCCAACGAAACAGGAAAAATGCCAAAATGCCGAGGTTCTAAGTGATAGTGGCTGCCATAGCAAGTGGAAAGAAAGCAAGGGAGATGTATGATCATTGCCCCAAGAGCAGGGTCGTCACAATGCAATAATAACTCGGTGAGTCCAAAGTCGATCCACGGGATGAAACTCAATGCCGCGCTTGAACTATCCTAATTAAACTCTAAACTCAGCCTAAACAAAAACTATCCATAAAAATTGGGTTCTTGCAGAAATTAATTACAATGATTACACCCCAATTAAAAAACATTCCTAATCTAAAAACCTTAATACTAAAAATTCCTAAACTAGAAAATATGCTGTGAACAAAGAAAAAAAAATTAAAACAACCAATTGCAGTAAAATAAAAATCAGAACTGAAAATAATTAAATTGGCAATGAAAATAAGGTTTTCCAGAGTCTAGGGATCCAATTTCTTCCTAATGATTAAAAGTATGAGTGGACTGAAACCTCTTGTTCCAACATGGGCCGTCAATCCAAGTCAGAAAAAGAAACAAATCAGATTTATTTTAAGCAACTAACTTCTAGAATGATTATTCAAGCATTCAACGCAGAATAGATCTTTTTTGCGCAAATCCCAGTGTTCTAAGAATGCCATATATCACAGAGAATAAGACATCAAAGAATTTGAAAAATTAAGCAACTATCACCAAAATCATTCCTTTACATTATAATTGCTAAATAATTCTGATTTTGGTTCTATCTACGCGCAAGACCAATAAAAGTACAAAAATGATCACACTTTTCCCCGGGGAAAAAAACTAGCCTGCAATGGATTCTGTCTCCAGTATCTTCAAAAAATCAGCAACCTGATCTCCTCGGAACTTGAAGAAGTAGAAGCCTCAGAAGAGTGGTAGGATGGTGGTGGTCGGCCAAAGGCTTAGCCCCTTGGATGAGCTTCAATGGTAGAGAAAGAAGTGGAGGAGATGTGGAGTTGTGGAAGAGAGGAGAGGTGGTCTGGACACCCAATGAGAGACGGACCCCAACCCTGCGGGTCTTTTATGGTTTGCAACACTTGGGCTCCAAGCTTAGTTGGGATTTGGAAAGGTTTCTAGCTTAGCCTCCAAGTTTGGGAAGGTTTAGGAAAGCGGGGGAAAGAAAAAAAAGGAGAAAATTTTGGGATTTAGCAAGTCTTTCCTAACATGGCTTCTTGTTGTGGAAGACTTTCTAAATTGGTCCAACCTTATGGTTCTTTGGAAATTTCAACCATGGGCCCCATCTCTAATTGGAAGGTCTTCAAAAGAGAACAAAATTTAAATTTTTGCAACACATGTGGGCTCCCCCACAAGGGGCGTGCAAGGGCTGGTGGGTCCCCTTGTGGGCGTCCCATTGCTTCCTTGATTTTCATTCTTTTCTTTCTTCCTTCTTTTTCTCTCTTTCCCTTGCTTGTTTGGCGTCAAAGTCTTCTTCAAATTCTTTCCTTTCTTGGACTCTTCCTTCAATTTGAATTTCAAATTCTGTAAAAAAAAAAAAGAACAAAAGGACTTTTTGCAACAAAAGTGGGCCCTTCCCATGGGGCATCTACCATTGGATTCACGCCTAAGGTGGACCCCACATGGATGCTTCCTATTTTTCTTCTATTTCTTCTTCAATTTCTCTCTTCTTGCAATTCTTCTTGAAATTCTTCATCATGCGGGCCCCCAATTTCTGAATAGCAAACTATCATGCAATGCATGGGACCCATCTGGACATGCATGAACTCAAATGAATTATACCACGTTGCTCAAAATCTCTTGTACCCGCAATGGTGCGAAGAAATTACGTGAGTTTACGTGTGAATTGAAAGTTATTCAAGAGGATAGTCCGATAATCCAAAAGAATAATTTTGATAAAAGCATGCAATTTTATGAATTTAAACCAATTTTCACTAGAAATTCACTTTGAAAGCACTAATGCATGATTTTATGAAATTCAATGCTTTTATCCTAAATAAGTTCACAATTCTACATGAAATGATGAAAATAATGTGCAATTTTATGGACTTATCAATTTACTAAGCTGTGTTCATGTGTTTGTCTGTCGTTTTCACCTATATTTGGAGATCAGTGAACACATTTTCCGGTTCTGTTTTTTTTTTTTTTTTTTTTTTTCAGAAACAGAAGGGAAGAACAGAAGGCGGGGGGGGGGGGGGGGGGGTTGGGGTGTGTGTTCTATGAAGTAGCTCTTCCATTCCCTCTGTTTGGCCTTGAGAGTTGCTAACATGAGCTCTGCAGTTAGATGACATTAGCAACCATCAGTTCTAGAGATAGGCTCTTCAACTATTGGTGCTTCAACCATTGATGCTTATAGACAGTTGAAGTTAGTGAATAAAGGAGAGTGAAAAGTAAGAAAGGAAGGAGGGAACTTTTTGTTGGACCTCTAAAATAGCTGCTGTCTCTTTTTTTTATTGACATTTTCCTGTGCTCTACTGCTAATTGCTGAAAAGTCCTTTTAATTGAGAGGAAACTTGACACATAATTCCTGGTTGATCCATTAGTGGATTCTAAAACTTGAGATTGGGATATTTGCAGGAGCAATTGCCTAATGACTTAGGACGAGTGGACAGTCTATTTCAGAAGGCATTGGAAGCTGGAATTAACATACAGGTATGCGCCTTCCAGTTAGCTTGCTCAAATGTGTCTGCTGGTCTATAAAAACTCTGATGTTGTAAAGAAAGATATTCAGTTACTGAGTTAGTCTGTTTTTAAGTTAAATCATTAGAATTCTTCATTGTGATGACTAGCCCAACATAGTTGTGATCACAATTCTTCATTGTTAAGGTGGAAACAGGATCCTTTATCATGTAGGTGTGAAGCTTTGTGGTTGCTACGGTTTGATTTGCAATATAAAATAAGAGACATCGTCATTCCAAATGTTTTCTACACCATTTTTTGTGCTTGATTTCTTGTCACTATCTCTGTAAAGTGTGTGTGAATTTTATTGCTTCATCGAAATTGTTTTTGTGGGCAGATGCTAGTAAATGCTTCTAGATTCTAGGGACACATTCCAATTCACCGGCGTATGTGTGTCCAAGGATTAAAATAATGGCTGCGTCAGGCATAGCGGCCAGTGGCCAAAACACTATGTAGCGGGCGATACACAGCGGTTGCGGCGATATATAGCAACGTAGCGGTGTGAATTTTTTAAGTGGTAAAAAAAATCCAAATCATGTGTAGTAGCCAATCTTATGTTTTTTTATTGATTTGGAACCATAAAGGGTAGAAATGAGCGCCTTCGAGAGCATTTAGGGGTAGCAACAGTAGGGTTAAAATTAGAGAAACCCGTTTGAGATGGTTTGGGCATGTCCAACGTAGGCCAGTAATGACGCCGGTTAGGAAAAGTTTGGCCATGAAGGTTGATGGCCCACCAAGGGGAAGAGGTAGGCCAAAGAGGACGTGGATGGAAGTGGTAAAAATGGATATGAGGAAGTGTAACTTATCTGAAAATTTGGCTCAAGATAGATAGGAATGGAGAAACATAATTCGTGTAGCCGACCCCAACATGGTTGGGACAAGGCTTTGATGATGATGATGATGATGATGAAAGGGTAGAGACAACTTTAACAAATGCTATTGAGGAGAAGAAATAAGAAAAACAATGCTTTAAACTAAATTTCTTGGTTACTCTAGGTTAGACTATAGTGCCACTGTTTTCAAAATAGCGTAGCGGCTTCAACCGCTACGGTTAGCGACCGCTAATTCAAACCCTGTTGTGTCTGCTTACATTCTGCATGACACCTGCTGGATTCTCAGTGGCTATGATTGTAGTGTGTAAAGTTTTATTCAGTTCCATAGTCACCAACTGACCATACTTATCAAACTTTGCTTAAGATCAATTTCATAATGGTTAATGACTAAGGACTAGTTTTCGCATGTAAAAATGTTACAAAAGTTTACTCAAACCCCTGCTCTTTGTCGCTTGAATATGAAGTAAAAGTATCATTTGATACAATTCTGATGCAGAAAAACAATTCACCAAGAAACTTCAGAATGCAGGTCTAAGAAGTACAAGAAAAAGATCTTAGAATAGTGTGCACTTCTATGCAAACTTCATTATCATGGGCCTGCACTATTTTTCCCTGTTGGATTGTGTGTGCCCCTGTTAGAGTTATTTACTTTGGTATTTTCCTTTGGGTTTCCATTATTATGAGATTTTCCTGAGAAGTGAGAAGTTCTTTGCTACAGTATGAGTTTTGGATTTTTCTTTTTGAAAATATGAGATGATATATCTACTGTTCCTGGATCATTTGCTGTAGGTTGGGATTGATATCTTCTGTTTTGGGCTGCTACTGTGCTGCACATATTTATCATTTGGTGGACAGGTTGCTTTGCAAAATTGGTCGGCTTTCTATTTAATACTTAGGTTTACCAATCAAGACAAATCTTAAATCAAAAGAGTTGGGGATTCTGTTGTAGAATAGTTGGAAACGAAGCCATCCATGTGGATGAGACAATTCTTATCCTTGGAGGGTTGAATAACCCCAATCAAAGAAACAGCTTCTAATTATCCATTGTGTTTTGAACCCTAATCAAAATAGCATCGTCTAATCATCCAATTTATATGTTGCTGTACGGATGCCTGTGGATCTGTTGGAAAGATTGGATTGGATTCAGAGAAATTTTGTGGGAGGGACATATTGAGAGAAGTTACATTTAATTAAATGGAATGAGGTGGTGAAGGCGAAATCTTCTGGTGGTCTGGGCTTGGGATCATTGTTTCTAAGTATGGAAAGGATGAGTGAGGTTGGGTTTCTAGAAAGCCCCCAGATACAGGATGTCAGGATGTTCAAATACTATCCTTTGGTCCATTTGGAAGGAGAGAAAGTACACCTCCTTTAAATCAGCTCTGGTGTCTTCAAACGAGATCTTAAATGTGAATCTGTGAGAATATGTAAATGGGTTATGACAATAAAAGAATTTCAGATATTGATCTTACCCAGTATCCTTCACAGGAGGCATGTTCGGGCTGCGGATCCACCGAGGAGAACAAGCAGGAAAGCTGATCTTCTCCTTTTGGTGCATTGAAATTTAATGTTGATGTGGCAACAAAAAGGTAAGCCTGGTCTAGCTGGAAATGGCAGAGTGGTTCACGATCAATGAGGTGAAATGTTGCTGTAGTTCCCCAAACTGTAGGGGAGTCAAAAATTCATATGAAGCCAAGTCTTTGCTATATTAGGGGCTTTAAGATTGTACGTGCCTTGTTTCTGAGATTCATCGATAGTTGAAGGCCTCCAAAGTCCAATGTACTCTCATGGGCTTTGGGCAAGTTGGGTGCCCTTGGAAGTTTCAATGTTTTCTTAATGAAATCAAATCTGTTTTCCATGAATGTACTTTTCTGGCACATTATTAGGTCAGCAATGATATGGCTGACACGTAGTTCAAGGAAGGAGTAATCAGGATTAGCATCTAGTGTTTCTCTCTCCATGTAGTTGTTGAATTATATTTTTGATGTTGGGATCTAGGGTATAGTTCTCTTATACCATCTTCATTTCTTGTCCTTATTTTCAGTAACATGTAAACCTTATGAGTTACCGATTAGAAAAAATCCTAACCATTTAACATGATAATATTAAAAAAATTTACAAACTTAAATCAGTTTGGGCTTGGAATGCCCCTCACTAGGTGTGATTCATGAACAGGCCGGGTGAAGGCCTGACTGGCGGATGGCCATGTGTGGCCTTGGGATGGTGCCAGGCCCAGCCTCACCGCCTTGCAGGACAGTCCCTCTTTAATGCTTCCGTTGTGGTACAAGGAAGATATCTTTCTAGGGAGTTTTCCTTCATCACTAAAGAATCTATGAGCACGAGGGAGTTTTTTTTTTTTCCTTTTTTTCTTTGGTAGAGAGCATGAGGGATGTTAAGAGCAAGAAGTTTAGCAATCCAAGACTGGTCGGGATGAGGATGATGATGGCGATGATGTGATTGGTTTAGCTTAAGAGTTAATTTCTCAGAACTCGGATTATATATAGATATATATGGAAATTCTCAAAAGCGCCCCACTTTAAAAACACACCCTTTTTTTGTCATGGGGCCCATGTTGAGTCAATCTAGTCTTTTCACACACACTTCCATACCATGAATAGTTACAAATCTAGGTTTGACACTCAGCCAACTTTTCCTCACCATCGGATTGAAATAGAATGATGCCTCTGAAGTCTAAAACATTAAATTTTAGGGTCATGGATCAAAAGGTTAGGATGATCTTATGGACTCAAGATTTTGCATATAGGTAGGCCTCATATGGATCTTTCCATCCAATGGACTTCCATGATCATCATGCATCCCCAGTGGGCCTAACCAGGAGGAGAAAACGCCCGGGCGTTGTGTAGCACTCCCGATATATATATAGAGAGAGAGCTGGTGTAATTCATGGGTATCCAAAATTAGACTTGCAATAATGTCATATCATCCCATGACTATCCTTACAAAATTATTAGTTATTACTACTGTAGCACTACTACTACTGTTGCTGCTGCTGCTTAATATTATTTTTTTATTTTATTGTTATGATCGTCATCGTCGTTGAGAGAGGTTAATGAATTTACCCTGTTTTACAGTGCAGGTCCATCAGTGGCCAAGAAATTTCTATCCTGATACTATCAGGGAAATACATTGCCGTTGCTTTGGTTGACAAGTATAAGTTAAGGTATGCTGAAACATTTTCTGTAATATTGTCCATTCATATATATTATCTTAAAAACAACTGTAAAAACTACGATTGGTTTGTAAAGCCGTCTTTTTAATGTAAACTCTAACTCCCTATTGCAAATTTTAAAGTTATTATCTTTTGTGAGGATGGAAATGGGTTGGGGTCGGGGTCGAGTTTGGGGTGGGATGATGTTGGATTGTACAAGTACCCAAATTGATGAATACGTACCCATACCCATACCTGTTTACTAATTACCCGAATCCATATTCATACCCAAATTAACTGTAGGCAGTATGCCATATTTTCAGCAATATATAAAAAGAAAAAAATCAACTATTTGGAATGGCCTTGGACCGCACGTCATGCATATTCAGAGGTGGGTTCGCCTCTGGGGCAGTCATCCAGCACGTTGCTTAATCTTTTCCAAACTCGGAATAGATCAAAGTTTTGACTCTGTTTTTTGAATGATAAATTTTTTTTATATAAATCTATCCTAAGAAGTTTCTCAAACTAATGCCTGAATTTCTAAATTCAAAGCCCCAGTCCTTTTTTTTAATCACTAAACCCTCAAAATCTTTAATCAATCCATACCTCCAAAATTTCTAATCTCGAAAACAAAGCCCCAAATTCCCAATTAAGAGTGCTATAATCACCACCACAAGTACTTCAAAGTGACGTGTGGAATTGAACCTGGTTGTAGAGAGCGGGATGATGGAAATTATCCTTCCAATCATTTTGAGATCCAACTCTTCCTTGGTAAAATGAGTTGTTATTTATCCTGATCCATTGCAACCTTGTCCTCACTTTTTCTCAGATTTAACCTTTCTAAGAGGGTAATGAAGAAACTGATGGAGTATTTGTCATTTCAAATATCTAGAAGGCAACTGGAAAAAAACCAATTACTAAGGATGTACACATATTATTGTATTATTTGGTTACATAGTTATTGTCACGCCCCAGGATCCGGGCGCCTCGTACCCCGGGACGTGAATGAGGAGTATCTTAATAAACATATAAATCAGATAAAGTGGACGATTTAAAATCCACATAACTATTAGAGCATGGGCTAAATAGTACATTTCAGTTTCAAATATGACAATTACAGTGTATTTTTCAGTTGAGTTAATACAAATCTATATTCCAAGGAGGCTAACCCAAGTGTGCCAAAAAGGGTAATCTAAGTAAGATAGATGTGTGGCTCTCGAATGCAGTGGAGTACTACTAAGTCACATCAACTGCACATCTCTCTTTACATCCCTGCAACGCCTACACCGAAGTGTTACCCTCGCACTAGTGGTCAGTGGCCTAGAACCTACAAGCACCAAGAGTAGGGTTAGACCTAAAAAGGCCAAGCAAGCAAACATGGGTAAATAACATGACATGTATACAAGAGTCTTACCTGTACCTACAAGGAAAAAGTACCTCATATAATGTTAGTGGATATATATATATATGCAATTAAGGTAAAAGACGGAAAGCAGTACAAACATCAAGCAACAAGCAACATTAATCCAAATATAGACAAGATTACATACACACCAAAGCTACACGACATAGATTAATGACATAAACCCATCGCATCATGCCAAGATCAAATGGTAGTGTATAACGCAGTCTATAACAAACAAACGGAGCAGGCACGCTCACATCAAATCCACACACAACAATCTATATAAGTATCATAGTCACCCCACACGCTCACCACAATCATAGTGCGCATCATCACCCAATATACCCCTAATCAATAACATACTCATTATACACATCAAAATGCAAACCATAGATAAACTCAGGTCTGGTCCAACCCAGAGCCCTACTATCCAAATATCCGAATATCCAAACTCAGTGTCCTCCAACACCTACCGCACCCAGCGCCCGCATGCTGGCTGTCTCAGTATCCGAAGATACCTACCGTGCACAAAGCAAAGCAAATATATATATACCCGCGTAATGCGGTGGCACAATCATATAATATAAAAGGCATAATTCACTATTCATTCAGAGCGGAAAGTGTGCAAGTGCATGCATGTGTCAACCATTTTACTTAATAAGGCCCATTGCTACACTACACTTAGATCCCGTTATAGACATCCTCTTACAAGGGAAGTACCGGCTAAGGATATGATCCCCATAGAGCACATGGTGCCTAAATGATTCCCTTGGTTCTTCTGAAGGTAGTGGACACCCAGAGCTTCATGACGATATACCCTTAGCTAGCATTACCCCATACTTGCCTCAAGGAGGTCTAGCAGTCATAGCAGACGAGACACAATTATAAGTTATAAGGGTGCTCTACGTCTAAAGTACCAGAGAAGGTTTAAGGTCCAAGGTCCGCCAAGGCCCTAGGTCAAGGGTCATGCAAGGGTACCGGTGTGATTACGGTTTTGTGTCCGAAATCTAGTGAACGGTGAATGGGCCAATACACAACTCCTACCTCCTACCAGGGCCTTCTACACCTCACATACACTAAATGCCTAAGGTCCAAGAGTTGGTAGGTATAAGAGTCCGGGTCCAATGAGGTGTCACAAAGTGTGAGTCATTTACAACCCTAATGCTAGTCCTAGGTTACCATTTGCCCACTTTAGAGTGGACATTATACAATTCGACACGATGATCCACGGTGGGCCCCGGATAACATCTACACCAAACTTAATCTTATAATGACCAAGAGTATCCACGGCCCGCGGTTACCACCCCCCTGTCATGGTTTGGTCTCTCACACATTATTACAATAGTTGGGAGTCAATGGCTAAGACCGATTTCCAATTATTCATAAGTTCCATAATTGTAGGCCATTAGCTAAATCTAAGGTCCTCTCAAGTGGGGTTTCCAACATACATTGGAACATGAGTTTTCATTGCAATGAGCCTAACATTATTTGGGTAGTTAAAATGAATAAATACGAGGATGATAGTGCATCAACATGTATACTAAATGAAGTACATTATTCATCTTGGATAGAAATCCAATAAATCCCCTAGCATATGACATAAACTAGAGCCAACCACACCTCACCCATATGCACCACAAAATACCCAATTTCATTGGCATAAAAGATCAAAGCTAAAGGTCTAATTCAATATAAGCATCAAATTCCACAAGAAGCACTAACCATATAGCTTATACCTTTGAACACTATGGTCTACATACAACATGATATTTGAAAAGTGATTTAAATATGATTACTTGCCATTAATAGGAAGTTAGAGAATTTAAGAATAGGAGTAAGCCCTAACACAACATTTAACATGTTTAACAAATAATATATTCATAAATCACATAATACCAATTTATATAATACATGAAATGGAAGTCACACATATTTACTAGAAATAGAGGTTTACAACTAAGGAGTAACAAGGATTAAACACAAATCCATAATTATGTACAATCTACATGCACACTATAACATCCACACATGATTATTTCCTTGGGTCTAAATTGGGGGTTTTCAACATAACATGCATTTGGGCCCTAAAACACCAAATTAGTCTTATCATTGCATCTTAAAGGAAACAATTAGCCAAGAAATTGACCATAAAATACATGCAAATGGGGTAAGTAGAATCCACCACAACATCATGCCCATAGACATAATAATCTTTATACAAACTACATGCATGAAATGAAATTTACACATGAATACTTGCCTTATGTTAGAAATCACCACAAGAAGCTATTCAAGCCCTCTATTGAGATCAATCCACGTCCTATGCACAAAAACCCTAAAATCCATAACCTAGGGCACCAATAATTGGGGAAAACAAGAGAAGAGTAGGGGTTAGACCAAGCATAAACATGAATGGCTCTAATGGGGCTAAGAGGAAAGGAAATGAACTATGGGGACTCACCTATCCGGATTTGAAGCTTGGGAGTGATGGAGAGGGCTGCTTTTGTATCATTGGGGTCACCAGTCGTGTGAGCATGTGAGAAGGAAGGTGGAGGTGGTGGTGGTGGTGAGGTTGATGAGAGGAGGCTCCCTTGGTGGTGAGGTGATCATTGGCAAGGAGGAATGGGGGGAGTATGAAGTAAGAGAAGAAGAGAAGGAGAGCAAGCTGCTGGGAATGAAACTGAGGGGGACCGAATGAGGAGATGGGTTGGATTTGTTGTGAGGGATTGGTGCCAAATTACATGTATGCCCTTTACACTCAAATGGACTAGAAACGGTTTATGGGCCATCGGGTGGTTAGTTTGACGTCGAAAGGGTCTACATTCTTAACAAAAGATTCACTAAATAATTTTCTCTATCTAACGAGCCCCATATTGCTATACTTTCGAGAATCACAGTAAATCTCTCAATTTTCTAAAAAGACAACTATACCCCTATTTGCCCCAAACTTAGACTAAACATATTCAAAACCTCAAAAGCCCTAAACTAACATGCAAACCTAATTAATTAACATCTAAATAAGGTTCTTGACCTACTCTGAAAATACCCACCATAATGTCAAATTATTAAACTGATCTTCCAAACCCAACTTAGTCTAATTGCAACCAAATTAAGTAGATAACCGTGTGGGGATATTTCCCGAAGTGCCGAGGTTATGCTAACGCCAACGTTTATGCACATTACTGGCACCCTGATCTCGGCAAACGTTGCCCATCTGTTATCCGAACTCAAGATCGTCTCTGGTCTCGGGAACCCCGACCGCAATACCAAGCCTCCACTTCGGCTACTTAGTTCGGCACCAAAGCCAGAACCTCAGCTGAGATGTTCGGTGACAGCTGTACCTTCAAGAGTGTCCAGCTGGAACTGACAGAGCCATCCTGGCCACCTCTTATCTCTGACAGCGTGGCATCCAGTAGCCACGTCCCATCAAAGCATGGCCTCAAGCCAGGCCCGATGGGACTAGGCCCAAAAGTCAGATGAGGTAAGGCCCGATTAGACTTGCATTTAATGCGCAGTGGGCTGATGAGACTGGCATTTAATGAAGCATGGGCTGAGTGGACAGGGCCACTCGAGTGGCAAAATCCATCATGAGGCTGGCCCATGTAAGCCGACCCCCTCTCCTATAAATAGAGGCTCCAACTCCATTCTAAGGTATGCAACCCAAAACACATACTCTCACTCTGCAAATTTCTCTCCATCTCCCTTACTCAGTCCCTGAACTGACTTAAGCATCGGAGAGCCTTGTGCTGCCCACAGCCAGGGTCCTCTGACTTGCTTCCTCTCTTCCTTTTCAGGTCCAGCCGGAGCCACGTTAATCTTCATCCAGACTACCCAAAACAGGGGTCCTAATCCCTGATTCCAAGCCCGTAATTTTTAGGCACCTACAATTGGCGCCGTCTGTGGGGAAGTAATAACCCAAACCCAAAATCTTTCCAGTCGCCATGGCTCTGAGAAACAAGAGAGGTGGAGAACATCCGAAGCCCCTTCCTCCAGGGCCACTGGTTCTCCCTGGACCATTGCCGTACGTGTCCCATCCAGAAGGACCCGACGCGAGAGGGGAGGCCGCAGAAGTGGAAAGTTACCACACTGAGTCTGTGTCATCCCCATTAGAGATGGTGAGCCCACCGCGGCGAAATGCTCCCATGCAGGAGCGTCTTTCAAAGGGCAAAGGCCCAGCGGCGGAGGGGTCATGCCGGTCCGACCGCCGGACGAACTACGAAGACGACAGAGGCAACCCCGCTCAGGCGGCAGTCAAGGCTCAGAGCCTTGCCCTCCAGGAGAAGGACGACCTGATCCGCCAGCTCAGACAGCAGCTCCAAGAGAAGGGGACAGCCCCCGTGGGCGGTGACCTCAAAGGCAGAAAGGATCCCGTTACCGGCAGAGACTTGAGAGATCACCTGAACGAGAAAAGTCGTGAGCGAAGTCGCGCTGAGAGCTCTTGCAATAACCACATTGACAGGAGGTCAACGCCGATATCAGAAGTTGGTGACCAGAAGGCGCTGATTGACCAGCTGGTCAAACAGGCGATCCAGAGCAATATGAAGGAGGCCGGGTTCGCTCGGAACCAGCCGGACGTCCCCGACTTTGCCGGCCTCGACTCGTCCCCCTTCTCCAAAGAAATAAATGAGTATCCCCTCCCGAAGAAGTTCAGCGCTCCGAGGTTCGTCCTCTATGACGGTACCTCGGACCCGGCAGCACACCTCCGGCACTTCACCCAAAAGTTGTCCGTTTGGGGGGACGTCATACACCTCAACTGCAGGGTCTTCTCTTCCAGCCTGGGAGATCTCCCCCTCAAGTGGTTTTGCGCACTCCCGGAGGGATCGATCACGAGCTGGCGCTAGTTGTGGGACTCCTTCCTGGGAAAGTTCCAGGCGCACAGAGTCATCCCAAAGACTGACAGCGATATCATGGCCCTCAGAATGAGGTGGAATGAGAGCGCCACCGAGTTCGCTAAGAGGTTCTGGACAGTGTACAGCCAGGTCGACCACTCTTCCGAAGATGTGGCGATCAGATCCTTCCAGCACGCTCTCCTACCAGGGTGTGAGCTCCGGAAAAAGCTCGTTCGAAACCCTGTGCCCTCTGTGACAGCCCTGATGGCCAGGGTGAACAAGTATATTGAGCAAGAAGAAGACGAGGAGCGGGCCAATGAGAGTTTCGGCGTCACCAAGAACCGGTCTCAGCAGGAGAGTCGGTCGCGGCAGGAGGAGCGGCCGCGACAGGAGGACAGTCAGTGGCGGCGGGACCAGTCTCGGCAAGAGGATCGGCCCTCTAACAGGGACAAGAAGGCATCCCGCAGAGAATAGACGAGCCGAGACCATCATTCGGGCGGCCCAGCATCGGCCCAGACTCATGCCTCTGGAGGAGGCAAGAGATCCAAACCATCCTACCCATCCCGGGAGACAGTCTATACGGTCTTCAGAGAGCCGATCGACAAGATACTGGACAAGGTCCAGGGGAAGCCATACTTTAAGTGGCCACAGCCCATGCAGGGCAACCCCTCCAGGAGAGACCAAGATAAGTTCTGCGCTTACCACAAGCAGAACGGGCATCAGACTGAGGACTGCTTCACCCTCAAATCCCATGATGAGGCTCGTTAAGGACGGGCACCTAAAGGAGTACATCAAGGAAGCTGACAGCAGAGGCATTGAGCGACCTCGGCGCCGAGCGGAGGAAGATCCAGACAGCGAGGAGTCGGAGAGGATCATAAATGTCATTCACCTGGCCCCCGCTAAGATGGGTGGCAACCAGGCCTGTGCCGGGGCCAGGAGGGCCTCCCATGGGAAACAGGTGATGACGACCGAACTCGAGCCTACCTCCAAGAAGGCACGGAAGGAAAGGCCGAAGATCTGGTTCTCAGACGAGGACCTCGAGGGAGTCCAGCTCCCCCACAACGACCCGCTGATTATGACCCTGAAGCTAAAAAGCTGCAAGGTGCAGAGGATTCTCGTCGACCCCAGCAGTTCATCCGAGATCCTTTACTTTGACTGCTTTACAAAGATGGGGCTCACCGAGGAGGATCTGCAAGAAGCGCGTACTCCCCTGATAGGGTTCAGCGCAAAGCCCGTATATCCAAAGGGAAGAGTCTCCCTCAAAGTCCAAGTTGAAGGCGCCTCACTGATGGCTGACTTCCTCGTCGTGGATGCGCCGTCCCCCTACAATGCTATAGTGGGGAGGACTTGGCTGCATCAGATAGAAGCTGTTCCCTCCTCCTACCATCAGAAGCTCAAGTTCCCTTTGGAAAGGGACGGGAGGATCGAGGTGGTCACGGTCAAGGGCGACCAGCAGATGGCCAGACGGTGCATGATGGCCGTCGTGCCCGGAGAGGAGGAGCCGAAGCAAGTGCACATGGCCGAACTGGATAAAGTTGGTCGCGACCCAGAAGAGAAGAGTATTGAAGATCTTACTGAATTCAGGGTCGACCCCAATGACCCCGAGAGGTACTTCCTGCTTGGGAGTCAACTCACCGAGCTTGAGAGGTCCGAACTGCTTAGCTTCCTGTTACAAAACAGAGAGGTCTTTGCTTAGACCCCGCAAGAGATGCCTGGCGTAGACCCCGAGATCATGAGCCACAAGCTGAATGTGGACCCCCAATTCAAGCCTGTGGTGCAGAAGGCGCGCAGGTTGGGAATAGAGCAGTCGGCGGCCGTGGTCGAAGAAATGGGGAAATTACTGGAAGCCTGCGCCATCAGGGAGGTCCAGTACCCGACGTGGTTGGCGAACACCGTAGTGGTGAAGAAGAAGACTGGGAAGTGGAGAGTCTGCGTCGACTTCACTGACCTTAACAGGGCATGCCCCAAAGACTGCTTTCCACTCCCAAAGATCGACCAGATGATCGATGCCACCACCGGCCACGACCGGATGAGCTTCCTTGACGCCTACCGCGGCTATCACCAGATACCAATGTATGGGCCGGACGAGGAGAAAACAGCGTTTATCACTCCCAAGGGGACCTACTGCTACAAGGTGATGCCTTTCGGACTAAAGAATGCAGGAGCGACCTACCAGAGATTGGTCACCAAGATGTACTGAGACCATCTTGGCAAAACGGTGGAAGTCTACATCGACGACATGGTCGTCAAGTCCAGACAGTCCCAAGACCGCTTGACGGACCTCGATCAGGTGTTCGACGTTCTCCGGAGGTTCAGATTGAAACTGAACGCCTCCAAGTGCGCCTTCGGAGTCGGCTCTGACAAGTTCTTAGGAAGCCTCGTCACGAGACGAGGCATCGAGGCAAACCCAGATCAAACTTCGGCAATCCTGGGCATCCAAAGCCCGTCGACGACGAAGCAGGTCCAGAGGCTCACTGGCATGGCTTCCGCGTTCAACCGTTTCATCAGCAGGTCCTCCGATAAATGCCGTCCCTTCTTTTAGCTACTGAAGAAGAACTTGAAGTTCGAATGGACCCCGGAGTGCGACTTGGCTCTCCAGGAGCTCAAAGCCTACCTAGCCTCACCCCCATTGCTGTCAACCCCTAAAAAAGGAGAAGTGCTGTACTTATACTTGACGGTCTCGGATCATGCTGTGAGCTCGGTCCTAATCAGAGAAGAAGACGGGCAACAGAAGCCCATTTACTACACGAGCAAGATCCTCCTCGACGCCGAGACCAGATACTTGCAGATGGAAAAGCTCGCACTGGCCCTCGTCAGTGCCTCTCGTAAACTCTCGCACTACTTCCAGACCCACACGATAGTGGTGGTCACAGAGCACCAGCTCAAGTCTGTCTTCCGGAAGGCAGATTTCTCCGGACGAGTCTCGAGATGGGCAGTGGAGTTAGGACAGTACGACATCCAGTACCAGCCGCGGACGGCGATCAAAGCGCAAATCTTGGCCGACTTTATCGTAGAATTCGCTTCCCCGAATTCGGCGCTGAGCCTACTCGACGCCGAACTAGGGGGCAAAGGGCATGAGGACGGAGTCTCGGGGACTGATTATGAGCAATCTCGGAATACGTTCCGTGATTCGGCTTGGAAGGTCTTCATTGATGGATCCTTTACCTCCAGAAGGGCCGGTGCCGGCATAGTTCTCCAGTCTCCAGAAGGACTAGTCATCGAGCAGGCCCTGACACTTGACTTCAAAGCATCAAACAATGAGGCGGAGTACGAGGCGTTGATAGCAGGGCTGAACAGCGCCAAGATCCTCGGCGCTCAACAGCTGGTGGTCTTCAGTGACTTGCAGTTGGTGACAAGCCAGCTCACCGGAGATTACCAGGCTCGCGACGATAGAATGGCGGCCTACTTGACCCTCGCCAAGAAGCTCCTCTCTCAATTCCCGGAAGTAGAAGTCAAGCAGATCGGCAGGGATTCCAACTCACACGCCGATGCGCTCGCCAATCTAGCTTCCGTCGTCGAAGCTGGAAGAAAAAGGACTGTGGAAGTAGGATCATTGGCTTCACCAAGCATAGAGCTTCGCCCACCTCGGCAAATTATGAACATTGGTCTCGGCCCAAGTTGGATGGACCCTATCATCTCATACCTTAAGGACGACCAACTCCCTGAAGACAAAGCTCAAGCTCACAAGATCAGGCTAAGAGCGGCCCGGTTCTGGCTCTCTCCAGAAGGAAAGCTGTACAGGAAGTCGTTCACAGGCCCTTATCTCCAGTGCGTCCACCCAAGCCGAGTTGAAGATTTCCTTTTCGAAATACACGAAGGCATCTGCGGGAGTCACATCGGAGGACGGTCACTGGCATACCGGGCTATCAGCCAAGGATACTGGTGGCCGTACATGCAGAAGGATGCACAGATGTACGCCATGAAGTGTGAAAATGCTAGAAGTTCTCACACAATCTCCATCAACCTGCGCAGGAATTAAGCCCGCTGTCCAGCCCATGGCCCTTTGCCCAATGGGGGCTGGACATCGTGGGACCTCTCCACCGAGCTCCAGGGAATAAGAGGTGGCTGATAGTGGCCACTGATTACTTCACCAAGTGGATAGAAGCAAGAGAATGGTCTTCCATCACCGAGCGAGACTCCAAAAACTTTGTATGGAGGAACATTGTCACGAGGTTCGGCATCCCTCGAATCTTGGTCTCAGACAACGGGACCCAATTCGACTCCAGCCTCTTCAAAAACTTCTGCCAGGAGCTCGGTATCAGGAATCACTATTCGACTCCGGCCTATCCCCAGAGCAACGGCCAAGCCGAGATCTCTAACAAAGTGGTTCTCGACGGACTCAAAAAGAGACTCGACGGGGCCAAAGGGAGGTGGGTGGAAGAGCTTCCTAGTGTCCTATGGGCGTACAGGACTACCCCGAGGCGCTCCACTTCGGAGACACCGTTCTCCTTGGCGTATGGGATGGAAGCCGTGATCCCGCTCGAGATCGGCCTTCTAACCCTTAGATCCGAACTTTTTGACCAAGACTAGAACAAGAAGAACCTGACCCTGGAGTTGGACCTGGCCGAAGAGCGCAGAGAGGCAGCGGCCATCCGCTTGGCTGCCTATCAGCAACGGCTGGCGAAAGATTACAACCAGAGAGTCCGGGAAAGGAAATTCTCCATTGGCGAACTGGTCCTGAAGAAGGCACTACCAGCGGACAAGGATCCGAACCAAGGCAAGCTGGCGCCGAACTGGCGCGGCCCATTCAAAGTAGTCTCGACTGCCGGCCGGTCCGCATACAAACTCGAGGATATGGATGGAAAGCAACTGCCGCGACCATGGAAAGCCTCGCACCTCAAAAAGTTTTACTTTTGAAATGTACTCAGATTGTGCATATCAATGAAGACGATTTCTTCTCAGAGATTTCTTTTCCTTTTCTAAGTCAAAGACCTCGGCAATAACACCACTCTCCAGCTCGGCAGCAGTGCGCAGGGTCATCCTAGCTTCGGAAATAAAATCGGCAAAGGAATGACTTCGCCCTCTCGAGCTAAGCAGAAATAACTCCATTTCGTGCGATAAGCGTATCTCGGCCCTTGTGCCAGATAGCCAGCACGGCCCCTGGTGAAGAGCCAGAGGGATCTCTCCATTTCGTACGATAAGCGCATCTCGGCCCTCGTGCCAGATAGCCAGCACGGCCCTGGTGAAGAGCCAGAGGGATCTCTCCATTTCGTGCGATAAGCGCATCTCGGCCCTCATGCCAGATAGCCAGCACGGCCCCTGGTGAAGAGCCAGAGGGATCTCTCCATTTCGTGCGATAAGCGCATCTCGGCCCTCGTGCCAGATAGCCAGCACGGCCCCTGGTGAAGAGCCAAAGGGATCTCTCCATTTCGTGTGATAAGTGCATCTCGGCCCTCGTGCCAGATAGCCAGCACGACCCCTGGTAAAGAGCCAGAGGGATCGCCATTATTTCGTGCGATAAGCGCATCTCGACACTTTCATACCAGGTCGCTGGCGCGCTACTTGCGTGTCTACTGGTGGACAATAATCCTAACAATATAATCCCGGGCTAGTCTGGGGGGCAGCTTGGCGCCTACCCTTACCGAGCTCACATACTTGGCGCAAAATGTTGGGAAAACGAAATACCTAACCCTACCGAGCTCATACACTTGTGCAAAATGTTGGGAAAGCAAAAACATGCATAACAAGAAAAATGACTCGGTCATTAGCCAAAGAAAACTTGAATTATATTGAATTTTCTTTCATTACATAAAGCATCAGGTACAATCGAAAACAAGAAAGTAGGAAAGATACATCGAGAGCAGAAGCAATTACAAACAAAATGAACGGAATTAGTCTGAGATCATGCAGGGTCAGAAGCATGAGGAGCGGTGGCAGCTCTGATATCGGCACCGGCTTGATCAGTGTTTACCTCCCTTGCAGATATCTCGCTAACGATCACAGGAGGGGCGAGGTTCGACACTGGAGCTGGGTACGGAGGCGGATCCCTGAAGGACGGATCCCCCTCTGAGATCCCCGCCTCCTTCAAAGCGGAACGCCATCCTTTCGCCCAGGCTTTGTCCCTCACCACAAGCACCCTGGCCTTATAGTGCGCCGTCACTTGTGCCTTGGTGTCCTCAAAGATAGCGTCGCACTCAGATTCGAGCCTGGCCTCGACTTCATCCGCCCTCTTCGATTCAGGCTTGGAGCTTGGCCTCGAATTCGTCCTTCAACCTTTGCATAGAAGCCTTGAGCTCGGCCAGCTTCCTCCTCTCGACCTCTGTCTCGCCCCTCGCCCGTTCAAGCCCGGCCTCGTACTCTCCTTTGGCCCTCGCTAGTTTTTTAGTAACGGCGTCTAGGGCTTCCTCAAGGCCATTCTTCTCTGCGTTCAGCTCGGTGACCTCAACGCCGTACTTGTACAGCCTGTCGGCTGCTACCATGGACTTCTGCACCGTCTGTCGAGGAGCAAGGAAGGAAAGTCATAACAATCACCGATATTAAACAACTTGACGAAAAGCTTAAAGGTTCAGATGAACTCACCGCGAAGCACGACTGCAGCAACGACAGTACCAGCTTCGGGTTGCTATATCCATCCAGCTGAGCCATATCTCGAGGAAGGCCGCAGGCCCGCCCAAGCTCCTCGAGGACTAGGGGATCGACCTTTCGGAGAACACGATCCTCCATCGTCATCGGTCTCCCCGGTTCGAGCACAAAGCTCGGCTCCCATGGGCGTGGGCCAGCGGATGGCGACGCTGCAGCCGAGCTGGGACCAGCCTCGGTTCTCGGCCTTTTCTGCGGCCGAATTTCCTTTTGCTCGACCTCGGCTAGGGCGAACGGGCCTCCAACTCAGCGGGACTGGAAGGGGCAAGGATCTCTGCCGCTACCGCAGGAGAAGCCGCCTGAGGAAGAGTCTCGGTCGTATCCGGATTCGCAGGCACCTGGAGGGCCTGGGCGTCCTCGACACCGAGTGCCAGAGTCTCGAGGTCCTCGAAGGACATACGCCTAGCGCGCCGCATCTCCAAGCTCGGCGAAGGAGACCGGACGATCTGACGTGACCTTCTTCATGAGGCCTCGCGTGGCCTCGACCTGGACGTAGATGCCTGAGCACTGGACGTGGCCCTGCTTGCAATATCGGACATCGCCCGCGGAGGCCTTTCCTCCTCGGTCCTGGCCCTAGGATCGGCTTGTTCCCTCTCGGCCTCGGGCTCGGCTCTCTCCGGACCTCCTTCTCGAGACGGCTCGGTCGTGCCCTTTATGTATCCGCGATACTTCGGCTGGTACCCTAACAACGACCAAGCTGCCCTGCCCTCGTGGCCGTTGTATCGCTTTATTTGTCTGAGCCAGGCATCGTTCCTCGCCCAGATATAACGAGCAGCCCGCTTCCTCTCCTTCACAGCTGCATAGCAAGCAGAAGTATCAGTACGGCAAGACAGGAAAGGAAAATGCATATGGAAAATATACAAAGGAAGATGGTATTTACTTGGAACAGTCCCGAAGTGGCAGGGAACTTGGTAGGCTCTGTCAGTGTCGGCTACGCCGAACTCCCAGTTACCCGAGACATACAAGAGATCGTCCCCGGCGTATTTACTTGAGTCCTCCAGGTAGCGAACAAAGCCCTCCCGACGTGGCTTAGCCCGGAGATAGTAGGCATCTCCAGACTTGCATATGTCGTAGACGTCCTCAATATCGAAGACGCCGAGGTCGATGCCCAGGACCTCGTTCAGCTTGGCCGTGCCCATCACAATCTTGAAGACGTTGGGCAGTAACTGGCAGGGGCAGAGGCACCACTGACTAAGGCACCTCCTCAGAAGGGGATGAAGGGAGAAACGAACCCCACCTTCAGTCACAGCCACCAGAGGGAAAGGCATCCAGCCTCCCGAAAAGTCGCGGAGGTTGAAACCATTAGGATCAGCCCCCTGACTTGGACATCGGCGTGGATCTTAAAGGTTGACCTAAATCCCTCAATCGCCGCCTCACCCTCTAACCAGTGACTGTAAATACCCATCTCTACCCAAATCTAAAAGCAAAGAAGAAACCCTAGACCCAAAACCTATGGGAAAGGGTAAGGAGAACTTACGAAGGCAAAACCAGAGTGCAGACTAGCAAAGAACTCAATCTCGGCAGCACCCCTCTTCTCAAGCAGAGTTCTCTTGCAGCGGTTTCGTCTTCTATGGTTCCGATTGACAATAGGGAAGAAGGAAACGTCAATGACCCTATAAATAGGGGAAGGGATCCCCTCCTCAGAAACCCTAGAGGCGCGTGCTAGACGCTCTCTGGGGCTCTGCGCACATCATTTCAATCATTGAATGCATCCCCGACAAAACGGCGCATGCGCCCTCGAGGCGACTGGACAACTGATCAGAAGATGACATGTAGAGCCGTCGGTATGTCTTCAGCATTGATTAGCAGGCGTCATTTATTACCCCCGTCATTCAAATCGACGGCGGAAGAAGGCCAAGCGCCAGCAATCGAAATCAAGGCGAACTCTATTCCCGAAGGATTTCCTGTCTTATAGCTTTCGACCTCACCGAGCTGCCGAGCTCCGAAAGGTCAGAAGCTAGGGGGCAGTTGTGTGGGGATATTTCCCGAAGTGCTGAGGTTATGCTAACTCCAACGTTTATGCACATTACTGGCGCCCTGATCTCGGCAAACGTTGCCCATCTGTTATCCGAACTCAAGATCGTCTCTGGTCTCGGGAACCCCGACCGCAATACCAAGCCTCCACTTCGGCTACTTAGTTCGGCACCAGAGCCAGAACCTCAGCTGAGATGTTCGGTGACAGCTGTACCTTCAAGTGTGTTCAGCTGGAACTGACAGAGCCATCCTGGCCACCTCTTATCTCTGACAGCGTGGCATCCAGTAGCCACGTCCCATCAAAGCATGGCCTCAAGTCATGCCCGATGGGACTAGGCCCAAAAGTCAGATGAGGTAAGGCCCGATTAGACCTCCATTTAATGCGCAGTGGGCTGATGAGACTGGCATTTAATGAAGCATGGGCTGAGTGGACAGGGCCACTCGAGTGGCAAAATCCATCATGAGGCTGGCCCATGTAAGCCGACCCCCTCTCCTATAAATAGAGGCTCCAACTCCATTCTAAGGTATGCAACCCAAAACACATACTCTCACTCTGCAAATTTCTCTCCATCTCCCTTACTCAGTCCCTGAACTGACTTAAGCATCGGAGAGCCTTGTGTTGCCCACAGCCAGGGTCTTCTGACTTGCTTCCTCTCTTCCTTTTTCAGGTCCAGCCGGAGCCAAGTTAATCTTCATCCAGACTACCTAAAACAGGGGTCCTAATCCCTGATTCCAAGTCTGTAATTTTTAGGCACCTACAATAACTATTCTCACTCCTAAACTTAATTAATTAATCCTAATTACCATTAATTTATTCTAAACATAATTGTCTAGGGTCGGGTCGTTATAGTTATCATCCTTATGGGCATGAACATGACCCTAATTTCATTCCGGTCCATTGATATGGACCTGGACTTGGCTCCTATGATGCACGGATACTTCAAAATGGGCAACGTATCGTGTTCTATCATATCTGATACTTCACTTTTTATGTGCAAAATCAATGTCTCTGCCGTGTCTATGCCGTGTCCTCATCATATCCATGCCGTATCTAGGCATCAGAGCTTGCCTCAAATCCAAAACGGGTATAAATCCTGAAACAGCTTTTTTTTTTATTATTATTCTGAGTCCGGTCGGTAGGGTATTTGCATGACCCATTTTCATTCCTAATTTTTCACATTAATTCTTAATACTTAAATTTTTTTTCTAACATATTGGCAAGTCAGTTTTCCTTATTGGTATCTTATGGTGTTTTATTTTTTGGTTTTGTTACTCTAGGGCTTGTTTAACATAAGTATGAATTTGTCATATGGAAGCTCCATTGTTTGATACATACGAAAATGGTTAATGCAGTAGATCTTGGCTGGATGATTTCTGTGTCTCAGGATGCTACGTTGGAAATTCAGGCTATACTGGTGAGTTGTTTGCTTTGATTTTATCAAACATCATGTGCATTTGGGTTATGCGCAGTTGCGCACACAAGAAAATTGATTGTCATTTGAGGTTAACTCTGAAAATTCTGCTCTTTTTTTACAACAATTATTTCCCCTAAAAAAACTATTTGTGTGCATATGTTTGTTTCTTGGCTCTATTTTTCTTCATCTTTGAGGAAAAATAGAAAAAAACTTTCTACAAATTTAGAGCATTACATGGTTTGGGTTTGTATTTTTTTAATGATAGTTTGATTTCATTAAGAGAAAGCTAAACAGTATAAGAGCAATATACCAAAGCTAATGCAAAAACACTCATCATCCTCATGAAAACCTTCTCCCAACAACGTTGTGGTTAGCTAAATGAACTGAGTCTGCATTCCAGTCTATCATGGGCCAAATCCTCAGATAGGTTGCAGTTCTTTAGATCGATCCTTACTGCTGCTATCCAACCTACCCCTTTTCCTTGAGGGGCCATCAACTTGCATAGAGAAAAGATTCCTCACCGGTGTTGTTGTTGTTGGCTTGCTTTGGACATGTCCAAATTGTCTAGGATGAGTCTCTCTTAATTTATCATTCATTAATGCTACTACCCCTAAATTCTTCCAAACACATTTATGATCTATCTTTTCTAGTTTTACCACACATCCATCTCATCATTCTCATCTCTACTACACTCATTTTTTTTTGCTTGGTTGGCCCAATGGCCAGGACATAGGAAGTAAAGGGCTCCCACCAAGATTCGAAACCTGGTGGGAGCTATGGGAGCGGGCGCCTTTTCTACAAGGCCAGCCCTCTATTCCCTCATGTTTTTTGGAATGTCGTTTCCTAATCGGACAACGTTCTGCTCCATAGGTCATAGCTGGTCTAATCACTATCTTGTAAAAATTTCCTTCAATTCTTGATGATACACGCTGAATCACAAAGCACTCCAGAAGTAAATATTCACTTCAACCATCCAGCTCTTATCTTGTATTCGTGACGTTGGAGCAGAGGGTCCTGATTTTATGGATCTTGTGGTTGATCAACCCTTGATTATCTAGACCACTTTAATCGGTCGAATAACCTTTTGACCCATCTCGGCGCCGAATCAAGGATAAGGCTCAAATCTAATATGCAATGGGCTTAATTTTGGTTTCAAATTAGAAAATAAAAATGCTGAATTTAATGTGAGCCCAAAGCAAACCCAATTGAGTCCTAACCGAGCCCATAGACTGTCAGAACCAGAGAGGGAAGAAGGAAGAGAACTCTTTGTGAATTCGATGATCCCTTTTAGGGTCACGATGCTTCATTATATAGAGATATAGTTGCTATACATGATACAGTGATTGTAGCAATCAACTAGATTACAGCCATTCTAATCTAATTATAATCTAATCATAATCTAATCATATCTAATCATATCTCCTAATAAGGCAAAACTAAAAGTTACATAGCTGTACACGTGAGATGAATTGTCCCACAAGATTGGGCTTTATTTGTCATGGGCTGTGACCCACTGACCCATTTAGCACTAACCCATTTGACACCCCCCCCTCAAATTGATGCGGGTGAATCCACGAGCATCAATTTGCCAACTAAGAATTGGTGTCGTGGCCGAGGAAGTCCCTTGGTAAATATGTCTGCAATTTGAAGTCCGGTAGGAACATGGGGGAGAGTAATTGCTTCACGTATAAATTCATCACGTATGTAATGACAAGCCACTTCAATATGCTTTGTGCGTTCATGAAAGACAGGATTTTCAGTAATCCGTATGGCACTGGTATTGTCGGCATAGAGAGGTGTAGGGCCAGATTGTGGAAATCCAAGCTCAAAAAGGAGACTCCGAAGCCAGACAATTTCAGAGGTGGCAGCCGACATAGCACGATATTCTGCTTCTGTGGATGATTTGGAGACTTTATCTTGTTTCTTACACTTCCAGGAGATCAACGAGTCCCCTAGAAACATGCACCAACCCGTGGTAGACCGTCGACTATCAGGGCAGCCAGCCCAGTCAGAATCTGAGTAAGCAATGAGAGAAGTCGAATTGCCCATAGGAAAGAAAAGACCACGAGATGGTGTATGAAGAACATATCGAAGAATACGCCGAACAGCAACCAGGTGGAGATGACGTGGTTGTGTCATGAACTGACTAACCAGATTTACTGCATATGAGATATCGGGCCGAGTGATAGTCAAGTAAATCAAGCTGCCGACTAAACGGCGATACATTGTGGCATCAGGAAGAAGATCACCTGTATCGTGCGTGAGCTGTAGATTGGCCTCAACAGGTGTATCTACAGGAGTTGAGTGTGTAAGACCAGCCGTCTCAATGAGATCCATAGCATATTTGTGTTGATCAAGGATTAGACCTTTCTCTGACTGATGAACCTCAAGGCCTAAAAAGTATGTGAGTGGCCCTAAATCTTTCATATGAAAAGATTCATGTAACGATGCTTGTAGATGGTTGATCATGTCAGAATCTGTCCCAGATATGATGATATCATCTACGTATACCAAGAGGACAGTAATCCCTTTTGAGGAGCGATGAAGGAACATAGACGGATCAGAGGCACTTTGAGAGAACTGTAGACGAAGGAGAGCATCTCTGAATTTCTCAAACCAAGCACGCGGAGCTTGCTTAAGACCATATAGAGATCGTCTTAAGCGTGCGCAATCTCCTGCCGAAACACCCGTAATGCCTTGGGGAAGTCGCATATAGACTTCTTCCTTGAGATCACCATGAAGAAATGCATTCTTGACATCAAATTGGTAAAGAGGCCATGAGTGGGAAGCAGCAATGGCAAGAACAGTACGGATTGTTGTCATTTTTGCAACTGGAGCAAATGTTTCTTCATAGTCAATGCCATATTCCTGTCGGTTGCCCAGTGCTACTAACCTTGCTTTATATCGATCCAACGAGCCATCAGATTTAAGTTTGACTGAAAAAACCCATTTGCAGCCAATAGGTTTTGCAGATAAGGGACATGGAACAATATCCCAGGTATGATTCTCCTGTAATGCAGCTAATTCTTCGTGCATAGCTTTTTTCCAACAGTCATGCTTCACCGCCTGTGAGTAAGAAGAAGGAATAGCAATAGAGGAGAGAGTAGCAAGCAAGGAGGTGTGAGTGAACCCGTATTTTTCTGGAGGCTTAGAGAGACGAGTAGAGCGTCGAAGCTGAAGTGGAGATGGAGCATCATGTGATGAAACGTGGTCAGGATCAGGTGCCGGTGAGGGATCCGGAGGGGAAGGCAGTAGTGAAACATCCTTATAACGACGCCGTTCATAGACAAGGAGTGGAGAAGAGATTGGGTCAGAAAAATCTGGTAGATGAGAAAATGATGGTAAATCCGCGGAATGGTTAGGAAAAAAACTTTGTTTTTCGAAAAATGTGACATTTCGAGAGATGCGAAGACGGTTGACCACAGGATCATAGCAGATATACCCTTTTTGGTGAGATGCGTAGCCAAGGAATGCACATTTGGCGGACTGAGCAGTTAATTTAGTACGTTCAGTCGGAGGAAGATGAACAAAACATACACAGCCAAAAATGCGCAGGTGGGTATACGAAGGATCTTTACGAAAGAGACGAAAATATGGTGTTTGATTTGTGAGGCGAGAGGATGGTAAGCGATTGATCAAGTGAACTGCAGTGGCTAACGCTTCGGGCCAAAATCTTGCGGGAACAGATGATTCTAGGAGAAGAGAACGAACAGTATCGAGGAGATGTCTGTTTTTTCGTTCTGCAACTCCGTTCTGTTGAGGAGTGTAAGGGCACGATCGCTGTGATAAAATCCCGTATTTTTGCAAATAATTTTGAAACTGATGGGACATATATTCCCCTCCGGAATCAGATCGGAGAACTTTAATGCGAGTAGAAAACTGATTTTCAACATACGCCATAAATTTTTGGAAAATATCAAAGACTTCAGATTTAGAGTGTAAGAAATAAACCCATGTGAATCTACTATGATCATCAATAAATGTGACAAAATATTTGAAATGGGTATGAGAAATTACAGGTGTAATCCCCCAGACGTCACTATGAATAATGTCAAAGCAATTTGAAGCCATAGTAGATTTGGAAGAAAATGGAAGGACTTTGCTTTTTCCAAGTTTGCAAACAGAACACTCATCAGAAATTTGACTAAAAGATGTTTTATTTTCATTAATACTACCAGTTTTCAACATCAAAGATAACAATTTTGAATGAGGATGGCCTAATCTATTGTGCCAGAGCCTCCAAACATCTTGAGGAGAAAAACAAGAAAAAGCAGAGATTTGTTTATTCTGAGAGGAAGGCATCACAAGAGGAAACAGGCGTCCACACTTAGGCCCCTTCGCGATCACCGTCCCCGACACTTGATCCTGCACAACACAACCAGAGCGAGAAAAGGAAACATTACAATTATCATCAATCAGTTGTCCAACAGACAGAAGATTTGTGGTAAGATGAGGAGATAGAAAGACTTTTGTGAGAGGTAAAGAATGAATGATATCACCAGTAGCTGTAATAGGAAGCTTTTGACCATCAGCAGTATGGACTTGCAAATTCCCTTTGTATGGTTGTAGGTTAGAGAGATGAGTGGTGGAGGAGGTCATGTGATTGGAAGCTCCAGAATCAATAAACCATATGGAAGAAGAGGAATGTTGGTTACCTGAAATGCCAAGTGCAGAAAAAGCATTGATGATCATTTGTTGAATAAGCTCAGGGGTGATCTGAGGAGCAGTAGTGGAGGCAGGAGGTGGCGAAGGCATGACTGGTGCGGAAAGACTATCACTGGAAGTAGTAGCATCAGCAGTGTTGACATGATATGCTCGGGGAGTGCGATTTTGTGGCCGCCGTTTGCATTCATTGATAACATGACCATTGGATTTGCAGTAATTACAAAACTTGGTCTTACACTGTGAGGCATAGTGTCCATAACTCTTACATCCAAAACATTGGATTTTGCTGAGATCTCTTGCAGAGGTTTGTCCTTTATTAGCAGAAGTAGTATGATGGACGATCCCGCCCGGACCGTGAGAAACACCAGGAGTGTAACTAGCAGTGGCAGCATAGGCAACATCCGGAGAGTTCCCAGAGGATTGTTGCTTCAGAACATGCTGAGTGAGCTGGCTTTGTTCCTCTCGCAAGAGTTCATTGAGACACTCATTCAGAGATGGAGATGGAACTCTGCTCATCAAATTGGAACGAACGATCTCATATTCAGATCTCAATTTCATGAGGAACTGATCTCTATGAGAAGTTGCCTGTAATGTTTGAATCTCAGAAAGGGCTGCCTCAGATACATTGAGGTATTTGATTTCATCATATTCCGCCCATAAATTGAGAAATCCTGTATAATAGTCCTGGATGGAAGATGTGCCTTGAGAATACTGAGCAATCTCCAGTTCAAGTTGGTATTGACGGGCAGAGTTTCCTTGGTGATACACTTGTTTCAGATATTCCCACATCTCCTTGGAGGTCTTGTACGGTTTTAGGTTCAAGATATATTGGGGTTCAACAGAGCCAAGAATCCAGGTTTTTATCTTAGCATCCTTAGTATGCCAAGAAAGTATTTTTTTCTCATCTTCCTTAGGTCGAGGATCCCAGCCTGAAACAAGTCCCCACATTTCCTTTCCTTCAAGATAGACTTGAAGTTGATAAGACCACGAAGTATAATTCTTGCCATTAAATTTGATCAATTTAATTTCATTTTTGTCCATATCAGCTATCAAAGAAGATAAACAGCCCTTAAATCTGAATTTTATCCAACACCAGATATCACAAAATATGCTTGTTTTGTGAAAAAACAGCACACAGCAGCAATCAGATGAATTGCATACACTGTTAAGTGGCAGCAGGAGCACACACAGTGCACAGAAGAATCAGATTGCACAAAAATGGCCCAGACGACCAGAAAATTGGAAGAAGGATCAGTTGAGGAACAGCCTGATTTCCATTTCAGTGAGTACAATATGCAAGATACTCCAACTGTACTAAACCAGACTGATAAAAATGCTAATCAGAGATGAGGAGCCTTCCAACTGAGCATTCAGAAAAGACAGAACTGAAAAATGCAATTTTTCAAAAAAAAATTGCTCCAGGCGAGCTTGATTTGCAGCAGAAAATGGAGTGCAGCAGAATACAGTGGCAACAAACGATCAATCAGACATCAGATAAGGACAAAGCATCAAAATGCGCACTCAACAAGCCAGATAGCTTCCCAAACAGAGCCAGATCCAGAAAGATGGACGGCTGTGATGAAAAAATACTATAGAAACTGGATTTTCTCAAAAAAGAGTAGAAGACCTACCTCTGAGATGCCAAAAATTCTCAAAAAATATCCATAAACACCAGGGTATCCAGTCGACCAAGATGGTAGCACTCTGTAGTTTCAGTGATGCTGATCTGAAGTGGGCCGCGTATGATCACAACTTGATCAGACGTACGAATGGAATAAGTTCTGAGGAGAGAAGATACCAACAACTTCCAATACTTGGAAGAGAAGAATCACACAGAGAACTCTGTATAGAGTAGTGTTTGCTCAAAGCTCTGATACCATGTCAGAACCAGAGAGGGAAGAAGGAAGAGAACTCTTTGTGAATTCGATGATCCCTTTTAGGGTCACGATGCTTCATTATATAGAGATATAGTTGCTATACATGATACAGTGATTGTAGCAATCAACTAGATTACAGCCATTCTAATCTAATTATAATCTAATCATAATCTAATCATATCTAATCATATCTCCTAATAAGGCAAAACTAAAAGTTACATAGCTGTACACGTGAGATGAATTGTCCCACAAGATTGGGCTTTATTTGTCATGGGCTGTGACCCACTGACCCATTTAGCACTAACCCATTTGACATAGACATGGAGGGTTGGCCCATGAGTACATTTCTTTAATTGGCTCACATGCTCATAAAGTGAAACCTCAAGCCCACGTAAAAAGGGGGCCCAATGAGACTTTGTGTAAGCAACCGGAAATTGGAAATTTTCCTATTTTGAGTCCAACTGTCCAAGAGAGGGAAGGCTTTCCTAGGTGAAGGAGCAAATTAAGGAAAAGAGACACAGAGATTATGATTCCTTAAAAAATTAACCAAAGAAGCCAAGTATAGTAAGTGGAGATTTTCTCTCCACCATGGGACGTTCATGGGGTTCCAACCCAACAAACTTTTTATTTATTTATTTTTGTTTCTTTCTTCATTTGTTCAAGCAGTTTTGGGTTATGTAATTTTAACTAATAGTTTCATCAGTTAACTAGCACTAGATGGATGGCTAGGATTAAGTCTAGAAGACTAGGGTTGTTTTGAAGGTAGGGCTATTTAAACACATACAGGGGGACGCCCAACCCCATTCTTGGCTTAGTTATTTTCTTTCAATAAAAATGATGCATGGTTTGCACATTTTCTTCTCTATTGGTTTGAGAGTGTGTTTCCCTATATTAAAGACCAATTTAGTGGGAATTAGCGTTTTGGGTGCTAATTTTCTACTTTTCTCCTTTTAATTGTATAATTGATTTAGATTCGGCTTGCGTTTTAGCTATTGTTGGGTTTTCTTTGATTGAATCAAGTTACATTTGTTTGGGCCAATCAAATGATCTGATTTTACTAATCAGGACTGTTAGTTTGATATCCTTCTTAATCTCCCCATCCTTACTAATTATAGTTTAAATGTATCGGAAGGACTCTCTTTGTGGTATTTCTTGAGCTTCAATTCTCAAAGGAGTTACATATCTCGAAACATCCCCATTGAAGTGACAATTCATATATTATGTCTTTGTATGAATTATTTTTACCCTTTGATTCTAAAGCCTCCCACAATCCGTCGAGCTTCCATTCATGTCTTCTCTCATTTGTCCACCAGCACTATATCATATGCAAACAATATACACCAAGGTACCTCATCTTGAATATGAATTCACTTGTCCATAATCATTGAACGAGATAAAGGCTTAAAGCTGACCCTTGATGCAATCCTGTAGTCATTGAAACTCATTGTCTCTCTATATGTAGTTTCCCACACCCGTTACTACTCCTATTAATGATGTCAGTATATGTCACGCCCCTGGACCGAGGACCTGTTAAACGAGACCTTAATCCGGGGTCGTGGCGCGACGGGCCGGAAAATTCCGCCCGCACGCTAGTTTCCCACAGGTTTCCGTGGTAAGGATCCTCGAAATTCAATCCAACAGTGATTAATAAGAATCACATTCATACGAATAAATTACGCGGAAGCATTGTAGCAAACAAAAAGGTCTATAACATGGGTATAAGATGAGAACGCTCAAGACTAGTATCAAAAAGAGAAACATTCCATTGATAGGCCCCAAAGTTAGTTTCAAGTTAAATACAAAAGTCAAGTTAGCCAATAATTACAATTTCCCAAAAATAAGCCAACAATGGCTATAAACTAGTTCCCAAAATAGAATCCATCCCAAAAAGGTGATCGAGTTCCGAAGTCAACCCGACGTCTAAGGCTGCCACTCGCGTTCCACAAGAACTACTGGGTCCGCCTCTAAGTGCGCCTCAACGGCAAGGGGCTCGACATCTGGCACCAAGCAAACAGGGTCAGACACGACGGTCTGGCAAGCAAATATAACAAATAATAGGATGATAGAAAGAGTAAAACATTAAATAAATGAGAACCACGATTAAAATCGTAAATAACAGGATCAACAAGATAAAAGATTGGCATCTGAAGTATAACAAATTCCAAGACTATAATAAGTTGAAATAAACAAGAACCATAAGAATAAAACATCAAACATATAAAACATTGGCAAACCACGTATAGCTAAATTCTCCTGTTACCGAAGTAACACGAGCAGACAGAACCATAGCCACTAATCGTAGACCGGAACGAACAATGTCGTTATCAAACAGAACCGTAGCCACTACGCGTGGGACCGGATACAAAACCGTTGCCATGGTCGGTACAGACAGAATCCAAACTGCAGTTGGCGAACAAATTAAAGTTTCCAAGCCGGATGATCAGTCCGACAAGGTAACCTAAGCTTTGTGGTGCCATTAGAGTAAAAGTTCGAAACCTCGAAGTAATACAAATCCGTTCATAAAGATATATTTCAAAATCGATAAGAAGACTACTCCGAACAAATACATATCTCACATATCGATGAATCCGAGCAAAATAGATGAGTAGTCTTATCAATGTCCACTAATGTGGTAAACCACCCCAAAGCATTCAAATCGGTTTATGAATAAATCCAAACAAAACCTTTTTACATGGAATGAATGTATGATGGTTCAACAGTCTGATGCGGGTCGTCTTGATGCACATTTAACCCCCTTTTATTGTCATTGATTGAAAGTAATTTGGTGCCACAGAAGATCCTTGACAATTACAAGGGATGAAGTGTACATTGAGACTTGAAGGGTTCCCCAAATGGTTTCGTTCATAGTTCAAACCAATTTACATAATGGTTCTAGGATTGTAAAAGGGCTGAATGGGCCTCAATTATAGAAAAGGGATTGGGCTGAATTGGGCTCGAATATGGGCTTGAAGTGGACCTGAACAACAATCCAATAAGTCCCCTTTAAAAACTGGTTTAAACCTTTTTGAATCAGGCCCACATCTGGCCTTAACCCAAGCTCAAAACAGTCCACAAACTTGGCCCAGAACAGTCCTTGAAATGGCCCAAAATCAGATCTTGAAACAGGCCCAAAACAGTCCTCAAATGGGCCCAAACAGTTCTTGAAATGGACCCAAAACCAGACCCTGAACAGGCCCCTGGCTGGACTGGGCTCGCTCGAGCGACCCAAGGTGCGCTCGAGCGAAGCCCACACAGAGCCTGGGTCGCTCGAGCGTACTGGGCTCTGTCCAGTCCGGCTCAGCTGGGTCCTCTTTCCTCTTCTTGCAATCTTTTTCATTCCTTTTCTTTCCCCTTCTTCCATACACATTTCGAAGATTAATTGGGCCCTTTCTTGACCTCCTCAACTCATCAAATCATCATCTATAATCATTCCAATTAACCAAACACAATACTTTTAAATCAAAGATTTCATCCATTCTTTGGATACTAACATAAAGAAGGCTAAACTTCAAGATGACCAAATTGAAAACAAACTTCCAATTCATTGTAAAACAATAACATAAATGAAATCACACATAAACATTACTCCATTCATCCAAAGTAAATCTAAAAATCATGAAGAGACTAGAACATAGGAATGAAATACCATGAAATGAAGCTTAATAAAAAGAATCATCATATTAATTGAAAAATCCACTTGCCTCAAGCCAAGATGAGAGAAATATCACTCCTCAAACAACCCTCTAGGGCCTCAAGCTCCAAATCTACAAAAACCCCCAAAAGTTCCCCAAGAAGAACCCTAAAATCAACATTTGTAAATCTCAAGGGAAAACTCTTGCATGTGTGATGAAAACACTCTAAATGAAGAGGAAAACAAAGATTTCAAGTTTGGAAAGCCATTGCTAACCTTGAAGAGTTTAAACAAAGAAGAGAAGCTTGGAAGAGAACCTTGCGCTAGCTCAAATCCTTAGAAAAATACATCTTTGGAAAGCTTGAAGAGGGAGGAAGAAACCTAGGAGATCAATCCTCCAAGAAATGAGTGTTCCAAAGGAGAGAGAAAGTGGCTGGGAGAGGGAAAAACCCTTGGCTCAGACCGTTGCAGGAAAAGAAAGAATGAAGGAGAAGAAGAGAACTCTCCCTCTTATAAGATGGGTTTGTGGGTCCCTGTCTTCACAAGGCTAAAAATGGCACTTGCGGGCCCCGAATGGAAACGACGAAGAAGATAAAAACGATCAACGAAATTTCTACTTTCCAAAAAGTATATTTTTGTCAATTTCTGAAATTTTTGAAATTTGGGTACAAATTTTGTGTGAAAGGTCAGTTTTGCACTTTTTCTCGAAAAACGCGATTTTTGATCATTAAATCCAAATGGTTAAAACATAAAAGTTGATAATCTAAGTGAAATGAGTCAAAATACATAAAAATTGGGATTTTAAAAAAATCAAAGTTAAACCCCAAAGATTCACACACAACACACGGGCGCCCCGGCCCGCGTCAAGCCCTAAGTCAACGACTCTCGAAAATTTCCAAAGCTATTCAAACGTTCTAATCTGGCTTAAGAAAATAAGCTAATCGTCCACTAACCCCACTTATCAACTAATCACGATTAAAATATAATTAAATATTCCAAACCTGGGTCGGGGTTTGACATCCTCCACCCCTAAAAATCACATTTGGTCCTCCAAATGATCACTAACCTCTGGAAATAGCTGAGGGTATTTCTTCTGGACCCGATCACGAAGTTCCCAAGTGGCCTCTTCTGGTCCATGATTCTCCCAACGAATCTTTACCCACTGAATTGTTCTGTTTCTCAGCTCTTGCTCTTTAGTGTCGATAATCTCTGCCGGTTTCTCAATGTAGGTGGCATCTTCTCGAACATCCAACAGTTCGTGATGTAAAATATGTGAAGGGTCCGAGACATACTTCCTTAGCATTGACACGTGAAACACGTTGTGCACACCCGAAAGTTCTGGAGGCAAAGCTAATCTATATGCTACTTCCCCGATACGACTCAGGATCTCATACGGTCCAATGAATCTCTTAGATAATTTGTCTCGTTGTCCAAATCTCAGTGTTCCTCTGACCGGAGATACCTTCAAAAATACTTTGTCTCCAACTTGGAATTGTAGATCCTTCCTTCGAACGTCAGCATAACTCTTCTGTCGGCTTCTCGAAATCTTCAATCGTTCATGAATAATTCTGACTTTGTTGCTTGTCTCTTTAACCAAAGAAGGTCCATGAAATCTGCGTTCTCCGACTTCTTCCCAACACACTGGGGTCCTACACTTCCTGCCATACAACGCTTTGAAAGGGGCCATCCCTATGCTTGAATGGTAACTGTTGTTGTAGGCAAACTCATAGAGAGGTAAATTCTCATCCCATTGATTCTTGAAGTCACGTACACAAGCCGTAAGCATGTCTTCAAGGGTCTGAATAGTTCTCTCCGACTGACCATCAGTTTGCGGGTGATATGCTGTGCTGAATTGAAGCTTCATTCCCATCGATTCATGTAAGGTCCTCCAAAATCTCGAAACAAACCTACTATCTCGATCTGAAGTAATGGAGACCGGCTGACCATGACGACTGACAATTTCCTTCACAAAAGCTTGTGCTAAAGCCAACATGTGCATTTTCTTCCCAGTCTTCAAAGGAATAAAGTGTGCCGACTTCGTTAACCGATCTACTATGATCCAAATAGCATTGTTCCCTCTGCTTGTAGTCAGTAGACCCGAAACAAAATCCATGGTCAAGTGTTCCCATTTCCACTCTGGGATCTCTAAGGGCTGCAAAAGACCAGGTGGTTTCTGATGTTCTGCCTTCACCAATTGACAAGTCATGCATCTGGATACGAAGGCTGCTATCTCTCTCTCTTCATATTGTTCCACCAAAAGCGACTCCTCAAATTTTGGTACATCTTCGTGCTCCCCGGGTGTACAGAATACCTCGTATTGTGAGCTTCTACCATAATATCATTCTTCAAATTATCTATCTTTGGAACACAAAGTCTGCCACGGAAGTACAAAACTCCATCCATGATTTGAAAATCTGGGCGTTCTGAGATATGCTCCACAATTTTAGCCAAGTCTGGATCTTGCATCTGACTGTCCTTGATTTTCTGAATGAAGACGGGCTCAGACACTGTCATATTTGCCAACACAACTCCTTCCTTCAAGGGTTGGAATTCCACCCTCAACTCTTCGAATTGCTGAAAATTGTAAAACCCTTGCAAACTAGCCAAACAAATTGATTTTCTACTCAAAGCATCTGCCACTACGTTAACCTTCCCCGGATGATAGATGATTGGGAAATCATAGTCTTTGATGTACTCCATCCATCTTCTTTGCCTCATGTTTAATTCTTTCTGGGAGAACAAATATTGGAGACTACGGTGATCCGAATGAACTTCAAATTTTTCTCCGTATAAATAGTGTCTCCACATCTTTAACGCAAACACTATCGCTGCCAATTCCAAATCGTGCGTCGCATATTTCTTCTCGTGTTCCTTCAATTGCCTCGAGCCATATGCTATCACATTCCCATTTTGCATCAAAACACACCCAAGTCCTACACCTGAAGCATCAGTATAGATAACAAAACCGCCACTCCCCGAAGGTAAGGTGAGGACAGGTGCCGAAGTTAATCTCTTCTTCAATTCTTCAAAACTAGCTTCGCATTTCTCTGACCATACGAACGGCACATTCTTTCGGGTCAACTTGGTCAAAGGTGCTGCAATGGATGAAAACCGTTGTACAAATCTTCTATAGTATCCTGCTAAACCCAGAAAACTCCTAATCTCAGTCGCATTCTTCGGCTTCTCCCAATTGATGACCGCTTCTATCTTCGCTGGATCAACTGCTAGTCCTTCTCTAGAGATGATGTGACCAAGAAAGGTGACTTGCTCCAGCCAAAACTCGCATTTCCCAATCTTCGCATACAACTAGTTATCTCTCAACAACTGCAATGAAGTCCTCAAATGCTACTCATGGTCTTCTCTTGACTTGGAATACACTAGTATGTCATCAATGAAGACGACTGTGAACTGGTCTAGATAGGGTGCGAAGATCTTGTTCATAAGGGCCATAAATACCGCTGGTGCATTCGTCGGTCCAAAGGGCATCACCAAAAATTCATAGTGCCCGTATCTAGTCCGGAAAGCTGTCTTCGGGATGTCTGATTCTCTAACTCTCAACTGATGATATCCGGACCTCAAATCTATCTTCGAGAAAAATTCTGCTCCTTGCAACTGGTCAAATAACTCGTCTATCCTTGGCATAGGGTACTTGTTCTTGATGGTCACTTGGTTCAATTTTCTGTAGTCTATACACATTCTTAAGCTTCCATCCTTCTTCTTGACAAATAATACTGGGGCTCCCCATGGTGAAACACTTGGCCTAACAAAGCCTTTGTCTAGTAACTCTTGCAACTGTAGTTTCAATTCTCCTAACTCTGCTGGAGCCATCCTGTAAGGAGCAATGGAGATCGGAGCAGTCCCTGGCATCAATTCTATTGTGAACTCAACCTCTCTGACAGGTGGTAAACCTGGAATCTCTTCCGGAAAAACATCAGGAAATTCGCACACTACCGGGATGTTCTCCACCCCTTGGGACTGTTCATCCTTTGTGATAAATGCAATGAATCCTTCACATCCTGATCTCAACAACTTAGCTGCAGAAAGAGCTGAAATAAACCTAGCCGGAGAAACCCTTTTCTCTCCCTGAAATTTCACCCCGGAGGATATCCCATCCAATCTAAAAGTCATTCACATCCTGATCTCAACAACTTAGCTGCAGAAAGAGCTGAAATAAACCTAGCCGGAGAAACCCTTTTCTCTCCCTGAAATTTCACCCCGGAGGATATCCCATCCAATCTAAAAGCAATGGTCTTGCTATAGCAATCCATGGAGGCATGATGTCCCGCTAACCAATCCATGCCTAAAATGACATCCAAGTCATGCATAACTAAGATAATAAGGTCTGGAGAGAATATGACATCTCCTATCTTCCCTGAACAACTAGGGTAAAATGTATGACACACAACTTGTTTCCCTACCGGAGTTGTAACAGTAAAAACAAACTCTAACTCTCTAGCAGGCACACTAATCATTTTAGCAAACACAGGGGATATGAAAGAGTGAGTAGATCCCGGATCAAACAACACTTTAGCTTCTACTTCACAAATTAAGAGTTTACCTTCCACAACATCTCCCGCTGCCTCTGCGTCCACTTGGTTGAGGTGATTGAGGCGGCCTTGCTGACGCGGTCTATTCTGGTTCTGATTCTGCCTTCCTTGCTGCACATTCCGATTCTGTTGCGGTGGACGGACGTTCTAATTTTGCGGTTGCTGACGGGGCTGCTGATTCTGCTGCTGTCTCGGTTGATTCTGAACTGCCTGCTGGTTCTGCTGAGGTGCCTGTCTTGGTGGCTGCTGAGGTGCCCTATTGCCTTGATTTCTGTTATTTGGGCAATCTTTCATTTGGTGATCTGTGCCACCACACTTAAAACACGCACCAGTAACTCTATAGCACTGCTGAGAAGGGTGATTCTTGCCACAATGCTCACACCCACCTTGAGCTGGAGTATTCTGCTGCTTCTTCTGTCTCTTGCCTTGGTAGGATTTTTGCCCTCCTTGGTATTGCTGTCTCTTCCTCTGATTATCCTCGATGATCTGATTGTTGATGTCTTCAAATCTATAAGCTCTTTTGATAGCCTCTTGGAAAGTAGTTGGTGGTACCACACCTAATGCATCCCTCAAGATGATGGGATTAAGTCCATCCATAAACTTGGTGATTTTCTTCTCTTCTGTGTCAATAAGCTCCGGTGCATAGCGAGACAACTTCTCAAATTTAGTAAGATACTCAAGGACTGTCATGTCCTCTTGCTTGAGCAACTGGAACTCTGCTGCTTTCTGCTTCTTGATGTGGGCAGGAACATACTTTTCACTGAACTGTTGCTTGAAAGAATCCCAGGCAATCCCATTATCAATGTTCTGGTAGCCATCTCTCAAAGTCTTCCACCAAATATCTGCCAGGCCTGTAAACATAGAAGCTGCTAGGTGGACTCTCTGCCTGCCTGTACACTGAAAGAGATCGAATATGTTCTCTGCATGAGCCAACCAGTCATCAGCTGCCAATGGGTCTTCTTGTCCTGTAAACTCCTTTGGACCTCTCTTTCTAAACTTCTCAAATAAGGCATTAGGATCCCTGTCTCTATTCTGAATAACAAACTGAGCTCCCACATTAGGCATTGGTTCGGGTCTTCTACCCAAGACTTCTAGCAACTGCCTCTGAACCTGTGTCAACTCCTCATCCTTCTTCGCCATCTGCTCTTGGAATCTTGCTTGATTATCATTGGCTCGCTGCTGTTGTTCAACTAACATCTGCATGAGTTGATGAAATTGGCCTGTCATCTGATTCTCAACCCCACTGTCATTGTTACTGCCTGATGCATTCGCATTCGCTGGAGGTCTGCGTGGAGGCATAGTGCTGCAAAACAACTTGTTAGTACAATAAAATATAATAAATAAGGCGTTCCCAAACCCAATCGATGCTAACTAACGGTAATTCTAACGAATCCTTGCCACGTCCTTATGTTTCTAATCCAATTTTAATTGCCTCAAATATTTCTCGCTCTGATACCAAGCCTGTCACGCCCCCGGACCGAGGACCCGTTAAACGAGACCTTAATCCGGGGTCGTGGCGCGACGCCCGCACACGCTAGTTTCCCACAGGTTTCCGCGGTAAGGATCCTCGAAATTCAATCCAACAGTGATTAATAAGAATCACATTCATACGAATAAATTACGCGGAAGCATTGTAGCAAACAAAAAGGTCTATAACATGGGTATAAGATGAGAACGCTCAAGACTAGTATCAAAAAGAGAAACATTCCATTGATAGGCCCCAAAGTTAGTTTCAAGTTAAATACAAAAGTCAAGTTAGCCAATAATTACAATTTCCCAAAAATAAGCCAACAATGGCTATAAACAAGTTCCCAAAATAGAATCCATCCCAAAAAGGTGATCGAGTTCCGAAGTCAACCCGACGTCTAAGGCTACCACTCGCGTTCCACAAGAACTACTGGGTCCGCCTCAAAGTGCGCCTCAACGGCAAGGGGCTCGACATCTGGCACCAAGCAAACAGGGTCAGACACGACGGTCTGGCAAGCAAATATAACAAATAATAGGATGATAGAAAGAGTAAAACATTAAATAAATGAGAACCACGATTAAAATCGTAAATAACAGGATCAACAAGATAAAAGATTGGCATCTGAAGTATAACAAATTCCAAGACTATAATAAGTTGAAATAAACAAGAACCATAAGAATAAAACATCAAACGTATAAAACATTGGCAAACCACGTATAGCTAAATTCTCCTGTTACCGAAGTAACACGAGCAGACAGAACCATAGCCACTAATCGTAGACCGGAACGAACAATGTCGTTATCAAACAGAACCGTAGCCACTACGCGTGGGACCGGATACAAAACCGTTGCCATGGTCGGTACAGACAGAATCCAAACTGCAGTTGGCGAACAAATTAAAGTTTCCAAGCCGGATGATCAGTCCGACAAGGTAACCTAAGCTTTGTGGTGCCATTAGAGTAAAAGTTCGAAACCTCGAAGTAATACAAATCCGTTCATAAAGATATATTTCAAAATCGATAAGAAGACTACTCCGAACAAATACATATCTCACATATCGATGAATCCGAGCAAAATAGATGAGTAGTCTTATCAATGTCCACTAATGTGGTAAACCACCCCAAAGCATTCAAATCGGTTTATGAATAAATCCAAACAAAACCTTTTTACATGGAATGAATGTATGATGGTTCAACAGTCTGATGCGGGTCGTCTTGATGCACATTTAACCCCCTTTTATTGTCATTGATTGAAAGTAATTTGGTGCCACAGAAGATCCTTGACAATTACAAGGGATGAAGTGTACATTGAGACTTGAAGGGTTCCCCAAATGGTTTCGTTCATAGTTCAAACCAATTTACATAATGGTTCTAGGATTGTAAAAGGGCTGAATGGGCCTCAATTATAGAAAAGGGATTGGGCTGAATTGGGCTCGAATATGGGCTTGAAGTGGACCTGAACAACAATCCAATAAGTCCCCTTTAAAAACTGGTTTAAACCTTTTTGAATCAGGCCCACATCTGGCCTTAACCCAAGCTCAAAACAGTCCACAAACTTGGCCCAGAACAGTCCTTGAAATGGCCCAAAATCAGATCTTGAAACAGGCCCAAAACAGTCCTCAAATGGGCCCAAACAGTTCTTGAAATGGACCCAAAACCAGACCCTGAACAGGCCCCCTGGCTGGACTGGGCTCGCTCGAGTGACCCAAGGTCCGCTCGAGCGAAGCCCAGACAGAGCCTGGGTCGCTCGAGCGGACTGGGCTCTGTCCAGTCCGGCTCAGTTGGGTGCTCTTCCCTCTTTTTGCAATCTTTTTCATTCCTTTTCTTTCCCCTTCTTCCATACACATTTCCAAGATTAATTGGGCCCTTTCTTGACCTCCTCAACTCATCAAATCATCATCTATAATCATTCCAATTAACCAAACACAATACTTTTAAATCAAAGATTTCATCCATTCTTTGGATACAAGCACTTAAATAAAGAAGGCTAAACTTCAAGATGACCACATTGAAAACAAACTTCCAATTCATTGTAAAACAATAACATAAATGAAATCACACATAAACATTACTCCATTCATCCAAAGTAAATCTAAAAATCATGAAGAGACTAGAACATAGGAATGAAATACCATGAAATGAATCTTAATAAAAAGAATCATCATATTAATTGAAAAATCCACTTGCCTCGAGCCAAGATGAGAGAAATCACTCCTCAAACAACCCTCTAGGGCCTCAAGCTCCAAATCTACAAAAAACCCCAAAAGTTCCCCGAGAAGAACCCTAAAAATCAGCATTTGTAAATCTCAAGGGAAAACTCTTGCATGTGTGATGAAAACACTCTAAATGAAGAGGAAAACAAAGATTTCAAGTTTGGAAAGCCATTGCTAACCTTGAAGAGCTCAAACAAAGAAGAGAAGCTTGAAAGAGAACCTTGCCCTAGCTCAAATCCTTAGAAAAATACATCTTTGGAAAGCTTGAAGAGGGAGGAAGAAACCTAGGAGATCAATCCTCCAAGAAATCTCCAAGAAATGAGTGTTCCAGAGGAGAGAGAAAGTGGTTGGGAGAGGGAAAAACCCTTGGCTCAGACCGTTGCAGGAAAAGAAAGAATGAAGGAGAAGAAGAGAACTCTCCCTCTTATAAGATGGGTTTGTGGGTCCCAATCTTCACAAGGCTAAAAATGGCACTTGCGGGCCCCGAATGGAAACGACGAAGAAGACAAAAACGATCAACGAAATTTCTACTTTCCAAAAAGTATATTTTTGTCAATTTCTGAAATTTTTGAAATTTGGGTACAGATTTTGTGTGAAAGGTCAGTTTTGCCCTTTTTCTTGAAAAACGCGATTTCTGATCATAAAATCCAAATGGCCAAAACATGAAAGTTGATAATCTAAATGAAATGAGTCAAAATACATAAAAATTGGGATTTTACAAAAATCAAAGTTAAACCCCAAAGATTCACACACAACACACGGGCGCCCCGGCCCGCGTCAAGCCTAAGTCAACGACTCTCGAAAATTCCCAAAGCTATTCAAACATGCTAATCTAGCTTAAGAAAATAAGCTAATCGTCCACTAACCCCACTTATCAACTAATCACGATTAAAATATAATTAAATATTCCAAACTTGGGTCGGGGTCTGACAGTATAACCCCTTGAGACACTTTTTTTTATCTAAAACCTACTAAATCAAATCTCTAAGTACCCCGTCGTACACTTTCTCCAAATCAGTGAAGACCATATGGATATTTTTCTCTTCTCTTGGTATTTGTCTAAGTGAGAAGATAGTTGATCTCTTGGCATGGAATCAAATTGATTTTCAAATATCCTAGTCTTTTGTCTAAGTCCTTACTCTATTACCCTGTCCCTTAGTTTCATAATATGACTTATATGTTTAATCCTAAGATTATTGGTGCAACTTTGTATATCTCCTTTGTTCCTGTATTTAGGTACTATAGTACTTCTCCATTCATCCGGAATTTTCGTTGTCCTTAATATCTTATTGAAATGCCTAGTTAAACCAAATCATCCAATTGCTCTTGAGCAGTCAAGCCTTTCATGTCTTTATTCTTGGCAATGCTTTCTTCACCTCTAACTAACTTGGTTTTGCGTTAGAAGGTATGTCCTGCTAACGAGTATCCTCTCGTTTTTAAGCCTCATATAGAATCTTCATTTAAAGCTTGTTTGTAATATCATTGTTCTTCACTAAAACCTTTTGGTCCTCACTCTTTAACATTTGACAAGATCTAAGTCCCTACTTTTCATTTCCCTTAACTTATTATAGAGGTCATGATATGCTCTAGATTTTGCATCACTTACTATTTTTTAAACTTCTTTCCTCGTCTTCTTGTACATTTCATGATTTTCCATATTCTTAATCTCTTGCCAAAATTTGTAGCAACACATCTTTTCTCTTGAACGGTTTCTTGAACCTCAACACTCCACCACGAGATTTCTTTATAACGTGTCTTTTCCCTTTCTACTCTCCAAGAACCTTTTTTGTAACCCTTCTGATACGGTCAGATATTTGGTTCCACATCATCGTAGTTTCTCCCTTCAAATTCTATTCTTCCCTCTTGATCACTTTATATTTATCTTTTCCCCTTTCAAATCCCCACCTTGTTTTAGGGCACCTTTTATTTACCATTCCTCTCTTTCTACTTCTAATGCAAACATCAAAAACTATAATTCTGTGTTGTGTGGTCAAGACGCTAGGTATGGAAAACACCAAACAAGACAAGGTTTGGACAACAAATGACAGAATCCCATGGTGTATGATCATTACGTGTTGAGAAACACCGTCCCTTTCTAAGCTGTTCGCCATAGAATTGGTGCTCCTTCTGACATAATGGAAGGGTGCCTCCAAGGTGTTTTCCTTCGTATATCACCTGCACCATGTCACTCATCACCCAAGGGCCACTATATGAACCCCTTTCCCATCTAATATCATATAAGGAATTCCTTCCACAAGGACATAATTAAGGTAAGGCGCAAGCTTCAAGAAGGCTAATTCTCATGGCTTCCATTTCTGCTTTGTTTACTTTGCATATGTTGACTAGTCCTGAGAAAGAAAGAATCACCTCCCCTATACTCTCACAAATTATCCATCTTATACCCGTTGCACTTGGATTATCTCTCGCGCTTCCACCAACGTTGAGTTTACATAGAATCGAATGAGGGCACCATCTTGGGAGACACGGGGGCCTAGCGATCGAAGAGAAAGAAACCTCATGCCAACTTCTTAGTGTGGTGGTGATAGGAATGTCTTGAAATAGAGGAAGCATAGAGACCCATGAAGCAACAAGAAACCACATCTTATTTAACAAGGAGGGTAAGGGAGAAGAGATGCCATCAAAAGTTAGAACACTGAAAGTTCCTTTCCTTCCATATAACCCAAATGATGGTAGAAAATCAGAATCTCCACAAGCCTGACCTCTGTAAGACCCCACAGTCATACTCCTAGTGTCGCAGATATGATGCAACCAGTTAGGAAAGGGCCAGCTACAATCACATGATTCCAACAAAGAACACCAAAGTTTATAAGCTACCTTATGTCAGAGCAACTGATGATCAACTGATTCTGCATTGGCCAGGCACATGGGGCAAACATTTAGAATGATCTTATTATTTTGCTGCAAATTGTCCAAAGCTAGTGTCTTTCCTTGAAGAGCTAACCATTCAAAAGCAGCTACTCTAGGAGTGGTTTTGAGGACCAAACACCAACAACTCCTAAAATCTCTATGAAGAAAGGAGCAACTGAGAACCTCTACTCTGCAGGAATGTAGACATTATTAAGTAAAGGCAACCATCTCATAAAATCGGATTTCTTCGTATTCATTCAAGTTCCTCATTAAAATGGGGCCCAAACCACCTGGTTTCCAGCCCTAGACATAAAACTACTCACATGAGCATGCTGATCCCTCGCACATCTGTACAAATCTGGGAAAGGAATATCAAGAGGCAAGTCACCAACCCAAGTGTCCAATCAAAATAGGTTACGGTTTCTTGATCCAATGGGGTATCTAAGTATTCTCATGAATTTCTCCTTAGCGGTCAGAAAACCTCTCCAGAATGCTGAGTAATGAGCATTTGCGACAGGAAATTCCCACCCATTCCTCTGCACACTGAACCTAGCTGCTATAATCTGCTTCTGAAGGCCATTTGTATCATCCAATCTACCAAAGCCATTTCCCCAATAAAGCTTGATTCATGTGCCGCAGAGGTCTGAAGCCTAGACCAGAACTAGATTTGAGGACCACTGATCAGTTTACAAGGTGGAATTTCTTCCCAGCTTCCCTGCCTTGCCAAAGGAAGTCATGTTGGAGCCTTTTAATGCGATTCGCTATAATGATGCAGCAGCACCGTGGAGATCGGCTCATGGCCCATGTGTGGGGCCACCCAAAATTACTTAGATATATTATTATTTCTAAGTTTGAAATCCAATTGTAATGAGGATTAGTTTCTAATTTGGATAGGGTTATTATTTTGTTAAGGTAATGGAAGCTTACCTTAACATAGGAAATGGAAGCTTGCGCCTTACCTTAACATAGGTTTAGTTTCTAGTTTGATTAGGATTGATTTCTTAGCCCCTGTGTTTCTTTTATTATATATATATATATAGGAGATGCTCCTATGAGCAAGGATGAAAATAGCGGTACTACGTAGCAGCGTAGCGGTGCGATTTGGAAAAATCGTCAAAAAAATATGAAAAAATTATAGAAAATCTAGAATATTGGAAAATGAGAGAAAATGTATTTTTTTTGCAAAAGGAACTGAGATAAGGGGGCATAGCGGTCCCCTCATTGTATGAGGTCCTGTATCGCTGTATAAATAGAAAATAATAGTGATGATCATTTTTTTTCACATGTGTTCATGTTGTTTAGTTATGCTAACTTAGAAACCAATGAAAGGCTCATAAAAGAAAAAACTATGTCATGAAGTCAAGACTTAAACTTAAGAGTACCTAGAGAAAAAAATACATCTACCAAAGGGGGTGTCTAATAGGATGTACTTAGAGAATAATCATTGAGAAGAACTCTCTGTATCGGCTGTAATTCGGCGAGATCATGTGCTTTTTGGTGTTCTTTTAAACATAAAAGGGTAGAAGAGTTGTGTAGAAATGTTATTTGGAAAGAAGAATAAAAGAAATAAGTCTAATTATGCATTTTTAAAAAATTTGGAAAGCAAAAATTTTTCTAACCCCGTAGCGGACATAGCGGCCGCTAAGTTCATCCATGCCTATGAGAGATGCTCTCACCTTACTATGAGAGATAAGGTGGGGGCCCTCACAACCATATCCAATACCAACAACTTAAATGTGAGGGCCCCCACCCCTATCTCTCATATAAGGTGATGGGAGATCTCTCATAGGAGCATCTCCCATGAGCATCTCCCATCACCTTATATGAGAGATAGGGGTGGGGGCCCTCACATTTAAGTTGTTGGTATTGGATATGGTTGTGAGGGCCCCCACCTTATCTCTCATAGTAAGGTGAGAGATGCTCTCACAGGAGCATCTCCCTATATATATGGCATTGTAGAGATTAATAATCTCAGATTTTGAAGTTATTAAAATTTCCCTGTGTGGGTTTTATCGTTGGAGAGTGATCTTCCTCGTGTGATTGTTCCCTGGGAACCTTAATTGTGCTCCGGCACTTGCAATCCTAACCCTATGATTGCATCATACAGCCACTATGCATTTGGACATGAAATAAATTGAATGATTCGAGAGAGCCAAGTTGATTGATGATATTTCCATCAATAGTTACTTTGCCTTCTAAGAAGCCAGTTTATGCTCCACACTATCAATCACTAGATTCCACGATCTGGATGCCCTGCCTAGACTTGAGGAAGATCCAAGTAGGATGCCGCCTTTGCAACCCGTGAGATTAGCTAACTCTTGGATTAGTGATTCGTCAGCTCTAAACACCGATTATCTCACTTTAAAAGAGGTTAATTCTCAGGTCCGAGATTGCTTCAAAATATACCATAATTGACTAGAGATTTTTAGCTGGTCAGCTTAGGCCTCACAAAAGTCAGGATGTCATCTGTAAATTAAAGATGATTCACTATGGGGGCCATCTCTTGCAGCTCTGGCAGCATAACTGAAGTCTCAGGCACTCTCTGATCCATCCACACCACCTGGTCCCAAAACCCATGCATCGCATCATGTATTGGAGAAAATTCAATTAAATCTATTAAAAGATTTTTCAAGATCAAACTTGCGAATCAAAGTTAGTCTTACTTCTCTGTGCCTAGAGTAATGCATTCATTTGCTATGAGGACTTCTTCTGGGATCTGCCTCCCATCAACAAACGCTCCTTGAGTCATGGAGATGATAGTGGGGAGGACCTTTTGGAGTCTGGAAGCCAAAATTTTCGCCAGAATTTTGTAGATGTTGCTGATTAGGCTTATGGGTCTGAAATCTCCAATTCCCATCGCACCTCATTTCTTTGGGATTAGTGAAATTGATGAGAAACCAATATGCATGGACAGACAGCCTTTAGTGTGGAATTCTGTGGTGAAGTCCATGATATTGTCCTCAATCACTTCCCTAAATCTATGAAACAAAACTAGGGGAAAATCGTCAGGGCCAGGAGCTATTTTACCTTCTGAATCAAAGACAGCTGCTTTCACCTCATCAACTTGAAAATTCCTCTCTAACCAATCTGCATCCTGCTGCCTAAGACAGTTAACCAATTGAAGACAGCTTCTTTCAACTCGTCAACTTGAACTTTTCAGAGAAAAAAAGTTCAGAAGACTTCCTAGTTCCTACGACCTGGCTTCTGTGCCTTTTAAACCTGGTGACTGGAGTCCTTTATTCTCTGGACCCGAGTCCCTCAACGAACTTCCAGTAGTGTTGGCTTCTGAAAACAAAGGCAGTTGAAGGTGTTTGCTGACACAAATCTGGAGTTCTGTGTCAATCCAAGCCCAATCTCAGCAGGCCAATCCATTTAGGCCCATGCAGGCCCATCTATTTAGGTCCATTTATTGTATTGTACTTAGTCAAAGATATTACTTAGTTTGTGGCTACAGTTTAGGATCTCAGATTCTTAATTGATTGTAATTAACCCTTATATATATGAACATCAGTCGACCCTAAAGGGGGTGACAATTAAACTCCATTTCTCTCTCTCTCTCTATTATGTCTGTCTCCTCTCTATAGAATGACATGGTATCAGAGCTCAGACGATCACCTGTGATCCTCTCCAAAGTCATCTTCCAAGCATTGGAAGCCCGTCTGTGATCATCTCTGATCATCCTATTCAGCCGGATCATCTCTGATCATCTCTGATCATCGCTGATCACCAGTGGCCCACCGAAGATCATCATACCAGAACCTGACGGCATCAGTCATCAAGCTCGCCTGTTATTCCTCCTATTTATCACAATTTTTCCAGCATTTTTGTCTCATCAGAGGTAGGCCATCTAGCATATTTTGTGTTATTTCAGTTTTATCAAGAAGTTTTCATCACAACCGTCCAAGATTGTGGATTTTGATCCATTTCTAGTGGAAGTTCTTCCAATAGTTGCGAAAAATCCTTGTTTTTTCATCCCCAAACTCTGATCCGATCTCTGATCATAAACTGGGGTCCACGTGGACATCTTTCCACTAACGTCCAAGGACGTATTGTTACCTGTTGTCGTTTCTTCTTCCTGTTGCTGTCTTCCTCTTCTATTTGTTGCTGCCTGTGTTACTGCCTGTGCCCTTTTATTCTCTGCTTGTGGCTTGATTACTGATTACTGTCAAGTGCTGGGTAACTGTTACTGTTGCTGTTACTGTTGCTCTCTGCTGTCACTACTGCTGTTGTCAAAGGACGTACCTCGGGCATGGTTCGAAACCTTCCAGCGTCGTTTATACGAGAGTGGCTTTACCCAGAGTTCTTATGATCCATCTCTCTTTCTCGGCCACACATCTACTGGTGTTACTGTGCTTCTCGTATATGTTGACGATATTATTATCACTGACACGGATGATCGTATGATAACATCTCTCCAAGCTTCTCTCAAAGATTCCTTCCGTATGAAGGATTTGGGCCCATTACATTATTTTTTGGGCTTAGAGGTGCATCAATCTCCAAAAGGTCTATTTGTTAATCAACACAAATACACATCAGATCTTATCGAGTTGGCTGACCTCCATGATTCTTCACCTGTTGATACCCCTGTCGAGGTAAATCTCAAGTTGAGTAAAGATGATGGCGATCTTCTTCCTGATCCTCATCCATACCGGCGTCTGGTGGGAAGTCTTGTCTATCTCACCATCACTAGACCTGACATATCCTATGCTGTTAATCTTGTGAGCCAGTTCATGACAGCCCCTCGACATCTTCATTTGACAGCTGTGAAGCGGATTATTCGCTATCTGCTGCGAACTGTCCCTCGTGGTCTATATTATCCAAAGGATAATCCTCTTCATCTGACCACTTATGCGGATGTTGACTGGGCAGGCTGTCAAGACACGCGCCGTTCTACTACTGGCTGGCGCATGTACCTTGGAAATTCTCTCATTTCCTGGAAATGCAAGAAACAAGAACGTGTGTCCAGATCTTCCACGGAAGCTGAATATCGGGCCATGTCTTCTGCTTGTTCTGAGATCTTATGGTTACAGGGACTTCTTTCGGAACTCGGGTTCGCTCCAACCTCTCCTACTCCCTTGCATGCCGATAATACTGAGGCTATCAGCATCACTGAAAATCCCGTCTTCCATGAACGCACCAAACATATCGAAGTTGACTGCCACTTTATTCGAGATGAATATAAGCGTGATGTCATTAGTCTACCTCATGTCTCTACAGAGTTTCAGTTTGCAGATATCTTCACGAAGGGGCTTCCTCGGCCTCGACATCAATTTCTTATCTCCAAATTGCTGCTTTATGACTCCCCAGCATCAATTTGAGGGGGGGGGGGGGGGGTGTCAATCCAAGCCCAATCTCAGCAGGCCAATCCATGCAGGCCCATCTATTTAGGTCCATTTATTGTATTGTACTTAGTCAAAGATATTACTTAGTTTGTGGCTACAGTTTAGGATCTCAGATTCTTAATTGATTGCAATTAACCCTTATATATATGAACATCAGTCGACCCTAAAAAGGGGTGACAATTAAACTCCATTTCTCTCTCTCTCTCTCTCTATTATGTCTGTCTCCTCTCTATAGAATGACATTCTGTACATGGATTCTACAACCACCCCAATATTGACCTTGCACCAGATATATGCTTCTCTCTGCTTCGAGTCGAGACCTGAAGCAAATAAACACAAAGCCTCTTTTCTTGCCACTAGGTTTATCAATTGGGTTGATATTATCGGCCAATTGCCCTGCCCTACTGAACATGGCATCAAGCTCTGGCTTGGATTTCTCATCATGAAGGTCAGAGACGAACAAAGTGATTGCTTTCTTCCTCAAGGATCCTTTGGCTTGCCGACTCTTTACCATTCGCCTTTCCATTCATCATGGAACTCCTTCCCAAGGATGAAAATAGCGGTCCGCCAAACCGCTACGAAGCGGGCGCTACGTAGCGTAGCAACGAAGCGGTGCGATTTGAAAAAAATTGCCAAAAAAATCTGAAAAAATTTCAGAAAATCCAAAAAATTGTAAAATGAAAGAAAATGTGGTTCTTTTGCAAAAGTAAGAAAAGGGGGCGTAGTGGTGCCCTCAATATATGAGGTCCTGTATCGCTATATAAATAGAAAATAATAGTAATGATTAGTTTTTTCACATGTATTCATGTTTCTTAGTCATGCTAACTTAGTAATGGAAAGCTCATAAAAGAAAAACTAGAACATGAAATAAAGGCATAAGAAGACTTAAAGAGTTAGGTCATTAGTGAACATTGAACAATCAAATGTCAAATTATCAATACTTCAACATTCAAGGTTCAAATTCAATAAAGTGAATGAACTATGACGTGATCAACAATCAACATTCAACACCAATTTAGAAATGACAAAGAGTAGAGAGTTAGTGAAGGAAATAGGAATACCTTAATCACCACCAACAAGAATGTCTACCAAGATTCAAGGTGCCATGGTTATCCTCATCCCCATCAGTGTTATCATTTCTATTGGCACCATATTGAATTTGATATTGATGAGCATTGGGATCCACAAATCCAAAGAAGCCAGCCGCATCATAGGAACTTGGAGGAGGTGGAGGTGGATATCTACCATATTGCGTTTCACCATAGTCACCATATGAGTAGAACCCTGAAGTTGAAGACTGTTCTTCTCCTTGTTCTTCTCCTTGTTCTTCTCCTTGTTGCACTTGACCATATGGAAAATACTGTGAGGGTCCTTGTCCACTGTAACTAGGGTTCCACGAATCAGTCCATGATGTCGCTTGTTGTCCTCCAACATCTCCACCCATATTTCCTTGCTATCACTACCTCCAGCACCAAGTGGTGAGTCTCTTCGGCGCCGTTGATAACCACGGCTTGGATCAAATCTTCCAGATGGTAACTCCTGTACTTCCTCTACAAGAACGACATCGTCTTCATCATGCTGATAGTATTCGCTAGTACCACCTGTCCCACTGTCTCCTCCTCCACCTCCTCCACCGGAACTAGTTTTCTCAGAAGATCCAATATGAGCAGGTTCTTTCCCACTCCTAGTCCCACTGGTACGTTCTCCTTGAGGTGGCTGATCTTCTGCAGGTGCCTCACTCATATCCTCATCTATCAACTCTTGAACCGTTCCTTGAAACCCTGGATCTGAATCTAGCAGTGGATCCTCTATCTCGGCTAGCCATTGGAGTAAGGGATCGTCCTCGCTGAATATGTGATCCAAATTAATAGGACAATAAGAAGGATCATACCTTACCTTTCTCTCCCTAGTTCTGTTTCTCAACTTTAGATTGTAATGACAATATACAAACTTGTTGAGTTTGTGCATGGTAAGCCGATTCCTTAGGTGTGGAGCACTCTCTCCATAATTCATCCACCAATCAGCTGAAATGCAAAAAATAAATAAAGAAAATTAGATATTCGTAACCCTCAAGTCCTTCTAATCAATTAAGATAAATAGATCAAGATTCAAGACTATTGGGTGGGGTCTTTTGTTCATAGTCATACCAGGTGGCATCCTTCCAATCGATCGTATCACAAGAGGGTCAGCAAAGGTTCCTCTCCTTTGTGTATAGATAGATATCTACAATGTGAAAATTAGTCAGTAAACCCCTACATGTATGTATGGCAATTGACACTTCCCAGCATAATTAAATTCTCTTAAGTAACCACCTACTCACCTCTTGTATGGCATCAATTTGATCATCTGGATTTAACAATCTCTTCAATACCTCCCGTAATCCTACCCTCAAGTCCGTATCTATTGCTTCGGTGTGTAGTTCGGCATTGCGGTAATAGATTTCGGGATTCAAAAAATAACCTACATTAAAATTATGTATAATGTACTGTGAGCAAACAAGATAATAAATACATTAGTTAGGAAATTTGTTTAAGTATCAAAGATATATATTAATTACCTGCAGCATGCAATGAATGGTGCAACTGATCGTTCCAACGGGCATCAATAATGTTTTTATATTTCTCGTAATATCTAACATTTTCCATAATGGCTTGCTTTGCCCGATCCATTGCTTCATATATAAAGCCCCTTGTCGGCTTGTCATCACCATCTACAAGCCTCAATACTTTAACTAAAGGCTCAAAAACCTTTAATACCTTCCTCACTTTCTTCCAAAATTTATTGTCCCTCATCAGGTTTGGGACTTCAAACTCCGGACCACTAGTTGCATTGCCCCATTTCGAACGAAGCCATTCTTCTAATGCAAACATCTGAATCAGCTCCGTTCTAAACCTTATAAGGCTTTCCATGGCCAGAAAATGGGTTGCAAACCTAGTCAATCCTGGACACAGCAAGGCATGGTTATTTGTGTATCTTTTCATCAAGCTTAACACCCATGAATGATCATATATAAATCTGTAATTCCTCTACATGCCTTGATCAATGAAGCCACTTTTGTCATCATTCCAATCTCTTATGGACTTCACAAAGACGGTCCCAACGACTGAATACACCAAAAAGTTTATTAATTGTGTTTGGGTGCCGCTGGTCCACCCGTCACACATGATGGTAACACCATTCTGTTGCCACATGGGCCTAAACTTTTCCACCTAAGCCTTTATTTTTGTATATTCTTCTTCAAGGTATTTAGTGCCTACATTATATACGGAGGGCGCCTGTATTCCACGCCCAGCTTCGGCGGCAACATCAAGAATGGTCTTGAAATATGGGGAATCTACTGCTGTAGGTGGTATGTTGTGAATTAGCCATTTTGCTGTGGCTTTGGCTAACCTATCTCTTGCAGCCTTCATTACCCCTTTCATAACACTCGATATTTTTGTTGTTTAGCTCCCTCTTTTCTATGTGCTAAAGGATCGAAAGGGGCTAGTAGAGATAATTTCTACATCAACATCCCGTTCCCTAGAAAAAGAAAAAAATTATATGTTGGAATGATCTATGGAAAACATAAATCTCAAATCTAGGAACCATTTTCAAAAAATTTGATCGGTATTCAAATATTAATATTTTTTTTCATAAAATAAAAAAATTCGAAAATAAAAAAAGGAAAAAAATAAATAAAAAGAAACCAATATATGTTGGAATGATCTATGGAAAACATAGATCTAACAATTAGAAGCTATTTTCAAGATGTTTCACGAGTTTTCCATAAGTAATAATGTATTTTCTTTTTAAATAACAAAAAATCCGAAAATTAAAAAAAGGAAAAAAAATTAAAAAAAAAACCAATATATGTTGGAATGATCTATGGAAAACATAGATCTAACAATTAGAAGCTATTTTCAAGATGTTTCACGAGTTTTCCATAAGTAATAATGTATTTTCTTTTTAAATAACAAAAAATCCAAAAATAAAAATAGGAAAAAATTAAAAAACAACCAATATATGTTGGAATGATCTATGGAAAACATAGATCTAACAATTAGAAGCTATTTTCAAGATGTTTCATGAGTTTTCCAAATTCCCATAATGTTTTTTTTTTTAAATAACATAAATCTAAAAATAAAATTAACATTATATATAAAAAAAAAACAAAAGATATGCATGCAAGATCAAAAGGAAGCATGGATCTACAATAAAACAAGACAATGATGCCATTATGTTGTGATTCATAGTAGTTAGAGAGTGATAATCTCAAAAGTTGAAAAAAAAATCACAAAGAAATGCATACCTTGATGACGAATCTTCTTTAGATTCCTTAGAATAGTTGAATCTCTTGATTTGGTAGCAAGAAATCTTGAGAAAATGGAATTGGGACTACTAAGGGCCAGTCAAAGAAGGTTGACAGCAGTGAAAATGGAGAAAATAGAGGAAGAGAGATGAAAAAAGTGGAAACAAGTGGGCCAAAAGTCGTCATGGGGGGTTTTTATAACCCCCCGCTACGTAGCGGCTCAACGGCCTATATTTACATCCTTGCTCCTTCCCACTTTGGAATAACACAATCTTTGTCAACTGATGCTGATGTGAACTCTGGGGAAGGTAACTGTAGGAACTTATAGTTGACCAAACTGTGATAATTAGAGAAGAGATCACAACCTCGAGGTGTGGGTTGAAGTCATGTTTCCACTTCCCAAACTGAGTGGGTTGACTGCAGCTGGGTCCTTCCTTCAATACTTGGATGTTCGCTGTAGGATCTTTTTTGGCGTCTCTCTTTTCTTTGAACAATTTGGGTCATCTGGAAAGAAAGGAATCAAACATGCTTTGAAGGAAAAGTTGTCACTGTTGAAGAAATCTTTTCAAAGTTGAGCGTTGCTCTCTGGGTCTCACCATTTCCCAAGTTTTGGGGTCTATCCACAGATTCCATTGTTCATAATTGGAGGGAGGTGGCCACCTTATAGCTTGCGCTGTATCTTTTCCAAGCCCTCGTTTTGTCTGTCCTAAAGGGCGGTGTTCTTTTATCTTTTCCTTTTTGTGTGGTGTTTGTAGCTTTTGGGGGTTCTTTCCCTCTTGATTTCAGTATAACCCTTTTGTACTGCTAATCTTTCTCTCAATACAAATTACCATTAAAAAAAAAAAAAAAAAGTCACGTTTCCACTTCCAATTTCTATTTATATCAGTTTATAAAAGATTATGGACGAGTTGAGTAGTCAGCCTACAAAATTGACCAAATATTACAAATTGTAGTCTCAGGAAGGTGAATATTGTAGGGGAGATACTCCTTCCCACTTTGGAGTAACACCAATTCAGATCTTTGTCAACTGATGCTGATGTGAACTCTGAGGAAGGTAACTGTAGGAACTTATATTTGACCAAACTGTGATAATTAGAGAAGAGATCACAACCTCGAGGTTGTGGGTTCAAGACATGTTTCCACTTCCCATTTCTATTTATATCAGTTTATACAAGATTATGGACAAGTTGAGTAGTCAGCCTACAAAATTGACCAAATATTACAAATTTTAGTCTCAGGAAGGTGAATATTGTAGGGGAGATTTGTTTATTTTCTTGAATACCCATGATTTGTTTAAAGGATGGTATTGCACTGCTTAAATTACTTTTATTTTAATAAATGACCTCTGATTTTCCTACTAACCTCTTTAACTATTTTAGGTCACTATGTTGTAATATGCGGCTATGATGCAGATACAGGAGAATTTGAGATAAGAGATCCAGCCAGTTCTAGGTATTATATCCTATTCTAATTGTGACAGTTATTGGAGTAAGAGAAGAGGAGTCCTGTACTGCGAACATTTTTTGCCGTTTTTACTTGGTAATGTAAACCCTAATTCTATGAAATTTTATGGCAGGCTTTCTCATGAATATTACTGCTTTCATTTTAATGGAAGCTGGGATTCATGTTATTATCTAACATCATCATCATCATCATAGCCTTATCCCTTCTATTTCGGGTCGGCTTTGTGAGTTCTACTTTTTCTACTCAACCCTATTTGTAGCCGTGTTTTCAGTCGCTCTAGAGTTCATAATGTCTTTTCTCACTATTCTATGAGGTATTTATTGGTGTCCCTCTCTTCCTAGTTCCTTCAAAGGTCGCCCTTCTAATACATCTTACAAGGGCATTATAAATAGTGCAATGTTGTTTTTTGGTCTTCTCTTTATTCGAGCTATCCATAAGTTCCATCTTATTTTTTTCCATACCTATTTCTATCCGTTCTTTTAACTCCACATGTCTCTCAACATTTGCATCTTTGCAACATGTATTTACGCTATTTGTTTGTTCATTGCTCATCATTCAGCTTCATGTAGCATAGTAAGCCTCACTGTTGTATTGTGAAAATACCTCTTCAATTGATGTGGTACTTGAAGAGTGCATAGCAATCTACTTGATTGTCTCCGCTCTGCCCTCCATATACTTACCTTGTTTTCTATATCCAATTTCGTCCTCTATTTTCTCAGTAGTTGCTCTCAGGTACCAAAATCCATCACACTATTGTGAAATTTTGAAGACATTTAGGTACTGCTTGGCAAGTCTACTTTCTGTGTCTATTTGACTTACTGATTAAAATAGATGTTTTGAGTGCTTTAGACGGTTTGACAAAGTTTACGTGGATGTTAGATTCAATCAACTTTAAGACCTTTTGCCTCCTTTTCAAATAGTAACCAAAAGGTAACTTTTTCAAATAGACGTGAATTTTTGACAAGTTGGCCCATATATTTTGTCATGTATTACTTTTACTTTATGAAGAAATTTCCTGCACCATACTGTAAGACAACTTCGCCCATGTAACTTTTCTAAAATGACAATTTTACTTTTTTTTTTAATTGAAAATAGATCTTATTTCAAACAGATGAGACCTGCCAAACAGGCCCTTAGTTTGACATGGTTCTTAGAATACCATACCTTATGATGTAATCATGTAGCTAAGTTTGTGAGATCCTCTTTTCTTCTCTTGAATCCTTTGGTTATTTAAACTATGACATCAAATTACTTTCTATTTTTACCAACTTTGTTTGTTTAAACTATGACATTAAATTATTCTCAATTGTTTAAACTAGTAAACTATTAGGGATGCATCTTTTTAATCAATTGTTACCTAATTAATGGTACCAGTACCCAATCAAGAGCACTAAAAAGGATATGTAAACTTCTCTTCTATCTAAACTTAGCCATGAGTTTTCCTGATATGAAATCGCTTCCTTAGTAGATCTAATTGGAAATTGGAATATAACCAAATTGGATCTTTATAACATTTGATTCTTGTCATAGGCATTGCTCTATTACGCTCTCCCAAGGTTTCATCATATAGATTCGTCTTGGAATGAAGTAAATTATTGGATTCCTTGTTCGTTCATACCCTTGCCCTAGATGGTCTTCATATTTGCACAGCTGTTGCAAGCTAAACTTTGACGTAAGTGCTATGGGCAATCTAGGCCCTGTTGGAGTTGGGGATATTCTCTATGACTGAAATTGTCACCCCCTGAAACCAGACTTCTGCAGCTATCCGACCTTGGGGAGCGCGATATGGGGTTAACTAAAAATTGTATTTCAACTTAGGATCTGCGTGTGTGAGAATGTCAAGTTTCCATCACAAGTGAGAATATTTTCGTGGAAGCTTATGTGGCGTTGCGACCTGGAGCCCGTGGCCATCGGATTCCGTGTCACACTTAACCGTTTAGCATAAAGCTTTCATACATGGCCCATAATCAGACTGGAATATAACACAAATAACAATAATATAGAGTTGACAGTAACATGATGTTTCATTTCCCCGATATATTCAAGTTACAATTTATAAAAGTGCATTAATTACAATCCCAAAAGAAAAGGCTAACAAAAGCCAGGCAATAACCAACTAAGCACAACTACTACCCCCAAAGGTGTAACGTAACTCCGGTGCCAAGCTCAACGTCTAAATGACATCGTTGGTAATACAAACCTGCAAAACCCATGGCTCAACAACCAGCTGCACGCACTCAAGCTTAGGACGAGGGACCTACTACCTAGAGCACCAAAGTGTAGTATATCAAACACGACGGTCTGGCAGGTGACTGAGATAGATAACACACATGATGGAAATATATTAATTCATTAACAAGTGATGAATCATGGCATTTCATTAAAAGCTGCAAGTATTTAAACAAGTGTAAAACAGGAAATCATGATAAATTGTGGTATTGAAATAAAAGGCTACGAGTAAGCATGACATGCATATAAATCGTGGTGTATATATATAAAAACATGCAATGACATAAATTGGGTAATAAACTGTATGAGAAAGCATGAACAGACTAATAGCATGATGAACTGGCATTTTGGCAACCACACAAAGCTATAGTCTCCATCACCAAAGTGACAGGAGCACGCAAGCGAGAATATCCTCAGTCACACGAGGTGACAAGAGCACACGAGATATACATAAATAACCCAATATAGCTGGGCATCATGGAAGAAACCATCTGCGGTTCCGGGAAATCATAACACGTAAGAAAACCGATCTGCAGATGGTACATTTAATTTAAGGACCCCAAGCCAGCTAATCAGACTGACGAGGTGGCCCAAGCTTAGTGGTGCCGACTCGAGAATCCATGAAAGCATATGCACACGATCCCCTCATATGAGGCGTCCTGAAAGGGAACTACTCCACAAGCTAGAATAAACACACCTATACAAGCAGGCACGATGAATAGTCCATACAAGGTACACGCTAAATGTCGGGACACGCAAAATCCTAAAACTGGTTATTTTTAGTAAAACGAGTAAAACCAGACAATAAAAGGAAAACGTGGTAAGACCGGGCGATAGAAGGAAAAATGGGTAAAACTGATAGGCCATGAATCAAACTGACATGAAAATGAAATCTAAGGTCGAGGGGCAGTCGGACAGCATTCCGGCAGGGAATAGGATGCCCAAATGGTAGAAAAAAGGGCATTTCGGATCCAGTGCTTGGGGGGTGGACACAATGCTATTGCACCTCTGCCAATCCCCATGGCACCCTAACCTAGGATCCTGTCATCCTAAGGAATCAAAGTAGCACGATGTGCGTCCTCGTCCCAAGGCATGGATTAGGGAAATTAGGGGTCAGAGTCTTACAGAATCGCAATGGTGATTAGAAGCTTCTCAGACTCTAAAGGTGGGCACAACGTAAATGTAGAGAATTGGTGCTAGCAATGCTAATCAGAGTCCAGGAAGTAGTTAACTAGATCTCAATCCCATAACAGTGGAAGGAGATCCATCATGTGCTATTAAGATGGGTTTCTTGTCATTGCACTACCTGATGGTGTCTTGAGTAATGATCTCACAGAACACACTCATCTCATTTCTCCATACCCTTAAAAGTGTAATGTGAAAGCTGACTTGCTAGCAAATTAAGTTAGTTGCTCTTTTTTTTTTTGTTGGGTGATCGATACCTTTGCCACTTGAGATTTCTATTCTCTATCCATTTCAACTTCCTGTGTGCCTGTTAACTTGCTTATAGTGGTTCTGGCAATTGGTCCTCTGACTTGTTGCAGTGCTTGTTGCAGCATTATTTCTTTGCCCAATAAATTCAGTTAGAATTCAGAAGGAAAAAAAAAATCAACGGCTCATAAATTTAATACCTTAAAAGTTTGGACAGTTTTAAACATTAGGTAAGTTCTTGAAAATGGGACCATGGTGCTTTCTCCATTTGTTTATCATCATCATCATCTTAGGTCTAGTTCTTTTAAGTGCCCTCAAATTTTAATTTCACCATCATCATGATTGAAGCTTTGGCCATCTATTTGGGTTTTGGAACCCTTGGTCTACTTTCGGAGTATGTATTGCCATATAGTTAGAGGTTTCAATATATTATTGACATGGGAAATTCTTCTAGGAAATATGAGAGAGTTTCCATGGAGTGTCTTGATGAAGCCCGGAAATCCTTTGGAACTGATGAGGACTTTCTTTTGGTAAGCTTGCAGCTAATGACATTTAAAATTTTGTTGCATTTCTTACAACCCTTTTGAGTAGTATTCTTGTACTGCCTTTCATTCTTAGTTATTTCTTATCTTGCATTTTGGTTTTTCATCATGGAAATAAATGCATACTTTACCTTATTGCTCGATTCCGTTTTGGGATTATAGAAGTTCCTCCTTTTTATTAGAAAATTTGAACAGAAATTTTTGTATTGGAAATTGAGAGAAAGGTGCCCAATATGGCGAGGAGCCAAATGCTGCTTTAGGTCTCTCCCATTAGACGCATTGCTTCTCGTTTTGTTTACTATCATGCCAAAACCTATACGCATGTTGTGGTTTCATGCCCATTCAGCTATCCACTCCTTTTTGCTTTTTCTCATGCTTTGATTCTGAAAGGTAGTTTACTGATTCACATGCTATTTGTGCTTATAATATTGGGAACCTGCAGTAGTCCCTTACTGGGAAATGTCAAAAGTGAATACTAATAAGAATGATGAGTCCATCTTTTTTGGCGCACACAATATAATTGAGTGAATTAGAACCGTTTTTGGGGTCCCTTGACTAGTTGCTGTTCCCATTTTGAGAATGAGATTCTCTTATAGATGATTCTGTTGTCATAAACGTTAGCAACCTGCTTATGGAAGATTGTTTCATGAATATCTGCTTATGGAGGGGATTGAAAGACTCAAGTGGGCCAACCTAGATATCTGATTTGACGGGTTTATAATACCTTTAAGCTCTTCATCTATGGTCCACAAGTTTAACGGGTTGATATAAAACAACAAAAACTGACCCTTAATCCAATATTCCAATCCATTCAGATCTGTGCAAAATCCATGGGATCAGTGACTATTGGGGGGGGGGGGGGGGGGGGGGGGGGGGGGGGGATGTGTGGTCCATTTGGATGGGTCATAAAGTGGGCCTGTAACGCCCTCAGCCCGATATCCCAAAATCTCGCATGGATACCGAGGCTCTATGTTGCATTGGGATTCGAGTCAACTGACTCGTGTATATTTATTCCCCAAGCAAGAGTTCCCATAGGATTTCACGTGTGAGGTGTCTAATAAACCATCACAAATAGGGGTATATTTTCTTTTTTGTTGGAACCCGTGTAACTCATTAACCTGTATATCGCATGCTAACAATAATTGGTATCCAACATTCATCCATATCATATTTAAACAAAGGATAAAGAGCATAAACAAGTTAAAGTTCTGAAGAAAAAAGTAGAATTAGTGGAAGTAGTTTAAGTTTTACAACACAACATCAGATAAAGTTAAATAAACATTTGGCCATCCAAGCCAACAAACAAGGGACCATATGTCAGACTCTCACGCGCAGCAGATGGATGTCTAGAAGACATCGTCAGGGTTCCACTCAGCTAGATGCTGAGGATTCTCTGTGACCTCAACCTCCACGGCATGGGGATCGGCATCGTCACCTGTAACGCCGAGTGTTGCATCGTTAGACACGACGGTCAAGAAATATAACAACTATAAATAACATGTATATATAAAATCGAATGAATATTAACTAATAAAAATCATAAGATGTCCAATAAAAGGAATCTAGGGATGATTATGTGTCAAAGCCAGCAAGAGGAAGAAAGGAGAAAACACTTTGTGAATTCGATGATCCCTTTGAGGGTCATGATGCTCCTTTATATAGAAATGTAGTTGCTATACATGCAACAGTGATTGTAGCAATCAACTAAATTACAGCCATTCTAATCTAATTATAATCTAATCATGTATCCTAATAAGGCAAAGATAAAAGTTACATAGTTGTACACACGTGAGATGATTTGTCCCACAAGTTGGGCTTTATTTGTCATGAGTTGTGACCCACTAACCCATTAAGCACTAACCCATTTGACATCCCCCCTCAAATTGATGCGGGTGAATCCACGAGCATCAATTTGCCAACTAAGAATTGGTGCCGTGGCCAAGGAAGTCCCTTGGTGTAGATATCTGCAATTTGAAGTCCGGTAGGAACGTGAGGAAGAGCAATTGCTTCACGTACAAATTCATCACGTATGTATTGACAAGCCACTTCAATATGCTTTGTGCGTTCATGGAAGACAGGATTTTTAGTAATCCGTATGGCACTGGTATTGTCGGCATAGAGAGGTGTAGGGCTAGATTGTGGAAATCCAAGCTCAGAAAGGAGACCCCGAAGCCAGACAATTTCAAAGGTGGCCGCCGACATAGCACGATATTCTGCTTCTGTGGATGATTTGGAGACTTTATCTTGTTTCTTACACTTCCAGGAAATTAACGAGTCTCCTAGGAACATGCACCAACCCGTGGCAGACCGTCGACTATCAGGGCAACTAGCCCAGTCAGAATCGGAGTAAGCAACGAGAGAAGTCGAATTGCCCACAAGAAAGAAAAGGCCACGAGATGGTGTATGAAGAACATATCGAAGAATGCGCCGAACAGCAACGAGGTGGAGATGGCGTGGTTGTGTCATGAACTGACTAACCAGATTCACCGCATATGAGATATTGGGCCGAGTGATAGTCAAGTAGATCAAGCTGCCGACTAAACGGCGATACATTGTGGCATCAGGAAGAAGATCACCCGTATCGTGTGTGAGCTGGAGATTGGCCTCAACAGGTGTATCTACAGGAGTTGAGTTTTGAAGACCAGCCGTCTCAATTAGATCCATAGCATATTTGTGTCGATCAAGGATATGACCTTTCTCTGACTGATGAACCTCAAGGCCTAAAAAGTATGTGAGTGGCCCTAAATCTTTCATATGAAAAGATTCATTTAAGGATGCCTGTAAATGGGTGATCATGACAATCTGTCCCAGATATGATGATATCATCCACGTACACCATGAGGACAGTAATCCCATTTGAGGAGCGATGAAGGAACATAGAAGGATCCGAGGCACTTTGAGAGAATTGTAGACGAATGAGAGCATCCTTAAATTTCTCAAACCAAGCGCGCGGAGCTTGCTTAAGACCATATAGAGAGCGTCGTAAGCGCACGCAGTCTCCTACCGAGACACCCGTAATGCCTTGGGGAAGTCGCATATAGACTTCATCCTTGAGATCACCATGAAGGAAGGCATTCTTGACATCAAATTGGTAAAGAGGCCATGAGTGAGAAGCAGCAAGGGCAAGAACAGTACGAATTGTTGTCATTTTTGCAACTGGAGCACCTTTTCTTCATAGTCGATGTCATATTCCTGTCGATTTCCCAGTGCGACTAACCATGCTTTATAACGATCCAATGAGCCATCAGCCTTAACTTTGACTGAAAAAAACCCATTTGCAGCCAATAGGTTTTGCATATGAGGGACATGGAACAATATCCCAAGTATGATTCTCCTGCAATGCAGCTAATTTTTCGTGCATAGCTTTTTGCCAACAGTCATGCTTCACCGCCTGTAAGTAAGAAGAAGGAATAGCAATGGAGGAGAGGGTAGCAAGCAAGGATGTGTGAGTGAACCCATATTTTTATGGAGGTGGAGATGAAGCATCAGGTGATGAAGCGGGGCAAGATCATGTGCCGGCGAGGGATCCGGAGGGGGAAGCAATAGTGGAACATCCTTATGACGACGACATTCATAAACAATGAGTGGAGAAGAGATTATGTCAGAAAAATCTGGTAGATGAGAAAAAAAAGGTAAATCTGAGGAATGGGTAGAGAAAAAAAGTTGATTTTTAAAAAATGTGACATTTCGAGAAATGCGAAGGCGGTTGACCACAGGATCATAGCATATATACCCCTTTTGGTGAGATGCGTAGCCAAGGAACGCACATTGGGCGGCTTGAGCAGTTAATTTGGTACGTTCAGTAGGAGGAAGATAAACAAAAAAAAACACATCCAAAAATGCGCATGTGGGTATAAGTAGGATCTTTATGAAAGAGACGAAAATATGGTGTTTGATTGTTAAGGCGATGGGATGGAAAGCGATTGATTAAGTGAACCGCAGTGGCTAAAGCTTCGGGCCAAAATCTCGCGGGAACTGATGATTCTAAGAGAAGAGAACGAACGGTATCGAGGAGAATGTCTGTTTTTTCGTTTTGCAACTCCGTTCTGTTGAGGAGTGTAAGGGCACGATCACTGCGATAAAATCCCATGTTTTTACAAATAAGTTTGAAACTGATGGGACATATATTCCCCTCCGGAATCAGATCGGAGAACTTTTGTGCGAGTAGAAAATTGATTTTCAACATACGCCATAAATTTTTGAAAAGCATCAAAGACTTCAGATTTAGAGTGCAAAAAATAAACCCATGTGAATCTACTTATGATCATCAATAAATGTGACAATATTTGAAATGTGTATGAGAGATTATTACAAGAGTAATCCCCCATACGTCACTATGAATAATGTCAAAGCAATTGAAAGCCATAGTAGATTTGGATGAAAAAGGAAGAACTTTGCTTTTTCCAAGTTTGCAAACAAAACACTCATTAGAAATATGACTAAACGATATTTTATTTTTATTAATACACCCAGTGTTCAACATCAAAGATAAAAATTTGAATGAGGATTGCCTAATGTATTATGCCAAAGCCTCCAGACATCTTAAGGAGAAAAACAAGAAAAAGTGGAAATCTGTTTATTCTAATAGAAAGGCATAACAAGAGGAAACAGGCGTCCACTCTTAGGCCCCTTCACGATCACCGTCCCCGACTCTTGATCCTGCACAACACAACCAGAGTGAGAAAAAGAAACATTACAATTATCATCAACCAGTTGTCCAACAGACAGAAGATTTGTAGTTAGATGAGGAGATAGAAAGACATTTGTGAGAGGTAATGAATGAATGATATCACCAGTAGCGGTAATAGGAAGCTTTTGACCATCAGCAGTATGGACTTGCAAAGTGCCATTGTATGGTTGCAGGTTAAAGAGATGAGTGGTGGAGGAGGTCATGTGATTAGAAGCTCCAGAATCAATAAACCATATGGAGGAAGAGGATTTGCGGTTACCTGAAATGCCAAGTGCAGAGAATGCATTTATTATCATTTGTTGAATAAGCTTAGGAGTGATCTGAGGAGCAGTAGTGGAGGCAAGGAGGAGGCGAAGGCATGACCGGTGCTGAAGGACTATCACAGGAAGTAGTAGCATCTGCAGTGTTGACATGATATGCTCGTGGAGTGCGATTTTGTGGCCACCTTTTGCAATCATTAATAACATGACCATTTGATTTGCAGTAATTACATGTGAAGCATATTGTCCATAACTCTTACAGCCTAAGCATTGGATTTTGTTGAGATCTCTTGTAGGGGTTTGTCCTTTAGCAGCAGAAGTAGTATGATGAATGATCCCTCCCGGGCCGTGAGAGACACCAGGGGTGTAACTGGCAGCATATGCGACATCAGAAGAGTTCCCTGAGGATTGTTGCTTTAAAACATGCTGAGTGAGCTAACTTTGTTCCTCTCGCAAGAGTTCATTAAGACACTCATTCAGGGATGGAGAAGGAACTCTGCTCATCAGATTGGAACGAATGATCTCATATTCAGATCTCAATTTCATGAGGAACTGATCTTTATGAGAAGTGGCCTGTAATTTTTGAATCTCAGAAAGAGCTGCCTCAGATACATTGAGGTATTTGATTTCATCATATTCTGCCCATAAATTGAGAAAACCCATATAATAGTCCTGGAAGGAAGAGGTGCCTTGGGAATACTGAGCAATTTCCTGTTCAAGTTGGTATTGACGAGCAGAGTTCCTTTGGTGATACACTTGTTTCAGATATTCCCACATCTCCTTGGAGGTCTTGTACGGTTTGAGGTTCATGATATGTTGTGATTCAACAGAACCAAGAATCCAAGTTTTTATCTTGGCATCCTTTGTATTCCAAGAGAGTATTTTTTTCTCATCTTAGGGCGCTGATCCCATCCTGAAACAAGTTCCCACATTTCCTTTCCTTCAAGATATACTTGAAATTGATAGGACCAGGAAGTATAATTCTTTCCATTAAATTTGATCAATTTAATTTCATGTTTTTCCATTTCAGTAATCTATCAAAGAAGAAAAACAGCCCTCAGATCAGAAATTATCCAACAGCAAACAGCGCATAAAATGTGCAACAGCAAACAGCACAATGTACTCCTCAGATCAGAAATCAATAGTAACTAACGGCTGGTGAAGCATCCAACAGCAAATAGCACAAAAAAAGTGCCTGTTTTGTCAATAAAACAGTCCAGCCGAACTGAAATTTGGAGGCAGGATCCCTGCGTGGGGCCCACAGATTGATCTGATTGAGAATCAGATTAGAGGCTAGAGACCAGTATCAATTTCCCTTTCCAGCAATACAACTCTTAAAAAAATGCAATTTTTCCAAAAAAAATGACCCAGGCGTTGTTTTGGCAGATAGAATGAAGAACATCAGGTAAAAGATTGAATGTATGATCAATCAGAGATCATAGGGTGATAAAGAAGCAAAATTCGCACCAAACAAGGCAGATTGCTCACCAAAACAATCTAGATCCAAAAAACTGGACGGCTGTGATGAAAAGATACCGCAGAAACTGGATTTCTCTAGAAGGGGTAGAAAGCCTACCTCTGTGATGCCAAAAATCCTCAAAAAATGTCCATAAATACCAGAAGAAACAGGCGACCAGGCTGGTTGCAATCTCAAGAACAGTGGTAGCTGATCGGGGGGGGGGGGGGCGTGTATGATCACACCTTGATCAGACCGATAGATGAAGGTTTCTTGAGTAGAGAAGATACTAGACGACTTCCAATGCTTGGAAGATGGAGGAGATCACTCAGAAAACTCTGTATAGAGTTGTGTTTGCTCAGTGCTCTGATACCATGTCAAAGCCAGCAAGAGGAAGAAAGGAGAAAACACTTTGTGAATTCGATGATCCCTTTGAGGGTCACAATGCTCCTTTATATAGAAATATAGTTGCTATACATGTTACAGTGATTGTAGCAATCAACTAAATTACAGCCATTCTAATCTAATTCTAATCTAATCATATCTCCTAATAAGGCAATGTTAAAAGTTACATAGCTGTACACATGTGAGATGATTTGTCCCACAAGTTGGGCTTTATTTGTCATGGGCTGTGACCCACTGACCCATTAAGCACTAACCCATTTGACATCCATTTGACATTATGCGTGAATTAACATGAGACAATGATGAATCATACTAGACATTGACTAACAATATACACTAGCAAAGTGGCACATCCACGTTAGTTATATTCTTTCAAATTGACTATTAAGCATGGCCTAAGTGAGAGCTTGAACATACATGAAAGGACATGATGGTACCACTAGGAGGCATAGGCCCCACAAAACTCCATCATAGACCTGGAGCACCGGTAAGCTCCCTTAACATAACCTAGACTGCAGCTAGTCCATAATATAATACTAAATCCACACTCAACCGGGTCCAACTGCGATAGGATCGAAGTTGAGTGGTGCCAACACAAGGAGTGACGTGTACAAAATATAGAACATGAAACATGAACACAAGGAGAAGTCTTGACGAGACATATATATGTGGACATAATGAATATAAAGAAATACATGAAACATGGTGCATAGCAAGAGACATGATAGAAAACCTGGCAAATATGTGAGCCATAAGGCAAGTCATGCGAATACCTGTAAACGTAGGGCAAATGCATGCATAATGGATTATATAACGAGTAATGGATGGATTACAATCCCATCCTAGGGTTTTGGAATGCCCGTTGACATCACTATCGAACTCTGTGTAGTCCTGGGGCCTCCGATGTCTCCAGGCTACCTTAACCCTAGCGTTACTTGAGTTCATGGACATCGAATTGCCTTAGGCCAACACCTTTGCCTTCGTACGTATGATTACCAAATTTCGGGCATCCTTGTAGGTGTTTGTCAACTCAAACATCATCTACATAGTTTTGGGGATCCATTAGGCTTTGTTTAGAGTCCAAGGGTTGCATCACTGAGGTCCAAGACTAGACCCAAAAACCAACTAAAATCCTAGGTTTCCGCGGTTGCTCCACGGTTGACTGTGAGGTCTCACGGTTACTCCACGGTCAGCTCGTGATTGACCGCAGGGTCTTCACTGTTAGCCGCCGGTTAACCGCAGTTCAATTCCTGAAAGTGTTAGGTTTTGGATAGGTGACCGCATGACTCATTTGAGTTCTTCGGTGACCTCATGGTCAAGGATGAAAATAGCGGCTACGCCCGCCGCCAAACTGCTATATAGTGTAGCGGGGCTATGTAGCGGCTAGTGGTGCGATTTGAAAAAATCACCAAAAAAATCTGAAAAAATTTCAAAAAATCCAGAAAATTGTAAAATGAAAGAAAATGTGGTTCTTTTGCAAAAGTAAGAAAGAAAAGGGGGCGTAGCGGTGCCCTCAATATATGAGGTCCTGTATCGCTGTATAAATAAAAAATAAACACATGTATTCATGTTTCTTAGTGATGCTAACTTAGAAAGTAATGGAAAGCTCATAAGAAAAAACTAGAACATGAATAAAGGCGTAAGAAGACCTAAGAGTTAGGGCATTAGTGAACATTGAACAATCATCAACATTCAAGGTTCAAATTCAATAAAGTGAATGAACTATGAAGTGATCAACAATCAACATTCGACACCAATTTAGAAATGACAGAGTAGAGAGTTCGTGAAGGAAATAGGAATACCTTAATCACCACCAAAAGGAATGTCTACCAAGATTCAAGGCGCCATGGTTATCCTCATCCCCATCAGTGTTATCATTTATATTGGCACCATATTGAATTTGATATTGATGAGCATTGGAATCCACAAATCCAAAGAAGCCAGCCGCATCATAAGAACTTGGAGGAGGTGGAGGTGGATATCTACCATATTGTGTTTCACCAGTCACCATATGAGTAGAACCCTGAAGCTGAAACTGTTCTTCTCCTTGTTGCACTTGACCATATGGAAAATATTGTGAGGGTCCTTGTCCACTGTAACTAGGGTTCCACGAATCAGTCCATGATGCCGCTTGTTGTCCTCCAACATTTCCACCCATATTTCCTTACTCATTACTGTAATAAACCATATACCAACCCAAAAGCTTAAGCTCATAGGTGGAAAGCCCAAGCTGGTATATATGAAGCCTTGCCAAGGACATTACTTAGGCGATGTGGGATATGGGGCTTTACTTTACCAACACTCCCCCTCACGTGCAGGCCCAACAGATTTCATGGATGGGCCTGCCACGTGGGCTACACGAGAACGACGGGATCGGAACCCGCTCTAATACCATGTATAACGGCAATGATCATCTATAAAGGTAACATAATATTTATATCCAAGTCGACTCAAGTTAGGGGCAATCCCCCCGACATCCGTGTGAACAACATCAAATGTGTCATCAGTTCGTGAATAATGAATAGGGAATGGTAACACATGACTTTTGCTTAAACAACAAGATTCACATTTCGATTTTGAAAAATGAGAAACCATGGAACTAGACATAGATTTATTCAAATATCCAAGTTTAAACAAAGACGACAAATTTGCATTATTCAAATGACCAAGGCGTTTATGCCAAATGGTCCACGCATTATTTAAAAGACTACTATATGAGGTAAGAAATGATTGTTGTCCCATGTCCAAGAGAAACAACCTACCATGCTTACTCCCCATCCCGATCACCTTCCCAGTTTGCCAGTCCTGTATGACACAACTAGAAGGAGAAAAATTAACTAGATAACCAGATTCAACAAGTTGGCCAACGGAAATAAGATTTGCAGCTAAATTGGGGACAAAATTAACATTAGGCAAGGTAAGAGTACCAATGGTTATATTGCCCATACCAGAAATTGGTAATTGATCACCATTTGCAGTGGTGATGGAGTCATGGCCATGGTAAGGTTTATGGTTGTGCAAATTTTGGACCACAGAAGTCGTGTGGTTGGAGGCTCCTAAGTCTAGGAACCATGAGGTGGGTGTGACAGAAATAAGTGGGGAGGTAGATGAGTGAAATGCAGGCAAAGCAATAGGAGAAGAGGACAGACCGTTAATACCCATAGAGGTAAATGCAGATGCTACAGATGAATTAATCAAGTCTCAAATTTGAGCTGTTGTCAATGTCATGGAACCAGTGTCAGAAGATGCTGAGGCAAGTGAAGTTGTATTCTTAGCCTGAAGTGTAGTAGTGTTGCGCAGTCGTGTCTGATCAGGTTTCTTGTTAGGCCTTCTTGAGCAGTTGGAGAGAACATGTCCATTACGTTTGCAATAATTGCAAAATAATCTCTGCCGGTAGTCCCGTGCAACATGTCCATACCTTTTACATTCAAAACATTGTGGTTTCTGACCACGAGCAGTTAGAAAGGTTGTCTCATCCGTCTGAGATGGTCCTGATTATGCAAGAAAGACCTTTGATTCTTCAGGAAGGGAAGAATGGGAAGAAAGACGAGTTTCTTCGCGAAGGACCTCTTGAACACATGTATCCAGATCAGGAGAGTTTTCCCGATTCATGAGGGCTGCTCCTACTGGTGCAAATTCTGCAACGAGATTCATCAGGAATTGACTGACATGAAGTTCTTCCTGAAGTTTGAGAACCTGAGGAAGGAATGCTGCGTAGATAGACTGCAGGAGCATCTGGTCCCTTTCAGTCCATAGGGTTAGAAACCCATTGTAGTATTCCTGATCATTCTTGTCATTTTGGCAGTATTTGGCCATTTATGTGTCAAGATGGAATCTTCGGGCTTTATTTTGCTGATATATTTTTTTCATGTGTGTCCACATATCAGAAGCTTTCGTAAAAGCTTGTAGTGCCATTGTGAAGGAGGGATCAACGGAGTTGAGAATCCAAGTCACAACCTTAGCATTTCGTTCATTCCAAGTGGCAATTGTTTTATCATCTGTGCCGTTAGGATCAGCAGCTGGTTTGATAGTTGTCCCATCTAAATACCCATATATCCCTTATCCTTCAATGAAGTTCTTAAGGTGAAATGCCCAAGACATATAATTGGTACCATTAAATTTAACAGAAATAACATCAACCTTTTCCATTTGATTTAAGAAAATGATTTCTAAGAAGGGAGATGGGCAGCGGCACTATTTTTAGAAAAAAAAAAAAAACTGAAAAATGGACCTCTGGACGTCCAAGAAATTTGAAGTAGGAAAGATGTCTGCTACCTATAGCAATATTTTTTCTTCAATCAGCCTTCCAGCCTATTTCTCTAACTTTTGATCCAAGAATGGTTGGATTCCAATGGTTGGATCTGAATATCTAGCCTTAAAACAGAAACAGTTCCTATAAACTGGCAAACTAGAGAAGCAGGCAAGACTGACCTGTTTGAGATAATCAAAATCTCAGAAAAATGCTTAATATTCCCAGGAATAATGGTCGACCAGTTTGGTGTTGATTTCTGTAGATTCTATAATCTGGAGGTGGGGCCTACTTTGAGATCTGATGGTTGGATGATTGTCGATAGTAGAGAGAGTTATAGAAAAATTGATCTGCTGCTTTGTTTGATGCTGCTGAGAGCAAAAAATCTGATCTGCTGCTTTCAATGATGCAAGGATACTGCTGCTGTAAAATCCTTCTTTGCTATGATGCAAAGATTAAAGAAACAGCGAGGATTTGTCTATCCTTCTCTGTTGATTGCAAGACGACAGAAAGATAGCTCTGATACCATATAATAAACCATATACCAATCCAAAAGCTTAAGCTCATAGGTGGAAGGCCCAAACAGGTATATATGAAGCCTTGCCAAGGACATTACTTAGGCGATGTGGGATATGGGGCTTTACTTTACCAACAATTACTACCTCCAGCCCCAGGTGGTAAGTCTCTTCGGCGCCATTGATAACGGCTTGGATCAAATCTTTCAGATGGTAACTCTTGTACTTCCTCTACAGGAACGACATCATCTTCATCATGTTGATAGTATTCTCTAGTACCACCTGTCCCACTGTCTCCTCCTCCATCTCCTCCACCGTGGCTACTTGAAGAGACGGTGGTGGAACTAGCTTTCTCAGAATATCCAATATGAGCAGGTCCTTTCCCACTCCTCCTAGTCCCACTGGTACGTTCTCCTTGAGGTGGCTGATCTTCTGCAGGTGCCTCACTCATATCCTCATCTATCAACTCTTGAACCGTTCCTTGAAACCCCGGATCTGAATCTAGCAGTGGATCCTCTATCTCGGCTAGCCATAGGAGTAAGGGATCGTCCTCGCTGAATATGTGATCCAAATTAATAGGACAATAAGCAGGATCATCACTTACCTTTCTCTCCGTAGTTTTGTTTCTCAACTTTAGATTGTAATGACAATATACAAGCTTGTTGAGTTTGTGAATGGTAAGCCGATTCCTGGCCTTCGTGTGGATCAAGGAGAAAGTGCTCCAATTTCTCTCACAGTTGGAAAATGTTGTAGTTTGACTAAGGATGCGAACAGCCGCTCTCCTTAGATGTGGAGCACTCTCTCCATAATTCATTCACCAATCAGTTGAAATGCAAAAAATAAGTAAAGAAAATTAGATATTCGTAACCCTCAAGTCCTTCTAATCAATTAAGATAAATATATCAAGATTCAAGACTATTGGGTGGGGTCTTTTGTTCATAGTCATACCAGGTGGCATCCTTCCAATCGATCGTATCACAAGAGGGTCAGCAAAGGTTCCTCTCCTTTGTGTATAGATAGATATCTACAATGTGAAAATTAGAAATAAGTCAGTATGTATTGCAATTGACACTTCCCAGTATAATTAAATTCTCTTAAGAAACCGCCTACTCACCTCTTATATGGCATCAATTTGATCATCTGGATTTAACAATCTCTTCAATACCTCCCGTAATCCTACCCTCAAGTCCGTATCTATTGCTTCGGTGTGTAGTTCGGCATTGCGGTAATAGATTTCGGGATTCAAAAAATAACCTACATTAAAATTATGTATAATGTACTGTGAGCAAACAAGATAATAAATACATTAGTTAGGAAATTTGTTTAAGTATCAAAGATATATATTAATTACCTGCAGCATGCAATGAATGGTGCAACTGATCGTTCCAACGGGCATCAATAATGTTTTTATATTTCTCGTAATATCTAACATTTTCCATAATGGCTTGCTTTGCCCGATCCATTGCTTCATATATAAAGCCCCTTGTCGGCTTGTCATCACCATCTACAAGCCTCAATACTTTAACTAAAGGCTCAAAAACCTTTAATACCTTCCTCACTTTCTTCCAAAATTTATTGTCCCTCATCAGGTTTGGGACTTCAAACTCCGGACCACTAGTTGCATTGCCCCATTTCGAACGAAGCATTCTTCTGATGCAAACATCTGAATCAGCTCCGTTCTAAACCTTACAAGGCTTTCCATGGCCAGAAAATGGGTTGCAAACCTAGTCAATTCTGGACACAGCAAGGCATGGTTATTTGTGTATCTTTTCATCAAGCTTAACACCCATGAATGATCATATATAAATCTGTAATTCCTCTACATGCCTTGATCAATGAAGCCACTTTTGTCATCATTCCAATCTCTTCCAAGATGAGATCTATGCAGTGTGCTGCACATGGGGTCCAAAAAAAAATGGGTCCTCTTCTCCATTAACTTCTTACCTGCTGCCTTGAAATTGGCGCCATTATCTGTAACAATCTGTACAATATGCTCCTCTCCCACACTCTCTACAACTTTATCCATAAGAGTGTATATATGTGGCTGGTAATCTATGTTCAGTTGCATCAATGGACTTCACAAAGACGGTCCCAGCGACTGAATACACCAAAAAGTTTATTAATTGTGTTTGGGTGCCGCTAGTCCACCCGTCACACATGATGGTAACACCATTCTGTTGCCACATTGGCCTAAACTTTTCCACCCAAGCCTTTATTTATGAATATTCTTCTTCAAGGTATTTAGTGCCCACATCATATACGGAGGGCGCCTAAATACCCCGCCCAGCTTCGGCGGCAACATCAAGAGTAGTCTGGAAATATGGAGAATCTACTACTGTAGGTGGTATGTTCTTGTGAATTAGCCATTTTGTTGTAGCTTTGGCTAACCTATCTCTAGCAGTCTTCATTACCCCTTTCACAACACTCGACATTTTTGGTTGTTTAGCTCCCTCTTTTCTATGTGCTAGAGGATCAACAGGGGGAGGAAGTGTTCTTCTAGTAGAGAGATAATTTCTACATCAACATCCCGTTCTTGGGTGCTAAATGCCCTACGCATGCCCCCCGCAATGCCCTTTCCCCTGCTTAGCACAGTAGATGAGCCCCTTGCATCATAATATTTGCTTCCAGCGAATGCACGACGTTCATGTTCTTCTTGTTGACTCGTGATGGACTCTCGGCATGCAGCCACCATCTGTGCATCTTCCTCATCAAAGAATTCATCCCCAAAAACGTCATAACGGGCAGCATCAACATCTTGCTTCCTCTTTTCTTTTATCTTTACTTTTCTAGCTTTGTTTTGGCCAACCAAAGCTTTCATTTGTTCCTTGAGTTCCCTTGGCAGAAATGTGGCCCAAGTGGTGCTTAAATCTTGTAATGCCTCCATTGGTCACTTTCCCACAAAACTTGCATTTGATTTTCAATCTGTTATTCTCAACTGCCTCACCAAAGCTCCATGCGGGATCAATATCACGAGGCATTTTAAGTTATCAATTGGTAAACACAAATACACAATAGAAGGCTGAATACCTGGCTATAAATATGAACAAGTAGTATGTTAAAAATTAAAAAAACAAAGAAACATGTTAGAGGAAACATATATCTAACGCTTAGGAATCATTCTCTTGACATTTAATTGGTATTTCATACCTTAAATTATAAAATTTTTTCAAAAATTTAAAAAGTCCGAAAATAAGTAAATAAAATAGAATTAGGAGAAGACAAAGATAAGTTGGATTGATCTATGCCAAACATAGATATAACATTTAGGAGCATTTTTCAATACATTTGATTGGCATTCCATTACTAAAAATATTTTTTTTTCCAAAAAATAACAAAAATTCGAAATTAAAAGATTAAACAAGTAAAAAAACAAGCAATATATGTTGGAATGATCTATGGAAAACATAAATCTCAAATCTAGGAACCATTTTCAAGACATTTGATTGGTATTCAAATATTAAATTTTTTTTTCATAAAATAAAAAAATCCGAAAATAAAAAAAGGAAAAAATAAATAAAAAGCAACCAATATATGTTGTAATGATCTATGGAAAACATAGATCTAACAATTAGAAGTTATTTTCAAGATGTTTCATGAGTTTTCCATAAGTAATAATGTATTTTCTTTTTAAAAAACAAAAAATCCAAAAATTAAAAAAGGAAAAAATTAAAAAACAACCAATATATGTTGGAATGATCTATATAAAATATAGATCTAACAATTAGAGGCTATTTTCAAGATGTTTCATGAGTTTTCCAAATTTCCATAATGTTTTTTTTTTAAATAACATAAATCCGAAAATAAAATTAACAGTATATATATAAAAAAAAAAAAAAAACAAAAGATATGCATGCAAGATCAAAATGAAGCATGGATCTACAATAAAACAAGACAATGATGCCATTATGTTGTGATTCAAAGTAGTTAGAGTGATAATCTCAAAAGTTGAAAAAAAAAATCACAAAGAAATGCATACCTAGATGACGAATCTTCTTTAGATTCCTTAGAATAGTTGAATCTCTTGATTTGGTAGCAAGAAATCTTGAGAAAATGGAGTTGGGACCACTAGGGGGCAGTTAAAGAAGGTTCACAGCTGTGAAAATGGAGAAAAGAAAGGGAGAGAGATGAAAAAAGCGGAAACAGGTGGGCCAAAAGTCGTCATGGGGGGTTTTTATAACCTCCCACTACGTATCGGCCACTACGCAAGTGCGACGGCCGCCACGGTGCGGCCGAAATATCGGCGTAGCGGCCGATATTTACATCCTTGCTCATGGTTGGCTCACGGTTAACCGTGTTGGAATTCACGGCTAGCCGCGGACTAACTACTGTTCAAAATCTCGAAAAAGTCAGATTCTGGAAAGCTAATCGTGGGTTTTGTCCTGGCTCCGCAGTTGACCGCAAAAGTTCCACGGTCGATCGTGAGCTTCACAAATGTAGAACCTCGAACCTGAAACTGAACGTTCCCCACTCCATTCAAGCTTAAGCAAAACCACTTTACATGCATACTTGGAGCCTCCAAAACTCATTTAAACTATCAATTCGTATACATTCAAAGATTCTCAATCCCATTCAACAAAATTAATAGGAACCATATCCTAAGCTTAAAAGGGGGAATCCAACATAAAAATCATGTTTGGAATCATCCATAAGCACACATGCATGAATTTATGGATGTTTAACTTGCCTCAACCGATGCTTAGCTGAAATCCAACGAATCCAAGCTATTCCTAGTTCAAACAAGAACTCTCCAAAGCTCCTACAATGTAAATGAGCGCACATAGGTTCAAGGGAGTGTGCATGCAACCATTTGAGCTTCCTCTAGCTGATCCTAAGCAAGGAAAAAATGGATTTTGGAGGGGAAGCTTGCCAATGGTGTGAATGAAGATGCAATGGAAGAAAAGAGAGCTTGAATAAGACTGACATTCAGAGGCATTTTAGAAAGAATGCTAGAACGATAGAGGAAGAGTCTTGTGAAAATATTCTCATTCGATGTATTGTCTTCTTGGATTTCTCTTCTTTATTTAGACTTTACATTGCCTAAGTTTAGGTTACAAATCACTACAAATCATGGAATCAAGACCTAATTAGATCTCTAAAAATGGAAGGACATCCTAGCATATACGCAAGTTATCTTTCTGACTAGATCCCATATATACAAGTGGGTTGTGCCTATTATCATACAAGTGGGCTGGGTCTATTATCATACAAGTTTACACTTTAACACCCCCCCTCAAATTGATGCGGAGAATCAACCAGCAACAATTTGCGAACCAAGAATTCATGCCGCGGCCGTGGAAGACCCTTGGTAAAGATATCAGCAAGCTGGAACTCAGTGGAAATATGAGGAAGAGAAATGACTTTGTGATAATACTCATCCCGAATGAAGTGACAGTCCACTTATGTTAGATATCGCGATCACTGAGAGGGGGGGGTGAATCAGTAATTCCTTAAAAACAGGTCCAATTTAACAACAAAAGCAAATCAAATCACACAAGGACACCAGATTTAACGTGGTTCACCGAAAGGCTACGTCCACGGTTCAAAGACTGTCCGAACACCAATCCGGAACAGATCTGAATCTATTTAGTCGCACCAACGACAAAGAGCACCAACCCTTAGTTTCAGATAGCACCAACTATCTAGGAAGCACCGACTCCCTTTACAATTTATCTGCACCAACAGATAGGATCACCAAACCCCAGACACCAAGCACCAACTTGATGTTCTACAGAATAAGAGTAGAAACCTTTTTCTACAGCCCTTCCCCTCTACAATCTCTCTCTCTCAATCTCTTACAAATTGAAATTAAAGCATAAACAGAGAGACACTTATCTTATGGACGAAACATCATCTTCAAGAGCACATCCTCGTCCACACTTGCTGTAGAAACTTGTAACAAGATAGCACACAGCAACAGCACTCTCTTCTCTCCAAAACTCTCTCTTTCTTCTCTTTCTCTTCTCTTCTTTCTCTCTTCTTGTCTTGTTAAAAACGAACCAAACATGCCTTTATATAGGTTATAGTAACCCTTAAGAATGTTCAAAATGGGCTACAATTCGTTTAGAAAGAGTCCCAAACGAAATAGATAAGAATGCTGAATTTTCGTGCAAGACTTCTGTTTCTGCGCAACTCTGGTTCCCGTGCTCGGTCGACATCCTGCTGTCTTCGGTCGACATCATACACAGTCTGGAAACAGATACCTGACGTGCTCGGTCGACATCCTGGGGTCCCGGTCGACCGACGACACACTGTGTCACGAAAATAACTGGGAGCTAACTGAAACTTTTTCTGCAGGTCTCTCTTGCTCGGTCGACCGCATGGGGTGCCCGGTCGACCGCACACTCTGCTTCAGGAATTCTGAATTCCTGAACTGTTTCAACTCTGATTTTTCTTTTAAGCTCTATCAACACCAACCTATTATCATCATGCTTGTGACATTGTGTTGACAATAATTCCAACCCAAAATGATGCTTGAGATATTAATTTCTTCAATTCTTCAAAAGACTTCTCAAGTCATCTCAAATTCCAACAATCTCCCCCTTTGGAATTGTTGGCAACACTTTTGGAACTTCAACACTTAGAAACTAGTTGATCTTCATGACGCTTCTTCAGAACCATAGTCTCCCCCTGTCTTTAAAAAAAGAATCAAGATCTCTAACACTCTTGATACCAATCTCCCCAAAGTTATCATAGCATAACTTCTTCTAAGCATAGCTTTCTCCTAGCTTAAGTCTTTCTCCCCCTTTGACAACAAGTCCAAAGGGACCAACGAAGGAGCGAATAGGATATTCAAGGAATACTTTGCTCCCCATTTCAAGCACAACTCCTAAGGATTAGGAGAGTGAGTAACTCCTAATTTTTTTCGGAGATACTCGAAGACTTCCTTTGGCAGAGGTTTTGTGAAGATATCAGCAACTTGCTCAGTAGTTGGAACATATTCCAACTTTACCTCACCGTCTGCAACCTTTTCCTTGAGAAAGTGATAGCGAATTGCTACATGCTTCGTTCTAGAATGTTGAACAGGATTCTTGGAGATGTGAATTGTACTTGTGTTGTCACAGAGGATCGGCGTAGGATCCGTTGTCGGAACTCCTAGATCAGAGAGCATTTGCCGCATCCATAACACTTGCGTACAACAAGTTGCCGCTGCAATATATTCCGCTTCCGCTGTAGAAAGGGATACTGAATCTTGTTTCTTACTGTGCCATGCCACCAACCTTTCACCGAGATAGAATGCACCACCGCTTGTACTCTTGCGATCATCTATACATCCAGCCCAATCGGCGTCAGAGTATGCAACAAGAGTAAAGGATTTGCCTTTAGGATACCAAATGCCAAGCTCCATGGTACCTTTCAGATATCGAAATATCCTTTTTACTGCTGTGAGGTGCGTCTCAGTTGGTGATGCTTGAAATCGAGCCACCATACATACTGCTTGCAGAAGATCTGGTCTTGTAGCAGTCAAATAAAGCAAGCTTCCTATCATAGAACGATAAGTGGTGTGATCAACGGACGAACCCTTATCATCTTTGCTTAGCTTTGTGTTCGTTGTCATTGGTGTGCTCACTGGCTTGCTGTCTTCCATGTTAAATCGCTTCAGCATTTCCTTGATGTATTTCATCTGTGATATGAAGATACCATGTTTCAGCTGCTGAACTTGTAAACCAAGGAAGAACTTTAGTTCTCCAAGCATTGACATCTCAAATTCTTTCTTCATCTCTTCAGCGAAATTCCTGCACATTTCTTCATCGTTGCCACCAAAGATTATGTCATCGACATAAACAATGACAACCAGCTGTTTGCTCAACTCCGTTTTGACATAAAGATTGCTATCAACCAGTCCTTTTCCAAAACCGATCTTGCGGAGATATAGGTCCAGCCTTGCATACCACGCCCTTGGCGCTTGTTTCAGCCCATAAAGAGCCTTTTTCAACTTGCACACTAGGTCTGAATTTTTGCTAATAAGAAAACCATCAGGTTGCTCAATGTAGACCTCTTCTTCAAGTAATCTATTCAAGAAGGCTGACTTTACATTTTTATCTGAAATACCTTGAAGGTTTTGTATGCAGCCAATGCAAGAAACATACGAATGGCTTCCAGACGAGCCACCGGTGCAAAGGTCTCTTCAAAATCTATGCCTTCAACTTGAGCATAGCCTTTACAAACCAACCTTGCTTTGTTTCGTATGACCTGACCATCTTCATTCAGCTTATTCCGAAAGACCCATTTAGTACCAATAACATTCTTATCGGTAGGTCTAGAGACTAGTTCCCATGTGGAGTTCTTCTCAATTTGCTCGAACTCCTCATGCATAGCTTTCAACCAACTTTCATCGAGACTGGCTTCAGCCACAGTCTTGGGTTCAATGGTGGACACAAGTGAGTAATTGCTAACTACACTTTGTCTTGTTTTAACACCGACCTCAGGATCTCCAATGATTTGATCCTTAGGGTGTTGCTCTACCCAAGTGCTTTTCTTTCTAGGTGTAGCATTCTCTGAGTCATCCTTTGATTTCTCAGAATCATTAGGTTTAGCCACTTCATCATCAATCTCACTCGAGTCCTCATAAACGGGACTGTCATAATGAGTTCCATTCTTTGATTCATAGTTTTCATCAATTCTAACATCGGCACTTTCTATAATTTTTCTGGTACTTTTGTTAAGTCATCTGTAAGCCTTACTAGATGAGGAATAACCCAGAAATATACCTTCATCAGCTCTTTCATCAAATTTGCCCGGATTTTGTTCAAGACGCTTGATGTAACACTTGCTACCGAAGACTCTGAAGTGCTTGACTGTTGCTTTTCGCCCAAACCATAGCTCATAAGGAGTTTTGTCTTCATGTGGCCTGATCAAGCATCGATTCTGAATGTATACAGCCGTATGGATTGCCTCCTTCCAGTATTTGTCAGCTAGCTTGCTCTCAGTTAGCATTGTACGAGTCATCTCTTGAACGGTGCGATTTTTCCGTTCCACAACTCCATTTTGCTGTGGAGTTCTAGGGGCTAAATACTGTCTTTGAATGCCATGGTGCTCACAATAGTTAGTGAACTCTTCAGATGTGAATTCACCGCCTCGATCAGACCTTAAAATCTTGATACGTTTTCCAAGCATATTTTCAACCTGTGCTTAAACACTTTAAAACGATCAAGTGCTTGATGTTTATGTTTAAGAAACAATACCCATGTCATACGAGTATAATCATCAATGCATAACATAAAATACTTATCTCCATTGGTGCTTTGAGTTCGCATCGGTCCACAGAGATCAGTGTGCACTAGCTCAAGAGGTTTCTTTGAATGATGCTCCTTTGACTTGAACATTACCCTCGTTTGCTTTCCCTTTTGACAAGAATCGCAAATGGGGTTGGAAGGCTTTTTAACTGTAGACATTCCTCTGACAGCCTTCGAATTGCAAATCTTTGACATGTTATCAAAGTTTAGATGCCCAAGGCGTTTGTGCCACAACCAACTTTCCTCTGTCCGACTCATCAAGCATGTCTTTTCAGCTCCATCTGACAATGTATAGAGATTTCCAGCAGTCCTAGATCCAGTAGCCACTGTTTTGCCGTTGCTACTTTTCTTGATAGCAAAACCATTCTTAGTGAAGACAACTTCGTGGCCTTTGTCACAGATCTGGCTCACTCTAAGCAAGTTGTGTCTCAGTCCAGACACATATAAGACCTCGTCTGATCTGATCTTATTTGCCTTTAGCTGAACAACACCTTTTCCGCAGATTTTGGCACCATCATTGTTACCAAACTTCACTGATCCGCCTTCATAGTGCTGTAATTTGACGAATTTTTCCTTATCACCTGTCATATGGCTTGAACAGCCACTATCAAGGACCCATGGTGCTGTCTTCTTTTGTGCATTGAATGCCGTTTGCACAATGAGAGATTCTTTGGAATTATCTTTCCTTTTCTTTGCCCTCCATGCCTTAACTAACTTGGGTTTCTTTTCAACCTGAAATTGGTTAGCTATAGGCAACCTACAATCCCTAGCCAAGTGTCCATAATTATGACACATATAGCACTCAATTTTGTGGCTGTTTAGGATTAAAAAAGGATTCCTAGTCACAAATGGGTTGTTTCTATCATAGAATTTGCAATCAGCTCTTTTATGTCCATATCTATTACAATGATAGCAATAACCATAGAATCTGAACATTCTTCCTTTCTTAGGTGGCTGGTTAAACTTCACAAACCTTTTCTTATTGACCATCTCAATACTAGGCTGAATTTGAAGCTTTGTAGCCTTGAGAGGTATGGCACTTTGTTTCATAAACAGAGAAGGTGCAGCTTTAGAGGACTCTCCGGTTTCAAATCCAATACCAAATTTATTGTGGAAGGGCTTTTGAACTTTCAGAATTTCATTGAGTTTCATTGTCCCTTCAATCGCTTGGAGTGCTTTGAGTTTTCGGCTATTTTCCAAGTTTTCAGCCTTTGCTCTAGCGATTTCAGTTTCAAGTTTCATAGCCTCTTCCTTTTTTATACTTATTTGATTTTGAAGGACTTCCACCATTCTTTTATATTCTTCAACTTGAGTTTTCAAAGCAATAATTGAACTTTCAGATTCATGAAGAAGTTTCAGATTTTTCTTACTTGTTTTTCGTTCCATGCTAAGCTCCTCAAGTGCAGCAATGAGTTCTTCTTCGAGATTGACCTCAGCCTCCTCTTCCTCTTCCGGCTCTTGCTCCTCTTCTTCTTCAACGGTAACCATGAAGAGAGCTTCAGTTGCCTCGGCTGATTCATCATCGTCTGACGTTTCAGACGTGCTGTCATTATATTGATTGATGAAGCTTTTTGCTTTGCCCCTCTTTCTGAAATTTTTCTTCCACTTACTCTTATCAACATAAGAGTCATCATCATTATTTTCTTTCAGCGGACACTTCGCAGCAAAGTGACCAACACCGCCACAATTGAAGCATTTAAAGGGTAGCTTCCCTTTGTACTTTCCATTGCTTCCTTTCTTCAGCTTTCTAACAAATTGAGCCTCAAGCTCATCATCATCAGTATCAGAATCATGACCAGCAGTCTCTTTTCCCTTTTTCTGAACTTTGAAGGCCGCTTCTCTATCAGATGAAGACGTCTTACCTATGCGCATCTCATAGGCAGTGAGTGAACCATGCAACTCATCCATGGAAAATTCATTCAGATCCTTGGCTTCTTCTATGGCTGAGACTTTTGAATCAAACCGGGGAAGAAGAGATCTTATAACCTTTTTTACGATGACTGGTTCTTTAATCTCCTCCCCTAGTCCACGAATGTCATTCGTGACTTCATTCACTCGTTGCAAATATGAGTCAACATTCTCGCTTTCCTCCATGCGAAGAGATTCAAATTGTGAGCGATGGGTTTGCAATTTTGCTTCTTTGATCTTCTCATCTCCTTCATGAATGCTTTTCAACTTGTCCCATATTTCCTTGGCTGTTTTGCATGCAATTACTTTGACCAGCTCGCTGTCCACAAGGCCACTAAAGAGTGCATTCTGCGCCTTAGAGTCGTTGTCTGCTAACTTCTTCGTTGCAGCATCATTGGGTACAATGGCAATATTGTAACCGACTCTGACAGTCTCCCAGACATCATAGCCAAGTGACTTAATGAAAGCCTGCATTCTGATCTTCCAGAAGGAGTAATTAGAACCATCAAACAAAGGTGCTTTCTTATTCCCTGTATTGGTTGCCATGTGATTTGACAAGAGATCACCCTTAGCGTGTTAAGCTTTTCAAGGGAACCTTACGCTCTGATACCAATTGTTAGATATCGCGATCACTGAGAGGGGGGGGGTGAATCAGTGATTCCTTAAAAACAGGTCCAATTTAACAACAAAAGCAAATCAAATCACACAAGGACACCAGATTTAACGTGGTTCACCGAAAGGCTACGTCCACGGTTCAAAGACTGTCCGAACACCAATCCGGAACAGATCTGAATCTATTTAGTCGCACCAACGACAAAGAGCACCAACCCTTAGTTTCAGATAGCACCAACTATCTAGGAAGCACCTACTCCCTTTAGTTTCAGATAGCACCAACTATCTAGGAAGCACCGACTCCCTTTACAATTTATCTGCACCAACAGATAGGATCACCAAACCCCAGACACCAAGCACACCAAGCACCAACTTGATGTTCTACAGAATAAGAGTAGAACCCTTTTTCTACAGCCCTTCCCCTCTACAATCTCTCTCTCTCAATCCCTTACAAATTGAAATTAAAGCATAAACAGAGAGACACTTATCTTATGGACGAAACATCATCTTCAAGAGCACATCCTCGTCTACACTTGCTGTAGAAACTTGTAACAAGATAGCACACAGCAACAGCACTCTCTTCTCTCCAAAACTCTCTCTCTTTTCTTCTCTTTTCTCTTCTCTTCTTTCTCTCTTCTTGTCTTGTTAAAAACGAACCAAACATGCCTTTATATAGGTTATAGTAACCCTTAAGAGTGTTCAAAATAGGCTACAATTCGTTTAGAAAGAGTCCCAAACGAAATAGATAAGAATGCTGAATTTTCGTGCAAGACTTCTGTTTCTGCGCAACTCTGGTTCCCGTGCTCGGTCGACATCCTGCTGTCTTCGGTCGACATCATACACAGTCTGGAAACAGATACCTGACGTGCTCGGTCGACATCCTGGGGTCCCGGTCGACCGACGACACACTGTGTCACGAAAATAACTGGGAGCTAACTGAAACTTTTTCTGCAGGTCTCTCTTGCTCGGTCGACCGCATGGGGTGCCCGGTCGACCGCACACTCTGCTTCAGGAATTCTGAATTCCTGAACTGTTTCAACTCTGATTTTTCTTTTAAGCTCTATCAACACCAACCTATTATCATCATGCTTGTGACATTGTGTTGACAATAATTCCAACCCAAAATGATGCTTGAGATATTAATTTCTTCAATTCTTCAAAAGACTTCTCAAGTCATCTCAAATTCCAACAACTTCAATATGCTTGGTCCGCTCATGAAACACAGGATTTTCAGTGATTCGAATGGCACTTGTGTTGTCAGCATGAAGAGGAGTCGATTGAATTTGGGAGAATCCAAGCTCTGAGAGCAACCCACGAAGACATAGGATCTTAGAACAAGCGGAAGACATGGCCCGGTATTCTGATTATGTGGAAGATTTGGAAACTTTATCCTGCTTTTTACATTTCCAGGATATCAAGGCGTCTCCCAAGTAAACACACCATCCTGTGGTAGAGCGGCGTGTGTCCGGACAGCCGGCCCAATCCACGTCAGAATAAGCAGTGAGAGTAAGTGGTGTGCCAACTGGAAAAAATAAGCCGCGGGTAGAGGTATCAAGGATATATCGAATAATCCGTTTGACTGCCGCCAAATGATCATGCCGCGGGGCTGTCATAAACTGACTGACCAGATTAACAGCATAAGAGAGATCTGGTCGAGTAATGGTTAGGTAGACAATGCTACCAACCAAACGACGATAGAATGTAGGATCAAGAAGGAGATCGACGTCTTGTTGCCGAAGCTTGGCATTTACTTCCAATGGGGTGTCGATTGGGCTAGAATCACCGAGATCGGCGATATCCACTAGGTCAGTAGCATATTTGTGCTGATGAAGAAACAAGCCTTTCTTTGATTGATAAACTTCCAAACCCTAGAAATAATTCAAAGGTCCCAAATCCTTCATATGAAACTTATCTTGCAGAGAAGCCTGTATTTGTCGAATCATATCACTGTGAGGGCCAGGAATAATGATATCATCTACATACACAAGGAGAATTGTGGATCCTCGGGATGAATGAAGTGTGAACATCGAAGGATCATACGGGCTCTGTATAAAAGAAAGCTGAAGGAGAGTGGTTCGGAACTTGTCGAACCAGGCTCGGGGTGCCTGTTTAAGGCCATATAAGGAGCGTCTTAAACGAGCGACATCGGTCTTGGAAGAAGAAGGAATGCCATTAGGGAGACGCATGTAGACTTCTTCTTTAAGATCCCTATGAAGAAATGCATTCTTCACATCCATTTAATATAGAGGCCATGACTGAGAGGCAGCTATTGCAAGAACTGTACGGACAGTTGTCATTTTGGCCACCGGAGCAAAAGTCTCCTCATAGTCGATACCATACTTCTGCCTGTTTCCAAGTGCAACTAGACGGGCTTTATAGCGATCCAAGGATCCATCAGACTTCAATTTCACTGAGTATACCCATTTGCATCCAATGGGTTTGACAGATGAAGGACAGGTAACAATGTCCCATGTATGATTTGTTTGAAAAGCAGTAAGTTCTTCCTGCATAGCCTTTATCCAACAATCATGCTGCACTGCTTGAGAATACGAGTTAGGGATAAAAATAGAAGACAAAGTGGTTAATAATGAAGCATGAGTAAAACCATAACGATCAGGTGGCTTTATATGGCGAATGGATCGGCGAAGAGCAAGAGGCTCCGGAGGTGGATGAGGTGCAAGATCAGGGGCAGGAGGCTCCGGAGGTGGATCAGGTGCAGGATCAGGTGCTATCAAGGTAGGAGTAGTGAGAGGCCCAGAGGCAGGATCATCTGTAACATTCCATCGTTTATACACAAAATTCGGCTTAAAACGAGTAACAGGTGGAGGCATTGCATCTGAAAAAGATGGTAAAAAAGAGAACGAGACAGAGTCATTCGAATCACCATGCCTTGGAAAGAAATATTGATTTTCAAAAAGCGCGACATTTCGAGACACTCGAATTCTTTTGGCTGTAGAATCATAACATAGATAGCCTTTTTGATTAAGAGCATAACCAAGAAAGGCACGGATGGAGGATTGAGCTGTTAACTTAGTGCGCTCAGTGGAAGGAAGAAGAACAAAACAAACACACCCAAAATGACGAAGATGATCATAGAGAGGATTCTTTTGAAAGAGTCTAAAAAACGGTGCGTGGTTGTCTAATCGAGATGAAGGTAAGCGATTTATGACATGCACAGCGGTTGAGAGGGCTTCAGGCCAAAATCTAGTGGGAACAGAAGATGCTAACAAAAGTGAACGAGCAATATCCAAGAGATGTCGGTTTTTCCGTTCGGACACACCATTTTGTTGGGGGGTGTAAGGACAAGATCGCTGGGAGATAATGCATTTGGATTGCAAAAATGTTTGAAAGTCCTTAGAAACATATTCCCCCCCTGAATCAGACCTAAGAGTTTTAATGGTAGTGGAAAATTGATTCTCAACATAAGACAAGAAAACTTTAAAAACCGAGAAAACATCAGACTTAGCATGCAAAAAATAAATACAAGTAAAACGATTATAATCATCAATGAATGTAACAAAGTATTTATAATGAGAATGAGAGATAACAGGTGCAATACCCCAGACATCACTATGAACAATATCAAAACATTTCATTGCTAAAGAATCATGAAAAGGAAAAGGAAGGGTTTTCCCTTTCCCTATCTTGCAGCTATCACAATTAAAGGAAACATCCTTAAAAGAAATTTTATTATCATTAATTAAACCAGAATTTAATAAAAACATCAAAGTTTTGGAATTAGGATGTCCTAAACGATTATGCCACAACTGGCATTTATTATGACTAAATTGAGAGAACAAAGCAGACTCCGAAGGGGGTTTTTCTTGTGACGAAATCTGGAGAGGAAGCAGTCGTCCCTGCTTAGGGCCCTTCGCTAGCACCTTCACCGATACTTGATCCTGCACAACACAACCAGATCGAGAAAAAAGGATGGAGCAATTACTATCAACAAGTTAACCAACGGATAACAAATTTGTGGTTAAGCGAGGGGAAAGAAAAACATTATGCAAGGGCAAGGAGTGAGGAACCTGACCAACAGCAGTAATGGGAACACTGCCACCATCAGCAGTATTGATGCAGAGGTCTCCATCATAGTCCCTAATATGAGTCATATTGGCAGGAGAGTGTGTCATATGATTGGAGGCCCTTGGATCAATATACCAGGTGGATACTGAAGATGTTGGTTTACCTGACAAGCCAAGTGTAGAGAAAGCATTTATGATCATTTGTTGGACCATTTCAGGAGTAAGGGTAGAAGAAGAAGTGGCAGCAAGTGGTGCAGGCATGACTGGTGAAGAAGCTTCAGGAAGATGTGCAGAGTACGCTCTCTGTTGCTGTGGCTTATTCTGAGGTCTTGTCCGGCATTCCGGAAGAACATGACCTTTGGTTTTGCAGTAGGAACAAAACTTTTGGTCACACTGAGTGGAAACATGTCCGAGTTTGCGGCAGCAAAAACATTTGACCTTGCTCCGATCCCGGGCTTTAGGCTTACCCTGGGCTATATACGCAACATCGATAGGAGCCGCCTGAGGAGCATTCTGTGTAAGTCTGAGTCACCAAGCACTATTCCTCTCTAAGGAGTTAGCCCAAACATGATTCGAGTGAGGGGGATGGCACCCTTCTCATTAAGTTGGAGCGGACAGTTTCAAATTGTGGCCGTAACTTCATCAGAAACTGATCCCGCTGACTCGTCTGATGAATCTCTTAAATAGAGGATAAGGAGGCAGCAGGGAGGTCAGCATAAATAATCTCAGCGTAATCAGTCCACAGACTTGTAAAATGAGAGTAGTAATCCTGTGTTGACAAGGTCCCTTGAACAAACTACGAGATTTCATGTTCTAAATGAAACCTGCGAGCAGAATTTTCCTGCAAATATATCTTCTTTAAATAGAGCCACATTTCTTTGGCAGTCTTATATGGGCGAAGGTTCAGGATAAACTGTGCATCGACGGACCCCAATATCCAGGTCATGATCTACCAATCTTTAACCTCCCACTTAGCTAGGAGCTTTTCATCAGTAGGTTTGGGATCCGAATCATCAAGATGTCCCCAGAGTTCTTTACCCTTAAAAGGTAAATTTGAAATTGAAAAGCCCAAGTGGTATAGTTTTTACCATTAAACTTGATCAAAATGATATCACCTTTCTCCATAATATCAATGCAGAGATATTCTTAGCAAGAAAAAACAGCAACAACAATCCTACTACCAGCACAATAAATTTGCAACTCGAAAACACACTAACAGCCACAATAAGGTGCAAATTTCCACCGGACAGCACGAATCAGTAACAATGAGCACTAATCAGAAGCACTAACAATAGCAATCAGTACTAATCAGAGGGACTAACAGTAGCAATACCACAGGGATATGCAGATTGAGAGGCTGATAAAGCATTCAACATGAAACAACACACAAACAGTGCAAAAAATCCCAAAACAGTGCCAAACGAACTAACTGTTTGAGGCTAGATCTGTGTGGGACCCACAGAGTGGTCTAATCACAGATTAAGGCTGAGCGTCTTGAAGAAGATCAATTGGACTTCCTCCGGTCCAAGTTTGATAAGCAACGAGTACAGATCCACAAATCTGGACTGTTTGGATGAAAACTATCTGACACTTAAATATTAAAATCGACAGAGGAAAAGAAGCCTGAAACCAACCTTAAATGGTGAAGAAAAAATCCATAAAAATCCTTAAAAAGATCCTTGAGGTCTGTCGATCATAACTGAGTGAATCGCTGGTGGACCACTGTTTGATCAGTGGTGGGCCACTGTTGATCAGTGGACAATCAGCAGTGAAGAAAAAGAGTCTCGCCAATGGGTCACCTTGATCAGAGATACTCCAGGCAGAGAGAAGAGAAGAAATGAAGAGATAAATCTTTAGAAGTCTCTCAGAATAAAGAAGATCTCTCAGAAGGAAGAAGATCTCTTAGAACCAAAGCTCTGATACCATGACATTCAGAGGCATTTTAGAAAGAATGCTAGAACGATAGAGGAAGAGTCTTGTGAAATATTCTAATTCGATGTATTGTCTTCTTGGATTTCTCTTCTTTATATAGACTTTACATTGCCTAAAAACATTGCCTAAGTTTAGGCTACAAATCACTACAAATCATGGAATCAAGACCTAATTAGATCTCTAAAAATGGAAGGACATCCTAGCATATACGTAGTTATCTTTCTGACTAGATCCCATATATACAAGTGGGCTGGGTCTATTATCATACAAGTTTACACTTTAACAAAGACAATGTTGAGGAAGAAGATGATGGTCTTGAAAATCCATAAATCCAGCATGCAAGGCCTTCTTAGCTTGATTGGAGCAAGGAGATGAAGAGAAGAGAGGAAGAAAAGGTTCCAACAGCAAGAGAAGAGAAAGAGAGTAAGTGAGGAGCGATTAAGGGGAGGCTAGTTTTAGTGTAAATTTCTGGGAAATTACAGGCAAGTCCAAAATTTAAAGGGAAATTTCAAAACAGGGCTTTGGGGCTGGAAATGGGTCAAGATAGGTTCAAATGGATTGGGTCAAAAAATGGAAATTGGTCGTTACGAAATGCTCTACCCAATGCATCCAAATTTGCACCAAAACTGAAATTACACACGACACTTTCCATAAACCCAAAATTACAAAAGGTCCTCGAACTACCCAATCAAGGTCAAAACCCAACTATTCTACCGAACCAACCACATAAACATGCAAAACAACACATTTAGCATCTAATCATCATCAATTAGACTAATTACGATTAAGGGTTGAGGTCTTACAGGGCCCCACTCAGTGGTCCACACTGTAAGATAGCAAGGACCATCCTCACGGGACCATTACTCATTTACTCTAATAGTATAAGTTTAGTGAATTTGGGAGTGGGAGAAATGAGTTGGTGAAAAAGATATGCAGGTAACAAATATTTAGTAAATAGAAGGTTTGAATTAGATATCAGAAATAGGATCGGCGCAGATTGGGCAAATTAGAGACAAGTTGATGGAAGTATTAAGAGATCATCAAGTGTAGTTTCTACTAAAGTGTGTCTTTTATTTTTTAATTAAAGGACAGTAATGCTTGCTTTGTTTTATGGAATTGAATGTCGGGCAATAAATATATGAGAGCTGAAAAAAGAAGTGCCAATCTTACGTAGCTGGATTGGTGGAAGGATCTTTTCAAGCGTAGGCAGCTTCAAGCATGCACAAGTAATTATAGGGTTCTACCCAAACAGAAGTGAATGTTTTAATTTTATTGATGAATGATTTTCGGACTACATCTCATCTTCTTCATCAAATCCTTATTCCAACTCTATTGGGGTCGACTATTTTTCATAATACAAGTGAAGTCTTTAAATTCTAAATAAGTCTCTTGTGCGTCCTAAAAAGTAATTTCCTTATTATTGATGGATTTCCTTTGCTTAAAGTAAAACATTCATTGAATCTAAAATTCTAAATTCTAATAAAATAGGAAACTAAATTAAAGGGAGATATTTTAGGAGATAATTACCCCAATTCCCAATACTCTTTGCTTGTTGCTACTGAACCCATTATTATAAATCTTTTACATGATGGTTACTAAATTGGGAAGATGGGGTCCTTGACTTTATTATCATTTATCAGCGGCGGCAGTTGCTTTTAAAGCATTCAAAGCTCTCTCTCTCTCTCTCTCTCTCTCTCTCTCTCTCTCTCTCATGGATTTGATTGAACTTAGCTGGATCAATGTTTTTTGTTGGATTACCATTAAAAATAAAGCTACTTTTGGTTGGATTGTGTCACATGCAGGTCTCATTAAACAGGAGAGAAGGTGAAAACAAGCTCTCAGCTTTACTCCATTTCGATACAGACAGCCTGCAGGGATTATAATTTATTCGTTGGTTTCATACTGTAATTGTGTAAATATTTGATAATTGTATCTGGGTCTACCATTCAATTTAGTGGAGAAAAGGTCTCTAGAAAATGTATCCATTTTTTTATTGTACATCAACCAAATCTTGTTCTGAGCTTTAGCTCGTAGCTCATGAAAAATGTAATCTTGGTTCACTGGACTGTACTTTGAAAGGAGATTTCTGTATGGATATACATTTTCATGGCTGTGCTCTAGAGAAGCCTTTGTGAATAACGCCTACACAGAAGTTACAAAATAATTGAAGGTGTTTTCCTTGACCATCCTTTTGTCATTGGGAATGGGTCATATCCAATAAGCATCAAATTAGTACAGGCACTCTTCTCTGATGGAAGGAGAAGATTCCTGTTGTGTAATGTCTTCCAAATTTTTTATTTTATTTTTCTTTTGAGGTCTATTTTAGATTGTTCACATTTCTATCAAAGCCTTAGTTGTCTATTGTTGAAAGTGGCAACACAACATTAGGGGTGGCAATTGATGACCTGATCCATGAAATCCAACCTGAGCTCGGCCTGGTTTTTTTTTTTTTTTTTTTTTTCATTTAAGTTTAGGATAGACTTGACATTTCTCTCCGATTAATAAGTGGTTTGTATTTTAGGTCAATTCATTCTTTCTTTTCAACCAAGCGAAGATGTCTTGGAGTCTGTTTGGAAAGGCAAAAAATAGAGTAGAGTAGAGTTAAATATGCCCTAACAATTTATAATTTCAATTCTATCATGTTTGGATGAGTTTGATGTGATAGATAAAGCAATGTCCACATGCACTCCATTTCACTTCAACTCTAAATATGTCATTTTCTGAAATTTTGTGGGTTCTGCTCCAAACCTTGATTTCACAATAAGCATCCAAATGGAGTGAAATTAAGTACTTTACTTTAACTTCAACCTACTTCTCCCCCCACTTCACTCCTAATGTGAAATCCACTTCATTTTACTCTTCTTATTTATCCAAACAGGCCAGAATCTATAATCCCACCCAAAATACGGAGGATAAAAATAATTGGACTTTCCTTTGAGTGGGCGGCTCACACTAAGTCAGTTTACAGGGTTTTAATAAAGAATTCGAACAATGATAGCAATTTATCACATGTATTTGAATAATGATAGCAATTCCTCTGTAAATTGAAATAACCTGAAGAAGCTTCCTCTTCCCCAAAGGATCATGTTATTTAGATGGAAATGCATTGGGAGAGCTATTCTGGTAAGAACTCTCAAATCCAATTTTGAAGGGTATTATTTATGAGAGCATATGGAATCATCAGTGGAACATGTATTATGCTTTTATTATCATGCTAGAGCGGTTTGGTTTGAGATTATGCAACGGTAGAAGGAATTTTCTTAGGTCAACCAACTCAAACTCTTAAAGATCAGTCTAGAGCATTAGTCCTAGCCAATTTGGTTGGCCATTTGGAAAGTCGGGAATAATTTTATTTCTAACGGTGTGCCTATAAATCCCATCAAAGTTCTAATTAATGCTAAATTTATGACAGAGTGATTTGTTAGGGTTAAAGAGGATTATGGCAAGAGGACCCGGAATATGGATCCATGTTTTAGTCTAGGAAGAAAAATAAAATTAGGTTTTGGTTTCCTCTGAGTGGCCTTCACTACTTCAGGGCCACGGATGGGAAAGCCTCTTTTGGTTTAATCTTGTTGAATGGAGCTATTTATGGTGCAAGTGTTTGTCAAGGATCTTTCTGCTTTAGGGCTGTTTTTTGGGCTTTAATAATGGAGTTGAGTGAAGTAAAAATTATTTTGAAAAAAGAATAAAATATAAGTGGATTATGATGGTATTTTTTTATTAATTTTTTGTGATGGAATCTTTTTAACCTTTTGTATTCAAAAGTGGAGATTTTTTTATTTTTTAGTGGAGAAAGGGAGTAGTTTTTCTACTTTTTTTTTAAAAAAAATATGGCAAGAAAATTTGATGTAAAGTTCTTTTAATGTGGTTTTTTTTTTTTTTGTATAGAAATGAGGGCTTTATTTTACTTGACTCTACTAATAGAAATGGGGGCAATTAAATAAGGCGAGGAAGGTGGGGTTCACCAAAGCTCAAATCTTCTCAGATGCGATGGATGTGATGCATGCCATCGATGGAAAGAACTGGTCTATCAATTCATTCATTTTCGACATTAGTGTTATTCTAACCTTCTTTATCGTATTGAGTTCAACTATATCCCTTCAGCCCTCTGGTTACATGAGGGGAGTAAATGAAATAAATGAGTTGACAAGTTATTTATATGACTTTGGATGATTGGTGGAAAGTAAAAAAATATATAAAAATAAAAGCATTTTCTATGAAAATGATATAGTAAAAAGCACTTTATTATATATTGTGCGAGCAACTTGGGGACGAAAGAAGAGTTAAAAGAGGAATTCACATCAGTAGACATATTTACTTCTCTTGTCCCCCTAGAGGCCATCCAAACACATAAGAAGTATAGTTTTCTACTGTTGGGGCAATTCCATTTCTCGTTATTCACTCAACTGTAAACAAATAAGAGAATAGCCACTTACGGCTTACCTCACTGGTAAGTGGTGGCAATTCTCACATGACTGCCCAAGGGTCGAACCCTAGGTACACCTCATTTTCCTACTTGTGTGGACCTTTTTTCCGCTTGAGCGGGCTATCTTCCCATATGTGTGGAGGCTCTCTCTTGGCCCCAGCCCCACTTGGTAGCTAAATTTTATTATTCTCTATTTTTTTTGGGTTTGGATGGTCCTGGCCTTTTTTTTTTTTTTTAATGACATGGGCATGTTGAGGTCTCTGTCCCCAATAATATTCCCCCGGCCGGCACCCGCTAAACCCACAAAAACACAAACCAGGCAAATCTAGAGCAGGTTTCGAACACAAGACGTAATGAGCAAACCCACACCTCGTGCTACTTCACCAACTCCCGGGTAGGTGTGGTCCTAGCCTGGCTGATGACGTGGTTTTGGGTGGGTTAAGAGACCTTTGTTTTTTCTTTTTTCTTTTTTCTTTTGTGGTGAATGAATTTTCATTTTTCCAAAAAATAAAATTGAAAATTGAAAAAAAAAATAAAACATAAAACTGTTACCAAAAAAATAAGAAAGAAAAAAAACAACGAATCTGCCTAGTTTAACTCATTGCATTGAGCTGCCAACCCAACCTGATAATTAAGGGTTTGGATCGAACAATTGCGAAAGTATGCTGCTGGGGATTTGTCATATTGGCAAAAAAAAAAAGGGCGTATAATTAGATATTTATTGGAAAATGTCTTAGGAAATAAATTAATCTTCAAATAATTATAAAATAAACAATAGTCATAAATTAAGTTTAAGGGCCCATTAAAAGTTACTTTTGTATATTCTCCTGATTATTTGTTCTGTTTTGCCCCTAATACTATCTTAATTATCTTGCAACATTTTCAACTTGATATATATATATATATATTTTAAAATAATGCATATTATCAAAATATTGTTCTAGGTAAAATATTGCTATATCATTTTAAACGAAAATATTGTTATACTAAAGTAAAAAAAACTAATACACAAACCCGTCTTTAGAGAGTTATATACTTAATCAGAGCATTTGCTTGCAAGAAAGGCTAGAGGAGGAATAATGGGAGTCTGATGAAGGGAAGACATAACTTGATGAAGTTTCAAGTTTCATATGGGATAATGAGTTCCTTGCAAATTTCCCATTGGGGCCACCTTGTTTTCTTTTTCTTTTTTTAATCTTTTTGGGTAAAGCAGAGAATTAAACTCTAACCAAAAAGACCATAGAAAACACAGAGAAAAAAAACCTACCAAATCATGGAGTTCTTCCGCTCCCATTTTAACAAAATATAATGAGCAACCCTATTAAAATCTCTAGGAACAAAGGCTCAAAATATCAAGCTCCACATCATGAATATCCAAAGAGGATGTTGAATCCCAAATGGTCCCATACAAATCCCTCTTCTTAATTGATTGTATGCTGATAAAATCTAATTTATGATTTGTCGCAGGTGGACTCCACCTCTTGATAAAATTAGGATTTGTAAGATGTTCAACTCTTTTATGTTATGCTCCTTTATTTTTTGTTATTTTATTTTCCATAGGAGCAACAGAATATATATAAGCACTAGAAGTGATGGAGGTTCCTTTCTTAGTTAATAAGAATTATGATTTTATTATACCCCTAGTAATTCAAGACTAGTGATATGAAACCGTAAGCAACGAGAGAAGTCGAATTGCCCACAAGAAAGAAAAGGCCACGAGATGGTGTATGAAGAACATATCGAAGAATGCGCCGAACAGCAACGAGGTGGAGATGGCGTGGTTGTGTCATGAACTGACTAACCAGATTCACCGCATATGAGATATTGGGCCGAGTGATAGTCAAGTAGATCAAGCTGCCGACTAAACGGCGATACATTGTGGCATCAGGAAGAAGATCACCCGTATCGTGTGTGAGCTGGAGATTGGCCTCAACAGGTGTATCTACAGGAGTTGAGTTTTGAAGACCAGCCCTCTCAATTAGATCCATAGCATATTTGTGTCGATCAAGGATATGACCTTTCTCTGACTGATGAACCTCAAGGCCTAAAAAGTATGTGAGTGGCCCTAAATCTTTCATATGAAAAGATTCATTTAAGGATGCATGTAAATGGGTAATCATGACAAAATCTGTCCCAGATATGATGATATCATGCACATACACCAAGAGGACAGTAATCCCATTTGAGGAGCGATGAAGGAACATAGAAGGATCCGAGGCACTTTGAGAGAATTGTAGACGAATGAGAGCATCCTTAAATTTCTCAAACCAAGCGCGCGGAGCTTGCTTAAGACCATATAGAGAGCGTCGTAAGCGCGCGCAGTCTCCTACCGAGACACCCGTAATGCCTTGGGGAAGTCGCATATAGACTTCATCCTTGAGATCACCATGAAGGAAGGCATTCTTGACATCAAATTGGTAAAGAGGCCATGAGTGAGAAGCAGCAAGGGCAAGAACAGTACGAATTGTTGTCATTTTTGCAACTGGAGCACCTTTTCTTCATAGTCGATGCCATATTCCTGTCGATTTCCCAGTGCGACTAACCATGCTTTATAACGATCCAATGAGCCATCAGCCTTAACTTTGACTGAAAAAACCCATTTGCAGCCAATAGGTTTTGCATATGAGGGACATGGAACAATATCCCAAGTATGATTCTCCTGCAATGCAGCTAATTTTTCGTGCATAGCTTTTTGCCAACAGTCATGCTTCACCGCCTGTAAGTAAGAAGAAGGAATAGCAATGGAGGAGAGGGTAGCAAGCAAGGATGTGTGAGTGAACCCATATTTTTATGGAGGTGGAGATGAAGCATCAGGTGATGAAGCGGGGGCAAGATCATGTTCCGGCGAGGGATCCGGAGGGGGAAGCAGTAGTGGAACATCCTTATGACGACGACATTCATAAACAATGAGTGGAGAAGAGATTATGTCAGAAAAATCTGGTAGATGAGAAAAAAAAGGTAAATCTGAGGAATGGGTAGAGAAAAAAAGTTGATTTTTAAAAAATGTGACATTTCGAGAAATGCGAAGGCGGTTGACCACAGGATCATAGCATATATACCCCTTTTGGTGAGATGCATAGCCAAGGAACGCACATTGGGCGGATTGAGCGGTTAATTTGGTACGTTCAGTAGGAGGAAGATGAACAAAACAAACACATCCAAAAATGCGCATGTGGGTATAAGTAGGATCTTTATGAAAGAAACGAAAATATGGTGTTTGATTGTTAAGGCGATGGGATGGAAAGCGATTGATTAAGTGAACCGCAGTGGCTAAAGCTTCGGGCCAAAATCTCGCGGGAACTGATGATTCTAAGAGAAGAGAACGAACAGGGTACCGAGGAGATGTCTGTTTTTTCGTTTTGCAACTCCGTTCTGTTGAGGAGTGTAAGGGCACGATCACTGCGATAAAATCCCATGTTTTTACAAATAAGTTTGAAACTGATGGGACATATATTCCCCTCCGGAATCAGATCGGAGAACTTTTGTGCGAGTAGAAAATTGATTTTCAACATACGCCATAAATTTTTGAAAAGCATCAAAGACTTCAGATTTAGAGTGCAAAAAATAAACCCATGTGAATCTACTTATGATCATCAATAAATGTGACAAAATATTTGAAATGTGTATGAGAGATTATTACAAGAGTAATCCCCCATACGTCACTATGAATAATGTCAAAGCAATTGGAAGCCATAGTAGATTTGGATGAAAAAGGAAGAACTTTGCTTTTTCCAAGTTTGCAAACAAAACACTCATTAGAAATATGACTAAACGATATTTTATTTTTATTAATACACCAATGTTCAACATCAAAGATAAAAATTTGAATGAGGATTGCCTAATCTATTATGCCAAAGCCTCCAGACATCTTAAGGAGAAAAACAAGAAAAAGTGGAAATCTGTTTATTCTAATAGAAAGGCATAACAAGAGGAAACAGGCGTCCACTCTTAGGCCCCTTCACGATCACCATCCCCGACTCTTGATCCTGCACAACACTACCAGAGTGAGACAAAGAAACATTACAATTATCATCAACCAGTTGTCCAACAGACAGAAGATTTGTAGTTAGATGAGGAGATAGAAAGACATTTGTGAGAGGTAATGAATGAATGATATCACCAGTAGCGGTAATAGGAAGCTTTTGACCATCAGCAGTATGGACTTGCAAAGTGCCATTGTATGGTTGCAGGTTAAAGAGATGAGTGGTGGAGGAGGTCATGTGATTAGAAGCTCCAGAATCAATAAACCATATGGAGGAAGAGGATTTGCGGTTACCTGAAATGCCAAGTGCAGAGAATGCATTTATTATCATTTGTTGAATAAGCTTAGGAGTGATCTGAGGAGCAGTAGTGGAGGCAGGAGGAGGCGAAGGTATGACCGGTGCTGAAGGACTATCACTGGAAGTAGTAGCATCTGCAGTGTTGACATGATATGCTCGTGGAGTGCGATTTTGTGGCCGCCTTTTGCAATCATTAATAACATGACCATTTGATTTGCAGTAATTACAAAACTTGGTCTTACACTGTGAAGCATAGTGTCCATAACTCTTACAGCCAAAGCATTGGATTTTGCTGAGATCTCTTGTAGGGGTTTGTCCTTTAGCAGCAGAAGTAGTATGATGAATGATCCCTCCCGGGCCGTGAGAGACACCAGGGGTGTAACTGGCAGCATATGCGACATCAGAAGAGTTCCCTGAGGATTGTTGCTTTAAAACATGCTGAGTGAGCTGACTTTGCTCCTCTCGCAAGAGTTCATTAAGACACTCATTCAGGGATGGAGAAGGAACTCTGCTCATCAGATTGGAACGAATGATCACATATTCAGATCTCAATTTCATGAGGAACTGATCTCTATGAGAAGTGGCATGTAATTTTTGAATCTCAGAAAGAGCTGTCTCAGATACATTGAGGTATTTGATTTCATCATATTATGCCCATAAATTGAGAAAACCCGTATAATAGTCCTGGAAGGAAGAGGTGCCTTGGGAATACTGAGCAATTTCCTGTTCAAGTTGGTATTGACGAGCAGAGTTCCTTTGGTGATACACTTGTTTCAGATATTCCCACATCTCCTTGGAGGTCTTGTACGGTTTGAGGTTCATGATATGTTGTGATTCAACAGAACCAAGAATCCAAGTTTTTATCTTGGCATCCTTTGTATTCCAAGAGAGTATTTTTTTCTCATCTTAGGGCGCTGATCCCATCCTGAAACAAGTTCCCACATTTCCTTTCCTTCAAGATATACTTGAAATTGATAGGACCAGGAAGTATAATTCTTTCCATTAAATTTGATCAATTTAATTTCATGTTTTTCCATTTCAGTAATCTATCAAAGAAGAAAAACAGCCCTCAGATCAGAAATTATCCAACAGCAAACAGCGCATAAAATGTGCAACAGCAAACAGCACAATGTACTCCTCAGATCAGAAATCAGTAGTAACTAACGGCTGGTGAAGCATCCAACAGCAAATAGCACAAAAAAAGTGCCTGTTTTGTCAATAAAACAGTCCAGCCGAACTGAAATTTGGAGGCAGGATCCCTGCGTGGGGCCCACAGATTGATCTGATTGAGAATCAGATTAGAGGCTAGTATCAATTTCCCTTTCCAGCAATACAGCTCTTAAAAAAATGCAATTTTTCCAAAAAAAATGACCCAGGCGTTGTTTTGGCAGATAGAATGAAGAACATCAGGTAAAAGATTGAATGTATGATCAATCAGAGATCATAGGGTGATAAAGAAGCAAAATTCGCACCAAACAAGGCAGATTGCTCACCAAAACAATCTAGATCCAAAAAACTGGACGGCTGTGATGAAAAGATACCGCAGAAACTGGATTTCTCTAGAAGGGGTAGAAAGCCTTCCTCTGTGATGCCAAAAATCCTCAAAAAAATGTCCATAAATACCAGAAGAAACAGGCGACCAGGCTGGTTGCAATCTCCAAGAACAGTGGTGCTGATCGGGGGGGGGGCGTGTATGATCACACCTTGATCAGACCGATAGATGAAGGTTTCTTGAGTAGAGAAGATACTAGACGACTTCCAATGCTTGGAAGATGGAGGAGATCACTCAGAAAACTCTGTATAGAGTTGTGTTTGCTCAGTGCTCTGATACCATGTCAAAGCCAGCAAGAGGAAGAAAGGAGAAAACACTTTGTGAATTCGATGATCCCTTTGAGGGTCACAATGCTCCTTTATATAGAAATATAGTTGCTATACATGTTACAGTGATTGTAGCAATCAACTAAATTACAGCCATTCTAATCTAATTCTAATCTAATCATATCTCCTAATAAGGCAATGTTAAAAGTTACATAGCTGTACACATGTGAGATGATTTGTCCCACAAGTTGGGCTTTATTTGTCATGGGCTGTGACCCACTGACCCATTAAGCACTAACCCATTTGACATCCATTTGACATTATGCGTGAATTAACATGAGACAATGATGAATCATACTAGACATTGACTAACAATATACACTAGCAAAGTGGCACATCCACGTTAGCTATATTCTTTCAAATTGACTATTAAGCATGGCCTAAGTGAGAGCTTGAACATACATGACAGGACATGATGGTACCACTAGGAGGCATAGGCCCCACAAAACTCCATCATAGACCTGGAGCACCGGTAAGCTCCCTTAACATAACCTAGACTGCAGCTAGTCCATAATATAATACTAAATCCACACTCAACCGGGTCCAACTGCGATAGGATCGAAGTTGAGTGGTGCCAACACAAGGAGTGACGTGTACAAAATATAGAACATGAAACATGAACACAAGGAGAAGTCTTGACGAGACATATATATGTGGACATAATGAATATAAAGAAATACATGAAACATGGTGCATAGCAAGAGACATGATAGAAAACCTGGCAAATATGTGAGCATAAGGCAAGTCATGCGAATACCTGTAAACGTAGGGCAAATGCATGCATAATGGATTATATAACGAGTAATGGCTGGATTACAATCCAATCCTAGGGTTTTGGAATGCCCGTTGACATCACTATCGAACTCTGTGTAGTCCTGGGGCCTCCGATGTCTCCAGGCTACCTTAACCCTAGCGTCACTTAAGTTCATGGACATCGAATTGCCTTAGGCCAACACCTTTGCCTTTGTACGTATGATTACCAAATTTCGGGCATCCTTGTAGGTGTTTGTCAACTCAAACATCATCTACATAGTTTTGGGGATCCATTAGGCTTTGTTTAGAGTCCAAGGGTTGCATCACTGAGGTCCAAGACTAGACCCAAAAACCAACTAAAATCCTAGGTTTCCGCGGTTGCTCCACGGTTGACTGTGAGGTCTCACGGTTACTCCACGGTCAGCTCGTGATTGACCGCAGGGTCTTCACTGTTAGCCGCCGGTTAACCGCAGTTCAATTCCTGAAAGTGTTAGGTTTTGGATAGGTGACCGCATGACTCATTTGAGTTCTTCGGTGACCTCATGGTCAAGGATGAAAATAGCGGCTACGCCCGCCGCCAAACTGCTATATAGTGTAGCGGGGCTATGTAGCGGCTAGTGGTGCGATTTGAAAAAATCACCAAAAAAATCTGAAAAAATTTCAAAAAATCCAGAAAATTGTAAAATGAAAGAAAATGTGGTTCTTTTGCAAAAGTAAGAAAGAAAAGGGGGCGTAGCGGTGCCCTCAATATATGAGGTCCTGTATCGCTGTATAAATAAAAAATAAACACATGTATTCATGTTTCTTAGTGATGCTAACTTAGAAAGTAATGGAAAGCTCATAAGAAAAAACTAGAACATGAATAAAGGCATAAGAAGACCTAAGAGTTAGGGCATTAGTGAACATTGAACAATCATCAACATTCAAGGTTCAAATTCAATAAAGTGAATGAACTATGAAGTGATCAACAATCAACATTCGACACCAATTTAGAAATGACAGAGTAGAGAGTTCGTGAAGGAAATAGGAATACCTTAATCACCACCAAAAGGAATGTCTACCAAGATTCAAGGCGCCATGGTTATCCTCATCCCCATCAGTGTTATCATTTATATTGGCACCATATTGAATTTGATATTGATGAGCATTGGGATCCACAAATCCAAAGAAGCCAGTCGCATCATAAGAACTTGGAGGAGGTGGAGGTGGATATCTACCATATTATGTTTCACCAGTCATCATATGAGTAGAACCCTGAAGCTGAAACTGTTCTTCTCCTTGTTGTACTTGACCATATGGAAAATACTATGAGGGTCCTTGTCCACTGTAACTAGGGTTCCACGAATCAGTCCATGATGCCGCTTGTTGTCCTCCAACATCTCCACCCATATTTCCTTACTCATTACTGTAATAAACCATATACCAATCCAAAAGCTTAAGCTCATAGGTGGAAAGCCCAAGCTGGTATATATGAAGCCTTGCCAAGGACATTACTTAGGCGATGTGGGATATGGGGCTTTACTTTACCAACACTCCCCCTCACGTGCAGGCCCAACAGATTTCATGGATGGGCCTGCCACGTGGGCTACACGAGAACGACGGGATCGGAACCCACTCTAATACCATGTATAACGGCAATGATCATCTATAAAGGTAACATAATATTTATATCCAAGTCGACTCAAGTTAGGGGCAATCCCCCCGACATCCGTGTGAACAACATCAAATGTGTCATCAGTTCGTGAATAATGAATAGGGAATGGTAACACATGACTTTTGCTTAAACAACAAGATTCACATTTCGATTTTGAAAAATGAGAAACCATGGAACTAGACATAGATTTATTCAAATATCCAAGTTTAAACAAAGACGACAAATTTGCATTATTCAAATGACCAAGGCGTTTATGCCAAATGGTCCACGCATTATTTAAAAGACTACTATATGAGGTAAGAAATGATTGTTGTCCCATGTCCAAGAGAAACAACCTACCATGCTTACTCCCCATCCCGATCACCTTCCCAGTTTGCCAGTCCTGTATGACACAACTAGAAGGAGAAAAATTAACTAGATAACCAGATTCAACAAGTTGGCCAATGGAAATAAGATTTGCCGCTAAATTGGGGACAAAATAAACATTAGGCAAGGTAAGAGTACCAATGGTTATATTGCCCATACCAGAAATTGGTAATTGATCAACATTTGCACTGGTGATGGAGTCATGGCCATGGTAAGGTTTATGGTTGTGCAAATTTTGGACCACAGAAGTCATGTGGTTGGAGGCTCCTAAGTCTAGGAACCATGAGGTGGGTGTGACAGAAATAAGTGGGGAGGTAGATGAGTGAAATGTAGGCAAAGCAGTAGGAGAAGAGGACAGACCGTTAGTACCCATAGAGGTAAGTGCAGATGCTACAGATGAATTAATCAAATCTCAAATTTGAGCTGTTGTCAATGTCATGGAACCAGTGTCAGAAGATGCTGAGGCAAGTGAAGTTGTATTCTTAGCCTGAAGTGTAGTAGTGTTGCGCAGTCGTGTCTGATCAGGTTTCTTGTTAGGCCTTCTTGAGCAGTTGGAGAGAACATGTCCATTACGTTTGCAATAATTGCAAAATAATCTCTGCCGGCAGTCCCGTGCAACATGTCCATACCTTTTACATTCAAAACATTGTGGTTTCTGACCACGAGCAGTTAGAAAGGCTGTCTCATCCGTCTGAGATGGTCCTGATTATGCAAGAAAGACCTTTGATTCTTCAGGAAGGGAAGAATGGGAAGAAAGACGAGTTTCTTCGCGAAGGACCTCTTGAACACATGTATCCAGATCAGGAGAGTTTTCCCGATTCATGAGGGCTGCTCCTACTGGTGCAAATTCTGCAACGAGATTCATCAGGAATTGACTGACATGAAGTTCTTCCTGAAGTTTGAGAACCTGAGGAAGGAATGCTGCGTAGATAGACTGCAGGAGCATCTGGTCCCTTTCAGTCCATAGGGTTAGAAACCCATTGTAGTATTCCTGATCATTCTTGTCATTTTGGCAGTATTTGGCCATTTATGTGTCAAGATGGAATCTTCGGGCTTTATTTTGCTGATATATTTTTTTCATGTGTGTCCACATATCAGAAGCTTTCGTAAAAGCTTGCTAGTGTCATTGTGAAGGAGGGATCAACGGAGTTGAGAATCCAAGTCACAACCTTAGCATTTCGTTGATTCCAAGTGGCAATTGTTTTATCATCTGTGCCATTAGGATCAGCAGCTGGTTTGATAGTTGTCCCATCTAAATACCCATATATCCCTTATCCTTCAATGAAGTTCTTAAGGTGAAATGCCCAAGACATATAATTGGTACCATTAAATTTAACAGAAATAACATCAACCTTTTCCATTTGATTTAAGAAAATGATTTCTAAGAAGGGAGATGGGCAGCGGCACTATTTTTAGAAAAAAAAAAAAAAAACTGAAAAATGGACCTCTGGACGTCCAAGAAATTTGAAGTAGGAAAGATGTCTGCTACCTATAGCAATATTTTTTCTTCAATCAGCCTTCCAGCCTATTTCTCTAACTTTTGATCCAAGAATGGTTGGATTCCAATGGTTGGATCTGAATATCTAGCCTTAAAACAGAAACAGTTCCTATAAACTGGCAAACTAGAGAAGCAGGCAAGACTGACCTGTTTGAGATAATCAAAATCTCAGAAAAATGCTTAATATTCCCAGGAATAATGGTCGACCAGTTTGGTGTTGATTTCTGTAGATTCTATAATCTGGAGGTGGGGCCTACTTTGAGATCTGATGGTTGGATGATTGTCGATAGTAGAGAGAGTTATAGAAAAATTGATCTGCTGCTTTGTTTGATGCTGCTGAGAGCAAAAAATCTGATCTGCTGCTTTCAATGATGCAAGGATATTGCTGCTGAGAAATCCTTCTCTGTTATGATGCAAAGATTAAAGAAACAGCGAGGATTTGTCTATCCTTCTCTGTTGATTAAGAGACGACAGAAAGATAGCTCTGATACCATATAATAAACCATATACCAACCAAAAAGCTTAAGCTCATAGGTGGAAGGCCCAAACAAGTATATATGAAGCCTTGCCAAGGACATTACTTAGGCGATGTGGGATATGGGGCTTTACTTTACCAACAATTACTACCTCCAGCCCCAGGTGGTAAGTCTCTTCGGCGCCGTTGATAACCACGGCTTGGATCAAATCTTTCAGATGGTAACTCTTGTACTTCCTCTACAGGAACGACATCATCTTCATCATGTTGATAGTATTCTCTAGTACCATCTATCCCACTGTCTCCTCCTCCATCTCCTCCACCGTGGCTAGTTGAAGAGACAGTGGTGGAACTAGCTTTCTCAGAATATCCAATATGAGCAGGTCCTTTCCCACTCCTCCTAGTCCCACTGGTACGTTCTCCTTGAGGTGGCTGATCTTCTGCAGGTGCCTCACTCATATCCTCATCTATCAACTCTTGAACCGTTCCTTGAAACCCCGGATCTGAATCTAGCAGTGGATCCTCTATCTCGGCTAGCCATAGGAGTAAGGGATCGTCCTCGCTGAATATGTGATCCAAATTAATAGGACAATAAGCAGGATCATCACTTACCTTTCTCTCCGTAGTTTTGTTTCTCAACTTTAGATTGTAATGACAATATACAAGCTTGTTGAGTTTGTGAATGGTAAGCCGATTCCTGGCCTTCGTGTGGATCAAGGAGAAAGTGCTCCAATTTCTCTCACAGTTGGAAAATGTTGTAGTTTGACTAAGGATGCGAACAGCCGCTCTCCTTAGATGTGGAGCACTCTCTCCATAATTCATTCACCAATCAGTTGAAATGCAAAAAATAAGTAAAGAAAATTAGATATTCATGCCCCTCAAGTCCTTCTAATCAATTAAGATAAATAGATCAAGATTCAAGACTATTGGGTGGGGTTTTGTTCATAGTCATACCAAGTGGCATCCTTCCAATCGATCGTATCACAAGAGGGTCAGCAAAGGTTCCTCTCCTTTGTGTATAGATAGATATCTACAATGTGAAAATTAGAAATAAGTCAGTATGTATTGCAATTGACACTTCCCAGTATAATTAAATTCTCTTAAGAAACCGCCTACTCACCTCTTATATGGCATCAATTTGATCATCTGGATTTAACAATCTCTTCAATACCTCCCGTAATCCTACCCTCAAGTCCGTATCTATTGCTTCGGTGTGTAGTTCGGCATTGCGGTAATAGATTTCGGGATTCAAAAAATAACCTACATTAAAATTATGTATAATGTACTGTGAGCAAACAAGATAATAAATACATTAGTTAGGAAATTTGTTTAAGTATCAAAGATATATATTAATTACCTGCAGCATGCAATGAATGGTGCAACTGATCGTTCCAACGGGCATCAATAATGTTTTTATATTTCTCGTAATATCTAACATTTTCCATAATGGCTTGCTTTGCCCGATCCATTGCTTCATATATAAAGCCCCTTGTCGGCTTGTCATCACCATCTACAAGCCTCAATACTTTAACTAAAGGCTCAAAAACCTTTAATACCTTCCTCACTTTCTTCCAAAATTTATTGTCCCTCATCAGGTTTGGGACTTCAAACTCCGGACCACTAGTTGCATTGCCCCATTTCGAACGAAGCATTCTTCTGATGCAAACATCTGAATCAGCTCCGTTCTAAACCTTATAAGGCTTTCCATGGCCAGAAAATGGGTTGCAAACCTAGTCAATCCTGGACACAGCAAGGCATGGTTATTTGTGTATCTTTTCATCAAGCTTAACACCCATGAATGATCATATATAAATCTGTAATTCCTCTACATGCCTTGATCAATGAAGCCACTTTTGTCATCATTCCAATCTCTTCCAAGATGAGATCTATGCAGTGTGCTGCACATGGGGTCCAAAAAAAAATGGGTCCTCTTCTCCATTAACTTCTTACCTGCTGCCTTGAAATTGGCGCCATTATCTGTAACAATCTGTACAATATGCTCCTCTCCCACACTCTCTACAACTTTATCCATAAGAGTGTATATATGTGGCTGGCAATCTATGTTCAGTTGCATCAATGGACTTCACAAAGACGGTCCCAGCGACTGAATACACCAAAAAGTTTATTAATTGTGTTTGGGTGCCGCTAGTCCACCCGTCACACATGATGGTAACACCATTCTGTTGCCACATTGGCCTAAACTTTTCCACCCAAGCCTTTATTTATGAATATTCTTCTTCAAGGTATTTAGTGCCCACATCATATACGGAGGGCGCCTAAATACCCCGCCCAGCTTCGGCGGCAACATCAAGAGTAGTCTGGAAATATGGAGAATCTACTACTGTAGGTGGTATGTTCTTGTGAATTAGCCATTTTGTTGTAGCTTTGGCTAACCTATCTCTAGCAGTCTTCATTACCCCTTTCACAACACTCGATATTTTTGGTTGTTTAGCTCCCTCTTTTCTATGTGCTAGAGGATCAACAGGGGGAGGAAGTGTTCTTCTAGTAGAGAGATAATTTCTACATCAACATCCCGTTCTTGGGTGCTAAATGCCCTACGCATGCCCCCCGCAATGCCCTTTCCCCTGCTTAGCACAGTAGATGAGCCCCTTGCATCATAATATTTGCTTCCAGCGAATGCACGACGTTCATGTTCTTCTTGTTGACTCGTGATGGACTCTCGGCATGCAGCCACCATCTGTGCATCTTCCTCATCAAAGAATTCATCCCCAAAAACGTCATAACGGGCAGCATCAACATCTTGCTTCCTCTTTTCTTTTATCTTTACTTTTCTAGCTTTGTTTTGGCCAACCAAAGCTTTCATTTGTTCCTTGAGTTCCCTTGGCAGAAATGTGGCCCAAGTGGTGCTTAAATCTTGTAATGCCTCCATTGGTCACTTTCCCACAAAACTTGCATTTGATTTTCAATCTGTTATTCTCAACTGCCTCACCAAAGCTCCATGCGGGATCAATATCACGAGGCATTTTAAGTTATCAATTGGTAAACACAAATACACAATAGAAGGCTGAATACCTGGCTATAAATATGAACAAGTAGTATGTTAAAAATTAAAAAAATAAAGAAACATGTTAGAGGAAACATATATCTAACGCTTAGGAATCATTCTCTTGACATTTAATTGGTATTTCATACCTTAAATTATAAAATTTTTTCAAAAATTTAAAAAGTCCGAAAATAAGTAAATAAAATAGAATTAGGAGAAGACAAAGATATGTTGGATTAATCTTTGCCAAACATAGATATAACATTTAGGAGCATTTTTCAATACATTTGATTGGCATTACATTACTAAAAATATTTTTTTTCCAAAAAATAACAAAAATCCGAAATTAAAAGATTAAACAAGTAAAAAAAAACAAGCAATATATGTTGGAATGATCTATGGAAAACATAAATCTCAAATCTAGGAACCATTTTCAAGACATTTGATTGGTATTCAAATATTAAATTTTTTTTTCATAAAATAAAAAAATCCGAAAATAAAAAAAGGAAAAAATAAATAAAAAGCAACCAATATATGTTGTAATGATCTATGGAAAACATAGATCTAACAATTAGAAGTTATTTTCAAGATGTTTCATGAGTTTTCCATAAGTAATAATGTATTTTCTTTTTAAAAAACAAAAAATCCAAAAATTAAAAAAGGAAAAAATTAAAAAACAACCAATATATGTTGGAATGATCTATATAAAATATAGATCTAACAATTAGAGGCTATTTTCAAGATGTTTCATGAGTTTTCCAAATTTCCATAATGTTTTTTTTTTTAAATAACATAAATCCGAAAATAAAATTAACAGTATATATATATATAAAACAAAAGATATGCATGCAAGAACAAAATGAAGCATGGATCTACAATAAAACAAGACAATGATGCCATTGTGTTGTGATTCAAAGTAGTTAGAGTGATAATCTCAAAAGTTGAAAAAAAAATCACAAAGAAATGCATACCTAGATGACGAATCTTCTTTAGATTCCTTAGAATAGTTGAATCTCTTGATTTGGTAGCAAGAAATCTTGAGAAAATGGAGAAAAGAAAGGGAGAGAGATGAAAAAAGCGGAAACAGGTGGGCCAAAAGTCGTCATGGGGGGTTTTTATAACCTCCCGCTACGTATCGGCCACTACGCAAGTGCGACGGCCGCCACGCTGCGGCCGAAATATCGGCGTAGCGGCCGATATTTACATCCTTGCTCATGGTTGGCTCACGGTTAACCGTGTTGGAATTCACGGCTAGCCGCGGACTAACTACTGTTCAAAATCTCGAAAAAGTCAGATTCTGGAAAGCTAATCGTGGGTTTTGTCTTGGCTCCACAGTTGACCGCAAAAGTTCCACGGTCGACCGTGAGCTTCACTAATGTAGAACCTCGAACCTGAAACTGAACGTTCCCCACTCCATTCAAGCTTAAGCAAAACCACTTTACATGCATACTTGGAGCCTCCAAAACTCATTTAAACTATCAATTCGTATACATTCAAAGATTCTCAATCCCATTCAACAAAATTAATAGGAACCATATCCTAAGCTTAAAAGGGGGAATCCAACATAAAAATCATGTTTGGAATCATCCATAAGCACACATGCATGAATTTATGGATGTTTAACTTGCCTCAACCGATGCTTAGCTGAAATCCAACGAATCCAAGCTATTCCTAGTTCAAACAAGAACTCTCCAAAGCTCCTACAATGTAAATGAGCGCACATAGGTTCAAGGGAGTGTGCATGCAACCATTTGAGCTTCCTCTAGCTGATCCTAAGCAAGGAAAAAATGGATTTTGGAGGGGAAGCTTGCCAATGGTGTGAATGAAGATGCAATGGAAGAAAAGAGAGCTTGAATAAGACTGACATTCAGAGGCATTTTAGAAAGAATGCTAGAACGATAGAGGAAGAGTCTTGTGAAAATATTCTCATTCGATGTATTGTCTTCTTGGATTTCTCTTCTTTATTTAGACTTTACATTGCCTAAGTTTAGGCTACAAATCACTACAAATCATGGAATCAAGACCTAATTAGATCTCTAAAAATGGAAGGACATCCTAGCATATACGTAGTTATCTTTCTGACTAGATCCCATATATACAAGTGGGTTGGGCCTATTATCATACAAGTGGGCTGGGTCTATTATCATACAAGTTTACACTTTAACACCCCCCCTCAAATTGATGCGGAGAATCAACCAGCAACAATTTGCGAACCAAGAATTCATGCCGCGGCCGTGGAAGACCCTTGGTAAAGATATCAGCAAGCTGGAACTCAGTGGAAATATGAGGAAGAGAAATGACTTGTTAATAAGAATCCGAGACTAGTTAATAAGAATTATGATTTTATTATACCCCTAGTAATTCAAGACTAGTGATATGAAACCGTAAATTGGGATCCAACAATAGAGACAAAACTAATGTGTAATGTTGAAATTTATAATATAACAAGGCCCTTTTTTTTTCTTTTTTTCCTTTTTACCGTGGGAGTCCTTCACAACTGCTATGTGAGACTTTCATTCAATCCCCACTGCCCACTGCCCACTGCCCACAACCTTTACATAAAAGGTAAGGATCCAAAATCCCACGCGACTAACACTATGTTTGGGAAGGAGGGAAAATGGGGGGAAGGAGAAAAAAAAGAGGAAAAATGGAAAGCATGTGTTAATGGAGGGTGTTTGGGAAGGGGGGAGGGAAAGTGGGGGAGGGGAATATGGGGGGAAGATTTGTGTGGGGCTCACTAAAAAATTTTCCCCTCAAAACTGAGGAGAAAATGAGAAGCAAAGAGGGGATTTTTGCAGAAATGACTAAATTGCCCTGTTTGAGAAGCAAAGCTGTAACCAGCCCATAAGGATAAAATGGTAATTGTCTCCTACCTCACAAACAAATAAAATTATATTTTTTTCCTTTTTTTTTTCTCCTACTTTTTTACTATCCAAATAAGATGAGGTAAAATTAATTTTCCCTCCTCTCCCCTTCATTTTCTTTTACCCTCAAATTCCAAAACCCCACCCCCCCCCCCCCCCCCCCCCCCCCCCCAAGTGTAAGTAAAAACACCCATACTACAAATACTTTTTCTCTCCCTCTCCTTCTTTCCACTAGGTGAGTAAACATAATTAAGAAATCGAAGTTTATTTTATCTTTTGCTTAGATATTAGAATTGCATCTCTAATATTTTTAAGTATTTTGTTCTTTACTTCTAAAAAATAAACATTATTTCGTTCTTTTAATTGTGGTAGTGCAATCATTCAATCCGTTTTGTTGATTCATCCAATTAGATTTTTATTTTTCTTTTTTCTTTTTTTTTTTTGTGTTAAAACAACGAATTAGAGTTAGTAGAAGACTGATATCAAAGGTAGAAGTTGTTTGATTGTATGTCCTCAATCCAATGGATAACGTGAACAATTTTATTTATTATCTTAATTGATATATGATTTTATACTTGTATTCATGAGATGGATATGATTCTATTAATCGTTGCACATATTTGATACAAAATGACATGATTGTTCAAGAGATAAACATGAGCCCTTAAGTATATGAAATGTGATCCATATATGTGGATGTGATTCACATGTAGGAAACATAGGTCATAATTCTTATATTTAATAGAGTTTCACAATCAACGATGAGACTGGGCATCTCATCGAAAGGGTTATATCACTGCAATTACTATGAGATAGTGTGATTTTTCTAGACCATTAGAGTGGAAGATTCTGAATTGTTGTGCCAGTACATTAGATGTACTGAAGGACCATAAGTATCACCTAATATAAAATATTATCTTTAATTAATGAACGCTCTCTTAATTTTTAAGCAATAAGCTCTCAATCTTGGGAGAGTAATAAACTCAAGTATTTGTTATACATTTACTTTAACTTACCAATGAGTGAGGCCAACTGTAAGTCAACGTCTCGGTATCTTGGGTAGATGGTGGAGGGACTGTTGGAACATATATTCTCAAGACAGAATCTATCCTCATAAGAAAAATATCCCCATGTGTTGGTTAATAGAATTTATCGTCGGTAAATGCGCACCCGTTCTGATTTAAGAGTTAATCAGATGGTATCGATGATCAATGTGATTAATTGGGTTGCAAGGATAATAAGATCAAGTGGATCCACATTGGTTATACAATTTATTTTCAATAGATCCATGGATATAATTGATGGATGGGCTTACTTGCAGTAATTGAAAAGTTTAGAGTCTTCTTATAAAAATCACAGGACTGGAGTACTTATATAGTGGTGTTATTTGTAGGGTCTTCTTATAAAAATCACAGGACTGGAGTACTTATATAGTGGTGTTATTTGTAATTAACTATGGGTCAGGATCTTGCATGAGATGTGAGGTCCAGATGCTTCAATTGGAGTCAGTTTCAAGGAACCCTTAGTGGTCCCCATGCCATCCCTAAGAGGGAGAGTTGTATTAAGAAAAAAACTCATAAGAGAAAGAGAACTAGAATTGTGGGACTATAAAAGTCCACTAGGGTCGGATGTCCAAGGTATCTGTTGGATGTCTAGGGTGGTCTTCTCCTCTCTTCTCTTCTCCCTCCTTTGGTTCTCTAGCTAAGTGCTTTTCAGGAACAACTTCTCAATTGAGATCCTACCATTCTCATTGAGAAGTTCTCTCGATTGGGTAAAGCACAGAAGATTACGAGGTCTAGGAGATCATGTATGCGAAAGAGTTTTTTAGAGTCAAAGATAAAATACTCAATTTGAACAAAACAGAGATCCTCAGGTAAAGATCTGCACCAAGTTATTTGTAGATCTAGTTGTTGTATGTTCAGATCTATTTTCTTGACATAGATCTAGGATCTTAGTATACTAAGATAGGGGTTTTAGATCTTGGTATTGGTTCCATGGTGATTTGGATGTCTGATCCATGTATTAAGTGGATCAAAATTTTAGAAGTCCCATCTGGAAGGCCCTACTTTCAACAAAAGTTGTGTGGATCTTTAACTCCTCCGTCATCAGGCCCATTCTAATCACATGCTTATATATTTTTACACAGAGTCTCAAATTTCACCCCCCAAGTTGTGGTGATATAAATTGTTAAATTTATATGACTGCAACTGCAGCTATGTCTCCTATAAATCATCAATTCTACACTGTATATCACATCAAAGCGAGATTTGAGTCAATTCTAATTCAGATGGAGGCATCGGGCATGTGATAAAAAAGGATTAAATTAAGAGAAGATAGACTCTACTTATTCAAATATAAACATAAGGTAGTTTTTTTTTTTTTTCTTTCTTTTTTTCTAATCATGAACAAGTTTTCAACTGAATATGTTTCCAGCTTAACATGGGTGAGAGGTTTTATTTCCTGTGGCAGGCATGCAAAGGTTGCTTTTAAGGACAAGATTCATCAACCATCTGTAATTTGTAAATCATGAGAAATGTCTCTCAACGCCAAGCTTTGGACAACGTGCGGTTTACGCCTACTCTCATTAGGCATTACACACATAACTGCACACCATAAGATGATTCATACCATTTGAAAAATGGTCCTCGGCAGTACAATGGAACATGGTACACATGGCCAAGCCATAGTTGTAAATTTTATTTCGGATGTTGTTTTGGTTTGGCCCTCAAGTGAAAATTTTTGACCGATTTAAAATTTTTAATGAGATTTTTTGGACTTATATTTTAAAAATATATAAAAAAAAAGGAATATATATGAATAAAGAATAAGACTATTATTAAATTTAATTTATTCTACTAAATCAACTAGTAATATGATATTTATTATATAAACAAATAAAATAAAGTAATAAATGTCCGATTTTCAACACAAATAACAAGATAAATGTCATTCAGAATGGACCATATTAATAAAATTCAAGAACCATATTCTCTAGCTTCCAAGTATTCACAACCAGTAACAACCATGAAGTCTAAATTTACTCCATCCCTCGACAAAAGTCAAAAAGTTCTGCCAAATGCTATAGTCATGTCAAAAGGCAAGATTGCGATTTTTTCCATCATCATCCTCATTTGCAACATCCACTAGATTTCCCTCATCCAACTCCGGAATATCCCCATCTGTGAACCGACCTCCACATGAGCCAATCTTGAACCTCCTCAATAGCAGCGACCCAATCGGCCAAAATATCTATGTTCACCGTGTGAATAGATCTCGTGAGGTGACCCTGTGACAACTTGCATGTTTTGTTTTGATTACAAAGTCAATAGTAATCAGGGCTACTTCCTTAGGCCCGTTTGACACTTTACTAGCTAGTAAAAATCAAGTAAAGCGTCCATTTTTTATATAAAGTGTCATATTATAAGTACATTTTTTTAAAAATTCCCTCCTTCATTTAAAAAAAAAAGTAAAAAAACAACCTCCTTTCTCCGATAAAGACAAAAACAATCTCACTTTTCTATATAAAAAGTCAAAAAAAATAATTTCATACCAAACAACTAAAAATAAAAATGAGATGCTCCTATGAGAGATAAGGTGCGGGCCCTCACATCCATATCTAACGCCAACAAATTAAATGCGAGGGGCCCCACCTTATCTCTCATAGTAAGGTGAGAATCTCTCATTGGAGCATATCCCAAAATAAAATACCTAGCCCACTTATATTTTATTCTCTATTGATTTGATGTTTTATTTTATCTTTATTTTACGGTAAAATCACCAAACGGGAGGATTCATATTGACAAGGTAAAATGATTTATTTCTATATGTCGTTTCCTATAATAAGGTATGGCATAAAATTAGGAATTTACTATGGTGGTTAGATTTCCATTAAGATAGTATTTAAAGAGAGCTTAAGCCCCTCCTCTAGCCATACATATATGTACCCCAACCTTAACTGTGACACTATCTTCCTGGGTCAGTGGCTCTGTGTATCAGGAACTGTCGTTTGAAATTGAGTATGGGAGGGGAAGATACTAATTATTATTAAGGTATGAATAAAAGAGAGAGAGCCAGCATCTCTCCAGACCAAGGATTTCATCTTCTCACTTACTAGCTATGTAATGAACCTTTTGGTCCCAGATATTTCTGGTCTCTTTCACTCTCAAGGAGCCCGATAGAGGGAAAGTTATTCGTTCTAGTTTCATCTTCTGTCAACGATTGTTCCCATTGGTTCTTGAGTTGTATGAGAAATGGTTGTGCTATGTTACCAATGATTCTTAAATTGTATGAGAAATTGGTGTGCTATATCTTCTTTTAAGTGAAAGTCACCCTAGTCAGTGGCGGACCCAGGATTTTGATTCGAGGGGGGCTGAGGATGGTCAAAAGTCAATTTCCTACTCAACTCAAATGTTTACAAAAAAATCTCCAATGTTTACAAAAATACATCCTAAATCTAGAAATTATATAGACATAATAATTTTAGAATTTTAAAGAATATCATTCAAATGATCACTTAATTTGCATAATAAATTAAAACCATTCAAATGATCACTTAATTTTTGTTGATTTGAGGACTTTTTGAGAGAGAGGGAGAGAGGATTTCTGTCATTTCTTTGAAGTTGAAGAAAGGGAGGGGGGCTTGATGGGTTTCTTAAGTGGGGGCTGGGCCAAAAGGGCCTAATAGCCCTTGCGGGCCTTTTCAGTTTGGGTGGGGGCTGAAGCCCCCAGGCCCTTCTATGTCAGTCCGCCACTGACCCTAGTTAGAATGGCTTTAATCATAGTAAAAGCATACGTTAAATAGAATTGATTATTAGTATTGTCCATCCTACCCTGTCCAAATTGGAATCATCTAAGGCTTTTCCCCATGGTTAAAGTGGGTTGCTTTTGCATGGGCATTAGGGTTGCAAACGGAATGATTTCAGGTTGGAACCATATTGGACCCGGACCCGTTTCTAAATAACAATTCTGATTCCGGATCTGATTCTGACTCGGATGTCCTTAATTTATATTTTATTAAAAAATTTAGGGACTAATTTGAAGAGCTTTTAAACTTATGTCCTTTTTTTTAAATAAGGCAATAACTTAAATCCTTACTTGATAATTTTCTTCTTTTTTTTTTTTAATTACGACTAAGGACTGGTCCTAATAAAATAAACTTGCACATGTGAGATGATTGGAACTTCCACATCTAAGGAGGAAACTCACGCATGCGAATGCAAAGAATGGTCAGGTTCTGGTCAGTCCGAGGACTGTCGTGTCTTACCACCTGGATAAGACACCGTTCTCAACCAATTGGAATTAGTGGATAGAAAACGGTTTGTAAAAATAGCAAAGTCATAAAGTCATAACACATGGGTTCAAATCTGGTTGGGCTTGGGGTTTTTAACACTAAACCCAAGCCTGACCCAAATATTAATTGGGCAAATATATATATAGAACAAGGTTCTCTCCAAGCCTGACCCTAATATCAAACCTTTAGGCCTGAACCTAGCCGAAAGAGGGCTGGGCGCGGGCTGGCCTGACCCATGCACACCCCTACCTAAATCCAAACTTGGGTTGGGCTAAATTTATAAACACATACTCATAAAATCTTACATTACCACTACAGAGTACAGACCCATTCATGTTTGTTTATGGGTCAAGTTAATTTTCTTTTTTCTTTTTTTAGAAGTTTATTGGGAAAGTTTGGTGAAGTAAATGTCAAACGGGTAATAAAGGTAATGGTTATAGATAAGGTGAAGTATATTTTTTTTAGTAAAGTACGATTGTATTTGTTTCTAGAGGATTTTACCGGAGAAATTTCCTTAGACTTGTTAAAGGCCAAAAACACCATCAATGTGTTATATAGACCATAGTAGTCCCAAAGGTCCTATTTGATATTTTTTTTTATTTTTTCTCTGAACAGGGATATCCCTGCTCCTTTTACCTTAAAAAGATTTCAAACCCAAAACCCTTTTCTCCATTTTCGTTCTTTTGCCCATTTTATCTGAGCAGAGACTCATCTTCTCTGAGCAGGGATTCAATGAAGAAGAAAAAAAGCTGCAAGACTTTGCAGATCCCCTGATTGAAAAGGACAAATCGATTGAAAAGAAAAGTGCTTCACCGACGCTTGTATTAGAGAGATGGTGATTATATTAGAGAGAGAGAGAGAAAAAGAAGTGGATAATGGAAGGAGAAGTGATAAGTTGTAACTCTGATGGTCGCATTCTCCTTTTGATTTGGTCTTTTGATGTTTTTCTTCTTTGAAAGATCCCGACTTTAAAGTAGTAGAAGGGAGAAGAAGATGGGAGAAGAAAGAAAATGGAAAAAAAGGGTTTTGTAACCCCATTCTTCGTGTGGGCAGGGATATCCCCGCCTCCCTGAGTATTGTCTCTCATAGTGGTATCAGTTGAGACGGGGATGTCCCTTCCCAAATTAGTGCTGTGAACGGGGATATCCCTGCTTATGTTAGTGCTGTGAGCGGAGATATCCCCGCCCACACGAAGACTGTGGGTGTATTCTCTCATAATAGTATATCTCATTTGAGGAATTATGACCAAATGTCCATTCCTTATTGAGCTAATGCACATGTGTATGTAACTGATAGAATCCCAAAATTATTTTCAAAGTTTCACCATTTCTATGCTAGTCAACGACCATTCCCATCCCCATATCCAACCATTTCTATATAAACAAAAGCTGATGCCCAATTCTATCATCTTCTATTACGCCCAAACCTTCCTAATTAAAAGAGTAATACAAAGAGTAATACAAAGGGGCATTAGCTTTGGCCATAATAGAAGATGATAGAATTAGGCATCAGCTTTTGTTTACATAGAAATGGTTGGATATGGGGATGGGAATGGTCATTGACTAACATAGAAATGGTTAAACTTTGAAAATAGTTTTGGGATACTTATCAGTTACATACACATGGGCATTAGCTCAATAAAGAATGAACATTTGGTCATAATTCATCAAATGAGAGATACAATTCTGAGAGACATATATCACCCACAATACTCTAGTGGGCGGGGATATCCCCGCTCACAGCACTAACACAAGCAGGGATATCCCCGTTCACAGTACTAATTGGGCGGGGATATCCCCGGCTCCCTGGGTGTTATCTCTCAAAGTTGTATGAGTTGAGACGGGGATATCCCCGCCCACACGAAGACCGGAGTTGCAAAGCCCCATTTTTCCTTTTCGTTCTTCTCCCAACTTCTTCTCCCTTCCACTACATTGAAGCTAGGATCCTTCAAAGAAAAAGAACACCAAAAGACCAGATCAAAAGGAGAATGCGATCATTGCAGTTACAACTTATCCCTTCTCCCATCCATTACCCACTTCTCTCTCTCTAATATAATCACCATCATCTATTTCTATTGTACATATACATTGCAGAGAAGAAAGAAGGAAAATGGTGGGGGAGGTGTACAAATTGACCCCTTCTATGGAGTACAAATTGCTGACTGATGCACTTGGATTATGGATCTGGACCATCTTCTTAGTTGATAACTCTGTTTTAGTGCCTAGGTTTGCTTAGGAAGAAGTTCACCGCCTTTTCCAAATGAAGCTAGAGAAATTCCCGTCTCTTCTTCTTCATTAGTGTTGGTAATGGCAGAAGAAGGATTAGGGTATGGATCTAAGGGGTGGTTGAGCTTGATCATTGTGAAAGAGAGAAGAAGATGAAGAAGAACGAAAAGGGGAAAAAGGGTTTTGGGACTTTTTAAGTAAAAGGAGTAGGGATATCCCTGCTCAGAGGGGAAAAAAAAAAAAAAAACTAAACAGAGCTCCTGTGATCACTATGGTCTTTATAAGACATTGATGGCGGTTTTTTGGCTTTGACAAGTCTAAGGGATTTTTCTGGTTAAATCCTCTTGTTTCTATGAGATAAAGTAAATGACACCAGAGGTCAACAAGAGGTAAAGTAAGCACTTACTTAAGTACACTTTTTGTAGGCTGGTAGAGTAAAAGTATAATTTTTCAAACTAAAGTTTTACTTTTTCACTTGTTGAGGGCCAAGCAAACGTGATAAAATAAAATTCTTGGCAGCCTAAAACATTTTACAACTTGAAGAATAAATGCCTAAAAATTATTGAATAACCTGAGGACTGATCCATTTCTATCCCTCTTAATTGAACTCAGATATTTAGGATATTTAATTTGTGTATTCAGGTATTTGAGCACCCATTCACATCATCACCCTCATTGGATCCCTTAATCATTAGTTGAACGACTTTGTGATACGATGTGATTGAGGCAGTGAGCCAGTGTGGCTTTTGTCCACACATCATGCAGTGGGTCCCAATCAACAGAGCCCAATAGCAATTTGGGAAGGAGTGGTTGGGCAGTTGAACCCCCAGAAAGCGACCGTTGGTTGCCCTCTCATTCCATGAGGCGGGAAGGTCGAAAATTTTGGAGGGAAAGGAACAGAAAAAGGAAATAGAATTCCTTGAAATTTGGCTCTTCATGGCCCAACCACAGCTTTTTCTCTCATGCTGGCTGGTCAGCAGACAGAACCCCGTCTTCTCTGTTGTCGCTTTCTCTTCCTTCTGTCTTTCTTTTCCTTTTCGAATTTCAAAAAAGCTTCCCTCTGATGTTAAACTTGAGCAGTATGTCAATTCGAATTCCACTAGCTTTTCAAGAGGAATAAATAAAAGATTGATTACATGCTGATGTCTGCATTTTTATTTTTGTTCATGGGAACAAGATTGTTTGACCAGAGTAAAGTAAGTCGATTTACTTCTTGATTAAGATTATGTATGTGACATCATTCAAGATAAACTTTAGCTTAGTCAGTTAGTCAGGAGTGACATATGCCAACAGAATGAGTAACTATTATAAAATACATACATAGATTAATAGCCAATTCTTTTCTTTATATTTTGATAATTCTAATGGTGAATATTGCTTTGATTGAAGTGAGATTTCAGCGGTTATTAAGGTTTTGGAAGGGGTCTGACATGGATGGATTACTTAAAGAAGCGAGCTCCCTATGATCTAATGGTAAAAATGTCCACACTGCAACTCCCCAAAATATGAGGTTCACAGCTCATTGTAAAATGTTTTGTTCCCTTTTTTATTTATCATTGTAAGTCTTGTACTTGTCTCAAATCATGCATTAATTTAGCCTTTAAAGAGACCTAGTGATCAAATTGGGAGTTGGATAGTGTGCTTGTGTCGGTGTGTGTGCCAAAATAATTAAAAAAAAAAAACACCCTTCAATAAGTTAATCAGATTTTTATATGTGATCTATCTATTGGTGGTGAGACTATAACTCTGATTTGCCAAATATAGCCTAATATATAGAGGGGATCATTGTTTTGCGCAATTTAGATCTTCTAAAGGAAGGTCCCGCCGGCCGATTGATTTATAAGTTCCCAAGGAGGCCTGACCTAAGAGAATTAAATTTCTTTATAGGTCAACCTAAGAAACTTATCTAAATTAAAGTTCCCATGCACTTATAAGTCTTGCATATTATTTTAAATAGAAAAATTGTGTTTGCAACCATTTTGTAAGTTGTTTAACAATATTGTGTTGAAAAGAACATTTAAATGCATACAATCAAGAGGTAGGGCATTAGATTAGGGAAATAAATGAGTCCATTTAAATGGTGTATGAACCCAAATCCAGAAATCCAGAATCTTTTCTTTTTTTTTGCTTTGCTTTAAGGTAAAATTATATTGAAGAGAGGGGAAAAGGACAAAGATTGTCCCCAAAACAAAAGAAGCCAATTACAACTGAGGGACCATTCCCAACAAGAAACAGAGGAAAAGAAAAAACCAGAAACTACCAAAAAAGAAAAGAAAGATTGCTGCATTAGTTGCTCACGCCAAGGAAAAGAATAATTGGGTGAGCAGGGAGAGGGGGAGTCCGATCTGAGAGTGAAGTAACAATGATCTTCAAGCGATCAAGTAGTACCCTCTTGGCTCTCTCCAATGTAGGCTTCCTGTTGTGATGCTTGAATTCATTCCGGATTGACCAAAGAACAAAGATATGCGCGTGGAAGAGAATTGCAGCTGTCCTTTTTCCTCCAGAGGCATATCTATCATTCGCAAAGAAATTCCAAATGTAAGAAGCTGACACTGGGAATAGTTCCACGGGGGGTAAGAAGCCACTCTGGGAATAAATCTAGAGTCAATAAAGTTTCGCGAACTTTACTCCTCTAAAATTGCATTTCATGGAAAAAATTGCATTCTTCCACAAATAATCAAAGTGAAAGCCTTTATTTAAAATATAATTTTTATTAAACCAAAACAAAAAAAGACCACAAAGGATTAACCAACTTAATGAACAAGTTGAAAAATTATCTTACCAAGCAACATTATCCATATATACTACTAAGACCGACTTTAGTGAGACATTGTTTGGCCTCATTCAGATTTCTATGGAATAAAAATAACTTTAGATCTATCAAAATCCCTTGCTAAAGGAGAAACGTCCCAAAATTACACCATCAGTAGTTCATTTCTTTCCTCTATCAATATATATATATATTTTTTTTTATAACATAGGAACCCGCCGACCCTTCTTCGGTTGATCATTATTAGTAAACCTACGGATACATAGAACCACCCACTAGCCCTATGTATCGATTAAGGTCTTAAAAGGATTTGAAGGCAGGACCTCCAAGTTAAAATTGGACTTCCTAACCACACGAACATTTTAAGTGTGGGTATATTTTAAGTGTGGTCATATTAAGCCTATCAATAACATTTACTACTTCTAAAGTGTAATTGAGGATTTTAAAAAAATCCTTCACATGTTATCACACATCCAAATTCAGTTTCATCCTCACTATACTGGATGTAAAAGATTGCTTCCAAATAAATCTGAACCACATTTTCATATCCAATATTCCAAACCATGGGTTCGGGGAGAGTACTTTAGGCTAGGGCTCCACACCCAAGTTTTTAGCAGAGTCAAACCATTTGCACCACCATTTTGTAATATTAATAACATCCTCGTTACAAGAAGATACTGAAAATCATGACCCAAATTACATCGCTCACTCTAGATCACAATGAAACAAGGAGTGCTCTGCCAGTTCCAATCCTCCTCATATTATGTTCATGTAAAATCAGATTTTGTAAGTGCAAAAAATATAACTCATAAGATTAGAGGGTGCCTGATAGGACTTACCCAAAGAGACTGATGGAGATTAGCTGCTAAGATCCTGAAAGGGGAGCAACAAACAATCAAAGGACCCTGGCTGTGGGCAGCGCAGGGCTCTCCGATGCCTAAGTTAGCACAAAGGTTGAAGGAGAAAAGAGACAGAGTAACAGCTCAAGAGGGGATGTATATGCCTACCTTGGTCTTGTAATGCCCTCATATTTATAAAGGATTTTACTTGATATCTTGGAGTGGGCCCATAGATTTGATAGGAAAGATCTCATTAGCCCACAAAGTAATAAATAAGGATCCATCATAGCCCACAATGCATTTATTGCCAGTCTGATCAGCCCACATCGCATTAAATGCATGTCATGTTGGGCCTGATCCTGTCCCAAGTCATTGGCGGTTGAGGTCCCATCGGATCCATCCTCGGGCTCTGCCCGAATATGGCTACAGCCCTGGATGCCACCCTGTCAGCGATCTGGTGAAGATTGTGGACGGCTGGGATGGCCCATCTGTCTCATTCTCGCATGCCCGTATTCGGCCACGTGTCTGATGACGTAGCAGAAGTAGGGAAGCGATCACAGTACTTGTCTCGACTGGCAACCTGGCTCCCTCGATCGAGGTCAGGTGGATAGCCGAGGTCAGTGCTCGCAGCTGGGGTTAGAATGCGTAGCCGAAGTCAGTCTGGTCTCGGCCAATGTTCTGATCCTATCGCCGAGGTGCGCTTGGGCGGCACGTGGGAGCTCTTAGCTGGCATCTTATAGCCGAAGTTAACGTAATCTTGGTACCTTAAAAATCACCCCACACAATTGCCCCCTAGCTTCTGACTTCTTAGGGTCTATAGCCTTTTGAGGTCGGAAGCTATAGAGAGAGTCCGCTGGGAGATGTCTGATCATTATCCAGCGTCGTTCCGACTCTTCGAGGTAATCAATACTACGCCTCGATTATTATGAGGAACGGGCTGGCAGTGACACGCGTCATTGTATGACTGACTGTGCCGTCAAACTATGGGACATGCGCGATTCGCGATGCGGCCCTTTCAAATTTATTAAATGGCGCCCTAGGAAGGCTTCCTTTTTCTTATAAATAGGGGTGTCTTCTTCTGCCTTATCTTCTTTATCTCCACTTCTCATCTTCACTCTCATAAGACTTTTCCAGAGGTTTTCAGGCAAGAACGATTGCATAGCGTCGAGGATATCACGTGCTCAGATTGATCTTCATTTCAGATTCGTTCATCTGTAAGTCATCCTGAGTCTGTGTTCTTTAGGGTTTTCCCCCTTAGGGTTTCTTCTCGCATTCCTTTTCAACCCCAGGTCGTAGAAATGGCTGGTCATAAATTTCAGTTAGAGACCCCTGAGGGTATAGTTAGATTTAGGGAGGCGTATGGTATCCCGGAGGAGGTCCGCCTCAGGCCGGCGGATCCTTTCGACTACACTCTGCGTTCCCTGTCCGGCGGCTGGATGCCGTTCCCTATGATTTCTATAATCGATGGCGGGGTTAGGTTTCCCTTGCACCCTTTGCTTAGGGCTTGCCTCAGTACCTAGTCTCTTGCCCCTTGTCAGCTGATGCCCAATGGCTACAAGGTCATTATGGGCATGGCTAAGCTGAACGAGGTTTTAGAAATCAACCTCGGTGTCCATGACATCGAGGATGCATATGATATATGTAAGGCTGGGGAAGGCACCTACTACCTCCGAGTGAAACAGCTCTAGAAGGGCTTCGTCTTAGCCTTGGAGGATTCAAATAAGAACGCCGGGGACGACCTCTTCTGCGTCTCAGGGAACTGGGAGTTCGATGCTAGTGAGGACAGGACGTACATGGTCCCGCGCCACTTTAGGGCCGTCCCAAGTAAATATCGTCCCTCGATTTTGCTCATTTTATTTTCACCCTTCGAATTGCCGAACTGATGTCTTGTCTTGGCGTGCAGATCTGCGAGAGAGGCAGCGTCGTGCGGCGCGTGATGGCTGAAAAAAGAACGTAGCCAGCCACTAAAAGGTTAAGGAATATACCGGGTACGAGAACAGGTCGGCTTGGAAGCTGCTGGGCTACACGCCGAGATATCGCGGTTACTATAGAAGGGTCAAAACATCACAGGGGGAAGAGCCGCAGACAGGCAAACCTTCCGTCACAATAGCCGTAACTGGGGGTATTCCGCTGACCGATTCCGTTAATCGCCGGATTGCGTCTGGTGCTGAGGCGTCTACTTCGGCCAGTTCGGGGTCTGTAAGCCTGAGAGATGCCGTGGAAGCTTATTCCTCTGACCAAGAAGAGGGGATGGAAGGAGATCTACCTCCTTTGAAAACCAAGGATCTGATGGCCAGATTCAAGGGCCGGTATTCTTCTTCGACAGCGCCTTCTTTTGCCAATACCCACGCAGCCTCGGGTTCGGGCGGTGCCGCAGTTTCTTCCACTCTTATTATCGCCTCGAGTGTGGGAACCCAGCGACGTTCTGCTGACAGTACGAGAGATGGATCTCCATCAAGCAAGAGGTCCAAGGTGGGGGAAAGAGACTCTCGGGCTCAGAAGGCCCCAAAGGACAAAGGGCCCGCACGCGTTCCTAGAGGGAAGGCCCCTCCCGAGAAGAGCGCGTTAGTGGACAGGGCTTCGCCCGAGAAGAGGCTTGAAACCAGCGGACCTTCGGAGGAAGGCTCTCGTCAGTCTCGGGATCCTGTCCCCTTGTGCCGGCTCCATGGAGGTCGATGTTGGAGACCCAGCCCGGGAGGCCCTTGAACGTGGAGGATCGGGTAGCGGAGAACCCTTCAGTCATCGGGGTGCTCGCCAAGGCCTGCGCCCTCCCACGTGATATGGAGCAACACGCGAAATATGACAATGAGAGTCTACTAGCCTCGGCGATTCAGGCCTCTCTTATAGTAAGTACTTTTCAAGTAACTCTGACAAATTCTGCTTCAGCTCTTCATATCTAATGGTTTTCTTTTATAGAACATACAGAGGCTCCAGCTGGTCGTTGAGAGGAGTGACAAGAACGTTTCTAGAGTCTCGCAGCTGGAATCCGAGAGGGAGAGGCTCAGGAAAGATCTGTCGGAATGCCAAGGCAAGTTGGCTGACTCGATGAAGAGCAACGCCGAGCTGACTGCAGAAATGGTGGTAGCAGTGACTAGCATCACCAAACTCACGGCCTAGACCCACGAGCTAAAAGGGTCGGTTTGGTTGAAGACAAAGAGGGTGCTCGAGCTGGAGGCTAAGTTGGATAAACAGAAGGCCGAGTCGGCAGCCGAATCGGCGAAGCGAAAGGCCGAACTGGAGCAGTCACTGAAGGAGAATGCCGACCTGAAGTCTTCACTTCGGGCCGAGATCCATGCTGCTTTCCAGAAGGGAGTGGACCGGGCAACGGAAGACTATGAAAGACAGGTGGGGGAGATAAGCTCTCTCTTGTTTGAGGAAGGATGCCGGGCTGCACTGAAAGAAGCAGGGATTCCTGAAGATCATCCGGTCCATCAGAATCTCCCGAAGTATTCAGGCCCGAGATCAGAATCGAGCCCTGCCCCCTTTCCTGAGAGTCCCCTGATTGAAGCGCCTGCTGCTGACACTCCTCTGGACGGTGCTCCGATTCTTCCTCCTATGGATGTCCCAGAAATGACCGCGCCTGTTACCGAGGCGACCGGTCTTTCAGAGAAACAATGAGGACATTGCTCTAGCATCCAGGGACGACGTTTGTCGAAGTCTCTCCTTGTAGTTTTTTTATGCTTTCCGATTGTATCTCCTGTTTTCCAGTTGTAACTTTTTTACCTTGTAAATGGAAAACAAATTATAAAACTGGGCTCTCTGCTCTCCTTTTTGCGACTCTTGTTCTTCTTTCTGCGATTCTCATTCTTGGTTAGGCCAAGTGTCTGAGTCCGGCTAAATATTGATGGTTTGTGGTAGAAGGATTGCCTGAGTTGGAATGAGGATACTTGGCGGTTTTCATTGTTATCCGTCCTGGCATCCTGTATTCCGAGGCTCATAAATAGTACTAAGTATAGCAGTACGATCGATGCGGAAAATAAGCAGATGACTCCACTTGTCACCATCCGATTAGCAAGTCAACTCATTGGTAACGTGCGCCGCACGTGAAGTATGGGAGGCCATACTCCATAAATGAGGTCTTGGAATCCGAGCCTCCTTTCCCCCTATAAGTAGAGGCACTCCTCTACTACGTGCTCGTCAATATCTCGAGTAGGGGGGATGAGCCGGCCAAGGAAAAAAGACTTATGTTAGTGGCCTCTTATGTTCCTCACAGGCATGGAGATCTGCCTGCTTCCGCCAAATGCTCCGGTGGTTCCATCTCTCATGAGTCCTTTAAAATCCCTTGCTCTATGTGAATCTTTTGCGACTGAAAACGACTCCGGGAAAGGTTGTATTTGGTCATCGTGGACCATGCGCCCTCTGAATCCGTCACCGTGGACCACGCGCTCTCTGAACGCGGGTCTTTGATCAACTCTTGTCGATGCGGCTGGGAGGAGATCAGACATCTACGGTGAACCGGGGGTTGGTTGCTAACTTGGTCTAACCAACCACAGGGTATTGTAGAGCTCCAAGCATCGAGGACCAATGAAGAGTAGTGCTTCCGAGCTTTTCTTCTTCTTCTTTTTTTATTTTTTACAGAGGACAGAGAGCCTCCTTATTGTACTTTCATTGCTTTTTTGCAACTCATGTAATGAAATTTTCTATTGTAATGAAGACATTCTAGTCAATACAAATGGAATTTCAACCAATATAAGTGGAGTTTCTCCCCCCCCCCGTTTTAGGCTGCTATTGGCCGAGTTGAACCCGAGGGGACTGGGTGCATGAACCCGATGTCAGCCTCTGGGTGCACGAAATCGAAATTTTAAAAAGCCTAGGTGCATGGTCCCGGGGTCAATTTCGGGGCGAACGAACCCAAGATTTTGAGAAGCCTGTGCGCATGGTCCCGAGGTCAGTCTCAGGGTGTATGAACCCAAAATTTTGGGAAGCCTGGGTGTATGAACCCGAGGTCAGTCTCAGGGTGTATGAACTCAGAATTTTGAGAAGCCTGGGTTTATGAACCCGAGGTCAGTCTCAGGGTGTATGAACCCAGAATTTCGAGAAGCCTGGTGTATGAACCCGAGGTCAGTCTCAGGGTGTATGAACCCAAAATTTTGAGAAGCCTGGGTGTATGAACCCAAGGTCAGTCTCTGGGTGTATGAACCCAAAATTTTGAGAAGCCTGGGTGTATAAACCCGAGGTCAGTCTCAGTGGTTTTCGCTGCTGCCGAATTTTGCAACTTGATGGCGCAAATTGATGACAGGGTGAAGGCCGCTTTTATTGATCATGAAACTTTGATTACAATTCTAGAAAAAGAACTTCTTGAGGTGGATTGCATTCCACGGTCGCGGCAACCGCCTGCCATCCATGTCCTCAAGTTTGTATGACGATTGTCCTGCTACTGAAATGACTTTGAACGGGCCATGCCAGTTTGGAGCTAGTTTGCCTTCGTTTGGATTCCTGTCAGCAGGGAGTGTCTTCTTCAGAACCAGCTCTCCTACTGAGAACCTTCTCTCCCTGACTCTCTCGTTGTATCCTTTGGCTAGCCGTTGCTGGTAGTCGGCCAGTCGTATGGCCACTGCTTCTCTGCTCTCGTCGGCTAATTCTAGTTCCATGGCCAGGTTTATCTCGTTTCGGCCTTGATCAACAAGTTCTGATCTCAAGGTTGAGAGGCCAATCTCAAGGGGAATGACCGTTTCCATCCCATGGGCTAGAGAGTACGGTGTTGCCGAAGTGGAATGCCTTGGGGTCATCCTGTACCCCCATAGGACGCTAGGGAGCTCCTCTACCCATCTTCCTTTTGCCCGGTCAAGTCGTTTTTTTCAGTCCATCAAGCAATACTTTGTTAGAAATCTCGGCCTAACCATTGCTCTGCGGGTATACCGGGGTGGAGTAGCGGTTCCTGATGCCAAGCTTTTGAAAAGATTGGAGTCAAACTGAGTTCCGTTGTCCGAGATCAGAGTTCTAGGGATGCCAAACCTTGTAATGATATTCTTCCATACAAAATTCTTTGAATCCTTTTCGGTGATGGAGGACAGTGGTTCTGCTTCTATCCACTTGGTGAAATAATCAGTAGCAACTATCAACCATCTCTTGTTCCCCGGAGCCCCGTGGAGAGGTCCCACGATGTCCAACCCCCATTAGATGAAGGGCCACGGGCTGGAGAGGGGGCTCAAGTCCTGCGCCGGCTGATGGAGGGAATGGGAGAACTTCTGGCACTTATCGCACTTCCTGGTGTATAGCTGCGCGTCCTTCTGCATGTATGGCCACCAGTAACCCTGACTAATAGCTCGGTATGCCAGTGACCGTCCTCCGATATGACTTCCACAGATCCCTTCGTGAATCTCATACAGAAAATCGTCAACCTTGCTCGGATGAACACATTGGAGGTAGGGGCCGATGAAAGATTTTCTATAGAACTTGCCTTCGGGAGACAGCCAGAATCGAGTTGCTTTGAGCCTGATCCGGTGAGCCTCATTTTTATCCTCGGGGAGCTAATCATCTTTGAGGTAGGAAGTGGTTGGATCCATCCAGCTCGGGCCGAGATCAAGACATAAAATCTGCCGAAATGGATGGAGATCTAAGCTTGATCTCGACAACGACCCAATCTCAACAGTTCTTTTCTTTCTTGCTTCGACAGCGGAGGCCAGGTTTGCAATGGCATCAGCATGCGAGTTAGTATCCCTGGCGATCTGCCTGACTTCGACTGTCTGAAACTGAGTGAGGAGTTTCTTTGCGAGGGCTAGATAGGCCGCCATCCTGTCGTCCTGGGCTTGGTAGTCCCTAGTTAGTTGGCTTGTCACCAATTGTGAGTCGCTGAAAACCACCAGTTGTTGGGCTCCGAGGATTTTGGCACTGTTTAGTCTCGCTATTAGGGCTTCGTACTCGGCTTCGTTGTTTGTTGCTTTGAAGTCTAGGGTCAGAGCTTGTTCTATGACCAGTCCTTCTGGCGATTGGAGGACTACGCTGGCGCCAGCTCTCTTGGAAGTAGATGAGCCGTCGACAAAGACTTTCCATGCCGAGTCAATGGCTTGGCTCCGAGATAGTTCATCGACCTCGGTGACTTCGTTTTCATGCCCTCTGCCCCCCAGTTCGGTGCCAGGCTGGGTTGGTGCCGAGCTCGGAGATACGAACTCAACAATGAAATCTGCCAAAATCTGGGCCTTGATCGCAGTCTTGGGCTGATATTGGATATCATACTGTCCCAATTCGACTGCCCACTTGGAGATTCTACCTCAAAAGTCGGTTTTTTTGAAAATAGACCTGAGCGGGTGCTCCGTAACAACCACAATGGTGTGAGACTGGAAATAATGAGAGAGCTTGCGAAAGGCACTAACGAGTGCCAACGTGAGCTTCTCGAGCAGGAGGTATCTGGTCTCGGCGTTAAGAAGGATCTTGCTCATGTAATAGATCGGCTTTTGTAGTTTATCTTCCTCTTTGACGAGGACAAAGCTCACCGCATGATCCGAGATCACCAGATACAAGTACAACGTCTCTCCTCGGGTTGGAGTAGAAAGCAAGGGTGGCGAAAAGAGATAGGTTTTGAGTGCCTGCAGTGCTTGGTCGCACTCAGGGGTCCATTGAAATTTTAGGTTTTTTCTTAAAAGCTAAAAGAAAGGCCTGCACTTATCTGATGATCTGCTGATGAATCGATTAAGTGCGGCGGCCATGCTAGTCAGTTTTTGAACTTCCTTAGTGATTGTCGGGCTCTGGACTTCCAGGATCGCCATGATCTGGTCTGGATTGGCCTCTATCCCTCTCCGTGTAACTAATCTTCTGAGGAATTGCCGGAAGCGACGCCAAAGGCGCATTTGGAGGCGTTCAACTTGAGCTTGAACTCCCTGAATATGTCGAAAACTTGAGCCAAGTCTGTTAGATGGTCATGAGACTGCTTGGATTTGACGACCATGTCGTCAATATATACTTCGACAGTCCTGCCGAGCTGAGCCTGGAACATCTTGGTGACGAGCCGCTAATAGGTTGCCCCCGCGTTCTTCAATCCAAAGGGCATTACCCTGTGACAATAAGTGCCTCAGGGCGTTATGAACGCAGTTTTCTCCTCGTCTGGCTCATACATTGGGGGTCTGGTGGTAACCTCTATAGGCATCGAGGAAACTCATCCTATCGTGGTTAGCGGTGGCGTCAATCATTTGATCAATCTTCGGGAGTGGGAAGCTGTCCTTCGGGCAAGCTTTATTGAGGTCGGTGAAATCGACGCACACTCTCCATTTGCCGATTTCTTCCTAAGAACCACCGTGTTGGCTAACCAGACTGGTATTGGACCTCTCTGATTGCTTCAACTTCCAGCAATCTGTCGACCTCTTCGGCCACGGCTTCTGTCTGTGGCAAACCTGATCAGCGGGCTTTTTGCATCACGGGCTTGTGTTAGGATCCACGTTCAGTTTGTGACACATGACCTCGGGGTCGATACCAGGCATTTCGCTCGGAGTCCAGGCGAAGACATCCCTATTTAACATCAAGAGTTTAGAGAGCTCGGACCTTTCGGGATCGGCAAGCTGGCTGCCGAGCAGGAAGAACCTGTCCGAGTCGAGCGGATCGATCATGATCTCGTCTAGATCTTCGACGCTCTTCTTTTCTGGGTTTCTGCCAATCTCGTTAAGCTCCTTTTCAAGTTCTGCCACATGTACCTGCCCCGGCTCCTTTTCTCCAGGAACTACGGCTGTCATGCACTGCCTAACCATCTGTTGGTCTCCCTCCACAGTGATCACATCCACCCTGCCATCTTTGTTCTTCAACAAGAACTTAAGCTTTTTGTGAAGAGTGGAGGGAATCGCCTCCATACTGTGGAGCCAAGTTCTACCCATAATAGCATTGTAGGGAGAGGGGGCGTCTACCACGAGGAAGTCAGTCATTACGGAGGCCCCGCCCACCCGGGTCTCCAGAGTGACCTTCCCTTTGGGGTATACCGGCTTGGCGCTGAATCCTATCAAAGGCGTACGAGCCTCTTGCAAGTCTACTTCCGAGAGTCTCATCTTTTTGAAACAACCGAAATAGAGGATTTCAGACGAACTGCCGAAGTCGACGAGGATCCTCTTCACCGTGAAGTCTTACAGCTTCAACGTAAGGAGCAATGGATCGTTATGAGGGAGCTGGACTCCTTCAAGGTCCTTATCTGAAAAATAGATCGTAGGGTGCTCGCGCCGTGCTTTCTTTGATGCTGGTCCGAGCTCGGCTCTCATTATTTCCTTTCCATGAGAGGCCCGCCTGGCCTCAGTACAAGCCTGAATATTGCTCTTCGGGGAAGCGGAAGGTGCTAGGTGGATGACATTGATGATTTTTTCTGATCCATCGTTGTCCGGATCCTTGTCGCCGCTTTGATGATTTCAGCTACTGCTAGCATCACCTGCTTTAATATAATCCTTCAGGTGACCCTCTTTGGCGAGCTGTTCCAGGTGTGACTTCAGGATCCTACACTCCTCGGTTTTGTACCCATTTTGCTTGTGGTAGGCACAAAACCCAAGCCTAGTTCGGCTCCTCTTTCCTGAATGGCTTCTTGTCCCTCTTATGAGGCTGATCACTCTTGTCCTTGCGCCCAACGCCGTGGCTCTCGCGAGCTCGAATATTGTCTTCTTCCCGAGCAATGTACCGTTTCACCTTGGACATCAACGCCAGCACGGACGTCACAGGGTCCCCGGCCAAGTCTTTTCTAAGCTCGTTACCTGGTAACAGAGCGTTCTGAAAGGCGAAGATCACCACTTCGTCTTTAGAGACTTTGATCTGACTGTATGTCGCCTAGAATCGCTTGGCGAACTGGGTAGTATTCTCACTCTGCTTCATCTTCAGGGCCAATATATCAGCGTCGGTCTTGGGAACGACACTGTAAACTTGAAATTTCTTCAGGAAGGAGAGCTGGAGCTGCCACCAGCTCGAGACAGATCTCTCTGGGAGAGTGCAAAACCATTTCAGAGGGAGGTCACCCAAACTGGAAGAAAAGATTTTACAGTTCAGGTGGCCCTCATCTCCCCAAATAGACATCCTCTAGGAAAAGTGCCGGAGGTGAGCGGCGGGATCCGAGACCCCATCGTAGAGGACAAATCGCGGAATGGAGAACTTCTTAGGCAGGGAGGAGTCTCTGATCTCTCGAGTGAATGAGGAAACGCCAAGATCGGTGGGGCCACAGATATCCTGTTAATCCCGGGCAAGTCCGGTATCTCTAAATTGCGCTGGACCACCAGCTTGATGTGCCTGTCGAGCCATTCTTGCCTATCGTTCCTCTCCGGCGATAGGGTCTCTGACTTTCTCTTCGAATGGCCTTGACTGTGACGGCTTCGAGCACGACTGTCTCGGCCATGACGGCTTCGACTATTGTTCGAACTTTCATCGTGGGCCCGACTGTGCTTTTCTTTCAGATAAGTTCTCAGGTCCTCGTGGGAGGAGGCAATCACCCTGCTCTGAGTGGCATTCTTCTCGCTCTGGCGTCCCGAAGGTCGCCTTAATGAGGTCGCTCCTTTGGCTCTTAGCTGCTGCTGGAGCGACGGATTAACTTTTCTTGTTCTTGGATGAGGATGTTTTGGGCCGCGACATCCCCATCGCCAGTGAAGTGACGGGAATGGTGGGACTTGCTGACTGCTACAGATTTGTCCTTTTGAGGACGCTCCTGTTGCTGTTCGTCTCGCCGGGGAGGCATAATTTCCTCCCTCGGGGATGAATCCTCGACTCACTCTAGGAATTGGACCTGGACGAAGAGGTGTGCGTCAGGGCGTTCCTCAACTGTAACTGCGCCAGACCTTGCCTCGGATTGCCTCTGAGGAGGAGCGACCGGCGACGAGCCTAGGGGTGGCGGCAGCTGGATTATCGTTCTTGAGGATTCTCCGCCTTTCTTAGCTTTGGAGGCATGGTATTTGGGAAAATTGGATTAATACTTCCCCACAAATGGCGCCAATTGTAAATGCAAAAAATATAACTCACAAGCTTAGAGGGTGCCTGATAGGACTTATCCAAAGGGACTGATGGAGACTAGCTGCTAAGATCCTGAAAGGGGAGAAACAAACAATCAGAGGACCCTGGCTGTGGGCAGCGCAGGGCTCTCCGATGCCTAAGTTAGCACAAAGGTTGAAGGAGAAGAGAGACAGAGTAACGGCTCAAGAGGGGATGTGTATGCCTACCTTGGTCTTGGAATGCCCTTATATGTATAGAGGATTTTACTTGATATCTGTTGACACCAAAAATGTCACTTTGCCTTTTCAAGATCCAAAGAGCTACATGAAGTCGCAACCTGCCATAAATAGGCAATGCTGCTTCCAAAAATCAAATCTTGTCAGAATCAAACAAAAACTGCAAGATTCTTCCAGACAGCCAAAAGAGGAGTACACAAGAAGTTTCGGGCCATTTCAAAATCATTTGGCCTAACTTCGCTTCTCCGACAGCCGAAAAGGAGCTCTCGGCGACAAAAGCTCTCCGGGACCATGGTTTCCAAGACAGAGCCTATGGATCATCTTAAAATGACTCCAATAGGTTCCCTGTCAAATTTCAAGTCAATCGGACATTGATTGACCGCACATCAAACCGCGACATCTTCATCGCGACAAAAAGCAAGTCTACAGGTGATAGGACCCCAAACGGCTTCGAAACTCAAACAAAAGCCTATGGTTGGTCTTATTTATTGCTCAGGAGGCTTCACACCAAATTTCAGGTCATTCCGACATCGTTTGGCCCAGTTTCAGCTTCTGACGGAAAATCGGCAGCTCTGCGCGACAAAGTCTTCGGCTTTCTCAGGAAATTGGAAACATTGCAAAATAAAATGCAAGGATTCTCATCAGGTTTCCTACAAAGAAATTAGGCCAATAAATGGTCAAAATGTCAAGGAAAAGTACAGAAGAAAAAAGAATCGAAAAATAGCAAAAACGGACGCAAAACGGGACACGAAAGGGGGAAAACCCCCCAGGGTCGCAGACCCCTGCGACCCTGGGCCAGGGTCGCCGGCGACCTTGGAACCCGGGGTCGCCGGGAAAGCCCCGGAAACCCCGGTTTTCGCCGTTTTTTCGCGATTCGAGGGGCCCAGCCTCTGGTACTTTCCAAAATTCATGCTTTTGAGACACCAAGTCCTCTGACATCCGTCCAAAACACGGGTAAATCATCAAGAGTATCGAAAACAATATTGATCGCCACCCGGTCAACCAAAAAAAGTGTGCTTTCTACCCGACCGATCGAGAAATCGACAGGACAGATGGCACCGACCCGCTGTTGGCAACAAACACCTGAAATTACATGATCATCTGATGTCGATCTACATGAAGATCCATCGATGATCATCAACAGAAGAATCTCAAAAGACATGGCACGGCCCGCGACTCTTCAGCTGCTCGGCGACCACTTAATGCGATTAATTGACTAGCTTTATTACAGTCATTAATCCATTTCTTTGGACGGCCCAATCAGAAGCAAGCATTCGGGAGTTACAAGTCAAGAGATTCATGACATTTAACCCATGAAACTCCTCCCATCATGGCGATTAAAGGCGATTAAATGCCCTCAATCTCCTCCGGCCAATCAGAAGCCAAGAAAAAGGAGTTACAAAATAAACAATTCAATTTTGTAACTCCTCCCATTATGCGGCTTAATGACAATAAAAGCCCATAAACCCACCTAAAAGGCTACCTAAAAGCCTATAAATAGGAGGGCTCTCCAAGAAGAAAAGGACACAACAAACATCAATAGACAGCAGACAGAAATCCAGAGAAAGGAAAAAAGAGAGAAAACTCTGCGGAAATTCTACACTGGCCACCGCAACAAGGTGACAAAAGTCCCTTGGGGGGTACCCCCCAAGGTCCTTGCCTTCTCCTCCTGCCTCCAATGGCTTAGATATGGCTTTTCAGCCCGTCTACTCGGCTTTTTATTGGACATAGGACCTTCCTTTGGTCTTTGTCCTCTAAAAACCCGAGGTTATAGCCAAGCCAAGCGAATCAATAGCATCCTCTGTTCTCATCTGCATGGATGATGGCGAAGCCCACATATGGCTTGCGACCGTCAATCTAAACGAGTCCCCCACAATCTCCTGAGAAGTTAGATCCTCCTTTTCTTGCTTTTCATTGTAGTTTGTATTTTTTCAAAAGAGACAAAAATCACAACTCTTGTCTTTCATTATTGATAAGGATTGTAAATCGGCTATAAACGCCAAAATCGGCTATAAACGCAAAAAAATCGGCTATAAACGCCAAAATCGGCTATAAATGCCAAAAAAATCGCCTTTCACGGCAAATCAAGAAAATGTCTCTTTTCTTAAATATATGTGCAATGGAAAACTTGAAAGAAGTTGATTTCCTTTTTACTTGCGAAGGTTGATCTCCGGATCACCACTTGCAATTCCAAGTAAAAATAGAAAATCTGGCACACCCACACAAAAAAAGAAATGTTGATGCACGCCCCCCTTGCCCCCCGGTTACGAAAGGGTCGGAACCAAACGACTCCCACGTCCGCCGACCTCGGTAGGAACCCGGGCATCCGGGAGCGCGGTCCATCAATATCTTGGAGTGTGCCCATACATTTGATAGGAATGATCTCATTAGCCCACACAGTAATAAATGAGAATCCATCATAGCCCACAACGCATATATTGCCAGTCCGATCAACCCACTCGCATTAAATGCATGTCATGTTGGGCCTGATCCTGTCCCAAGTCATTGGCAGTTGAGGTCCCATCGAATTCATCCTCGGGCTCTACCCGGATAAGGCTACAGCCGCTGGATGCCGCCCTGTCAACGATCTGGTGAAGATTGTGGACGGCTGTGATAGCCCATCTGTCTCATTCGCGCATGCCCGTACTCGGCCACGTGTCTGATGACGTAGCAGAAGTAGGGAAGCGATCACAGTACTTGTCTCGACTGGCAACCTGGCTCCCTCGGTCGAGGTCAGGTGGATAGCCGAGGTTAGTGCGCACAGCCGGGGTCAGAATGCATAGTCGTGGTCAGTCTAGTCTCGGCCAATGTTCTGACCCTATCGCCGAGGTGCGCTTGGGCGGCACATGGGCGCGCTTAGCTGGTATCTTATCGCCGAAGTTAACGTAATCTTGGTACCTTAAAAATCACCCCACACAGATTTCAATTCCAAAATCAAATCCTACCCATTCAATATATAATAATTGAACCCCATAATCCATATTTAAGGAAAGATCTTACTGAGATGTCCTTCTTTAAGCATCAGAATTCTCTGTGGAAGAGGGAGTTCCAAAACTCCGTACATTTGAGTGGACCATTATTTTATTTTCTACTCATCTAAATTATGAGCCAATAGGTTGATTTAGTAGTTACACGGCCACTTATAGTATATATCCAAACCCTCTTGTCCTCAAGAACATTATAAGAAATTTATATATTTTTTTAAAATCTTTCACATGCATCAACTCGGTTAGTTTTTATTGGTGGTCGAAGCTTGAATAAAAGTGGGTTACTTTAGGTATGTTGTCAACTAACATAAAATTTCTATCACAACCCAAATATGAATTATAAGAAAACAATATTATATAAAGGAAGAATTGGAATGGCAAATAGAATTCATATAGCCAACGTCAATATAGTTGACACAATGCTTTAATGATGATGATAATGATCTTCCCTAAACTTTCAATTGCTAAATACATTTATAAATTTCTCTACATCTTATATCCTTTCTTCATTAAAAGGTTTTTAACTAAGAGATTCAGGTTTGAAATGGGTGTCGAGTCCATTGTCACAACCCCCCACCCCACCCACCCAAAAAAAAAAAAGGGGTTTAGACCGTACAGGGTATAAAATACCCTGTATTCCTTGAAATGGTGTTGACCAAAAGTATATCTCAAATATGGGTATCATACTGAGAGCTTCTTTTTTTTCCACTTTTACCCTTTTTGTGCGATATCGCAAATATTTGCGATATCGCATAAATTGAAGAGTCATTATATAAGCTGCTCGTTTTCCCTCCCTTTTTTTTTCTCCGTTTGCAGCAAAAAGTAAGTCGTTTTCCCTCATTATTTTCCTGTGGCTGTCTTCATCTTTATAGGAGGTTCTCAAAAGGATGAAGCAATCGCTCTTTCATTTCTCCAAAGGCATTTAGATGATTCTTCTTACATAATATTTGGACATGTTTGAAATTTTTTGTATACTCTGTCAAATGTTATGTTAAAAATAGTTGGGCATTGAGACACCAAAAACTTATGGTCATGGAGATACTTTGAAATTTATTCTTAATTTTTTGTTTGATTATATTAGATGAAACAAAAGATATGAAACGTCCTAAAAATGTATTTGCTGTAGCAATCGCTCTTTCATTTCTCCAAAGGCATTCAAACGATTCTTTTTACACAATATTGGACATGTTTGGAGTTTTTCATATACTCTGTCAGATGTTATGTTAAAAATGGTTGGGCATTGAGACACCAAAAACTTATGGTCATGGAGATACTTTGAAATTTATTCTTAATTTTTTTTATTTGATTGTATTAGATGAACAAAAGATATGAAAAAACAATGAGGAAAAACGGCTTACTTTTTGCTGCAAACGGAGGGAAAAAAGGGAGGGAAAACGAGCAGCTATATAATGACTCTTCAGTTTATGCGATATCGCAAATATTTACGATATCGCACAAAAAGGGTAAAAGTGGAAAAAAAAAGAGGATCTTTGTACGATACCCATATTTGGGATATACTTTTTGTCAACACCATTTCATGAAATACAGGATATTTTATACCCTGTATGGTCAAAACCCCAAAAAAAAAATATTATCCATTAGTACTTTTTTTTTCTATGCTATTGATTATATATGGTGGATGGAAACTAACTATTATCTCTAAATAGCATAGAATTAATATTTGTAAATTGATATTTTTAGTTTCTTTTTAATGCTACACTCCATCAAAAAAGCAAAGGGGTTTTGACCGTACAGGGTATAAAATACCCTGTATTTCTTGAAATGGTGTTGACCGAAAGTATTTCCCAAATATGGGTATCGTACTGAGAGCCTCTTTTTTTTCCCACTTTTACCCTTTTTGTGCGATATCGCAAATATTTGCGATATCGCATAAACTGAAGAGTCATTATATATATGAGCTGCTCGTTTTCCCTCCCTTTTTTTTTCCTCCGTTTGCAGCAAAAAGCAAGTCGTTTTCCCTCATTATTTTCCTGTGGCTGTCTTCATCTTTAGAGGAGGTTCTCAAGAGGATGAAGCAATCGCTCTTTCATTTTTCAAATGCATTCAGATGATTCTTCTTACACAATATTTGGACATGTTTGAAATTTTTTGTATACTCTGTCAAATGTTATGTTAAAAATGGTTGGGCATTGAGACACCAAAAACTTATGGTCATGGAGATACTTTGGAATTTATTCTTAATTTTTTTTGTTTGATTGTATTAGATGAACAAAAGATATGAAACGCCCAAAAAATGTATTTGCTGTAGCAATCGCTCTTTCATTTTTCCAAAGGCATTCAGATGATTCTTCTTATACAATATTTGGACATTTTTAAAATTTTTTGTATACTCTGTCAAATGTTATGTTAAAAATGGTTGGACATTGAGACACCAAAAACTTATGGTCATGGAGATATTTTGGAATTTATTCTTAATTTTTTTGTTTGATTGTATTAGATGAACAAAAGATATGAAAGATGAAGACAACCACATGAAAAAATTGAGGGAAAACAACTTGCTTTTTCCTGCAAACGGAAGAAAAAAAAAAGGGAGGGAAAACGAGCAGCTCATATATATAATGACTCTTCAGTTTATGCGATATCGCAAATATTTGCGATATCGCACAAAAATGGTAAAAGTGGAAAAAAAAAGAGGCTCTCGGTACGATACCCATATTTGGGATATACTTTTAGTCAACACCATTTCAAGGAATACATGATATTTTATACCCTGTACGGTCAAAACCCCAAAAGCAAATGGCTTGTTATTTATTGTACTTCAAAATCATTTTCGGTGGTACTAGTTCATTAAAGAATTACATCACACAAACCTAGTCTATTTAATAGGGTAGAACTACAATGCAGGCTCGGGAATATTTTTTCGCCTAATCCCCGAGCGCCACTTTTATAAAATGTGATGTCACTAATTACACTCTCTTAATTGCAATCTCTTTATATAGGCGGCGCTCCGGGATTGGATGAAACAATTGAAACAGGAGACATGTTGGGCCCAGCTTTATAAAACTCAAACTGGTGCTTGGCCCTAACACACTATCTAGTGATCTATGTATAAATTATTATTCAACTATGTAAGATGGCCACCATTGGATGTGACTGGTTCTAAAATATGTGATGAACTTGCTTCAATCTTCTCTTGTTTTAATAGAAATGGATCGGGATCCCTCATGTGTGATCAATCTAATGGTTGACCCACCGAAATTTTCTTTGAAAATTTAGATGTAACAAGTATTGCTCGTGTTAGAGATGACAATTGGATTGAATTTAAAAAACATGGGCCCCAACATGCATTGAAGAAGGAAGTTGCACCATACTTTAATGCAACGCTGCTGCATTATAGTTCTATACCATTTTATAAACCCAACGTCCAGCATTGATCAGCTAAAAATGAATTTTTAAGTCCAAGAGCCATGATATATATTAAGTGCTGCTTATTAATATATCACTTCTTTTATAATTGTTGGGTGTAAAAATATAGAAATAAATTTCTGAGAGTTCTTGTCTGCGAGAATTATGAATTCTACAAATATTATCCTCCAAGCAGTTTCCAAAATGCTTATAGTGAGTTCGATTTTATTTGGACTTACATTTTCTTACTAGAAAAGATTACTGCATTTTCGCTTCTATAAAGTAGCTAAAATATTTCCTTCAGTGAAAAATCAATCAAAATTTTCTCTTCCACGTGGAAAAATGAGGCACCGAATGACCAAAAAGTAAATTACACCCAAATTAGTATTTCTTCCTATCCATTACAAGATTATCTTGTTAGACAAATATACCCTAAATGTGCTAGGGTCACACTTGAATTTAGCTAACCATAGGTTATACAGGGTGTGGCGAGCCATGCCAAAAAGTAGAAGCCTAAGCCTAGTCGAAATTACATGCGAATAAGCCCAACCTTGAACTCAAATAAAACCTAAATGGCCAGGTCTAATTTTTTTCCTATGTTGTGATACAAGATAAGAGAAGATTTCAAAAAAGGCCTTAGCTTTCTGCCTTATTACAAAAAAGGACACAAGTTTCAAAACTTCTCAAATTAGTCCCCAAGTTTTCCAAGTAATTTTCAATTAAGGACATCCGTCCGTTTAAAGCTATTTTCCAGCAACTTTTTTTCAAATTTTCTTAAAATGTCTAAATTATCATTCATTGAAATAAAATTCTCCTTCACTTGCTCTATACTCTCCTCATTTCCTCCACCGGCATCATCACAATGATCGAAGACAACCGGTGTTCCCACAGCAATCGGCTGCATGTAGTGGATGCTGAAACCATGTCATGGATTTAAATGAAAAGCAATTTGTGTATTTTCAAAATATTGGGGGAGAGAATCACTAGAAAATACCTTTAAATGTCCATATGTCCTTAATTGAGAATTTACTATAAAACTTAGGGGTTAATTTGAAAGTTTTTTAAACTTGTGTCCTTCTTTGGAATAAGGTAAGAACTTAAGGCCTTATTTGAAATTCCACCTACAAGATAACTCTATGGTCTAGTCTTGGTCCAATTAAATTTTAAATATTTTGTCAATCCACTAATAGCTCAGTGGCGAGGCACCTCTCCTTTATAGAAACAATTGAAGGATTGGTCTCTAGCTATAGCATTGATGATGAAGGACTTGGAGAGGAGAGTGTTGTGTGTGAGTATTAAAATATGATAAGTTATTTATATTTGTATTGTGTTTTTTATTTTTTTTTCTTTTTTTCAAAAATTATAGTTGTATGTCACAATATGCAATTGGGCTTTCTAGTGAGAACTGTTATCACAAAGTCACTGAGAGAACTTTCTCTGGGCTCATTTATGGGTCTCATCTAGGGATGAGACCAGAGGATATGGAAAGATCTATCTGGAACCACCCTAAGTATCAAGTTTGACTCTAATCGCATGCCCTTAACCCCTTCATCCATGGCCCACGAGTTTTAATGGCCTCATATGAAAAGAAATCAACTGTCCATCCAATGGTCTAGTCCATTTTCCATGGATTTCAAAACTCGGGATTAGTCGCTAACAGGGGGTCCCTATTTGTACGCGATTTGGATTGGTTGCTAGTTGTGCCCCACAAAAAATATAAGCATGATAAAATTTAGTTCTCACTTGAATATTTTCTTATACAAATGGGCTTTGTTAATCCAATGAGAAATGCTTTCCAAATATATATCAAGTTTGAGTATTCACGTAGCACACCCCTAACTTTGGTACCCTCGTGCAACTAAAGTACTCGACAAGCTTAGCTTAAAACGAGTCCCACTCTAAATTGCATATCCATACCTCTCGATGTAGAAGACACGAAGACTTGAGGTTGACATAAGCCATGTTCTCAAGTTCATATTTGATCCGGGATAAAATTTGGTTGACAGAGAGGAGAAATATTTGAAGATAATTTTGAAGGTCCGTTGTTTAGAACCCTTTCTGTTTGGTGCATGGGTTCAAGTCCAATGAATGACCATAATAAAATTTAGGTTTGGGCTCATTTATCCAAGATTTTATCCTCCGGAACCAATTGCTCAATATCACAACATCTATCCAAACATGCCCCAAGTGATAAGAGCGGCAATTTTCACTTGGATGGCTGCCCACGGTTCAAACCCTGGGTACGCCATATCTTCCTGTTTGTGCGGGCTCATTTCCCACTCGAGTAAACTATCTTCCCGCATGTGTACTGTGGGCTCTATATATCTTGGATCCTCAGACCCCTTGGCTGCGGTACCTAAATATATATATATATATATGGAGAATGTTCATATGCATATTTCCCTCACCATAGAGTGAGAGACACTTCCCTTTTTACACATAAAAAGTGCACTTTGTATCTCACCCTATGTACTTGAAAAGTACATTGTGTTTGGAATTTTTTGAAAAGGAAAGTATCACTCACCCTATGATGAAAGAAAGATGCATATGAATGTTTCCCTATATATACATACAAGTTTTTTTGGCAATTTTACTGTGGCCTAAGCAAAGGGTCTTTATTTGGCTGTTGGTGTCATTTGTACGTGGGCTACATGTCTAGTAACCAGGAACCAAAAAGGTGTGGGCTTAGGGATGTAAATGGGCTTCCGATTTTTTTTATTATCCAAAGGTTCCAATCTATTAAAAATCGAATTTGGGTCTTCATTTTAGCCGCGATAAGCAAATGGGTTTGGACCCGGGTCCGAGTCCTTTGTAGGACCTATGACTTAAATGAGTCAGGGTCCAGTTCCACCTTGATTTCGACTCGTGGACCCAGGACCCGACATATTATTTTAATTTTCAAAAATTTCTCCTAAAAATTAGGTTTTTTTTTTATATCAGTGTCTACTTAAATCCGGACACGAACGCGTCCCATATACCGACCTATCTACATCCCAATGTGGGCTCCTAGTAAGTTACTTGGATTAATTCGGATCGGAATTTGGGTACGATGGGAACGGAACCAAACCAAACCTAAGCCAACTCAATTTCCTTCCTTTTACGTCCAACTCTTCACTCTTGTGCGGCTGTGCCTCGTTTGTTTGTAATTTTATATAGAGGTGAAGATTTATAGGAGGAATTCACGACCAAAAGAGTTTTGAAAAAAGATTATTAAAAAAGGAGATCCACGTTATCGTGCTTTCAACGGTTGCTTGATGCAGTGGCGTAGGTCATCGTGTCCCATCAACCAATCATGTAGCTGTCCAGCACAGTTATTGTACCCTCACATGCGAATAAATTAAAAGAAAGAGGTAATGGGAGAAAAATACAGGGCATTTCAAACGTAGATGAGATAGTGACCCTCTCGAATTGGAATTAGCAAGCGAATGCCCGTGTATTCATTTTTTACCTATCTTTATTCATTTTTTTAATATATAAAAAAAATATTATTTAATAGTCAAATTGTTATAAGGGACTGTTTTTTTAATTAAATTATTATTTAATGGTCAAATTGCTTACTTAATTTTTATTTACTTTTAAAAATTAATATAAGGGATTGTTTGCTTTTCACATATGCAAGTTGTGTGGGGAGATTTCCGGAACACAGGATTAAGCTAATCCCAACCATCAAATGAGACTAAGCACTCTCACGTGCCATCCGCGTGCCATCCACGTGGCACCAAACTCACCTCGGCTAGCAGGGCAGAGGCCTCGGCCGAAGTCAAGCAGCTCCGGGCCGCTAGCGCCGAGCTCGGCCACCCCATGTGCCCATCTCGGCTGAGAGCTCCACTCCGGCTGAAGGAGTCCGGACGAAAGCCGGAGCACGAACAAACTTCCACTCGCACCCCTCATCCCCCGCGCCCTCAGGCACGTGGAGGAATAGGGGGGCGAGCCAGTAACACCAGTGCGACATCCAGCCGTCCACTATCTTCACCAGATCACTGACATGGCGGCATCCAGCGGCTGAAGCCACATCAGGGCAAGGCCCGAGGGCGGATCCGATGGTACCCCAACCGTCAAAGACGCCCAACACGATCTGGCCCAACGTGACGCGCATTTAATGCAACGTGGGCTGATCCGACTGGCATTAAATGCGGAGTGAGCTGGATTGGACCGCATTAATTGCAACGTGGGCTGATCATGACTTCCCAGTCGAATCATGAGACCCATGCCAAGATATCGTCCAAGATATCTTCCCAAGACTCTATAAAAACAGCCCCATACCACATGCAAGGTACGCACAATACAACCAATAGAGCTGTTACTCTGCCTCTCTTCTTCTCCTTCCATTGTCCCAGTTCATTCACTGACTTTGGCATCGGAGAGCCTTGCGCCGCCCAGGCCAGGGTCCTCTGACCGTGTGTTCTTCTCTTTCAGGCTTTCGGACGGTACTCAGTCATCACCATCGTTGGATAAGTCCTCTAAGGCTCCCCAGTTATTGTGGGTCATTATTTTCTGCACCTACAATTGGCGCCGTCTGTGGGAAAGTAATATCCCAACCTTCCCAACTTTCCCAACCTCCTCAACCTCAATCTCCCAGAAGCCATGCCTCCGAAAGCTAAGAAGGGCGGAGAATCTTCGAGAGCAGCGCTCGAGCTGCCACCACCGTCGACGGACGTCCCTCCTCAAGGGCGTTCCCGAACGGTGCAAGGCACGTCAGCAGGCGAGGGCCGCTTAGGCTCGCAGCTTTTTGTCGAAGTCCCCCTCCAAGAAGGACTCGAGGCCTCGTCCTCAGCAGACGAAGTTACGCCACCCCGATGCGACGAGCGTTGGCATGAGCGTCCTCGCAAGGATAAGGCCGTTGCCGTGGAAGAAGCGCATCGAGTTTAACCTCCTGCCGCTGGAGGAGATGTCACAGCTCAAAATGCTCTCCTCCAGAAGCAAGAGCGGCTGATCCGCGAGCTCCAGCAGTAGCTGAGAGCAGTGCAGACTGCCTCGTTGAGGCAAGTCTCTGATCCTCAAGGAAAGAAGAAGGACGCCCCCAGCAGGGCAGCCCAGCCTCCTCGCGGAGATCTCAGGAATCATCTGGACCACAAGCGGAGCCAGATCCATGACGAAGGCTCTAGCAACAGCCGAAGTCATCATAGCCGCGATGGCCGAGCCCACGGCCATCACAGCCCGAATCACTCCAAGCGAAAGTCAAGAGCCCAGACTCCGGAAAAGGACGACGAGCAAGAGCGATTTGACAAGCGCGTCAAGTTGGCTCTACAGCGCAACCTGGACGTGCGGGACCAGAAGCAGATCTGTGGCCACACTGATCTAGGGGCCTCGCCCTTCACGAGGGACATCGAGCGGACCCCTTTGCCCAAAAGGTTCTCTGTCCCGCGGTTCGTCCCCTACGACGGACTGTCCGATCCATCCGCTCACCTCCGTCACTTTTCCCAGAAGATGTCCATCTGGGGAAACGAGGGTCACCTAAACTGCAAGATCTTCTCCTCCAGTTTGGGTGAACTCCCCCTGAAGTGGTTTTGCGCCCTCCTAGAGGAGTCGATTTCGAGCTGGAAGGAGCTCCAGCTCTCCTTTCTGAAAAAGTTCCAAGCATACAGCGCCGTCCCCAAGAAAGAAGGGGACCTTCTCGCCCTAAGGATGAAGCAGGGTGAGACCCTCGCCAAGTTCGCCCGACGATTCTGGGCGGTTTACAGCCAGATCGAGGGCACCAGGGAAGAGATAGCGATCTACGCCTTCCAACATGCCCTGATCCCCGGCCACGACCTCCGGAAGGACTTGGTCGGAGACCCTCCAGAGTCCATGCCCGAGCTGATGTCCCGGATAAAGCGCTTCGTCGCCCGGGAGGAAGATGAACTCCAAGCCCGGGAAGAGGACGAAAGGCCGGTGCCCGAGCACAAGAGCAGCCAGCCTCGGCAAAGAGGCGGGGGGTCCTTTTAAAAGCAAGAGCCCAAGCAGGCCTGGTCCGCCAGTTTGGCGAGGCCTACGTCGTCCCGACCTGGGGGCTCCTGGAAGCCCAGACCTCCCGCCGGCGCCGGTCAGAGCGTCAACGTCGTCTTCAAAGAGCCGACGTACCGTATCCTGAGCAAGATAAAGACCAAGCCGTTCTTCCAGTGGCCTCCGCCCTTGAAGAATGAGCCCACCACCGGCAGCCGAAGCAAGCTCTACTGCTCCTACCACAAGGGTAAAGGGCACAGGACCGAGGACTGTAATTCTCTGAAGTGGTACCTAGAGAAGCTAGCCAGCGAGGGCCACATTCTAGAGTTCGTCAAGGCAGATGATGCCGGCGGCAGCGAGGGCCGAGTTCACCAGAGCGCGGCTCGGGAGCCAGACAGTGAGGATTCTGAGAAGATCATTAACGTGATCCATCTGGCGTCCTCAGTCCCTTCTCCCTCGTCTCGTGGAGGCTCGCAGGCCCGTGCCGAGGCCAGGCGAGCGTCGCATGGGAAGGAGGTCATGAAAGCCGAGCTCGCACCGGCATCCAAGAGAGCTCGCCGAGACCGACCCGCGATCTCGTTCTCAGATAAGGATCTAGAGGGAATCCAACTCCCTCACAACGACCCCCTGCTCCTCACAATGAAGCTAAGGGACTTCACCGTGAAGAGGATCCTCGTCGACTCCGGCAGCTCTTCCGAGGTCCTCTACTACGACTGCTTCAAGAAGATGAACCTCTCGGAAGCAGACCTCACGGAGGTCCGTGCACCCCTACTAGGGTTGTCAGCCACGCCAGTCTACCCCAAGGGTAGGATCGCCCTGGAGACCCGGGTCGGCGGAACCTCCGTGTCGGCCGACTTCCTGGTCGTGGACGCCCCTTCTCCCTACAACGTCATCTTGGGTAAAACGTGGCTCCACAAGTTGGAAGCAGTCCCTTCTTCCCTCCACCAGAAACTGAAGTTCGTCCTCGAAAACAAGGATGGCAAGATGGAAGTGGTCACAGTGGAGGGATACCAGCAGCAGGCTAGACAGTGCATGCTGGCCGCGATCCCAGCAGTGAAGGAGTCAGAGCGCGTCAACCTCACCGAATTCGAGAAAGGCCTAGACGAAATCGGCCGAGATCCTGAGAAGAAAAGCATCGAGGACCTGACCGAGGTCAGGCTAAGCTCGGCAGACCTAGACAGATTCTTCCTGATCGGCACCCAGCTGCCCGACGAAGAAAGAGCCGAGCTATCAAGGTTCCTGATGCAGAACGTCGACGTCTTTGCTTGGAGCCCAAGTGAAATGCCTGGGGTTGACCCAGAGGTCATGTGCCACAAGTTAAACGTGGACCCCGACCACAAACCAGTAGTGCAGAGGGCCCGGAGGACAGGGCTGCAGCAGACAGACGTGGTCGTCGAAGAGATCGACAACTTGCTCAAGGCAGGGGCCATCCGGGAAGTCCAGTACCCGGTCTGGCTAGCCAACACGGTGGTGGTCAAGAAGAAAACTGGTAAATGGAGGGTGTGCGTGGACTTCACGGACTTGAACAGGGCCTGCCCTAAAGACAGTTTCCCCCTCCCAAAGATTGACCAACTGATCGACGCCACCGCCGGTCACGACCGAATGAGCTTCCTCGACGCCTACAGTAGGCTACCACCAGCTATTCGAGCTTGACGAGGAGAAAACGTCATTCATAACCCCCCGCGGTACTTACTGCTACAAGGTGATGCCTTTCGGGCTAAAGAACGCGGGGGCGACCTATCAGCGCCTCGTGACAAAGATGTTCCAGGCTCAGCTCGGCCGAACAGTAGAGGTGTATATTGACGACATGGTCGTCAAATCAGTGCACTCCAGCGACCACCTGGCGGATCTGGGCCAAGTCTTCGACATCCTTCGCACGTACAAGCTCAAGCTAAACGCTTCCAAGTGCGCCTTCGGCGTAGCCTCTGGCAAGTTCCTCGGCAGCTTGGTGACGCGGAGAGGGATAGAAGCTAATCCGGACCAGATCACCGCAATCCAGGGCATTCAGAGCCCCTCTACCACGAAAGAAGTCCAAAAGCTTACGGGAATGGCTGCAGCACTCAATCGCTTCATCAGCCGATCATCAGATAAGTGCAGGCCTTTCTTTCAGCTTTTAAAGAAAAATTTGAAATTCCAGTGGACCCCTGAGTGCGACCAGGCATTGGAAGCACTCAAAACTTATTTGATGTCGCCACCCTTACTCTCCACCCCAACTCGGGGGGAGATTTTGTATTTATATCTTGCGGTCTCGAATCACGCAGTGAGCTCCGTCCTCATCCGGGAGGACGAGGGAATTCAGAAACCAATCTACTATACGAGCAAGACCCTACTCGATGCCGAGACCAGGTACCTTTTATTGGAGAAGCTTGCGTTGGCCCTCGTCAGTGCCTCCCGCAAGCTCTCCCATTATTTCCAATCCCACACCATTGTGGTGATCACGGAGCATCCACTCCGTTCAATATTCAAGAAGGCTGACTTTTCAGGGCGAATATCAAAGTGGGCAGTTGAACTGGGGCAGTATGATATACAATACCGTCCCCGAACTGCGATCAAAGCCCAAATTCTGGCAGACTTCATCGTTGAGTTCGTCTCGCCCAATTCGGCTCCGACCCAGCCCGGAACGGCACTGGGGGGCACAGGGCACGAGCCAGAGCTGACTGAGGTCGAGCAGCCTCCCACCCCGGCATGGAAGATCTTTGTCGACGGGTCATCCACCTCCAAGAGAGCTGGTGCCGGCATAGTCCTCCAATCGCCAGAGGGTCTGGTCATAAAGCAGGCTTTCACTCTCGACTTCAAAGCGACAAACAATGAGGCAGAGTATGAAGCGCTGATAGCAGGGTTGAACAGCGCCCAAATCCTCGGAGCCCGACACCTGGTGATCTTCAGCGATTCTCAACTGGTAACGAGCCAGCTCGCTGGAGACTACCAGGACGACAGGATGGCGGCCTACTTAGCCCTTGCGAAAAAACTGCTGTCTCATTTCCAAAAAGCCGAGGTCAGGCAAATATCCCGAGATACCAACACGCACGCAGATGCGCTTGCGAACCTCGCCTCCGCCGTCGAAGCAGGGAAGAAAAGGACCATCGAGGTTGGGTTAGTATCAAGGTCAAACTTAGAACTCCATTCATCTCGGCTTGTCCTCTATGCCGATCTCGGCCCAAGCTGGATGGATCCAATCGTCGCCTACTTGAAGGATGACCGGCTCCCTGAGGACAAGACCGAAGTTCACCGGATCAGACTCAAGGCAGCTCGATTCTGGCTCTCTCCCGAAGGCAAACTCTACAGGAAATCCTTCACAGGTCCATACCTCCAGTGCGTCCATCCGAGCAAAGTGGACGACTTCCTGTATGAGATCCACGAAGGAATCTGCGGCAGTCACATAGGAGGCCGATCACTGGCTTACAGAGCAATAAGCCAGGGTTACTGGTGGCCCTACATGCAGAAGGACGCGCAGGTGTACGCCAGGAAGTGCGAGAAGTGCCAGAAGTTCTCCCACTCTCTCCAACAGCCATCACAAGATCTGAGTCCCCTCACTAGCCCATGGCCCTTCGCTCAATGGGGCCTGGACATTGTGGGGCCTCTTCACCGAGCTCCAGGAAACAAGAGATGGCTCATAGTCGCCACAGACTACTTCACAAAGTGGATAGAAGCTGAACTGTTGTCCTCAATCACGGACAGGGACTCCAGGAACTTCGTATGGAAAAACATCCTAACGAGGTTCGGCATCCCCCGGACCCTGATTTCGGACAATGGGACTCAGTTCGACTCCAAGTCCTTCAAAGACTTCTGCCAAGAGCACGGTATTAGAAACCATTACTCCACTCCGGCATATCCGCAGAGTAATGGCCAGGCAGAAATCTCTAACAAAGTGATCCTGGACGGCCTGAAGAAGCGACTAGACAAGGTAAAGGGAAGATGGACAGAGGAGCTTCCGAGCGTGCTATGGGCATACAGAACAACTCCAAGGAGGTCCACCTCGGCAACACCTTTCTCTCTGGCCTACGGGATGGAGGCGGTCATTCCTTTGGAGATCGGCCTTCCCACCCTGAGGGAAGAGCTGGTCGACCAAGGCCGAAATGACACGAACCTGGCAATGGAGCTGGAGCTGGCAGACGAGCGACGAGAAGCAGCTGCCCTGCGACTGACCGACTATCAGCAGCGGTTAGCCAGGGCATACAACCAAAATGTCAGGGAAAGAAGATTCTCCGTGGGAGAGCTGGTCCTAAAGAAGGCCCTACCAGCTGACAAAGAGCCGAACGAAGGGAAGCTGGCTCCGAACTGGCATGGCCCGTTCAGGGTGGTCTCACTAGCGGGGAAATCGGCCTACAAGCTCGAAGATTTAGAAGGCAAGCCACTGCCGAGACCCTGGAATGCATCCCACCTAAAGAAATTCTATTTCTAACGATGTAATGAATCTCGAATCAATAAAAGCAGCTTTTCGCCCTGTCATCATTCTGTCGTCTCTCTTTCACTGACTCCGGCAACTCCAAGGGTTCGTAGCCCTGGAAGGAGGCCTCGAGTTCGAACACTCGGCCGAATTCCTAAAGTCAGGGATTTATCCCACTCTCCAAGGGTTCGTAGCCCTGGAAGGAGGCCTCGAGTTCGAACACTCGGCCGAATTCCTAAAGTCAGGGATTTATCCCACTCTCCAAGGGTTCGTAGCCCTGGAAGGAGGCCTCGAGTTCGAACACTCGGCCGAATTCCTAAAGTCAGGGATTTATCCCACTCTCCAAGGGTTCGTAGCCCTGGAAGGAGGCCTCGAGTTCGAACACTCGGCCGAATTCCTAAAGTCAGGGATTTATCCCACTCTCCAAGGGCTCGTAGCCCTGGAAGGAGGCCTCGAGTTCGAACACTCGGCCGAATTCCTAAAGTCAGGGATTTATCCCACTCTCCAAGGGCTCGTAGCCCTGGAAGGAGGCCTCGAGTTCGAACACTCGGCCGAATTCCTAAAGTCAGGGATTTATCCCACTCTCCAAGGGCTCGTAGCCCTGGAAGGAGGCCTCGAGTTCGAACACTCGGCCGAATTCCTAAAGTCAGGGATTTATCCCACTCTCCAAGGGCTCGTAGCCCTGGAAGGAGGCCTCGAGTTCGAACACTCGGCCGAATTTCTAAAGTCAGGGATTTATCCCACTCTCCAAGGGTTCGTAGCCCTGGAAGGAGGCCTCGAGTTCGAACACTCGCCCGAATTCCTAAAGTCAGGGATTTATCCCACTCTCCAAGGGTTCGTAGCCTCTGGAAGGAGGCCTCGAGTTCGAACACTCGGCCGAATTCCTAAAGTCAGGGATTTATCCCACTCTCCAAGGGTTCGTAGCCCTGGAAGGAGGCCTCGAGTTCGAACACTCGGCCGAATTCCTAAAGTCAGGGATTTATCCCACTCTCCAAGGGTTCGTAGCCCTGGAAGGAGGCCTCGAGTTCGAACACTCGGTCGAATTCCTAAAGCCAGGGATTTATCCCACTCTCCAAGGGTTCGTAGCCCTGGAAGGAGGCCTCGAGTTCGAACACTCGGCCGAATTCCCAAAGTCAGGGTTTCATCCCATCCTCCAACGGTCGTAGCCGAACTCATGCTCACATAGCCGAGACCAGCGGTATTCTGGATCCACCTCGGCGCACAAACAGTTCGTCTCGGCCAAAGCCAGCCATTTCGGCCAAAGACAGTTTTTAAGAAAGAACTGTGCAAGCGCTGAAGCACGAAAAGGCAGCACAAAAACATTCCAAGACAGTGCGAGGAAAGTAAAAGAGAAGACAAAAAGCATTGCACACAATTCAAGTGATCGCAACGTTCTTCCTTTTTATTCATTGCAAATTGCTTCATTACAAGAGTTACAGAACAGAAAAGAAAAATACAGAAAGGAGGACCGCAATCCTCTAAAAACAGAAAATAAAATGAAGGACTAGGAGACTCTGATCTTCACCGACTCTTCAGGCTGCGGGCTCGAAGACGCCGGATCGCTACCTGGAGGTTCTAAGGGATCCTGAATTTCACAGAGCTCTATAATACGCTGTGGTTGGTCAGACCAAAGCGTTCAGGATCCCCTCCAGTTCGGAGGCCCCGGACCTCGTTGAGCTCTTCAACACCCTCCGGTCAGTGAGACCAAAATTTGAAGAGCCCCCAGGTCCAGCAGGCCTCAACTCCACCCTTAGTCTTACGATCCTGACGCGGCGCAAGGGGCTCGCAGGGAGCTCGATGCGATGCAGGACCCTGCAGGATCGCCAGACGCCAAGGGCCCGACCATCCCGCAGTTGCAGAGGATTCCCCTGCAACCTGACCAGGGACGGTCGGCCATGAACCCGTGTTCAGAGAGCGCGTGGTCCATGGGGAATTCCTTCAGAAAGCGCGCAGACCACGACGGGCTTCCCCCCTTGGAGAAAGCCGTCCACAGGCGCAGGGGTTCCCCCCGGATCAACTGCTTCTGAACATCCACTGAGCATGGCTCCGACGTCTATGTGATTTAAACTATCCTAAGTTCTGTTCTTTTCATCGCCCATGGCGAGCCTATCGCCCCTACTTATAGGAGGAAGAAGGGCTCAATCTCCGAAGGAAGTTAAGGGGCGAAGTCTCCCATGCGTTACACGGGACGCACGCCTTCCTGCCTGTTGACCAGCGATTCCTGTGGCACCACGTGGAGACGTCCGCCCGTTTCCCTCATCGGCAGTAACACCATGTTTACTGCTATTTATGATCTCCAGAATACGGAGAGTCGGCACAGACAGCTATGAAGACCGTGTGACTCCCTCTACCTCGATGGTTATGCGTCGCAGTAAAGGCATTCAATGCTATTCAATGTCACATCCAAAAACAAAAGAGAGAAAACATCCAAGTAAAGAAGCTCGTTTTTTATTGATAGTAGAAAGTATTACAAGGCAGAAAGCAAAAATATTACAGATGGAAGACCACGTGAAGTGAAATGAGCCAGGCTACTGTGGTTTCGGCGACTCCACCAGGTCGATCACCATATCTGCTGAACCAGTGGCTTCGGCCGAAACCATGACCTTGCTTGGAGCGTCGCTGGCAAAAGGGGCTTCAACCGGTACCTCAGCCGAAGCGGGGGCAGAGGAGCCCTCACCTTGGGGCACGGCCGAAGCGTCGCAGGCGACCGGGGCATCGCTCGGGGCCGGGGCAGCTGGAGCATCGTCTGGAGCAGAAACGACTGCAGGAGCTTCGTCAGGAGTACTACCATCCGCAGGAGCGGAGCTCGGCATAGGAGCCGGGTCCGAGTACTTCGGCAGGTCCCGATAGACAGGGTGGTCTTCGGGAACCCCCGCACGTCTCAGTGCGGCCAGGCATCCTTCTTCGAACAGAATGGAGGTGATCTCCTCCACCTGCTTCTCATACAGCTCCGTGGCATGGTCCACCCCTTTTTGGAAAGCGGATTGGGCCTCGGACAGAAGGGAGGCCTTCTCCTTTTCCAGTTCGGCGTTCGCCATTTGCAGCTTCTCCCTTTCAGCGCGCCCGGCCAGCACTTCCCCGCGCAGCTTCGTCCCCTCGGCCGTCGATTCAGCCTTCAATCTGGCCAGCTCCGACTCTAGCTCGGCGGTCCTCTTGTTTCTCGCCCGGACCTCGCCCTTCAACTGATTAGCTCTCGACGTGAGCTCGGCGACATCGGTCAGAGCCGATGCCAGCCGAACAGACTCTTCAGCGCTGGCCTTCTTCAGCCCCTCCATTCCCTTCCGCTGCTCTTCCAGCTCCTTCTTCAGCTTATCCCTCTCGGACTCCAGCTGAGTGACCCGTGCAGCGTTCCTATCACTCCGTCCCACCACGGTCAGGAGCCTCTGCACGTTCTGCAAATGGAGGAAGATGGGTCAAGCTGGGGCAGTCGAGCCAAATTACTTGAAGAAAGACGCTGGAGACACTTACCAGAAGGTTAGCCTGAATCGCTGAGACCATCAGGCTCTCGTTGTCGAACCTCTCGTGCGTCTCCATGTCCCGCGGCAGGGCGCAGACCTTGGCGAGAGCCCCGATGACGTCGGCGTTCCCCAGCAGCCGATCCTCGACATTCAGAGGCTTACCGGGCTGCGTTTCCATCCTCGGCCTCCATGCGCTGGGGCAGTTCGGGGTTCGGAGGACGATCCAGACCCTTGCCCTGCCGAGATGGTGAGCTCGCGGGCCATCCCGCCGGTCGACTTGTTGGCCGGCGCGCTCTTCTCAGCTGGTGCACTCTTCTCAGCTGGTGCACTCTTCTCAGCCGGTGCGCTCTTTTCAGTTGGAGCCTTGACTCCGGGGGCCCGCGCAGGGGTTTTGCCCTTCGGAGGCTGTTCAGCCCCCAAGTCCTTCTCCCCCGCCTTGGACTTCTTCCTGGGCGGGGACCCCTCCTTCGAGCGATCCGGCGAGCGTCGCCGAGCCCCACCGCTCGGAGCGGGGGCAGGAGCGGAAGAAGCGCCAGCAACCCCCGAGCCCGAGGCCGAGCGGGTACTGGCGGACGATGGCGCCCCAGAAGACGAGGACCTCAGCCTGAACTTGGCCGCCAGGTCCTTCACAACTGGCTCCCTTGAGCTTCCCTCCATGCCTTCTTCTCTGTCGGAAGAATAAGCGTCCACAATCTGCGTCAGGTCCGGTGGCTCCGAGCTAGAAGTGGACGCCTCGGCACCAGACGCAGCACGGCTCGCAGCAGGATCGGTCAAAGGGATTCCAGCAGGCACTGCAACAGAGACGGTTGGACGGTCAGGGTGCGCTTCGTCTACCTCGGTTACTCCGGTCCTCTGGTAGTGACCACGGTACCTCGGCGTGTACCCGAGCAGCTTCCAAGCCGACCTGGTCTCGTGCCCTTTGTATCTCTCAACCTTGTTGATATCGTCGGCGTTCCTCCTCCAGCCTTCACTCGCAGCTCGGCGTCGCCTCACACCTGCCTCTTCATAACAGATAATAGAGGAGTTAGCTCGGCATCGTCAAAATCAAGCAAAGAAAAGTGAAAAGAAGCGATGTTTACTTGGGACTGTCCCGGGGCGGCGTGGGACCGTTAGCCTCCTGCTTTCGCCAGCGCCGAACTCCCAGTTCCCCGACACACAGAAGAAGGCTTCTTCGGCATTCTTACTTGAATCTTCCAAGGCCAGGACGAAGCCTCTTCGCTGCGGCTTCACCCGGAGATAATATTTCCCTTCCCCAGCCTTGCAGATATCGTAGGTGTCCTCGATATCGTGGACACCTAGGTCGGTCCCCAGGATCTTATTCAGCTTCGCCGTGCCCATGATGACCTTATAGCCATTGGGCATCAGCTGGCACGGGGTAAGGGACCAGGTATTGAGGCAAGCCCTAAGTAGAGGGTGCAGCGGAAATTTGACCCCGCCCTCGATCACAGAGATCAGAGGGAACGGCATCCAGCCGCAGGACCAGCGCATCGTGGCATAGTCGACGGAGTCCGCCGGCTTGAGAAGAACTCCCTCCGAGATACCGAAAGCGGCCCTAAATCTGGCTATGCCCTCTTCAGTATCTAAATCGAACCTAGGGGTGCCCATGTCTAAAAAAGGGGTGACAGCGAAAGCTAAACCCTAAAAGACGCGAAACCTCAAAGAAGAGCTGGACAAAGGCACGAAGCAACTTACAGAGACAAAGGGGCAACTCAAGAACAGGTCCAAGCACGTCCTATGGTCGTCCTCGCTAGAGAGATCTTAAGCAGCAGAGCAGAAATCAAACGCGAAGGCGGAGGCGAAAGGAAACCATAAACAAGAAAGGAAGAAGACACCCCTTTTTATGGAAAGGGGACCCTCAGCGCGCGCTGCTTTCGAAATTCGAAAGGACGGATTTCGCGATCCGTGCCCGTTCCATTAATAAAACAGCGCAACCAGTGAAGAGGCTACACGTGTAGCCGTCGATTCGGCTCCCAGGACAGATAGGGCAGAGCATTTACTGCTTCAGAAAAGTTGAAACGACGCCAAGCAGATGATCGCCGCATCCCCAGACGGGTTTTCTAGCTTCCGACCACTAAAGGCTAGGATGCTTAAGAGGTCAAAATCTAGGGGGCAATTGTGTGGGGAGATTTCCGGAACACGGGATTAAGCTAATCCCAACCATCAAATGAGACTAAGCACTCTCACGTGCCATCCGTGTGCCATCCACGTGGCACCAAACTCACCTCGGCTAGCAGGGCAGAGGCCTCGGCCAAAGTCAAGCAGCTCCGGGCCGCTAGCGCCGAGCTCGGCCACCCCATGTGCCCATCTCGGCTGAGAGCTCCACTCCGGCTGAAGGAGTCCGGACGAAAGCCGGAGCACGAACGAACTTCCACTCGCACCCCTCATCCCACGCGCCCTCAGGCACGTGGAGGAATAGGGGGGCGAGCCAGTAACACCAGTGCGACATCCAGCCGTCCACTATCTTCGCCAGATCACTGACATGGCGGCATCCAGCGGCTGAAGTCACATCAGGGCAAGGCCCGAGGGCGGATTTGATGGTACCCCAACCGTTAAAGGCGCCCAACACGATCTGGCCCAACGTGACGCGCATTTAATGCAACGTGGGCTGATCCGACTGGCATTAAATGCGGAGTGAGCTGGATTGGACCGCATTAATTGCAACGTGGGCTGATCATGACTTCCCAGTCGAATCATGAGACCCATGCCAAGATATCGTCCAAGATATCTTCCCAAGACTCTATAAAAACAGCCCCATACCACATGCAAGGTACGCACAATACAACCAATAGAGCTGTTACTCTGCCTCTCTTCTTCTCCTTCCATTGTCCCAGTTCATTCACTGACTTTGGCATCGGAGAGCCTTGCGCCGCCCAGGCCAGGGTCCTCTGACCGTGTGTTCTTCTCTTTCAGGCTTTCGGACGGTACCTCAGTCATCACCATCGTTGGATAAGTCCTCTAAGGCTCCCCAGTTATTGTGGGTCATTATTTTCTGCACCTATACAAGTATTACATGTGAAAATGATACATATGCAAAATACACTATCATATTTGTCAAATTCAAAATCCCACGCCATTAAATGAGCACATTCAGATGTAGATTAAACTCTGTGGTAAAATTTGGATCATATCTTGTAATCGTGACTCTAGGATTGTTTTATATAAAAAAAGATGGAAACCCTTGATCATCATCCAAGTAGATTTGAGCAACTCGCAGGATATACCTGACACACCGGAATGCACAAACGTTCTTGGCGACATCAGCTAGTTTTGTCATGCTCGGTGAAAGATATCCGGGTTGCTCACCTTAAAAAATTAAATTAAAGGAGTGGCCGGCCTCACTTCTCCAATTGTTTATTGATTCCAATTAGTTTAGAATGAGGGCCACTCAAACTGGTAGTCCGCGGTCCACCAGTCAAAGACCGCCCTTTTACTTTTCCTTGTCCAGGTGCCTTTTGGCGGGTGAGGTGGGGGCACTGAACTTGTCTGCCTTACTTTATTTATTGTCCTAAAACACTTATAATCTTTTGGAGGGAATATTATGAAGCGATTTAATAAGGAAGTTGGCGTCCGCGAGGTACGATTTGATTTGAGTAGGCAGTAGCGCCGCTTATAGCCGGCAGGATGAAAAAGACGGCCCGATGAATCGTGCGATAGCGGGGAGAGCGACGCCTCCGTTAAGTTAACGGGAAGAGTTAACAGAGAGGTTTTGTTTGTTTGTCGTGGGGAATCAGCAGCTGCGGCGGATACGCTACGGAGATTCAGATTCTGTGGCGGATGCGACAGATGGGAGAAAATAACGGGACTCGTTTGACCCGTCGGGTTCGTGAAGTGCCCGTGTCAACGGATATCCGATTATTTTATGTTTAGTTATGTTAATGGGACTTCAATAGCCCGATTGTACTTCAAAGGGGTTGGCTAGAAAATCTAGTGGCGCTCAAGGGCCGGATTTGGATATGTAATAAGGATCCGTTAGATAATTAAGTTATGGTTCGATTAAGTGATAGAAAGTTCAATGTCATGTTCGGCCGACTCATATAAGGAATGTATGTAACTTAATTAAATTTATTCAAACAATTACTCAAATACCCACAAAAGTGATAAAAATTCCGGGTCCGACTTTGCCCTATTGATAAAATGGGTGGAATCGGGCCTAAGCTAGTGTTTTTAAAGTCATTTTGGGCCTGGATATGCATTAGCCCGACCCGGCCTGGCCTATGAACACTCCTAAGAAAATTTAAGGACCTTGATGGTTTCGCTTTTTCGCTCACGGGACAACTGGGATTAGCAGAGGTGAGACTCCGTTGGGTTCAACCCTTTTGTAACCGGAGACAAAGCCAACATCAACACTTTTTTTTTTGTACAGATATGCCAAATTTTCTACTTGGAATTGACAAATGGTGGTCCGTAAATCCACCTTCGCAAGTAGAAAATGAAATCAGTTTTTTCTAGTTTTTCATTACACATATATTTAAGAAAAGAGACATTGCTTGTTTTGAATGCCGTGAAATGCGATTTTTTGCCATAAAAGGTGATTTTTGCCGTGAAAGACGATTTATAACTATTATCAAAAGAGAAGACAAGAGTTGTGATTTTTTTATGTCTCTTTAAATAATACAAAAATACAATGAAACACAAGAAAATGGGATCTAACTTTTCAGGAGATTGGTTCAGATTGACGATCGCAAGTCGTGTATGGACTTCGCCATCATCTTTCAGATGAGAACAGATAATGCTCTTGATTCGCTTGGTTCGGCTTAAACCCCAAATTTTTAGAGGATAAAGACCAAGAGGAGGTCCTATATCCAATAAAAAGCTAAGTAGACAGGCTGAAAAGCCACGTCTAAGCCATGGAGACAGAATGAGAAGGCCTTGGGGGTTGGCCACCCAAGGGACTTTGGTCAACTTGTTGTGGTGGTTGATGCAGGACTTCTTCAATAGAGGAAAGCTTGTTGTCGGAGCGTCGTAGCAACGTTGCAGAGTTTTCTTTTATGTATGAATTTTTCCGTCTATTTTTTCGGTTGATTTTCTGGATTTTTGTCTGTCAATTTTTCGGTCCTTGAAATGGTGAAAATGGCTTCCTTTTCTAAACTTTTGGTGACCATGAGGGGGGGTTTATGAGTCTTAAATGTATTAAAGCTACATGATTGGAGGACTTAGAAGTTTTTAATTCATTATTTTGTAACTCCTTTTTCTTGGCTTTTGATTGGCCGTGGGAGAATAAAGGGCTTTTAATTTCCTTTAAGCTCCATGATGGGAGGAGTTACATGGTTTAATGCCATGATTATGGTTGACTTGTAACTCCCGTTTCCTGGCTTCTGATTGGGCCGTCCAAAATAATGAGTAAATAACTGCATTAACTTGTCATAAAATGGGTCATTAACTACATTAAATGGTCCCTGAGCATTTGAAGAGTCGCGGGCCGTGCCACGTCTTTTGAAATTCTTCTGGCGATGATCATCGATGGGTCTTCATGCTGATCGACATCGGATGACCATGTGACTTCAGATATTGATTGCTAACAGCGGACCGGTGACATCTGTCCCGTCGATTTCTTGATCGATCGGGTAGAAAGTGCACTTTTTGGTCGATCGGTTGACGATCAATGATGATTTTGATACTCTTGAAGACGGACCCGTGATTTTGACGGATTTTGACGGATTTGGTGCCTCAAAAGTCTGAATTTTGAAAAATCACAGGGGCTAAAAGCTTCCAAACGCGAAAAGGGACGGAAAACGACCCTTTCGGTTTCAGGGCAAATCCGGTGACCCGGATCTCCATGGTCGTCGGCGACCCTATGCAGGGTCGCCAGTGACCATGGGCCAGGGTCGCGGGGGCTGCGACCCTAGGGGGATTTTTCCCCTTCGGTCACCGTTTTTCAGCCATTTCGATGTTTTTTTTTCCATTCTTTTTGCTTCTGTATTTTTCTTGATATTTTGTACATTTATTGGCTTGATTTCCCTGTAGAAAACTTGATGAGAATCCTTGCAATTTGGGGTGCAAAGTTTCCAATTTTCTGGGAAAGCCGAAGACTTTATCGCGTAGAGCTGCCGATTTTCCGTCAGAAGCCGAAACTGGGTCAAACGATGTCGGAATGACCTGAAATCTAAGGTGAAGCATCCTGAGCAGTAAATAAGACGAACTACAGGCATTTATTTGAGTTTTGAAGCCGTATGGGGTCCTATCACCAGTAGACCCCATTAATATCTTTCCATTCCTTTTCTCTCTTTCTCTCCTAAATTCTCACTCACCTATTATATGAGGCCGAAGAAAAGTTGATTATTTGGTGAAGAAGAATAAGGTTGGGGGGGGGGGGGGGGTAGATTTTCTACTTGTAATCTAAGGACAAAGGGTGTAAGTTAATTTTTTTTATTGACTGATTTTATGTGTGAGTGATTTTAATTCAAAATCTGATTTTTAATTTATTAATCTATTTCTTTTTTATGTATGTTTTTTGCCTTATTTTTGAATGATTACATTGCATGCTTAAAGGCCGCTAAATACTGAAAATATTCGCATGAAACTAGAGCCTTTTTTAATTTTCTCAAATATTAATAAATCTGATTTTTCAGATTTTGAATCTTTAATGAAATTACCCATATTTTCAATATAAGAAAACAACTGAACCCTAACCCTTAGATTGCAAGGCTCTTATTAAATTCTGAATCTCAATTTAGTTATTTCTGAATTCTTAACATCTCCAAATGGTTTTCTGATTATTTTTATGGTGGGTATATTTTTAAGTAGAGGTTTATTAGACTAGGTTTCTAGTTTAAGATTTTTCTTTAATTCGGGTTGTAATTAATTTTTCTTTCAGGTTTGTAATTTTTTTTTATTAAAGTAGGACTTGTGGTTTGTATATATTTTTCATAGGCTAGTCTAATAGGACTGGTACATTGCGATTAATAACTCCATGTGGATCGACCCTGGACTCACTGGGATTTTACTACATCGTGACGACCCCACACTTAGGGCACGATCCGTGCTTACATGCATAGGACTTGATACTTGAAAGATTGAGTCCTCTTGTTAGATCTAAAATCCACACCCAATGTTCCATATATATTGCCCGAAGAAGAAACTATGAGAAAATGTCATTGCTCAAAGCCAAATGCCAAACACCACATCTCACAGAGAAGTTAAAATTCAAAATATGTTATCTTCAAGCACTGACTTACCAAGCAACATAACGGATCCAAGACTAAGGTACTAGTATAATGGGCTTATACTACTAAAGAAACATTTCAATTCTTACAAGAGAAACTTTTTAGAGTTCATTGTCGGTTATCCTTGTGAACAAGATTAATAATTAAGACTTTTATGCTGCTATGCTTAAACTCAGCAGATTTGATTATGTATAATCTTAAAATATGTTATCTTGGAAGAATGGAAATCAAAGTAGCATTTTTTGATATTAAGGCATGGACTTCTCCATCACTGGATTGGGTTTGGAAGAAAAGAAGAAGGAAGAAGATGAGGAGTTTTGTCATGACCTGAGCCTAAGTCCTAATTACTTCGGACAAACCCCGAGTCGTGAGCCATACTTACTCCCGTAAACTCCGAATTAACCGAAGTTAAAATAAAATATACAAGGGATAAATAAACATTCCCACCTATCAAATGTACACTTTTTGCGGACAAATACATACATTGACGATAACAATACTGTACAAGTCCTTTACCAAAAGTAAAAGTCCAATATACACATTTCATTCCTTATTCATGTCACACCATGCATATTCAAAATACGATGCAGGTGACATCAATTTACTATTCAAAATGAATATACAAAAGTATTCCGAAACACAATTTCCAAAAAGTTCTAATTCATTTCTCGCACTCCAATTCACGTCCATTCAATCAGTCCTCCTGGAGGAACCTGATTGGCCTCCTCCGCTGGCGGCGCCGCCTCTGCATGACTGGCACGGGTAACTGGGCCTGTAATATCATCAATAACACTGTGAATAGGACGGTTCAACAATGTATACACAGATCTATGATAATACATGCTGTCATACATAATAAATTTGCTACATTCATTCAATTGACAATTCTAGACAATCCAAATCAATACCAATAACTTGTGCGTAGGAGTCAAGTAATACAATTACTAGATGGCAACTACAATAGTATCATTTCATTTTAGTTCTTCCAAAAAGGAAGCAATCATTGTATTTGTAAAGACAAATACTAGTCATTAATATTCATTGATATTCATTAAGTAACTTTTCATTCAGTATTGGTGGGATTTACTAGTGTCTGGATCAGAGATCACTGGCATTACCACAGAGCTCTGGAACGCCCCCAGTCCATCTACTGTAGTAGGATTGTTCATTAATTCATTTCAACTCTATAACGAGCTTAAGAAACTACTATGTAGTGCCAGACTCGGGAATCAGCCCAATCAATTCAACAAATTTCATTCAAACTTTTAAACCAAGCATTTGGGTGAAACGTTCGGAATCTAATGTAAGTGTTATTCTCGTTGAGCATCACTTTAATTGTAATTCGTACATTATGATATTCTTAGCTAACACCTATGAAGGTTTAGATATCGCTAACACTAGCTAGAGACCAAAGGCTTTTTTTTAGAAAAATCAGATCTCAATCTGCCATTTTCCTCAAGTTCAGTTACTTTGTTAGTTACCTGTCGGTTAACCGAATTTTGGAATACAGCTTACTGAGCCATAATTCGATTAGCTTTACAGAACCTTGCAATTTCTAACAATTTTTTTCCAATTCAGTCACCTTGTCGGTCACCTATTCGGCTGGCCGATTCTCAAACTCGGCTAGCCGAACACATTTTGGCTACCTTTCGATCAGCTTTCCAGAAGCTTGTCTTCTTATGGAAATTCCTGACAAAAACCTCAATCACCCTTCGGCTGGCCGAATTCATGAATTCGGCCAGCTGAACATTGTCGGTGTGACGCCCCGGAGTCCCACATCGACTACAGAGAGGAAAGTGATTGGGATTATATGTAGAGCTTACATCCTTACCTTACATGAGGCCTTTTGATGGGTTGAGACCCATCAGAAACAAAACCGTGAGGCCAGTGGGCAAAAACGGACAATATCATCGATGCATATAGGGTGGAGCGTTACAAATGGTATCAGAGCAGACTCTCGACTAGTTCGAGTGTGGGTCCCCTGCAGTGGTCTGGTGCAAGTGGGCGGGTTTTCATGTGGGCGGGCCAAGAGGGCTGGCAGGCTACTGCACAGGGACGTGCAGCCTTAAGGGGGGGTGGAATGTGACGCCTTGGAGTCCCACATCGACTATAGAGAGGAAAGTGATTGGGATTATCTGTAGAGCTTACACCCTTACCTTGCATGAGGCCTTTTGATGGGTGAGGCCCATCAGAAATAAAACCTTGAGGCCAGTGGGCAAAAGCGGAAAATATCATGCATGCGTATAGGGTGAGGCGTTACAGCCTAGCAATGTATCTTCTGGAGCTACCTCATCTCACGTGACTTTCACAAAGATGGCACCCTCTCAGGTTTCTTCTCCTGAGACTGTGACTTCAGAATTCACATTTTTCCCAACTGATCATCATGAAGAAACCCCAGCTATTGATGCTTGGGACGATGAATTGGTCAATGAAGATAAAGAGTTGCTGGATGCTGTTCAGGACTTGCTCTCGGAAAATGCTTCGAGCAACACAATCACTGAGGATGGCAACTCTGCTACAGATACATCCTCAGTAAATGAGAAACGACGGCCTCTTGACCTTGAAGAGAATCTTCCAAACATAGACCCTTCTTAAGAAGCTCTCGAAGTTGGTAGAGGCACTCGCTCTGGCCGGGACTACCACAAAAATTACAACAAATCTTCCTTTACTTATGTAAGTCCTTCGGGAAAAGATGTTGTAAGCGCCCCTAGTGGCAACAATGATGAACATGCAGGCCCTAAGGAGGATTTCAAGTATGACTTGATTGAACATTTCAAGTACATATCTGCACGTATGTACATCCTATACTTATTGCGAATGTCTCCGCGCACTCGTGATAATCTCATTTTAGAATTACAAAAGCTGAATGAGGATGTCGATAAACATGCCCCGCAAGTCCTCCAAATTGAAATGGACTACCGGGTCAAAAACTCAGAAACTTCCTCAAAGGGAGAAAAGAAGAAAACTGAGGGATCGTGCATCAAATGCCTCTCGGTTCAAAAGGCAGCCAGTGCAACCATTGCCTTCACTAAGGAAGACCTCTTACTTGGCGAAACAAGGCACAACCGACCCCTGTACTTCACAGGGTACATTAAGGAAATGCCTATGCATAGAGTTCAGATTGACCCAGGTTCTGCACTCAACCTCATCTCCACTTCGGCTCTCGAAGAGTTGGGCATCCCACCTAGCAAGCTGAGCCATACATCTGTATCTATCTTTGGATACGATGGGAGTACTCAAATGCCCATCGGCAAAATCAAGTTTAAGTTGCAAATCGATGATCTTATCTCTGAGGTCACTGTGTATGCAATAAAAACTCCTTCATGCTACAACATCCTTCTCGGACGCCCCTGGATCCACGAGAATGGTGTTGTCCTTTCAACTCTACATCAATGCATCAAAAATGTCGGCGATGACGGCATAGTACATTGAGTCTTTACGGATAGAAAACCCTTCAAAGGTAAAGAAGTACACTTTGCAGACTCCCAGATGTATGAAGGTGAAAAAGAAGAAGAGGACGTAGCACCCTTTGCCGAAAATCTCTAGAAAGATAAAGGCAAGGCTCCTCAATAATCACCGGAAGAAAACAAAACCTTCGGTAAATCCGAAGAGAGCATTCAAACTCCCTTCATCATCTCCCTCAAGACTTCGAAGCCTTTGGTCATCACAACTAAAGTGAAAAAGGCAAAACAAAAGTCTGGGGGCAAATTTGTTGTCTCTTTCGTATCTATCATGCAAGACACAGATTCGGATTCAGAGCCAGAAGACGACACATCGTCAAGTCGAGTTGACACTCAACAAGTTCAGCTTGCTCTTACTCCAATGGAGACACCTGCTGATGTAGAAGATCTTACATCTGCTTCCTTTGGTGTTCTGGCAACTTCAGCAAAGGAAAGTCGATCTTCTTCCATAGATCGGATGCTTCTTCATCAAACTCCATGCTTGAACCTTTCCAAAACGAAGGAATTCCTTAACTATCCTTATATAGTCCTGTTGCACAAGCTATTATGAAGAAAATGGCTATGACGCTCAAAACCCAGTCGGTCTGGGAGAAGGCCGCAGTATTCTTACGCCATTGGGGCCCGCCTTGACTACGGTTATGTAGAGAAATCTTCACATGGGTTAGGGTATGATCCTGACACCCCCCCTAAGACAGTTGACACAAAGGCTTAAAAGTCAATTTGCTGAGCAAGCCACAACAGCTCAAGTGCATGAAGACATCGATCTCCCTGAATATCTCTTTGAAGAGTCACCTGACAAAGATCTAGGAAGCTCCTCCAATTCGTATGATTTCTCCGATGATAAAGGGGAATTGTCCGATGGCACTGACATGTGGCCTTTCGACCCAGAAAAACCCTCGTCTCCAAAAGAAGTACCCTACTTCGACCCAGTTTCAACAGGCGATTGGGACCATCTCATAAGCTAGCCTTGAGAAGATCACCGATCAAGAAGACCCATGGAAAGGAACAAAACCTTGGTCTGGAAATTCCCTTGAAACCCCAGAAGATTTCGTTGAGCTGGAAGCCTCCGAAAATATTGTGGAGGAACCACCTTTGAACCTTCCAACAGAAGATCCTACATCCTACAGCGATCTCATGGCCTTTCGAAGCCTAGGGTATGGACATCATATATAGGTCCTATTTCTCCCCCTTCAAGCAAAGGTCATCGTTTCGACTTTGCCGCTACAGATTATTTCTCCAAGTGGTCAGAAGCATTTGCGCTCAACGAAATGAAGACCTCATCAGTCCTTCAGTTCCTGCACACCAACATCATTTGACATTTCGGTATACCCAAAAGATTCGTCGATTCTACAGGTTCTGCGATAAATACAAAATCCAAAGCTGTCCTTCGACTCCATACAATTCGGCATCAAACGGATTAACGGAAGCCTTCAATAAGACACTCGGCAAAATCCTCGAAAAATGGTCTCTAGTCACAAAAGAGACTGGAGCGACAAACTGTCTGAAGCTTTGTGGGCCTATCGAACCACTGTTCGAGGACCAACCCATAGCAAACCATTCTCCTCAGTCTATGGATGCGAAGCTGTCGTACCCTTGGAAGTACAAATTCCTTCTTTAATGGTATCTTTGCAAAATGACATGACTCAAGAAAGCAATGTCAAATTGTGACTCCATGAGCTGGACAATCTCAATGAGAGATGGCTCGAAGCTCGACAAAGCATTGAACTTTACCAAGCACGCATGGTAGGATCTTTCGACAAGAAGGTCAAGCAACGCGCCTACAAAAAAGTTGACTTGGTTCTTGCGGTAAAAAGACCAATGGTCTTCGCTCACAAGTCTAAGGGTAAGTTTGAGCAAAAATGGGAGGGACCCTACGTCATTGACAAGGTTTTCTCCAACGGCACATACGCACTCCTAAACATTGACAGTGATAGATGTATGTTGCCCATCAACGACAAGTTCTTAAAGCGGTACTACCCTTGAAGACTTATCCAACTGGATAAGAGCAATGCCTGTAGGGCCAGAACTTATTTCCAGGTACTCACTTGATAAACCCACTCTTTTTAGAATTTTCATAACAAATGTTGAAATTTTTAGAAATTCAAACAATGCTTACTTTCATCGTTTTATTATTCAAAAAAATCCAAGTTTAGGAGCCTCTCCCTAACTTGACCAAAATTTTCAATCATTGAACCCAAACTTCAGCTTACTTTCATCGTTTCATTGTTCAAAAAAATCCAAGTTTAGGAGCCTCTCCCTAACTTGACCAAAATTTTCAATCCTTGAACCCAAAATTCATGGTTTGAAATAAAATTCGGATTCAGGGATTTCTACCCTAGTCCACCCCGCCTTTTATCGCCAAAATGGTTTTAAGTCAAAACTTACGACCCTCGTGTCTTTAAACAAAAAAATGGTTTTTCAAAAAACTGCAAGGAAGCGACACTTAGTCGATACTCGCACAAATCGGAAGTATGCGAACCATGTTCGACACTTCCAAAATCGCAGGGAATCGACATTTCTTCAATACTTGTAAAATCCAAAAAAAAAACAACAACGTGGAGACGCAACATTTCAGTTCATATCCACAACCCAAATCTCAAAAGTTCGAGAAAACCTAAAATCATGGAGACACAATATTTCAGTTGATATCCACAACCTAAATTTCAAAGGTTCGAAAAAATCAAGAAATCGTGGAGATGCAATATTGCAGTTGATGTCCACAACCCAAAGGTTTGAGAAAACCGCAAATTTCAAAAATCGTGGGAAAACGACATCAAGTCAATACCCGCAAAACCAATTTTTTTGAAAAGCAATGATGCGACATTCCATCGATACTTGTACTCAAATCCGCGACGAAGCGACATTCCATCGATACTCGCAGCCGAATGAGCAAGGATACGACATTCCATTGATACTTGCAAGACCATTCAGCAGGGAGGCGACTTTTAGTCGATACTTGTATTTTTGAAAACCAAAACCGGCTATAGATGCCAGTAAACCGGGTATCAATTCCATAAAACAAAACCGGTTATAAATGCCACCAAAATCGGCTATAGATGCCATCAAAACCGGCTATAAATGCCACAAAACAAATCAGCTATCAATGCCACAAAACAAAACTGGCTATCAATGCCATAAACTAAAACTTGGCTTTAAAAAAAAAGGCTATAAATGCCACCAAAACCGGCTATCAATGCCACAAACAGGCTATCAATGCCACAAAAAAATGGCTCTCATGCCAAAATCGGCTCTCATGCCACAAATAAAATATGGCTCCCATGCCAAAACAATCATTTGACAAAAGATTTTCACAAAATGACAAACTTTTGATCAAATCCCATTTAGCAATTACCTTCATTACAAAAAGATTTAAGTGAGCGTAGGGAAAATAAATAAAAAAGTACCAAAAAATACATGTGATACCAAAAAAAAAAAAGGATAGTTTCTGCTACAAAAAAAAAGGGACTCAGCCAAAAATGGTCTCCAGCCAAATTTTCAGCTCCTCGAGCAAACTCTTGGCCTCAGCCGTCATAGTTTCCATGGCACGCTTCTTCAGGAACTTGCCATGAGATGCCTGAGAAGGCTGTAACCCTTCTTTTATATCGGGAAGCTTATCCTGAGTAGTTTGCCATTATTTGTCTTCTTAAAACTTCCTTTCGAGAACTTGATCGGCATCTGCGACCCGACGAATCAGAGCACTCTCCTTGTCGCGAGCCTCTGTTATAGCAGCCCACTTGGCAGCGACTTGTGCCTTCAAATGCTCAAGACGTTTTCTGGCCTTATCGACCTCCCTATCAAGGATGTTAAGGTCGTGCCTCAGCCCGATGAGGGCTAGCTCTTCTAAGTTCTTCTCTCGGACTACCTGCTTCCTGCTCTATGTACCCTCATTCAGGTCAGACTTAGCCTTGTTAGCAGGATCCAAGAACATCTCCTTGAAGAAATGGTCATCAGGGAAGTCCATGGTCTCAAACCACTTGTCACCCAGTGCAATGATCCTATCCACGATCGCCCTGACGCCTGTGACATCCAGACCAACTTCTTCGGCATCAGTGAGAATCTCCTGCACATGCTGGATCATACCAAATCCGGCATCCAAGTGCCCAGAAAGGAGGGTCTTGATCCAAGAGCTCAAAACCCGTGCCAGCACCTTCTTCGCAAATAGGAAAGATGGCCCAGATGAAGACTCGCCCCGCTCTATCGGTCGGCTGCTCATGTCATGACCCATTGGAAGAGTAACAAAAGAACTCTTTCCAGTTAGAGCCATTGGGGAATGAATCTCAGCATGAAGTATCTCCTCAACTATGTCAGAACTGGTTCTAGGAGTCTCTACCTCCGGATCAACCTCTGGCATCCCTTGTTCTGGTTATGAAGGAAGCAATGGACTCTCTTCTGTCACTCCAAAACCTTCCAAACAAACACAAAAAGGTATGAATATGATCCTGTTTGAAAATCATTATCAGGGTTATTACTATAAAATACATTCTTCGACCACTGGCGGAACACTCTCTTCCTCGATGAACTCATCGGAAGCATCATCAACATTTGCGTCCATCGATGGTTCAAAGTCATTGGAATCCTGTGGCAAGTCAGCTAACCAAAAAAAATGTGTTAGCAAATCAAGTCACAGACAAGAAAAAAGAAAGCAAAAGAAGTTATACCAATTAGAGATTCTGAATTCACTGTAGAGTCCCTCGGTTCTTCTTCAGGTGCCCCCACAGGATCCGTCACCGCCTCATCGGTCGGGACCTCAAGCATCACCAAGTCTTGTTCCTCTGCTAAAAAAGAAGAAGAGAAAAGTAGAAGTAGGAAGCAAATCAGAACATGGAAAACTCCATGAAAAGAAATGGAAAGAGAAAGAGGAAGAATCATACCTTCACCGATGGTCTCTTCTTCTTGGCTCCTCTTTTCTGGAGGCTCGTCAGCATTCTCTAGTACCTCCTCATTGATAGTAAGAGGGACTTCCATATCAGGAGAGTCTTCGTGTTGCTCCTTGCTACAATGCTGACTCCTCTTCCTCTTACCTCTACGGGCTCGCTTCCTAGAAAAACCTGCCCCACTGTCAGAGTCAGGTCTCTCACTTGACTCCTCGCTGGATGGTCTACCCTTATCAGTAGACTCCACGGAAGCTCGCCTCTGTGCCGCTTGCATCCAAGTATCAAGCTCAGCTTCCTCCTGTTCTAGCTGCTCTAAAGCCTCATCAGGTACTTCCCGAACAGCTTCAGAACTAATGACGCCCTGGTCACCGAGAAAGCCTATCTTGTGCTTCTCTCGAGAAAGGAAGGCCCAAAGTTCCTCTAACCGGACGCCATCCGACTTTCCAAGGCCTTTTCCAGACGACAGCTTCACATCAAGCTCCTTCTTGAAAAGCCCCTGATATGCCAAAAAGCTCTCCGCAAACCACTTCGCGAAGCCGGCTGTCCGGGAAGTCGACAATACATGATAGGAAATCATGGTTGTAGTGTCTTCAGCACTATAGAAAGCCCATGTGTTTCTCCCGTCCTACAAACCTTTAAAGAGCTTCACCATGCTTGAAGGCGCTCCAACAACGCCTTGAGAAAAGCCCAACTGCAACGCAAAGTGAGAAAGTAAATACGGTTGGATGTCGACGAAAAGATGTCTACGGTACACCATCGTGCCGACACGTATTGTCACGACCCCAAACCTGAGTGGCCGTGAAAATTGTTGGGAGTTAAGTAAAATGTATGTTTCTCCCAAGATCCGCGTGTGTGAGGATAACACGTTCCAACACATGTTGAATATTTTGCGGAAGCCTTCATGGCGTTGCGACCCGAAGTCCGTAGCCATCGGATTCCGTGTTTCACTCAACCCAAGCATATAATTATCTTATCAATGAACATATCAGACTGGAACAAACCATTATAACAAAATACAGAGCTGACGGTAACTGGATACTACATTCCCATATATATTCAAGTTACAAATAACAATGTCCATTAATTACAATCTCAATAAGCGGGCTATTAAAAGCCATACAAAAACAAGCTAATGATCTGTACCCCATATGTGACGTAGCTCCGATGTCAAGCTAAATGTCTACATGACATAGCCGACAAAACAACTTGCCAACTCATGGCTCCATAGCCAAAATGTGCACTCATCTCGGGCAAGAAATCTGAACCTGAGTACCAAAGTAGTGCGTCAGACACGACGGTCTGGCAGGTGGGTGAAAAGATAATACAAGTACTGAAGAATAAAACATATGATAAATCATGGTATTTGACAAAATCCTGTACTCATGTAAAAGCATGGATGAGGCATGTACATTTGACAAAAACATGTATTCTTTAAAGCATGTATAAAACATGTATATTTAGCAAGTCGGGAATCCCATGTAAAATGACATGGTAATAATTTAAAACAATGATACCTTGCAAGAGTGTAGAAAACTGTATATAAATAATGAATTTCATAAAAGGAAGATACATCATTTACAAGAAATATATATGAAATAAAAACATGTAAAGGTACCAAAGATCAGGAATAGTCAAGGTGGCAACCACACGAAGCTAAATCCTCTTTCACTAAAGTGACGAGAGCAAGTCAGGGCATTGACCTCAGTCACACGAGGTGAGGAGAGTCAACGACGTTGACCTCAGTCACACAAGGTGAGGAGAGTCAACGATTTTATGTAATAATATACATATAGCTAGACAGGAACACGGTAGCGAACCGGATAGCAAGACAAGATCCAAGCTGTAGCTGGCAGGACAGGAGGGGGATCTCCAAACCGGTGGATCAAACCGATAAGGTACATCCAAGCTTAGTGGTGTCTACTCATAGGTCATGTGCAAGAAAACAAAACAATACGTATATATATCAGGGCAAGATGCTCATCAGCATAAGACATATCATATCAGGTCAAGCAGGAACAAGATAGCAATTATGCTAAAAACCATATCCAGGGAAAAACTAGTTACAAGGCATGAAACTTGAAATGTACAAGTGAAATCCGGTAAAATCAGGTACAAATGGATTCTATAAATCTCCAAGTCAAGTGTTGAAGGTCCAAGATTTAAATCAATGTGCATAGGGTTCCGTATGTTAGGTTTGATAAACATTTGGTACTCTTTAAGAATTAAGAACATTCCGGGACCTTATATACATTGACAAATCTAAGGATCTTAACAATATTAAGATGATGAGGTTTCTTCTTCAATATAGTTCCACAAGTTCTTCAAAAGAAATCCATCAAGATTGAGATTTCGGTCAACCCTCGGTTGGCTTGCCGGTTAACCGACAGGGTCATGTCGGTCGACCGACAAGCTGACCGACGGCTAGCCGAGTCCAGAATGGGGATAAAACAGCTCTCGGGAATTGGAACCAAGGGGTGTCGGCTCACATGTCGGTTGACCGACACTACAGCATCAGAGATTTGATAAAAAATTGTAGCTCTCTGGAATTGGAGCCGAGGGGCTGTCGGTTGGATCTCGGTCAGCCGACAATCTGACCGACTGCTGCAGACACAGCATTTCTGAAGCCATTTTCAGTCCTTTCTTTCTCCAAGCTCTCCACATTTTCAAGGGTCAGATCCCTGTAGTAAAATGGGCTAAATGCTCCTCCATTTCCTTAATCAAAACGTCCAATCCATCACTACAATTCCACCATTCCACCTCATCCACTCTTCCATCAAATCATCCATAAAAATGGATCCAACCTCTTCATCCCATCCACATTCAACCAAGAGAATCCATTACATGAAACAAGTCAAGACTTAATACAAATGAGATGTCATTTTCAAGAAAGCAATATATTAACAAGATACACTAATGAGTGTATTTCAAATCTCAATAAAAGCATGTCATGAGGTAAAACTTAAGTTATGAAGATCATTAATAAAAGCTAACATTTGTATAATATATGATCAATGAAAATAAATCATTTCATCCACTTGCCTTGGGTCCAAGCTAATGCAAATCAAGTCTTCTAATCACTTCTTAAGCCAAAATCACAAATCTACACAAAAACCCCAAAATACACCCATTAAAACCCTAAAATGTGCAAACCAAGAAATAGGAAGAGATAACTCCCAATAATCAAGATGAAGCTTCTCAAAGTCTAGGAGAACACAAATCTAGGAGATGGAGAGAATCACTTACATGGAAGACCTTCAAATAGACAAGCTCAATGGAAATCTTGAAAAGCTTGGTTTTCTTCAAAAATGGTGTCAAACAAGAGAGGAGATGAAGGGGAAGAAGATGGCATGGTTGGGTTTCCAAATGGCAAGGATTTCTCCCATGAATGGGGAGGAGAAAACAAGAAGAAAAGGGAGGGAAACTCAGTTGCAGAGCTCCCCATTTGGGCTGTAACGGATGAGGGAGAAGAGAGGAGAGTGGTACATTTTATAATGGGTGGGGTGGGCCCCACCACACTTAAAAACACTTAAAACTTGCAAATGGAGATTAGGAGGCCTTCTAGACATCGGATCAAGAAACTTAAAACATGAAAAGTGTCCGAAATAAAATTATCTTTCCAACAAGGTTAATATTGACATACTTCCGGGGTCCACAGAATAAGTCAATTGTTTGGTCAAAGGGATCAAAATAATGGATTCAAGTGTTAAGATATCGATTTCTGGGCCTCGAATGCGATCGACAAAGAAGAGAGAAATGTTTCTCATAAAATCTAGTTTCCAAAAAGTATATATTTGGCAAGGTTCTGAGATCTCGAGATTTGGGTCCAGATTTTGTGTAAAAAGACTGATTTTCCCCTCAGGGCTGGAAAAACTGATTTTCGGAGCTTCGGATGGGCACGGAGTGAACACGAAAGTTGTAGGGAATGGCAAGATTAGTCAAATGAAGCTAAAATGGGGATTTTCAGAAATCAAAGAGAATCTCTCCAAAATGACCACACAAAACAAATAGGATCCTACGGTCACTGTCTAGGTTCACTGGCTCTCCAAACTAAAGAAAATATAATCAAACTCAGAAATTCGATCAAACAACCGGTAAACCCACTGAGAAAACAAATCCACGATTAAAACCACGCTAAACCAGGAATTCTTGGGTCGGATTCTCACACGTATGCTGAAAAGCCACTCATTCTCTGCATTTGTCAATAAGTAATGCCTTCCCGACCCTGCCCTGTTAGAGTCTCAGGAGGCACCAAAATCAAAAGGCTTCTTCCGCAACTCCTGAGAAAGCTTCACTAAAGACTGCCCCATTTCGACGTCCCCGAACCGTCGGATCCTCATGCGGGCAAACAAAAGTGATTCGGATACGGCTTTCCCCTTAGCCAATTGAATCATCAGAGGATCATCATCCTGTTCAACACCCAGCTGATGGAAGCTAGGACAGTGGTATACAAACCATGAATAGAAAATATGGGCTGAAAATACCTTGTTCATGGGAAGCCCAAGCCGAACCAAGAAAGCAGCAGCCTGCAGTTCGGTGCACAGGTAGGAGTAAAGAGCAGGCACTAAAGCAAGTCGCTCTCCAAACGCCATCTGACAAGCCGGAAATATGCTATGTGGCCTGATATGCATTCCATCTCCTCTAGCAAAAATAGCCTCACCTAACCAATAAGTGAGGTAAATAGCGAGATCTCTCCGCAGTGCAATGTCAGAGCAAATGGCGTCTGTACTCGCGAAGAAACCCCTCAACTCTTCTTGCATGGCCGAAGTCTTCTTCCTGTCTTCCCGTGTCGTGCTATCAGAAGACTCCTACTGTCAAAAAAGTTGAGGAACGAAGAGCCAGAACTCTTCCAGCTACTGGATCTAACTTTCGAGCCCTCCTTCTCCTTCAAAAAATCATAGAATGCGACAAGCTGAAAGTACAAAAGCCTGAACTCCTCTGACTGCTCCTCAAGGACACTGTCTATCGGCATGAACTCTTAATAGAGTTTGCCGAGGATAGGCAATCCAGTAATGGCGCTCAGCTCCTTCAAAGAAAAACCAATCTCACCATTCGTGACAACGAAGGTATTGGTTTGTGGAAAGAATGACTCCAACATACCATGAAGGCCTCATCGGAAAAGATCACGGTCTCCCTAAAGGCACGGACCGCATCAAAAATCCCGGCTTCCTTCAAAACGGCGCCACCAATCAGCAGGACACGATCAGTCCACGACTTCCACTCGGCGTCAGCACTGAAACGGCCACGAAGTCGAAAAGGCTTCACCCAATTGCCGTCGTCACTGCTGAAAATACCAAGGCCCACCGGTTCCAAATTGACCGACGGATAATTAGAGCCTTGGTAGCCACTGGCCGGCATCAATATATCCATATCGGCAGGCGACTTCTCTGGATATCTAGGAAAACCGCCAACAAAAACCCCGGTCTTGATGACATTTGTCCTTTCCACCCAGCTTGGAGGATCTTCCCTCTTGTAGCACGTGGGAGCAAGGCTCATAATCGAGATGGTGCGATCAAACGTCGATCGGGTAACAATAGTTCTCTCCTCACCATCAGCTGTGTAAAAGAACTGAAAACATCTCTTCTGGTATGTCACGTCGTCAGGGACTGCATCACCAAAAAAGAAGGTAGGCTTGGGCAAAACCCTCTGATCATCCATAACCCACGGACGACTGCTTACCATGATCTTATAAAATTCCTCTCCCTTGAGAGTGATTAGTTGCTGCCTCATCTCGTCTCTGTTGAGGGAGTCACACTCTTCCAGGTTTCTCTCAACATACTGGACATTCTCCTAGGCCGACTGAACGGCCGGATTGGAAGATCTAGCAGATCCATGAGGTACGCTTGTAGCAGGCTCTTTACCCTTGTTCGTTCTGGAGGAACCACCTACAAAGGATGGAAAAAAAAACGATCAATCATAAAAAATGACAGAATTTCGCTAAAAACAATCTGGCGAAATTTTGGCATGATTCCGGGGCAATTGCGAAGAAAAGGGAAATACCCCGAAAGAAATAGAAAGCTTGAAGATGGGCTCAACATTGCTGCAAGCTCCAAAACTCCAAACTTTCGAAACCTCGAAAGTTTCCGCAAAATCAGGAAGGGCTCAACATCACTGCGTGCTCCAAATTCCCAAATTTGTAAAAACTTTCAGGTATGCTATCACATCATGCTACCAATTTAATTTACAAAAAATGAATGTATGAACATCTTGGTTTGCCAAAAAAAAAAGCATTATCATGATGGGCAAAAAAAAAAAAACAAGAGGAGAAACTTTCTAAAAAAAACAGAGAAAGAAAACAAAAAAAAAAGGAGTTGGCCCACAGGCCGTGTGGACGTACGGCCAGATCCGTACGGCCCACACAAAAAAAACGTGCAAAAAAAAACGTGCAAGAAAAGAAAACGCACGAAAAAAAAAATGTGTAAAAAAAAAGAAAACACGTGAAAAAAAACACTTTCTTTTTTTTTACCATCCTACTTTCTACAATGGAGTCTTCTTGAGAAAGAGAACTTACTTGAAGCCATTGATGGAGAAGAAGAAGGAAAGTTTGATAATTCTTGAAGAACTCTTGGTCTTGGAGCACTCTTGAGATTTTTTGCCAAAGAAAGCAATAAAAGCAAGAGATCCAACCTCCCCTTGCTTTTATAGAAGAGAGCAAACCAAAGAAGGAAACAAGAAAGAGGTAAGTGTTACTGATTAGTAACCTTACCAAAAGAAAGAAATTAGAAATATTCTTTCCCAAAAGAAAGATATTTTGAAGGATTCTCTCCAAAAAAGAAATCAATGAGAGATTTCTCCCAAAAGATAGGAGATTTGAGATATTCTCTCCCAAAGAAAGATATCTTGAGATATTCTCTCCCAAAATAAAGGGAACATGAGAGATTCTCTCCAAATAAAGATATTCTTAGATATTCTCTATCCAAATGAGATATTTTCAGATATTCTTTATAAAAATGACACCATATGTGATCTAAGCCGTTTCAAAAGCTTAAGGTCCCATGGGTTAGCCCATATGAGCCAGGTTTGACCACCTAGGCACTAAAAAAAATAATAATAATAATAAATGGGCTTTTAGTTAAAGATAAATCCCTCTTACCAAGAGCATACAAAAATAGCTTCATGCCTCTTTTGAGTTGATTGGACCATACAAAAAAAAAGAAAAAACTCCAAGCCCCATGAGCTTCCAAAAAATCAAACCACCCAGCCTCATATACTAAATTGAGCCAAAATCTAGAAATTGACATTCCATAAAAATCCAAACCAAATCCTGGTCCCCTAACTTGCCACATACAGCTTGTTAGGTCATAAGACCAAAACCAAAACCTGATCCCCTAACTTGCCACATACAGCTTGTTAGGTCACAAGATCAAAGCCAAAATCGACCCCTCAATATTCCACATACAGCTTGTTGGGTCACACGGTCAAAACCAAACCCGACCCCCTAACCTGCCACATACAGCTTGTTAGTCACAAGGTCAAAACCAAAAACCCAAATCCACATCCCTGATGTCATATTCAAAACTTTGCCTCGAGACGGTACGTGATTCCTTTCACTACCATAAATTTCCCTGGAAGCTCAGAAGGCCACTCTACCAAAAAAAAAAAAAAGACTGCTCAAAGACTCTTATGTTAGATATCGCGATCACTGAGAGGGGGGGGGGTGAATCAGTGATTCTTTAAACTCAGGTCCGATTTAACAACAAAAGCAAATCAAATCACACAATGACACCAGATTTAACGTGGTTCACCGAAAGGCTACGTCCACGGTTCAAAGACTGTCCGAACACCAATCCGGGACAGATCTGAATCTATTTAGTCGCACCAACGACAAAGAGCACCAACCCTTAGTTTCAGATAGCACCAACTATCTAGGAAGCACCTACTCCCTTTAGTTTCAGATAGCACCAACTATCTAGGAAGCACCGACTCCCTTTACAATTTATCTGCACCAACAGATAGGATCACCAAACCCCAGACACCAAGCACCAACTTGATGTTCTACAGAATAAGAATAGAAACCTTTTTCTATAGACCTTCCCCTCTACAATCTCTCTCTCTCAATCCCTTACAAATTGAAATTAAACATAAACAGAGAGACACTTATCTTATGGACGAAACACCATCTTCAAGAGCACATCCTCGTCCACACTTGCTGTAGAAACATGCAGCACAACAGCACACAGCAACAGCACTCTCTTCTCTCCAAAACTCTCTCTTTTCTCTTCTCTTCTTCTCTCTCTGGTGTCTTCTTAAAAACGAACCAAACATGCCTTTATATAGGTTATTGTAACCCTTAAGAGTGTTCAAAATAGGCTACAACTTCGTTTAGAAAGAGTCCCAAACAAAATAGATAAGAATGCTGAATTTTCGTGCAAGACTTCTGTTTCTGCGCAACTCTGGTTTCTGTGCTCGGTCGACATCATGCCTTGCTCGGTCGACATCATACACAGTCTGGAATCAGACAACTATCGCGCTCGGTCGACATCCTGGGGTCCCGGTCGACCGAAGACACACTGTGTCACGAAAATAAATGAGAGGTGCCTGAAACTTTTTCTGCAGGTTTCTCTTTGCTCGGTCGACCGCATGGGGTGCCCGGTCGACCGCATGCTCTGCTTCAGGAATTCTGAATTCCTGACTGTTTCAACTCTTATTCCTCTTTTAAGCTCTATCAACACCAACCTATTAACATCATGTTTGTGACAATGTGTTGACAAGAATTCCAACTCAAAACCATACTTGAGATACTAATCACTTCAATTCATCAAAAGACTTCTCAAGTCATCTCAAATTCCAACAATCTCCCCCTTTGGAATTGTTGGCAACACTATTGGAACTTCAACACTTAGAAACTCTAGTTGATCTTCATGAAGCTTCTTCAGAACCATAGTCTCCCCCTGTCTAAAAAAAAATCAAGATCTTTAACTCTCTTGATACCAATCTCCACAAAGTTATCATAGCATAACTTCTTCTAAGATAGCTTTCTCCTAGCTTTAGTCTTTCTCCCCCTTTGACAACAAGTCCAAAGGGACCAACGAAGGAGCGAATAGGATATTCAAAGAATACTTTGCTCCCCCTTTCAAGCCCATCTCCTAAGGATTAGGAGAGTGAGTAACTCCTAATTTTTTTCGGAGATACTCGAAGACTTCTTTTGGCAGAGGTTTTGTGAAGATATCAGCAACTTGCTCAGTAGTTGGGACATATTCCAACTTGACCTCACCATCTGCAACCTTTTCCTTGAGAAAGTGATAGCGAATTGCTACATGCTTCATTCTAGAATGTTGAACAGGATTCTTGGAGATGTGAATTGCACTTGTGTTGTCACAGAGGATCGGCGTAGGATCCGTTGTCGGAACTCCTAGATCAGAAAGCATTTGCCGCATCCATAACACTTGTGTACAACAAGTTGCCGCTGCAATATATTCCGCTTCCGCTGTAGAAAGGATACTGAGTCTTGTTTCTTACTATGCCATGCCACCAACCTGTCACCGAGATAGAATGCACCACCGCTTGTACTCTTGCGATCATCTATACAACCAGCCCAATCGGCGTCAGAGTATGCAACAAGAGTAAAGGATTTGCCTTTAGGATACCAAATGCCAAGCTCCATGGTACCTTTTAGATATCGAAATACCCTTTTTACTGCTGTGAGGTGTGTCTCAGTTGGTGATGCTTGAAATCGAGCCACCATACATACTGCTTGCAGAAGATCCGGTCTTGTAGCAGTCAAATAAAGCAACCTTCCTATCATAGAACGATAAGTGGTGTGATCAACGGACGAACCTTTATCATCTTTGCTTAGCTTTGTGTTCGTTGTCATTGGTGTGCTCACTGGCTTGCTGTCTTCCATGTTAAATCGCTTCAGCATTTCCTTGATGTATTTCATCTGTGATATGAAGATACCATGTTTCAGCCGCTGAACTTGTAAACCAAGGAAGAACTTTAGTTCTCCAAGCATTGACATCTCAAATTCTTTCTTCATCTCTTCAGCGAAATTCCTGCACATTTCTTCATCGTTGCCACCAAAGATTATGTCATCGACATAAACAATAACGACCAGCTGTTTGCTCAACTCTGTTTTGACTTAAAGATTGCTATCAACCAATCCTTTTCCAAAACCGATCTTGCGGAGATATAGGTCCAGCCTTGCATACCACGCCCTTGGCGCTTGTTTCAGCCCATAAAGAGCCTTTTTCAACTTGCACACTAGGTCTGAATTTTTGCTAATAAGAAAACCATCAGGTTGCTCAATGTAGACCTCTTCTTCAAGTAATCCATTCAAGAAGGCTGACTTTACATCCATCTGAAATACCTTGAAGGTTTTGTATGCAGCCAATGCAAGAAACATACGAATGGCTTCCAGACGAGCCACCGGTGCAAAGGTCTCTTCAAAATCTATGCCTTCAACTTGAGCATAGCCTTTACAAACCAACCTTGCTTTGTTTCGTATGACCTGACCATCTTCATTCAGCTTATTCCGAAAGACCCATTTAGTACCAATAACATTCTTATCGGTAGGTCTAGAAACTAGTTCCCATGTGGAGTTCTTCTCAATTTGCTCCAACTCCTCATGCATAGCTTTTAACCAACTTTCATCGAAACTGGCTTCAGCCACAGTCTTGGGTTCAATGGTGGACACAAGTGAGTAATTGCTAACTACACTTTGTCTTGTTTTAACACCGACCTCAGGATCTCCAATGATTTGATCCTTAGGGTGTTGCTCTACCCAAGTGCTTTTCTTTCTAGGTGTAGCATCCTCTGAGTCATCCTTTGATTTCTCAGAATCATTAGGTTTAGCTACTTCATCATCAATCTCACTCGAGTCCTCATAAACGGGACTGTCATAATGAGTTCCATTCTTTGATTCATAGTTTTCATCAATTCTAACATCGGCACTTTCTATGATTTTTCTGGTCCTTTTGTTAAGACATCTGTAAGCCTTACTAGATGAGGAATAACCCAGAAATATACCTTCATCAGCTCTTTCATCAAATTTGCCCGGATTTTGTTCAAGACGCTTGATGTAACACTTGCTACCGAATACTCTGAAGTGCTTGACTGTTGCTGTTCGCCCAAACCATAGCTCATAAGGAGTTTTGTCTTCATGTGGCCTGATCAAGCATCGATTCTGAATGTATACAGCCGTATGGATTGCCTCCTTCCAGTATTTGTCAGCTAGCTTGCTCTCAGTTAGCATTGTACGAGCCATCTCTTGAACGGTGCGATTTTTCCGTTCCACAACTCCATTTTGCTGTGGAGTTCTAGGGGCTGAATACTGTCTTTGAATGCCATGGTGCTCACAATAGTTAGTGAACTCTTCAGATGTGAATTCACCGCCTCGATCAGACCTTAAAATCTTGATACGTTTTCCAAGCATATTTTCAACCTGTGCTTTAAACACTTTAAAACGATCAAGTGCTTGATGTTTATGCTTAAGAAACAATACCCATGTCATACGAGTATAATCATCAATGCATAACATAAAATACTTATCTCCATTGGTGCTTTGAGTTCGCATCGGTCCACAGAGATCAGTGTGCACTAGCTCAAGAGGTTTCTTTGAATGATGCTCCTTTGACTTGAACATTACCCTCGTTTGCTTTCCCTTTTGACAAGAATCGCAAATGGGGTTGGAAGGCTTTTCAACTGTAGACATACCTCTGACAGCCTTTGAATTGCAAATCTTTGACATGTTATCAAAGTTTAGATGCCCAAGGCGTTTGTGCCACAACCAACTTTCCTCTGTCCGACTCATCAAGCAAGTCTTTTCAGCTCCATCTGACAATGTATAGAGATTTCCAGCAGTCCTAGATCCAGTAGCCACTGTTTTGCCGTTGCTACACTTCTTGATAGCAAAACCATTCTTAGTGAAGACAACTTCGTGGCCTTTGTCACAGATCTGGCTCACACTAAGCAAGTTGTGTCTTAGTCCAGACACATATAAGGCCTCGTCTGATCTGATCTTGTTTGCCTTTAGCTGAACAACACCTTTTCCGCAGATTTTGGCACCATCATTGTTACCAAACTTCACTGATCCGCCTTCATAGTGCTGTAATTTGACGAATCTTTCCTTATCACCTGTCATATGGCTTGAACAACCATTATCAAGGACCCATGGTGCTGTCTTCTTTTGTGCATTGAATGCCGTTTGCACAATGAGAGATTCTTTAGAATTACCTTCCCTTTCCTTTGCCCTCCATGCCTTAACTAACTTGGGTTTCTTTTCAACCTGAAATTGGTTAGCTATAGGCAACCTACAATCCCTAGCCAAGTGTCCATAATTATGACACATATAGCACTCAATTTTGTGGCTATTTAGGATTGAAAAAGGATTCCTAGTCACAAGTGGGCTGTTTCTAACATAGAATTTGCAATCAGCTCTTTTATGTCCATATCTATTACAATGATAGCAATAACCATAGAATCTGAACATTCTTCCTTTCTTAGGTGGCTGGTTGAACTCCACAAACCTTTTCTTATTAACCGTCTCAATACTAGGCTGAATTTGAAGCTTTGTAGCCTTGAGAGGTATGGCACTTTGTCTCATAAACAAAGAAGGTGCAGCTTTAGAGGACTCTCCGGTTTCAAATCCAATACCAAGTTTATTGTGGAAGGGCTTTTGAACTTTCAGAATTTCATTGAGTTTCATTGTCCCTTCAATCGCTTGGAGTGCTTTGAGTTTTCGGCTATTTTCCAAGTTTTCAGCCTTTGCTCTAGCGATTTCAGTTTCAAGTTTCATAGCCTCTTCCTTTTTGATACTTATTTGATTTTGAAGGACTTCCACCATTCTTTTATATTCTTCAACTTGAGTTTTCAAAGCAATAATTGAACTTTCAGATTCATGAAAAAGTTTCAGATTTTTCTTACTTGTTTTTCGTTCCATGCTAAGCTCCTCAAGTGCGGCAATGAGTTCTTCTTCGAGATTGACCTCAGCCTCCTCTTCCTCTTCCGGCTCTTGCTCCTCTTCTTCTTCAACGGTAACCATGAAGAGAGCTTCAGTTGCCTCGGCTGATTCATCATCGTCTGAAGTTTCAGACGTGCTGTCATTATATTGACTGATGAAGCTTTTTGCTTTGCCCCTCTTTCTGAAATTTTTCTTCCACTTACTCTTATCGACATAAGAGTCATCATCATTATTTTCTTTCAGCGGGCACTTCGCAGCAAAGTGACCAACACCGCCACAATTGAAGCATTTAAAGGGTAGCTTCCCTTTGTACTTTCCATTGCTTCCTTTCTTCAGCTTTCTAACAAATTGAGCCTCAAGCTCATCATCAGTATCAGAATCATGACCAGCAGTCTCTTTTCCCTTTTTCTGAACTTTGAAGGCCGCTTCTCTATCAGATGAAGACGTCTTACCTATGCGTATCTCATAGGCAGTGAGTGAACCATGCAACTCATCCATGAAAAATTCATTCAGATCCTTGGCTTCTTCTATGGCTGAGACTTTTGAATCAAACCGGGGAAGAAGAGATCTTAGAACCTTTTTGATGATGACTGGTTCTTTAATCTCCTCCCCTAGTCCACGAATGTCATTCGTGACTTCATTCACTCGTTGCAAATATGAGTCAACATTCTCGCTTTCCTCCATGCGAAGAGATTCAAATTGAGAGCGATGGGTTTGCAATTTTGCTTCTTTGATCTTCTCATCTCCTTCATGAATGCTTTTCAACTTGTCCCATATTTCCTTGGCTGTTTTGCATGCAATTACTTTGACCAGCTCGCTGTCCACAAGGCCACTAAAGAGTGCATTCTGCGCCTTAGAGTCGTTGTCTGCTAACTTTTTCGTTGCAGCATCATTGGGTACAATGGCAATATTGTAACCGACTCTGACAGTCTCCCAGACATCATAGCCAAGTGACTTAATGAAAGCCTGCATTCTGATCTTCCAGAAGGAGTAATTAGAACCATCAAACAAAGGTGCTTTCTTATTCCCTGTATTGGTTGCCATGTGATTTGACAAGAGATCATCCTTAGCGTGTTAAGCTTTTCAAGGGAACCTTATGCTCTGATACCAATTGTTAGATATCGCGATCACTGAGAGGGGGGGGGGTGAATCAGTGATTCTTTAAACTCATGTCCGATTTAACAACAAAAGCAAATCAAATCACACAATGACACCAGATTTAACGTGGTTCACCGAAAGGCTACATCCACGGTCCAAAGACTGTCCGAACACCAATCCGGGACAGATCTGAATCTATTTAGTCGCACCAACGACAAAGAGCACCAACCCTTAGTTTCAGATAGCACCAACTATCTAGGAAGCACCTACTCCCTTTAGTTTCAGATAGCACCAACTATCTAGGAAGCACCGACTCCCTTTACAATTTATCTGCACCAACAGATAGGATCACCAAACCCCAGACACCAAGCACCAACTTGATGTTCTACAGAATAAGAATAGAAACCTTTTTCTATAGACCTTCCCCTCTACAATCTCTCTCTCAATCCCTTACAAATTGAAATTAAACATAAACAGAGAGACACTTATCTTATGGACGAAACACCATCTTCAAGAGCACATCCTCGTCCACACTTGCTGTAGAAACATGCAGCACAACAGCACACAGCAACAGCACTCTCTTCTCTCCAAAACTCTCTCTTTTCTCTTCTCTTCTTCTTTCTCTGGTGTCTTCTTAAAAACGAACCAAACATGCCTTTATATAGGTTATTGTAACCCTTAAGAGTGTTTAAAATAGGCTACAATTCGTTTAGAAAGAGTCCCAAAAAAAATAGATAAGAATGGTGAATTTTCGTGCAAGACTTCTGTTTCTGCGCAACTCTGGTTCCCGTGCTCGGTCGACATCATGCCTTGCTCGGTCGACATCCTACACTGTCTGGAAATAGACAACTATCGCGCTCGGTCGACATCCTGGGGTCCCGGTCGACCGAAGACACACTGTGTCACGAAAATAACTGAGAGGTGCCTGAAACTTTTTCTGCAGGTTTCTCTTTGCTCGGTCGACCGCATGGGGTGCCCGGTCGACCGCATGCTCTGCTTCAGGAATTCTGAATTCCTGACTGTTTCAACTCTTATTCCTCTTTTAAGCTCTATCAACACCAACCTATTAACATCATGTTTGTGACAATGTGTTGACAAGAATTCCAACTCAAAACCATAATTGAGATACTAATCACTTCAATTCATCAAAAGACTTCTCAAGTCATCTCAAATTCCAACATCTTGGTCAAGTTACAAGCTCTCTTACAAGAATCTCTTCGAGGCACATCGACTACAACAGTTAAGTAACTCGTCGCTGTACCTCGAGGGGGCATTTGCTGAAACAAAAAAAATTTATCACTTTGCCTCTTCAACATCAAGAGAACAACATGAAGTCGCAGCCTGCCACAAATAGGCAATGCTACTTCAAAAATCAAATCTTGTCAAAATCAAACAAAAACTGCAAGATTCTTCAAGACAGCCAAAGGAGGAGTAACTTCGCTTTTGGCCTAACTTCGCTTCTCCAATAGCTGAACAGGAGCTCTCGACGGCGACAGTATCAAAGACACCAAATCTTCGATCAGAGCCTATGGATAGTCTCAAAATACATCCAAAAGGTTTCACGTCAAGTTCCAATCAAACCGACAACGTTTGACCCCATATCAACCCTCGAACAGCTAAATCAAGCCTCTCGATGGCGAGAACCACCGAGGCCATCACTCATCAAATAGAGCACATGGTTGGCTTCAAGATGCTTACAAAGTGCTACACGTCAAGTTTCAGGTCATTTCGACAACATTTGACCATACTTTGACTCTCGGAAGCCAAATCAGGCCTCTCAGCGGCGAAGCTCCTCGGGACCATGGTTTCCAAGACAGAGCCTATGGACCATCTCAATATGACTCCAATAGGTTCCCTCGCGAAGCTCCCCAGGACCACGGTTTCAAGTCAATAGGACATCGGTTGACTGCACATCAAGCCGCGACATCTTCCTCGAAAAAAAATCAAGTCTACTAGCGACAGGACCCATACGGCTTCAAAACTCAAATAAAAGCCTATGGTTGGTTTCATTTATTACTCAGGAGACTTCACCTTAAATTTCAGGTCATTTTGACATCGTTTGGCCCAGTTTCAGCTTCTGACGGAAAATCGGCAACTCTATGCGACAAAGTCTTCGACTTTCCTGGAAAATTAGAAACTTTGCACCCCAAAATGCGAGGATTCTCATCAAGTTTTCTACAGGGAAATCAGGCCAATAAATGTGCAAAAATGTCAAGAAAAACACAGGAGAAAAAAAAAGAATAAAAAAAACCTCGAAACGGCCGCGAAACGGGATCAAAAGGGAGAAAATCCCCCCCAGGGTCGCCGCGACCCTGGCCCATGGTCGCCGGCGACCCTATGCATGGTCACCTCCGGGTCACCAGATTTCCCCCGGAGAGGCCCGTTTTCCATCTTTTTCGCGTTTCGAAGCATCCAACTCCTGTGATTTTCCAAAATCCATACTTGAGACACCAAATCCTTCGGCATCCGTCAAAATTACGGGTCCAACTTCAAGAGTATAAAAATCAATATTGATCGCCAACCGGTCAACCAAAAAAGTGCACTTTCTACTCGATCGATCGAGAAATCGACAAGACAGATGTCACCGGCCTGCTGTTAGCTATCAATGTCTGAAGTTACATGGTCATTTGATGTTGATCAGCATGTAGATCTATCGATGATCATCACCAAAAGAACTCCAAAAGATGCGGCACGGCCCGCGACTCTTCAATCTGCTCAGCGACCACTTAATGCGATTAATTGACTAGCTTTATTGCAGTCATTAATTCATTTCTTTGGACAGCCCAATCAGAAGCAAGCATCCAGGAGTTATAAGTCAATTGATTCATGGCATTTAACCCATGAAACTCCTCCCATCATGGTGATTAAAGGCAACTAAATGCCCTCAATCTCCACCAGCCAATCAGAAGCCAAGAAAAAATATTTACAAAATAAAAAAATAAATCTTGTAACTCCTCCCTTTATGTAGCTTTATGACAATTAAGGCTCATAAATCCTCCTAAATGGCTACTTAAAAGCCTATAAATAGCAGAGCACTCCAAAGCATTCCATATCACTTCTTCGACGAATACAGATCCCAGATCAGAAAAAAAGCAGAGAAAATCCAGAGAAAAAAAGAGAGAAAACTCTGCGATAGTTCTGCACCGGCCACCACTACAAGGTAACAAAAGTCCCTTGGGAGGTACCTCCCCCAAGGTCCTTGCCTTCTCCTTCTGCCTCTAATGGCTTAGACATGGCTTTTCAGCCCGTTTGTTTAGCTTTTTATTGGACATAGGACATCCTCTTGGTCTTTATCCTCTAAAAATCTAAGGTAATAGCCAAGCCAAGCGAATCAAGAGCATTCTCTGTTCTCATCTGCATGGATGATGGTGAAGTCCACACATGGCTTGCGACCGTCAATCTGAACGAGTCCCCCACAATCTACAGAGAAGTTAGATCCTCATTTTCTTGTTTTTCATTGTAGTTTGTATTTTTTCGAAAGAGAAAAAAATCACAACTCTTGTCTTTCATTATTGATAAGAATTGTAAATCGGCTATAAATGCCAAAATCGGCTATAAACGCCAAAAATCAGCTATAAATGCCAAAAAAATCGCCTTTCACGGCAAATCAAGAAAATGTCTCTTTTCTTAAATATATGTATAATGGAAAACTTGAAAGAAGTTGATTTCCTTTTTACTTGCGAAGGTCGATCTCCGGATCACCATTTGCAATTCCAAGTAAAATAGAAAATCTGGCACACCCACACACAAAAAAGAATGTTGATGCACGCCTTTGCCCCCTGGGCGCGAAAGGGTTGGACACCACGGACTCCCACGTCCGCCGACCTCGGTAGCACCGAGCAGAAGCGCGGTCCATCAAGATTCTGTTCAAAAGATAGACTTGGGAACACCAGATAACCCACGTCCTATATTAATAAGCATGAATATAAAGGATGATGAGTTACCCGAGTACATCGAACCTTCCAACAGAAGATTTTGTTGATTGTTTTGCATGGTCTTACGCTAAAACGCCTAGTTTAGACCCCAAAATAACAATCCACAAGCTCAATCTTCAAAAAGACGTCAAGCCTATCAAACAAGGACAAAGAAGATTCCGTCCAGATGTGATAGATAAAACTGAACAAGAAGTTCATAAGCGTTGACTTCATCCACAAGGAACAGCATCCTGATTGGTTGGCCAACATTGTCCCCGTGACAAAGAAAAATGGGCAGATCAGGGTCTGTATTGACTATACAGACCTGAATGGCGCTTGCCCTAAAGATTAATTCCCACTCCCCATACCGGAGGTAATGATTGACAATACTTGCGGATTCGAGCGAATGACATTCATTGATGGCTTCTCTGGCTACAATCAGATAAGGATGCATCCCAAAGATGAAAAACACACTTCATTTCGAACCCCATTTGGTGTGTATTGCTACACTGTCATGCCATTTGGTCTGAAAAATGCTGGTGCCAAATATCAAAGGGCTATGATGAAGATATTCCAAGATATATAGCACAAGACGGTTGAATGTTACGTTGATGACCTCGCCGTCAAAAGCAAAAGAAAAGAAGATCATCTCGCAGACCTTCAAGAAGTCTTCCTCCGGCTTCGCAAATACAAACTGCGGATGAATCCACTGAAGTGCTTCTTCGGCGTCTCGTCGGGTAACTTCCTCAGATTCCTAGTTCGGAAAGCCGGAATAGAACTTGACCCCATCAAAGTCAAGGCTATTGTAGAAATGACCTCTCCAAGAACCTTAAGGGAACTGAATGGACTTCAAAGAAGATTGGCGTACATCAAACGGTTCATCTCCAATCTTTCGGGGAAGTGCTGTCCATTCTCTCGGTTGATGAAGAAAGTTGTGAACTTTATCTGGAATGCTGACTGTGAAGCTGCATTTCAAGATATCAAGTCATACCTTACCAAACCTCCAGTGTTAGTTGCTCCTACCACTGGAAAACCATTCATCTTGTACACAAGAGCCCTCGATCATTCTCTGGGCGCACAACTCGCACAAGAAAATGATGAAAGAAAAGAAACTGCTCTATACTACCTCATGATGGACTCGCTTTCGAATGCGCTGCTCGCGGCAATACCGGAGTCGGCAGACGTGAGTGGCCGTCAGGTCTGACCTATTCGCTGCCGGAGGGCCGTGAAAGCTAGCATTAACATTTTTTTTGTATGGGTGTGCCAGATTTTCTATTATACTTGGAATTACAAGTGGTGGTCCGCAGATCCACCTTAGCAAGTAGAAAAGGAAATCAACTTTTTTTAGTTTTAAAATTGCACATATATTTATAAAGAAGACATGGTTTTGTTTTGAATACCGTGAGAGGCGACTTCATTTGTTTTACCGTAAAAGGTAGTTTTTGTCGTGAAAGGCGATTTACAATTCTTATTAATAGTGAAAGACAAGAGTTGTGATTTTTATGTCTCTTTAGAAAAATACAAACTACAATGAAAAGCAAGAAAAGGAAATCTAACTTCTCAGGAGATTATGGGGACTCGTTCAGATTGACGGTCGCAAGCCATATGTGGAGTTCGCCATCATTCATGCAGATGAGAACGGAGGATGCTCTTCATTTGCTTGGTTTGGCTTAAACCTCAGATTTTTAGAGGACAAAGCCCAAGAGGAGGTCCTATGCCCAATAAAAAGCTAAGTAGACGGGCTGAAAAGCCATATCTAAGCCATGGAGGCAGAAGGAGAAGGCCTTGGGGGTTCGATGCAGGACTTCAGCAGAGTTTTCTATTTTCTGTGAAACTTTCTGATGGATTTTCCGGATCCGATCTCTTGGGTTCCAATCGATTTTTCCGAACCCTTTTCTCTTGGAATGACCCCCATTTTATAAGCCTTTGGTAGCCATTAGGTGGGTTTATGGGAATTTAATGCATTAAAGCCGCATAATGAGAGGGGTTACAAGTTTTAATTCATTTATTTTGTAACTCCTTTTCCTTGGCTTCTGATTGGCTAGTGGAGAATTAAGAGCCTTTAATCACCTTTAATTTCTATGATGGGAGTAGTTTCATCGTTTTAATGCCATGATTGCTTGGACTTGTAACTCCTTTTTCCTTGCTTTTGATTGGGCCGTCCAAAATAATGAGTTAATGACCTCATTAAGTTGCCATAAAACGGGTCAATTCTCCGCATTAAGTGGTCGCCAAGTTGCTTGAAGAGTCGCGGGCCGTGCCGCGTCTTTTGAAACTCTTCTTGCAATGATCGACGATGGGTCTTCATGCTGATCGATGTCGGATGACCATGCAATTTAAGACATTGATTGCTACCAGTGGGCCGGTGCCACCTGTCATGTCGATTTCTCGATCGATCAGGCAGAAAGTATGCTTTCTTGGTCTGCCAGTTAGTGATTTCGAAGCGATCAATGATGATTTGATACTCTCGAAGATGGACCCATGATGTTGATGAAGATCGACGAGTTTGGTGCCTCAAAAGTCAGAATTTTGGAAAACCACAGGGGCCGAAAATCTTGAAACGTGAAAAGGGACCGAAAAACGGTCTTTCGGCGAAAATCCAGCGACCCGGATATCCAGGGTCGCCGTTTTAGCCCTTTTTTTGGTTTTTTCAATTCTTTTTTCTTCGGTATTTTTTCTGACATTTTTGTACATTTATTGGCCTGATTTCCCTGTAGAAAACTTGAAGACGAGCCTTGCGTATCAGAATGCAAAGTTTCTGATTTTCCGGAAAAGCCGAAGACTTTGTCACGTAAAGTTGTCGATTTGCCGTTAGAAGCAAAAAATGGGTCAAACGATGTCGGAATGACCTGAGATTTGAGGTGAAGCCTGTTGAGCGTTAAATAAGACCAACAATAGGCTTTTGTTTGAGTTTTGAAGCCGTGTGGGGTCCTGTCGCGTGGAAGATGTCGCGCTTTTATGCACGGTCAACCGATGTCCGATTGACCTAAGATTTGTCAGGGAGCCTAATGGAGTCATTTTGAGACGATCCATTACCTCTGATTTGGAAACCTTGGTCCTTAGGAGCTTCGCCACTAGGAGGCCTGATTTGGCTTCCGAGAGTCAAAGTCTGGTCAAATATTGTCGAAATGACCTGAAACTTGACATGTAGCCCTTTGGGAGCATTTTGAAGTCACCCATGGACTCTGTTTGATGAGTGATGGCCTCGGTGGTTCTCAGCACCAAGAGGTTGATTTTGCTGCTCGAGGGTTGATGTAGGGTCAAATGTTGTCGGTTTGATCTGAAACCTGGCGTGGAGCCCTTTGGAGGTATTTTGAGACCATCCACAAGCTCTGATCAAAGATTTGATGTCTTTGACATTGTCACCACCGAGAGCTCCTGTCCAGCTGCTGGAAGAGTGAAGTTAGGTCAAATAATGTTGAAATGGCTTGAAACTTCAAGTGTACTCTTCTTTTGGCTATTTTAAAGGATCTTGCAGTTTCTATTTGATTTTGACAAGATTTCATTTTGGAAGTTGCATTGTCTGTTTGTGGTAGGTTACGGCTTCACGTAGCTTTTTGATATTGAAGAGGCAAAGTGACATTTTTAGTGTCAACAAATGCCCCCTCGAGGTACAGCGACGAGTTGTTTAACTTTTGTAGTCGATGTGCCTCGAAGAGGACTTTGAAGGGGAGCTTCTAACTTAAACAAGAGTCTTGAGCAATTTTCTTCTTATAAAGTAGCCTTTTGAGTTTCCAGGGGAATTTTATGGTAGTGAGATGGATCACGTACCATCTCAAGGAAAAGTTTTGAAAATGACATTAGGAATTAGGATTTTGGATTTTTGGGTTTTATTTTTGACCTTGTGGCCTAACAAGCTGTATATGGCAGGTTAGGGGGTCAGGTTTGATTTTATAGTTTTGACCTTGTGACCTAGCAAGCTGAATGTGGCAGGTTGGGGGGTCAAGATTTGGTTTTTGACCTTGTGACCTAACAAGATGTATGTGGCAAGTTAGGGAGTCAGGATTTGGATTTTGATTTTTGGCCTTGTGACCGAACAAGCTGTATGTGGCAGGTTAGGGGACTGGGATTTGGTTTTTTGTTTTGGCCTTGTGACCTAGCAAGCTGTATGTGGCAAGCTAGGGGACTGATATTTGGTTTTTTGTGAAATGTCAATTTCAGGATTTTGGCTTAATTTGGTTCATGAGGTTGGATGGTTTGGATTTTTGGAAACTCATGAGGCTTGGATTTTTTTATATGGTTCAATCAACTCAAAAAAGGCATGTAACCATTTTGTATGCTCTTGGTAAGAGGGATTTTTCTTTGACTAAAAGCCTATTTTAGTGCCTAGGTGGTCAAACCTAACTCATATGGGCTAACACATGGGACCTTAAGCTTTTGAGATAGCTTAGATCTCATTGAAAGTCCGGGATCCTTATACTAGAGGGGGTTGAATAGGGTGAGCAATGAATTAGTGACCAATTATAACATATTCTAACTTATCTAAATTAACTAGTAACAAGTGGTGATTAAGAAACTACATACGGAAGCTTATAAAGACAATCACGACAAAGCATGCACCATCATACAATGATTTATAGTAGTTCGGCCTCAATGTCTACAACCACTACCGGCTTGTGATCCTACACTCCACCGGATTTTCACTATCTATGCCTTTCAATAGGCTAAGCAATAACCTCTAACAATGTGCTTTTCTAGGCTAAGCAATAACCTTACAATGTGCTTTTCTAGGCTAGGCAATAACCTTTACACTATGCTTTTCTTAGGCTAAGCAATAACCTTTACAACAAGAGTTTTTCTCTCAAAGTAGTGTCTACATAAACACTAAAAGAGATACAATTAAAGTTCAATTTACAATGCCTCTTAATTAGGAGGATATGAAATTGAAAAACCAAACTCACACAAACACTATATGAATGCAAAGATGTATGCTCATGATGTGTGTGAGTGGAAACTTCAATCAAGTTTAAAAAGTAAGGTCAATCAATTTATGCTTAAAGCATATAAAGTTTAAGGCACATAAAAAGATTCGGTTGAAGTGCAATGCAAATCACATGTAAAGATACTAACTTGTTGATAATATGAAAAATCAAAGGCTCACAAGTTGTATGACACTAATTAAGACTAAATATGTAATTAATGTACAATGTTGTTTTCAAAAACAAATTAGTTTAACTAAGGTTCAAACCATTGAAAACAACAAATAAAGATTCAACCAAGTAAATGAATCATGCTATAAAAGAAATCAAAGATTTTGGCAAAGCATGATTAATGAAGTTTTAAAATCACAAACTAGGTCTCAATCAAGGTGAAGAATCCATCACAACTTAGATCAAAGATAGAATGAAAGAAATGGATTCAACACATCATAGTTATCATGCTACAAATCATTTACCAATATAAACAAAGCATATAACATATGATTAAGAAAAGTAAAGCTTACTTAGAGATTTAACTTCATTGATCTAAGCTTTAGCTTTCCAATAGACCATTTGGTCTCTCTTAGTTCATCCCATTCTTTTGTCTCCAAACACCTCAAGAGCTGCTTAGAAGTTGCTCTTTGTTCCTCAGTTTTCCCAAGGAATGAACTCATATTTATAGTAAAAAAGTGACTTTTGGCTTGTCCCCGGTCGACCTGGTACAGAGCCCGGTCGACCTAGGCTTCAACGGTCAGAAAAATGATCATTTGAAAAGAGCTCAACGACTCTCTGCTCGGTCGACCTGCAGTTTGCTTGGTCAACCGGGTCCCTTGGGCCGGTCGACCGAGCACATTGTGGGTCGACCGAGGCTAGGGACCAAATTCCCCATTTTTTGCATATTTCAAAGTTATTTTCATGTGGGGTCTTTGGGCCTTTAAATCAAGCATGGAAATATGATTTAAATCAATTTAAGTGTTTTAAAAACATGAATCGTAAAATGCCAACGATGATATGAAACTTTAAAAACATTGGCTAGCTTGATTCATAAAACTTCTTTTCAAAATAAATGCATCCAAGTTTAAATTGAAACATGCATGAACCATAAGGTTTAAAAGACTTAAAAACTATGCATGTGAAAATCAAGATTTCAAGATTTCTAAATCAATGCATGTGTGAAAATTCAAATGAAGATTAAAATGATAATGCATCCATCAAATTGCTAAATACAAAATCCCTAACAATCTCCCCATTTGTAATTTGATGGCAACTCACTCATCACTGAATTCACACACTAAGTCTTCAGCTCCCCTTTAGCTGGACAAGTCTTGAAATCTCTTGGATGCTTTCTTCACTTAACTTGGGCTCTAGTTCTTTTTCTTCATTCTTCTTGATGCTTGGAGCTTGATTATTCTTCAAGTTTCATTTTCATCTTTCTCTCTTTTGCCAAGCATCTTTTTTAGTTCCCAAGCTTTCTCATCTTTCAACCTCCCCCTTTGACCATGCACTCTCTCCCTTTGGCAAGATATGCATTCTCTCCCCCTGTAGAAGATCATACAATATCTCCCTTTAGGCAACTTGGACATTTTCTCCCCCTTTGACATTAAATTGCAAAGGTACCTACACACATGAAATAAGGAAAATACCTTTTAGTAGCACCTGTTTACAAAAGAAATAAAAAATGAAATACATAACAGGTTATCATATATGGGTAGAAAGCTATATATAAGGGTAAAAATCCAATACAAGGGTGAATTTGATCAAAGCTAAAACTTCCTATTAAGGTTTACACTCCCCCTGAATCCATTCTCTCCTTTTGTCAAACTGTTGACAAAGATTTACTATTTGGTGCAAGGAGAAGATGGTTTAACCAATTGAGGGTTAACTTCAAGAGAAGGATTAGATACTTTTAACTATAGAGATCAATATGATCAAATTACCAAAATTAAGAGCAAGGTCATGAGGAAAAGTGATCATGAATATCAATTGGAATAAAGGATACCAATTGAGATCAAGGATATGACAAATAACTCAAACACTCTAAAATGGAGTTAAAGAGAATATAACTACTAGGAAAATTAGAGCTATCCACGATGTTATGGGGTTTACTAAGCATAGCATCAATCAATATAACTATGAAAATCATATGCTACGAATATTTTGAAATCAATTCATTCAATCATTAAATATGACTATCATGTCCAAGATAAGTGAAATGAAGTTCAAACATGAAGCCTGCCTCAACCATTAACCAACCAAGATTATATATACATAAACAAGGTGGTCATGAGATTTACCTATAAGTGCAAGAGAGGAGGCAAACATGAAAAATATGATGCTAATGGAATGTGATATGGAACAAAAATAAATTACTATCAAGTTCAATCAAATGTACACAAGGTCTATCACATTCTCAAGATATGACATCAATTGGATATGACAACAATTGAAAATGATACTAATTGAAACCAATTGAATATGAAACATGAATAAGAGCAAGGATGTGACAAACACAAAATTCCATCAAGGATCATAAATGAATATTCATCACTTTTAATGATAAAACTAATATGCATAGAGTTGAACATGTTAAATTGCATAAAAGGATATAGCTTGGAGATGTATGCAATTTTAAAAGTGTCAAATCATATGAATTCAACATCTATAAGATCCATCAAACAATAGATATAACTATAAAATACAAGGAATGTATTTCAAAGAGGCTCATATGATCAAAAACACTACTATGAAGTTGAAACATGTATAAAGATGACATCACTTAGAAAATACACATGAATCAACATCATAACCATCCATTTCAAATAATGACTAAAAGGCACAAAAGAAGCTTTTCTTATGCTAAGCAATAACCTTTAAAAAAGAGTTTTTTTCTCAAAGTAGTGTCTACATAAACACTAGAAGAGATATAATTAAAGCTCAATTTACAATGCCTCTTAATTAGGCGGATATGAAATTGAAAAACCAAACTCACACAAACATTATATGAATGCAAAGATGTATGCTCATGATGTGTGTGTGTGGAAACTTCAATCAAGTTTAAAAAGTAAGCTCAATCAATTTATGCTTAAAGCATTTAAAAGTTTAAGGCACATAAAAAGATTTGATTGAAGTGGAATGCAAATCACATGTAAAGATACTAACTTGTTGATGATATGAAAAATCAAAGGCTCACAAGTTGTAGAAACTAATTAAGACTAAACATGTGATTAATGTGCAATGTTGTTTTCAAAAATAAATTAGTTTAACTAAAGTTCAAATCATAGAAAACAACAAATAAAGATTCAACCATGTAAATGAATCATGCTATAAGAGAAATCAAAGATTTTGGCAAAGCATGATTAATGAAGTTTTTAAAAACAAACTAGGTTCGAATCAAGGTGAAGAATCCATCACAACTTAGATCAAAGATAGAATGAAACTAATGGATTCAACACATCATAGTTATCATGCTAAAAATCATTTACCATTAATTTAAACAAAGCATATAACATATGTTTAAGAAAAGTAAAGCTTACTTAGAGATTTAACTTCATTGATCCAAGCTTTAGCTTTCCAATAGACCATTTGGTCTCTTTTAGTTCATCCCCTTTCTTTTGTCTCCAAACACCTCAAGAGTGGCCTAGAAGTTGCTCTTTGTTCCTCACTTTTTCTCAAGGAATGAACTCATATTTATAGTCAAAAAGTGACTTTTGGCGAGCCCCGGTCGACCTGGGCTTCAACGGTCAGAAAGATGACCGTTTTAAAAGAGCTCAACGGCTCTCTGCCCGGTCGACCTGCAGTGCGCTCGGTCGACCGGGTCCCTTGGGCCGGTCGATCGAGCGCACTGCAGGTCGACCGAGTCCAGGGACCAAATTCCCCACTTTTTGCATATTTCAAAATTATTTTCATGTGGGGTCTTTAGGTCACTAAATCAAGCATGAAAATATGATTTAAATCAATCAAGTGTTTTAAAAAAAATGAATCCTAAAATGCCAAAGATGATTTGAAACTTAAAAAACATTGGCTAGCTTGATTCATAAAACTTCTTTTCAAAATAAATGCATCCAAGTTTAAATTGAAAACATGCATGAACCATAAGTTTTAAAAGACTTAAAAACTATGCATGTGAAAATCAAGATTTATAAATCAATGCATGTGTGAAAATTCAAATGATGATTAAAATGATAATACATCCATCAAATTGCTAAACACAAAATCCCTAACACACATGTGGTGTCATTTTTGTAAAGAATATCTAAAAATATCTCCATTGGATAGAGAATATCTAAAAATATCCTTACTTGGAGAGAATCTCTCATGTTCCGTTTATTTTGGGAGAGAGTACCTCAAAGTATCTTTCTTTTGGGAGAGAATATCTCAAATCTCCTATCTTTTAGGAGAAAATCTCTCTAACTCCTTTCTTTTGGGAGAGAGTATCTTTCTTTAGGGAAGGTCGCTAAACAAAAAAGGTTGCTAATTTGTAGCACTTGCCTCCCTTCTTTTCTCCTTGTTTCCTTCTTTGGCTTGCTCTTTTCTATAAAAGCAAAGGTAGATTGGATCTCTTGCTCTTATTGCTTTCTTTTGCAAAAATCTTAAGAGCATTTCAAGACCCAGAGCTCTTTAAGAATCATCAAGCTTTTTCTTCTTCTTCTCCATCAATGGCTTCAAGTAAGTTTTCTTTTTCAAGAAAACTCCATTGTAGAAGTAGGATGATAAAAAAAGTTCTTCTTCTTTTTTTTCTTTCCTTTTCTTTTTTTTCTTTTTTTTCTATTTCTTTTTTTCTCTTCTTTTTTTTTATTTATCATTTCTTTGTTCAGCATGTTTTTTTTCATGTGTTTCTCTTTTTTTTTTCAAGCATTTTTTCTCTCTTTTTTTTTGGCCGGAACTGCGGAAGAAGGCTTTTGATTTTGGTGCCCCCCGTGACTACACCAGGGCAGGGTCGGGAAGGCATTACTCCTTAACTAATGCGGAGAAGGAGCGGCTTTTCAGCATACGTGTCGGCATAGTGGTGTACCACAGACATCTTAACATCGACATCTAGCCGTATGTTCCTTCCCGCTTTGTGCTGCAGTTGGGCTTTTCTCAAGGCATTGTTGGAGCGCCTTCGAGTATGGTGAAGTGTTTTGGAGGTTTGCAGGATGGCAGAAATGCATGGGCTTTTTATAGTGCTGAAGACACTACTCCATGATTTCTTATCCTGAGCTGTCGACTTTCCGGACTGCCAGCTTCACGAAGTGGTTCGTGGAAAGCTTTTTGGCGTACCGGGGGCTTTCCAAGAAGGAGCTTGATGTTAAGCGGTCTTCTGGAAAAGGCATCGGGAAATCAGATGGTGTCTGGCGAGAGGAAGTTTTAACCTTCCTTTCTAGAGAGAAGCATAAGATAGGCTTTCTCGGTGAGCAAGGCATCTTCGGATCTGAAGCTATCCGGGAAGTACCTGACAAGGCCTTAGAGCAATTGGAAAAGGAGGAAGTTGAGCTTGACGCTTGGATGCAAGCGGCGCAGAGGCGAGCTTCCGTGGAGTCTACTGGCAAGAGCAGACCGACCAGTGAGGGGTCAAGTGAGACACTTGACTTTTGACAGTGGGACAGGTACTTCTGGAAAACCAACCCGCAGAGGCAAAAGGAAGAGGAGTCAGCGTCGCAACATGGGACAACATGAAGACTCTCCTGATTTGGAATTACCTTTCACAATCAATGAGGAGGTGTCAGGGAACGTTGATGAGCCTCCGGAAAAGAGGAGCCGAGAAGAAGAGACCGTTGGTGAAGGTATGATTGTTCCTCTATCTCTTACCTATTTCTTTCATGGAGCTTTCCATTTTCTGATTTGCTTTCTTCCCCTCTTTTTCTAGCAAAAGATGAGGGCTTGGTGATGCCCGAGGTTCCGACCGATGAGGCGGTGACATATCCGAATGTGGTATCTAAAGAAGGACCGAGGGACTCTGGAGTGATTCCAGAATCTCCAACTGGTATGACTTCATTTGACTCTGGAGTGATAACCCTAATGGTAATGTTTTTTTTTTAACAGGATCGTATTCATACCTATTTGTGTTTCATTGGTAGGTTGTGAAGTGGCAGGAGAGATCCCATCACTTTCTTTAGAACCAGAGCAAGGGGTGCCAAAGGATGATCCGGAGGTAGAGACTTCTACAACCAGTTTTGACACGGCAAAGGTGAGACCTCGTGCTGAGATTCCTTCCCCAGTGGCTCCAGTTGGAAAGAGTTCTTTTATTACTCTTCCAACGGGGCATGGGATGAGCAGCCGACTGATGGAGAAGGGTGAATCTTCATATGGGCCATCTCTTCAGTTTGCAAAGAAGGTGTTGGTGCGGGTTTTGAGCTCTTGGACGAAGACTCTCCATTCTAAACACTTGGATGTCGGATTTGGCATGGTCCAGCATGTGCAGTATATTCTCGCTGATGCCGAAGGGGTTGGTCTGGATGTCACAGGTGCCAGGGCGATCGTTGATAGGATCATTGCACTGAGCGACAAGTGGTCCGAGACCACGTCTTTTCCTGATGGTGACTTCTTCAAGGAGATGTTCTTGGACCCTGCTAATAAAGCTCGGTCTGACATGGACGAGACCACACAGAGCAGGAAGCAGTTTGTCAGAGAGAGGAATGTCACAGAGTTAGCCATCATTGAGCTACGATGTGATATTGAATGCCTTGATAGGGCGATCATCGAGGCTAGGTAACGTCTTGAGCATTTGAAGGCGTAAGTCGTGGCGAAGTGGGCTTCTTTAACAGAGGCTCGTGACAGGGAGAGGACTCTGATTCGCCAGGTTGCAAACGCCAATCGAGTTCTCAAAGAGAGGACTCAAGAAAACACATGGTGGCAAACTGCTTGGGAAAAGCTTTCCGGTGTAGAAGAAGGGTTACAACATTCTCCAGTACCTCATGGCAAATTTCTGAAGAAGCGTGCCTTAGAGGCCCTGACGGCCGAGGCCAGAAGATTGCTTGAGGAGCTGAATCTTTGGCTAGGGGCCATTTTTCGATGAGCTCCTAGTTTCTCTTTTTGTAACAGAAACTCTTCTTCTTTTTTGGTACCACATTTTTTTTGTATTCTTTTTTGTAATGCTTGTGAGCACTTTTTTTTTTCTTTTGTATTCCCTCCTTTCACTTAAATCTTTTTGTGATGAAAGCAATAAATAAATGGGAATGTTTGTTTAAAGATTTGATCAAAAGTTTGTCATTTTGTGAAAATCTTTTGTCAAATGGTTGTTTTGGCATGGGAGCCAGATTTTATTTGCGGCATGAGAGCGAAATTTGGGTTTATGGCATAAGAGCCAAAATTTTCCTTTTAGCGCAAAGGCCAGGGTTTGATTATGGCATTAGAGCCGATTTTTGGCGTGGGAGCCAGGTTTTTTGGCATTTATAGTCGATTTTGGCGTGAAAACCAGGTTTTTTTCTTTTTTGGCATTTATACCAGATTTTTTGCGTGAAAGCCAGGTTTTTTTCATTTATAACTGATCTTTGTGGCATTGATAGCCGATTTTGGCATGAAAACCGGAATTTTTTTGAAAGGTAAGTGTTGGTTTGTTGGCGTGAAAGCCAAGATTTCTTTGGCATTTATACCCGATTTTTGTGGCGTTGATAGCCAAATTTTGTGGCATTGATAGCTGATTTTATGGCATTGATAGCTGATTTTGGCGTGAAAGCCAGGTTTTTGGCATGAGAGCCAAGTTTTTGGCATGAAAGCCAGGTTTTTGGATTTCAAAAATGCAAGTTTCGAGTAAAAGTCGCATCCCTGCTGAATGGTATTGCAAGTATCGATGGAATGTCACCTCTTTGCTCATTAGGTTGCGAGTATCGTTGGAATGTCGCATCCTCGCAGTTTGGGTGCAAGTATCGACTAAGTGTTGCTTCCTTGCTTTTCAAAAATTTTGTTTTGCAGGTACTAACTTGATCTCATTTCCCAACGATTTTTTAAATTTGCGGTTTTCTCGAACCTTTGAAATCTGGGTTGTGGATATCAACTGAAATGTTGCATCTCCATGATTTGAGGTTTTTTTGAACCTTTGAAATTTGGGTTGTGGATATCAACTGGAATGTTGCGTCTCCAAGATTTGAGGTTTTTTCGAACCTTTGAAATTTGGGTTGTGGATATCAACTGAAATGTTGCGTCTCCACGATTTTAAGTTTTTTCGAACCTTTGAAATTTGGGTTGTGGATATCAACTGGAATATTGCGTCTCCACGATTTTTTGGGTTTTACAAGTATCGACGAAATGTCGCTTCCATGCGATTTTGGAAGTGTCGAATGTGATTCACATTCTTCCGATTTTTGGGTTGTGCGAGTATCGACTAAGCGTCACTTCCCTGCGGTTTTTTAAAAAAAAAAATTTATTTAAAGATATGAGGGTCGTAAATTTAGACCTAAAACCATTTTTGTGGTAAAAGGCAGGGCGGACTAGGGTGGAGATCCCTAAATCCTTATTTTGTTTCAAACCATGAATTTCGGATTCAAGGGTTGAAAATCTTGGTCGAGTTAGGAAAAGGTTCCTAAACTTGGGTTTTTTTTTTTAACAATGAAACGATGAAAGTAAGCATTGTTTTCAGTTTCAGTTTTTCTTTAGAAATTCCAACATAAGGATGAGAATCCCAAAAGGAGTGGGTTTGACGAGCAAGTACCTAGGAATATGCTTTGGTCGTGCAAGCATCGCTCTAACCTAGTGGGGTAAGTCTTCAAGGGTAGTTCCGCTTTAAGAACTTGTCGTTGATGGGCAGTATACATCTGTCACCTCCATATTTAAAAGTCGACCGGGTAGCAACAGTCATCTCCTCACCATCCGCTATGTAAGAGAACTGGAAACGTCTCCTCTAGTATGTCAAGTCATCAGGGACTGCATCACCATAGAAAAGGTAGGGTTCTGCACAATGCTTTGATCGTCCGTGACCAAAGGACGATTGCTTACCATGATCTTGTAAAACTCTTCATCCCTGAGGGCAATCAATCACCGCCTCATCCTCATCCCTGTTAAGAGAGTCACACTCTTCCAAGTTTCTTTCCACATGCTGGACCTTCTCCTAGGCCTGTTGTACGGCCGCATTGGAAGAACTAGCAAATCGACGGGGCACGTCGGTGACAAGCCCCTTACCCTTGCTCATTCTAGAGGAATCACCTGCAAAAATTGGAAGAAGAAAAGATCAATCACTAAAATGATAGAATTTCGCTAAAAAAATATGGGCAAAATTTATGCATGGTTCCGGGGCAATTTCGAAGAAAAGGGAGACACCCCGAAAAAGATGGGAAGCTCGAAGATGAACTCAACATCACTGCGAGCTCATATTTAGTGGAAGATTCTCAAAGAAAGCTTGGACTCAAACATTTCTGCGAGATCAGGCAAATCTTCTCAAATCCCCGCAAGCTTAGAAAGGGATTCAACATTGTTGCAAGTTCCAAACTCCAAAACTTACGAAGCTTTCCAGGTATGCATTATCATGCAATTCTTCCAATGCAATTTACAAAAATCATGCATAGAACAAAAGTTTTCATGCATTAGATGCTAGGAAACCCTTTACCAAAGTTTGATCAATTCCAACCCAACTTGGTCAAAACCAATCAAATTTTGTCCAAGTCAAACATGTTGGCTTGACCTATAAACCCTAGCCCTTTTGATACATTAAAAAAAATGCATGAACATATTGATTTACAGAAACCTCATTATGATGGTGAGCAAAAAAAAAAGAAAAAAAAACAGAGAGAAAGAAACCTCCTAAAAAAAAAGTGGGGGAGAGAAAGAAAAGAAAAAAAATAGAAAAAGAAAGGAGGGGTGGGCCACTACCACGTTGTCGTACGGACAGAACCATACGCGCTTGTTCGAACGGTCAAAGAAAAAAAGAGAAAAGAAAAAAGAAGAAGAAAATGTGAAGAACAAAAAAAAAGGAGAAAGCGAAAGATGAAAGATGAAAAAAACAGAGAGAGAGAGAGAGAGAGAGAGAGAGAAGGACTTTTTCTTTTTTTATCCCTACTTCTACATAGAGTTTTCTTGGAAAAGAAGACTTACTGGAAGCCATTGATGGAGAAGAAGAAGAACTTGAAGATCCTTGAAAAAGAAGAGCTCTTGGTCTTGAAGCACTCTTGAGATATTTGCAAAAGAAAATAATAAGAGCAAGGGATCCAATCTCCCTTTGCTTTTATAAAAGAGATCAAGCCAAAGAAGTAAACAAAGAGAAAAGCAAGAAGGTAAGTGCTACAAATTAGCAACCTCTCCAAAAGAAATATACTTTAAGAAATTCTCTCCCAAAAGAAAGGGAATTTGAGAGATTCTCTCCAAGTAGGGATATTTTAAGATATTCTCTATCCAAAGAAAATATTTTTAGATATTTTCTGCAAGATGACACAACATGAGATCTAAGCTATCTTTAAAGGCTCAAGGTCCCATGGGTTAGCCATACGAGCCAAGTTTGACCACCTAGGCACTAAAAGGGGCTTCTTACCAATTGAACCCCACCCAAAGTTTTGGAAATCCTTTTCCATCAAAAGTTCCTCTCACCAAGAGCATACAAAATTGTTCCATACCTCTTTTGAGTTGATTGGACCACACAAAAAATAATTTTCCAAGCCTTATGAGCTTCCAAAATTCAAACCATCCAACCTCATGCACCAGATCAACCCAAAAGCTTGAAATTGACATTCCACAAAAAATCCAAACCACTCCAATGGACCCAAAATATTCCCAAAGAGTGACCAAAAAGCCAAACCCTGACCCCCTAACTTGCCACATATAGCTTGTTAGGTCACAAGGTCAAAAACAAAAAACTCCAAAACCAAAACCCCTCTTAACCGCCTAATGTGTAACATAAAGCCTTTAGGTTCACAAGGTCAAACCAAAACCCAAATCCAAATCTCCCAAGTCATTTTTAAAACTTTGCCTTGAGATGGTACATGATCCCTCTCACTACCATGAAATTCTATTGGAAACTCAAAAGGCTACTCTGCTAAAAGAAAGTTGCTCAAGGCTCTTGATCAAGTCAGAAGATCTCCTTCAAAGTTCTCTTTGAGGTACAAATACTACAAAAGTTATGCAACCCGTCGCTTTACCTCGAGGGGTCATTTATTGACACCAAAAATGTCACTTTGCCTCTTCATACACTTGCTGCATCAAGAAGTTACATGAAGCCGCATCCTACCACAAATAGGCAATGCTACTTCAAGCATCAAATCTTGTCAGAATCAAACAAAATCTGTAAGATCCGTCAAAACAATCATAAGAAGAGTACACATGATGTTTCCGGCCATTTCAACATTATTTAGCCTAACTTCACTCTTCCAGTAGCTGACAGGAGCTCCTGGCGGCGGTGAAGCCAGAAACCCTAATTCACAAAATAGAGTACGCGGTTGGCCTCAAAATGCCACTAGAAAGCTCCACGTCAAATTCCAGGCCATTCTGATGTCGTTTGGCCCAAAAAAGGAAACAGTCGCAGCAAAGTCAGCTCTCCCAGTAGTGACAGCACAGAAGACATCAAATCTTCAATCAGAACCTATGGATGGTTTAAAAATACTTTCATAAAGCTCTATGTCAAGTTTCAGGTCTCGAACCGACAACGTTTGACCCTACATCAACCCTCAAACAACAAAATCAAGCCTGTAAGGTCTGTGACCTTACTAGGTCAGTTGGGTCCAATATCAGGCCCTGACCCGTTTAATTTGCTATTATTTTAATTAAATGTATTTTAGATATTTAAGTGGGTTTAGATCTTGAACGAGTTTCTTTTAGCATTAGAATAGTGTGTGCGAAGTTTCGTGCGATTCCGAGTTCGTTTGATCATAGCAGGGGGTAGTTTGCAATTTAGGAAAAATTGAGTGTTTTCCGAAATATTCCAAACGTTATGATTTTTGGGTTTGTTGGAAAGGTTTCGTCGCACTGATTATTTTTGTCTCTTGACTCGTCGCGATCCGACAATCAAAAACCCTTCAAGTGATCCATTCTTCACCACACCCACTAAATAGGCAATTAAGTCTTTTCCTCCCTATCTTCTTCTTAAACGAAGATTAACCCTAATCTCTTCGTTATTCTCTGCAATGAAGAACAACCGCATCCCCCTTTTTCTTCTTCCTCTTCCTTTCTCAAGCCAGAACTCTACCCTAGAAGATCCTACTTGAAGATCCGATCCGCTAGACTTCTTCCTCTCGATCTTCTCCTTCTTCCCGTACCAATTTGGTAAGAATTCTCGCAATCTCATATATTCACTTTATCATTTCTTTGGTCAGACTAGGTCCGATCTTAATTCTTTTCCTTCCTTTTTTCTTATTGGCTTCCTAGATTTCTTTTTATCGGGTTAGATTGTTGATTTTGGGGTAAAAAGGCTTCTCCTCAAGTTTTGCCCAATTCCAATCTTCTTCTTGGTTGAGGCAAGTAGATATGCATGTCATAATATTTATGTCCGTATTGTTTCATTGATTGATGATATATATTCATGATAGATTTCCCCTTTAATTCCAAGCCTGTTGTGATTTTAATTGGAAATTATATGTTAGGTTAGATGTTTTGGAAAATGGATAAATCATGATAATAGGTTGTTTAGAATTGATTAATGGAATGGATTGTTGGAGAGGGCAGGAGGCTCTATTTTATGCAGGTTGCAGCCTCTAGAAAGGCTTGAAAATGGGAAGGAATGATTGGGGAAGGAAGAGTTCAGAAATGGCCTGAACCCATACGAGTCCCGTACTGTCGGTCAACTCTCGGCTCGGTGTCGGTCGGTTGAAAGCCCCATGTCAGTCAGAAAACCAAAGAGCCATATTTTGGCCTGCTGAACGTCGGTCAGCCGAAATCCCCATGTCGGTCAACCGACACCTTAGCGTCGGTCAGCCAACACTGACCTCGGTTCCAAAATTAGAGAGCAGAAATTGGCTTTTGTTCCGTCGGTTAGCCCTCGGTTCGTGTCGGTCAACCGACAACCATCACGTCGGTCAATCGACACCATCATGAGGGTCAGCCGAAATTGCCATATTGCCTTATTTTCTTTCGGACTAAGACTGTTAACCTAGGATTGGGCCCTAGATGTTGGAGCCCATGAACCTACTCACACTTGACCATTAATGGGGATTGAAATAGAAACACGTGGCTTGGTGTGAATTCGATGAGTTGTCTAGGTAATTCGTGTATTACATATGGTATAGCCGAATGCATATGGAATTGAACCAACAGATACTTAACATGATTGTACACCAAGGGATTTCCCTAAAAGTATCGTTGATCCAATTTCCACATGTACTCTATTAAGACATATGGGGTACAGGGATGACACCACTTGCCTAGGATTGGATTGTAATTCTTCCTTGACTTGTGACTTGTATCCGTTGATAACATTCCTTGTACACTCTCTTAGCATAAAACACTTAACAAATTATGAAACATAAATTCTTATAGAACTTAGGACTTGGACATGGCTTAGAGTATACTTAGGAACCTGTGTCTTGTATTGATAAACATGACTGGCTAGCAATGAAAGGGATTATCACGTCGCTTGCTTGTCTTGTACTGTTTTGGAAGAGATAATCCCTATGATCTTGTCTTGTACATGAAACTAGCCAGACTTGCTTGTCTTGTTTGTCCTTGTGTCAGAACCACTTTATTATTATTTGCATATCATGGCCATCTGTAGTTTGGGGTTTTAATAACAAACCGGTTACTCGGTTGTCGGGGTGGGCAGTCGGCATAGCACGGCGTCCATGGCGTTGAATAGCTGGGAGCGGGCTAGGATAGTGCTACTATTCCCATGACCGGAAGTTAGGATCCTACTGGAGCCGGACTTTGGTATCAGTAGTCCGGAATGGATTGTTACTGGTACCCCGGGTGGTGGCTTTGGACATCCTCGGAGTCTCCCTCTTGTTCTTGTTTTGCATTGCATGGATAGTGGTTATTGCTAGATGATTGCTAGGATTCCTGTTATTGTCTGTATTGATTAATATTATCGCTTTATGCCTAGTTTCCTTACCTTGTATTCATATGATCATGTACTTATCATTACTCTACACTTGATGCATGTCATGTTTATAATGCTTTGCTTATCTATTGCTCAACATGTCGTTGACATTGTTCCTTGGTGTGCAGACACCTCAGGTGAGTACTACTACGAGAAGAAGGCCGGTGAGGAGATCCCAGAGGATCTACAACCACCAGAGGAGGCATGAGAGTGGCGTACCGATGACGTAGAGTAGCGTCATCACTTCTGGCACGAGAGAGATTCACATAGGTCATTATTTAGATTTATTCTTTTATTATTTCTCTCATTGGACCTTTACTACAGTGACTCGTTTCATTTATTGACCTTGTTTATTGGGATGGCCAATGTAATAAATTAACTTAACTCTTAGTTCTTATTTACTATTCTTGCAAACTTTAAATTTAATGAGATTTATATTCACTGTTGATGTTCCATATGCTAGAGTTCTATGAACTCAATGATTATTGTATTACATGAGGCTTGAAATGTATTATCCTCACAGCGGACTTACGATCCGTGGGCCCAAAGGACAAAAATTTTAATTAGTCCTAAATTTCACTCTCTGGATCTGGTTTATTCTTTAATCGGGTTCGGGGGACATGACAATGAAAAGAAACTGCGATTCAGATCTGAATTAGCGGAAGACATTCATGGCTAATTTGTAACATGACAGATTTTAAAAAATCTGATTTGGGCAGCATAAATCAGCCATAGAGATCACATGAGAACTCCATGAATTCATGACCAACCAACAAGTGTATAATTAAAGGAGAAAGAAGAAGACTATTACCTCGAAGATTTGTAGACTTCAAATCTCTGAAAAAATAGATACAAAGGCCCGAACTCAGACTTGCAACTAGCAAACAAATTGCTGAAATTTTCTGCAGTAGTGTTGCCTTTGATCTTCTCCTCTATCTCACTTCCAAATCTGATTGGCTAAGATGGTGGGATCTTAATCTAGGAATTGAGAACTATTTTTCCAAGGAAAAATCTCAGACCTACAACTTTCTTCAATGAAGAAGAAAGAACTTCAACGGCTGGACGTGTGGAACCTTGCACTTTTCTATGTTGGACGTCCAAGAGCTTGTATGGTTTCTTTTATAGAAACTTTATGGTAGCTTTCCCAAAAAGTTATCTCTCCTTATTCTCAAAGATGTCCTAAAAGGAAAGTATAATCTAAAGATTTATTTCTTTTTAGAAACACTCTAATAAGAAAAGGAAACTAAGGAACTTCCCATGCAATTAGTAATCCTAGTTGTACAACACTTACTAATTTTAAGTTCCTAATCCAAAAAGGAAACTTTCTCATAGGAATACTAATCCAAAGAGGAGTCCAACCTTCCAAGTAAAGAGACCTACTCAAAATTGGAAACCTTACCCATGGAAATCCCATTATGGACGTCCCTCATGATAATGCACACCATGGCCCACATACAATTTATCTAGAATTAAATTCATGTATGCCATCAAAGGCCTATTTGAATTTAAACTCAAAATTATTTTTCCACTAAAATAATTCATCCAAATGTTATCTAAACATTTTAGGAAACCATGCCAATCTTGGAAAGTGACTAGAGAAGGGACCAAAAGACATATTTGTCATTGGCTCCCAAAATGACCAAAATGTCCATGCTAAACCCATAGCAACATTAAGACCATTTTAACCTTAACTCATTCCACTAAAGAGTTATGGTTGAACTCCAAGGACAAATATATAATATAATAAGCTCGTCATAAAATGACGGTTGTCTTCGACCTACTAAGTGTAATGACCTGAATGCCCCTCTATGTAACATCCATAATCGAGTCAGGTTATCACATGTACTATCAACCTTCCCGATTACATCTAAACCTTAGAACTTCATATCCTTAACATAATCATCATTCAGATATCATTCTCATGGTCCAGGGAGCGACCCACAAGTTCAATATCCATATGGAACATCCATATACTAAGATCTTAGATTTTGATGATTAATCGGATAATTCTAAGGGGACGATCATTCCATCATTAGATGGCATAGATTCTTAATTACATTTGCACGTCCCAACTGATCAAATCCGAGTACCTAAAACACAGAGCTGTTGACCCATGAAAAGAATCTCACCCATAGTGAATTAAAGTACAAGAACTTGACTTCGTCAGTTCATCCACAAATGCTCAAGATTAAGAGCACCGGTCACTCAGTAGCATGAGGTGACTTGATCTCTCTCTATGATAGTACTATTTTAGAGATCACACCTACCATGGTCCTCTTCAATGCATTGCATATGCACTAATGAGATGAATCCGGGAAAGCCCTCCCATGACTTAGGTAAGTCACCCTGAATACAGGAGAGTCCCTCATTGATGGACCGCGCTCCAATGCTCGGTTCCTACCGAGGTCGGCGGACGTGGGAGTCCGTTTGGTTCCGACCCTTTCGTAACCGGGGGGCAAGGGGTGTGCATCAACATTTCTTTTTTTTGTGTGTGGGTGTGCCAGATTTTCTATTTTACTTGGAATTGCAAATGGTGATCCGGAGATCAACCTTCGCAAGTAAAAAGGAAATCAACTTCTTTCAAGTTTTCCATTGCACATATATTTAAGAAAAGAGACATTTTCTTGATTTGCCGTGAAAGGCGATTTTTTTGGCATTTATAGCCGATTTTGGCGTTTATAGCCGATTTTTGGCGTTTATAGCCAACTTTGGCGTTTATAGCCGATTTTGGCGTTTATAGCCGATTTACAATCCTTATCAACAATGAAAGACAAGAATTGTGATTTTTGTCTCTTTTGAAAAAATACAAACTACAATGAAAAGCAAGAAAAGGAGGATCTAACTTCTCAGGAGATTGTGGGGGACTCGTTTAAATTGACGGTCGCAAGCCATATGTGGGCTTCGCCATCATCCATGCAGATGAGAACAGAGGATGCTATTTGATTCGCTTGGCTTGGCTATAACCTCGGGTTTTTAGAAGACAAAGACCAAAGGAAGGTCCTATGTCCAATAAAAAACCGAGTAGACGGGCTGAAAAGCCATATCTAAGCCATTGGAGGCAGGAGGAGAAGGCAAGGACCTTGGGGGGGGGTACCCCCCAAGGGACTTTTGTCACCTTGTTGCGGTGGCCGGTGTAGAACTTCTGCAGAGTTTTCTCTCTTTTTCTTTTCTCTGGATTTCTGACTGCTGTCTGATGTTTGTTGTGTGTTTTTCCGATGATTGGATTCCTTTGGAGTGCTCTCCTATTTATAGGCTCTTGGTAGCCATTTAGGAGAGCTTATGGGCTTTTAATGTCATTAAGCCACATAATGGGAGGAGTTACAAAATTGAATTGTTTATTTTGTAACTCCTTTTTCTTGGCTTCTGATTGGCCGGAGGAGATTGAGGGCATTTAATCGCCTTTAATCGCCATGATGGGAGGAGTTTCATGGGTTAAATGCCATGAATCTCTTGACTTGTAACTCCCAAATGCTTGCTTCTGATTGGGCCATCCAAAGAAATGGATTAATGACTGTAATAAAGCTAGTCAATTAATCGCATTAAGTGGTCGCCGAGCAGCTGAAGAGTCGCGGGCCGTGCCACGTCTTTTGGAATTCTTCTGTCGATGATCATCGATGGATCTTCATGTAGATCGACATCAGATGACCATGTAATTTCAGGTGTTTGTTGCCAACAGCAGGTCGGTGCCATCTGTCTTGTCGATTTCTCGATCGGTCGGGTGGAAGGCACACTTTTTTTGGTTGACCGGGTGGCGATCAATACTGTCTTCGATACTCTTGATGTTTTACCCGTGTTTTGGACGGATATCAGAGGACTTGGTGTCTCAAAAGCATGAATTTTGGAAAGTACCAGAGGCTGGGCTCCTCGAATCGCGAAAAAAACGGCGAAAACCGGGGTTTCCGGGGCTTTCCCGGCGACCCCGGGGTCCATGGTCGCCGGCGACCCTGGCCCAGGGTCGCAGGGGTCTGCGACCCTGGGGGGTTTTCCCCCTTTCTGGTCCCGTTTTGCGTCCGTTTTTGCTTTTTTCTGATTCTTTTTTCTTCTGTACTTTTCCTTGACATTTTGACCATTTATTGGCCTGATTTCTTTGTAGGAAACCTGATGAGAATCCTTGCATTTTATTTTGCAAAGTTTCCAATTTCCTGAGAAAGCCGAAGACTTTGTCGCGCAGAGTTGCCGATTTCCCGTCAGAAGCTGAAACTAGGTCAAACGATGTCGGAATGACCTGAAATTTGGTGTGAAGTCTCCTGAACAATAAATAAGACCAACCATAGGCTTTTGTTTGAGTTTCGAAGCCGTTTGGGGTCCTATCACCTGCAGACTTGCTTTTTGTCGCGATGAAGATGTCGCGGTTTGATGTGTGGTCAACCGATGTCCGATTGACTTGAAATTTGACAGGGAACCTATTGGAGTCATTTTAAGATGATCCATAGGTTCTGTCTTGGAAACCATGGTCCCGGAGAGCTTTACCGCCGAGAGGCTTGATTTGGCTGTCGGAGAAGCGAAGTTAGGCCAAATGATCTTGAAATGGCTTGAAACTTCTTGTGTACTCCTCTTTTGGCTGTCTGGATGAATCTTGCAGTTTTTGTTTGATTCTGACAAGATTTGATTTTTGGAAGCAGCATTGCCTATTTATGGCAGGTTGCGACTTCATGTAGCTCTTTGGATCTTGGAAAGGCAAAGTGACATTTTTGGTGTCAACAAATGCCCCCTCGAGGTACAGCGGCGAGTTGCTTAACTTTTGTAGTCGATGTGCCTCGAAGAGATTTTTGAAGGAGAGCCTGTGACTTGACCAAGAGTCTTTGAGCAGTCTTTCTTTTTGGTATTTGTAGCCTTTTGAGCTTCCAGGGGAATTTTATGGTGGTGAAAGGGATCACGTACCATCTCAAGGCAAAGTTTTGAAGATGACATCTGGGATGTGGATTTTGGGTTTTGACCTTGTGACCTAACAGGCTATATATGGCAGGTTAGGGGGTCGTGTTTGGTTTTGATCGTGTGACCCAACAAGCTGTATGTGGAATGTTGGGGGATCAATTTTGGTTTTGATCTTGTGACCTAACAGGCTATATGTGGCAAGTTAGGGGATCAGGTTTTGGTTTTTGGTTTTGGTCTTGTGACCTAACAGGCTGTATGTGGCAAGTTAGGGGACCAGGATTTGGTTTGATGGAATGTCAATTTCAAGAATTTGGCTCAATTTGGTAGATGAGGCTGGATGGTTTGATTTTTGGAAGCTCATGGGGCTTGGAATTTTCTTTTGTATGGTCCAATCAACTCAAAAGAGGCATGAAACCATTTTTGTATGCTCTTGGTAAGAGGGATTTCTCTTTGACTAAAAGCCCAAAATTTATTTCTTTTTTTTTTTTTTTTTTTTTTTTTTTTTTAGTGCCTAGGTGGTCAAACCTGGCTCATATGGGCTAACCCATGGGACCTTAAGCTTTTGAAATGGCTTAGATCTCATATGGTGTCATTTTTGTAAAGAATATCCAAAATATCTCATTTGGATAGAGAATATCCAAGAATATCTTTACTTGGAGAGAATCTCTCATGATCCCTTCATTTTGGGATAGAATATCTCAAGATATCTTTCTTTTGGGAAAGAATCCGTCATAGATTGATTTTAGGAGAAAATCTCTCAAGATCCCTTTATTTTGGGATAGGATATCTCAAGATATCTTTCTTTTGGGAAAGAATCCGTCATAGATTGATTTTAGGAGAAAATCTCTCAAGATCCCTTTATTTTGGGATAGGATATCTCAAGATATCTTTCTTTTGGGAAAGAATCCGTCATAGATTGATTTTTGGGAGAAAATCTCTCAAGATATCTTTCTTTTGGGAAAGAATCTTTCTAATCTCTTTCTTTTGGTAAGGTTACTAATTAGTAACACTTACCTCTTTCTTCTTTCCTTCTTTGGTTTGCTCTCCTCTATAAAAGCAAGGAGAAGGTTGGATCTCTTGCTCTTATTACTTTCTTTTGCAATAATCTCAAGAGGGCTTCAAGACCAAGAGTTTTTCTTCTTCAAGATCTTCAAGAGTTTTCTTCTTCTTCTCCATCAATGGCTTCAAGTAAGTTCTTCTTTTTCAAGAAAACTCCATTGTAGGAAAAAAAAAAGTTCTTCTCTTTTTTTTGTTTCTTTCTTTTCTTCTTTTTTTTTCTTGTTCACGTGTTTGCCTCCTTTTTTTCTCACACGTTTTTTTTTTTTTTTTTTTTTTTGCTTTCTTTTCTTTCTTTCTTTTTTTTTCATGTTTTTTTTTTATTGTGTGGGCCGTACGGATCTGGCCGTACGGCCACGTGGCCTGTGGGCCACGGCCTGTGGGCCAGCCGGCAATTTTTTTTTTCTTTCCCTCCCTTTTTTTTTTGAGAGAATTTCTTTTCTTTTCTTTTTTTTTGTTTTCTTTCCCCCATTTTTTTTAGAGAAAGTTTCTTTTCTTTTTTTTTTTTTGCTCATCATGATAATGCATTTTTTTTCGCAAATCTAGATGTTCATGCATGCCTTTAATTTGTAAATTAAATTTGTAGCATGATGTGATAGCATACCTGAAAGTGTTTGCAAATTTGGGAACTTGGAGCTCGCAGTGATGTTGAGCCCTTCCTGATTTTGCGGAGACTTTTAGGTTTCGAAAGTTTGGAGTTTCGGAGCTCGCAGCGATGTTGAGCCCATCTTCAAGCTTTCTATTTCTTTCGGGATAGTTCCTTTTCTTCGGAATTGCCCCGTTATCATGTCAAAATTTCGCCAGATTTTTTTTAGCGAGATTCTGTCATTTTGATGTTTGATCTTTTTCTTTTCCATCCTTTTCAGGTGGTTCCTCCAGAGCGAACAAGGGTAAAGAGCCTGCTACAAGCGTACCTCGTCGATCTTCTAGATCTTCTAATCCGGCCGTTCAGCAGGCTTTCGAGAAGGTCCAGTATGTTGAGAGAAATCTGGAAGAGTGCGACTCCCTCAACAGAGATGAGATGAGGCAGCGACTGATCACTCTCAAGGGAGAGGAATTCTATAAGATCATGGTAAGCAGTCGTCCATGGCTGATGGAAGATCAGAGCGTTTTGCCCAAGCCTACCTTCTTCTTTGGTGATGCAGTCCCTGACGACATTAATACCAGAGGAGATCTTTTCAGTTTTCCTTCACAGCAGATGGTGAGAAGAAGACTGTTACTACCCGGTCGATGTTTGATCGCACCGTCTCGATTCTGAGCCTTGCCCCCACGTGCCCTAAGAGGGAAGATCCTCCAAGTTGGGTGAGAAGGATAAATGTAATCAAGACCGGGGTTTTTGTCGGCGGTTCTCCTGGATATACGGAGAGGTCGCCTGTTGACATGGACTTGTTGATGCCATCAAGCGGCTACCAGGGCTCTGATTATCCGTCGGTCGATTTGAGACCGGTGGGCCTTGGTATTTTCAGTGGTGACGGCAGCAATTGGATCAAGCCTTTCCGACTTCGAGGTCGTTTCAATGCTGACTCCGAGTGGAAGTCGTGGACTGATCGCGTCCTGCTGATTGGTGGCGCCGTTTTGAAGGAAGCCGGGATTTTTGATGCGGTCCGTGCCTTTAGGGAGACCGTGATCTTTTCCGACGAGGCCTTCATGGCTATGCTGGAGTCATTCCTCCCTCAAACCAATACCTTCGTTGTGACGAATGGTGAGATTGGTTTTTCTTTGAAGGAGCTGAGCGCTATTACCGGATTGCCCATCCTCGGCAAACTCTATGAGGAGTTTATGCCGATTGACAGCGTCCTCGAGGGGCAATCTGAGGAGTTCAGGCTTCTATACTTTCAGCTCGTCGCCTTCTATGATTTTTTGAAGGAGAAGGGGGGTTCGAAAGTTAGATCCAGCAGTTGGAAGAGTTTTTGCTCTTCATTCCCCAACTTCTTTGATAGTAGGGAGCCTTCTGATAGCATGACCCAGGAAGCTGGAGCTCAGGATCCAAGTTCAAAGAAGATCTTGGCCATGCAAGAAGAGTTGAGAGATTTCTGTGCAAGCACAAACGCCATATGTCCTGACATTGCACTGCGGAGAGATCTCGCTGTTTACCTCACTTATTGGCTTGGTGAGGCTGTATTTGCTGGAGGAGATGGAACGCACATCAGGCCGCATTGTATTTTCCCGGCTTGTCAGATGGCGTTTGGAGAGCAGCTTGCTTTGGTGCCAGCTCTTTACTCCTACCTGTGTACCGAACTGCAGGCTGCTGCTTTTCTGGTTCGGCTTGGGCTTCCCATGAATAGGGTATTTTCAGCCCATATCTTTTATTCGTGGTATGTATACCACTGTCCTGGCTTCCATCGGCTGGGTGCTGCACAGGATGATGATCCTCTGATGATTCGACTGGCTAAGGGCAAAGCCGTTTCCGAATCACTTTTGTTTGCCCGCATGAGGATCCGACGGTTCAGGGACGTCGAGATGGGGCAATCGTCAGTAAAGCTTTCTCCGGAGTTGCGGAAGAAGGCTTTTGATTTTGGTGCCTCCCGAGACTCTACCAGGGCGGGGTCGGGAAGGCATTATTCCTTGACAAATGCAGAGAGAGAGTGGCTTTTCAGCATACGTGTCGGCACGATGGTGTACCGTAGACATCTTTTCGTCGACATCCAGCCGTATGTACCTTCTCGCTTTGCTTTGCAGCTTGGCTTTTCTCAAGGCGTTGTTGGAGCGCCTTCAAGCATGGTGAAGTGCTTTGGAGGCTTACAGGACGGGAGAAATGCATGGGCTTTTTATAGTGCTGAAGACACTACAGCCATGATTTCTTATCCTGTGTTGCTGACTTCCCGGACTGCCGGCTTTGCGAAGTGGTTCGCGGAGAGCTTCTCGGCATATTGGGGACTTTCCAGGAAGGAGCTTGATGTGAAGCTGGCATCTGGAAAGGGCCTTGGAAAGTCGGATGGCATCCGGCGAGAGGAAGTTTGGGCCTTCCTTTCTGGAGAGAAGCACAAGATAGGCTTTCTCGGTGACCAGGGCGTCATCGGTTCTGAAGTTGTTCGAGAAATACCTGACGAGGCTTTGGAGCAGCTAGAACAGGAGGAAGCCGAACTTGGCGCTTGGATGCAAGCGGCGCAGAGGCAAGCTTCCGTGGAGTCTACTGGCAAGAGCAGACCATCCAGTGATGAGTCAAGTGGGAAACCTGACTCTGACAGCGGGGTAGGTTCTTCTAAGAAGCGAGCCCGCAGAGGTAAGAGGAGGAGGAGTCATCATAGCAGCAAGGAGCAGCATGAGGACTCTCCTAACTTGGAAGTTCCTCTTACCATCAATGAGGATGTGCCAGTGGATGCTGACGAGCCTCCGGAGAAGAGAAGCCGAGAAGAAGAGACCGTCGGTGAAGGTATGATTCTTCCTTTTTCTCTTTCCATTTCTTTTCATGGGACTTTTTCCATGTTATGATCTGCTTCTTGTTTCTGCTTTTCTTCTTTTTTTTTTTTAGCAGAGGAAGACTTGGTGATGCCTGAGGTCCCAACCGATGAGGTGGTGATGGATCCTATTGAGGCACCTGAAGAAGAACCGAGGGACTCTGGAGTAGATCCAGAATCTCGAATTGGTACGACTTCTTTTGCTCCCCTTTTTTTGTTTGTGACTTGGTTTGCTAACACACATTTTTTTTTTTTGTCAGCTGACTTGCCACAGGATTCCGATGACTTTGAACCATCGATGGACGCAAATGTTGATGATGCTTTCGATGAGTTCATGGAGGAGGAAAGTGTTCCGCCAGTCGTCGAAGAAGGTATTTTGTAGTTATAACTCTGATAATGATTTTCAAACAGGGTCATATTCATACCTTTTTGTGTTTCCTTTGCAGGTTTTGAAGTGGCAGAGGAGGATCCGTTGCTTCCAGAGCAAGAGATGCCAGAGGTTGATCCAGAGGTAGAGATTCCTGGGACCAGCTCTGACAATATTGAGGAGATTCCTCGCGCTGAGATTCCTTCCCGAGCAGGAGCAGCTTCAGCTGGAAAGAGTTCTTTTGTTACTCTTTCAACAGATGATGACATGAGTAGCCGACCAACGGAGTTGGGCGAATCCTCAGCTGGGCCATCTCTTCTTTTTGCGAAGAAGGTGGTGGTGCGAGTCGTGAGCTCTTGGATTGAGACTCTCTTTTCTGGGCACTTGGAAGTCGGATTTGGCATGATCCAGCATGTGCAGGAGATTCTCAGTGATGCTGAAAAGGCTGGTCTGGATGTCACAGGTGCCAGGGCGATCGTTGATAGGATCATTGCACTGGGTGACAAGTGGTTTGAGACCGTGAGTTTGGCTGATGACCAGTTCTTCAAGGAGATGTTCCTGGACCCTGCTGATAAGGCTAAGTCTGACCTGGATGAGGCTACAGAAAGCAGGAAGGTGGCAGTCCGAAAGAGGAATAGAGAAGAGCTAACCATCATCGGGCTGACACATGACCTTAACATCCTTGATAGGGAGGTCGATGAGGCCAGGAAACGTCTTGAGCATCTGCAGGCACAAGTCGCTGCCAAGTGGACTGCCATAATAGAAGCTCGCGACAGGGAGAGTGCCCTGATTCACCAGGTTGCAGAGGCCGAACGGGTTCTCAAAAGGAAGTCTGATGAGGATGAACAATGGCAAGCTGCTCGAGGTAAGCTTCCTGGTGTGAGAGAAGGGGTACAGCCCACTCCAGCATCTCATGGCAAGTTCCTGAAGAAGCGTGCCTTGGAATCCTTGACGGCTGAAGCTAAAAGTCTGCTTGGGGAGCTGAACTCTTGGCTGGAGACCATTTTTGATTGAGCTCCTGTATACAGAAACCATCCTTCTTTCTTTTTTTTTTTTTTTTTGGTACCACTTGTATTTTTTTTGGTACTTATTTTTTGTAGTGCTTGTGAACACTTTTTTTTTGGTACCACAGGGTACTCTTTTTTTTTTTTTGTGTAGTGCTTGTGAACACTTTCTTTTTTTTTTTTTGTTATCCCTACGCTCACTTTAATCTTTTTGTGATAAAAGTAATTGCTAAATGGGATTTGATCAAAAGGTTGTCATTTTGTGAAAATCTTTTGTCAAATGATTGTTTTGGCATGAAAGCCAGGTTTTTGTTTGTGGCATCTATAGCCAATTTTGGCATGAGAGCCAGCTTTTCTTGTGGCATTGATAGCCGAGTTTTTTTTTTTGTTTGTGGCATCTATAGCCAATTTTGGTGGCATTGATAGCCGGTTTGTTTTGTGGCATCTATAGCCGGTTTTTGGTGGCATTGATAGCCTGTTTTGTTTTGGTGGCATTGATAGCCGTTTTTGAAATCCAAGTTTTTTTTTTTTTGTTTGTGGCATTGATAGCCGGTTTGTTTTTGGTGGCATTGATAGCCGGTTTGTGGCATTTATAGCCTGTTTTGATGGCATTTATAGCCGGTTTGGTTTTCAAAAAATGCAAGTATCGACTAAAAGTCGCCTCCCTGCTGAATGTTCTTGCAAGTATCGATGGAATGTCGCATCCTTGCTCATTCGGTTGCGAGTATCGATGGAATGTCGCATCCTCGCGGATTTGGGTGCAAGTATCGATGGAATGTCGCATCCTTGCTTTTCAAAAATTTTGGTTTTGCGGGTACTGACTTGATGTCGTTTCCCCACGATTTTTGAAATTTGTGGTTTTCTCGAACCTTTGGGTCATGGATATCAACTGAAATGTTGCGTCTCCACAGTTTTTTAGGTTTTTTCGAACCTTTGAAATTTGGGTTGTGGATATCAACTGAAATGTTGCTTTTCCACGGTTTTGGATTTTGCAAGTATCGACGAAATGTCGCTTCCCTGCGATTTTGGAAGTGTCGAACGTGGTTCGCTTGCTTCCGATTTGTGCGAGTATCGACTAAGTCGTGGAGTCGCAATTTGACATTGCTTTCTTGAGTCATGTCATTTTGCAAGGATACCCTCAAGGAAGGAATTTGTACTTCCAAGGGCACGACAGCTTCGCATCCATAGACCAAGGAGAATGGTGTGCTATGGGTTGGTCCTCGAACGGTGGTTCGATAGGCCCACAAAGCTTCAGACATTTTGTCGCTCCAGTCTCTTTTGTGATTAGAGACCATTTTTTTGAGGATTTTGCAGAGTGTCTTGTTAAAAGCTTCTGCTAACCCGTTTGCTGCCGGATTGTATGGAGTCGAAGGACAGCTTTGAATTTTGTATTTGTCGCAGAACCTGTAGAATCGATGATCCCGGAACTGTGGTCCGTTATCATGGACGAATCTTTTGGGTATGCCGAAACGACAAATGATGTTGGTGCGCAGGAACTGAAGGACTGATGAGGTCTTCATTTCGTTAAACGCAAATGCTTCTGACCACTTGGAGAAGTGGTCCGTAGCGGCGAAGATGAAGCGATGACCTTTGCTTGAAGGGGGAGAAATAGGACCTATGATGTCCATACCCCAAGCTTCGAAAGGCCATGAGATCGCTGTAGGATGTAGCCATTCTGGAGGCATGTGAATGTAATCTCCATGAACTTGGCATTGTTGGCAGCGCTTAGCAAATTGCATTGCGTCAGCTACCATGGTAGGCCAGTAATATCCTAACCTTTTTATCTGATTATAGAGCTTAGGTCCAGCCTGATGAGCTCCACAAAGACCAGCATGAACTTCTTTGAGTGTTTCTTCAGCCTCTTGTTGTGACAAGCAGCGTAGAAGTACTCCGTTGAAGGATTTCCTGTAAAGGATTTTTGAAGGAATATCCAAATGGAAGCTTGGGGTTCGCCTTTGGATGCTTACCCGTTCTTTTGGATCTTCAGGTAGGATTCCGAACATAATGTAATCAATGAACGGATCCCTCCAGTCGCCAATTGAAGTTTGAAGGATTGAAATCCGACTTCCGACCACTTGGTGGCATTCAGCAACTGCTTGGTGTGTGTTAAGAGGAGGAAGGATTCTCCTTTCGCACACTGTGATTTGCATGTTTTCCCCTTCCTGGATTGCCATGGATGCGGCAAGTCCGGCTAGGGCATCTGCACGTATGTTTTCACCTCTACGAATGTGGGTGATGTGACAGATGTCAAACTTTTGCAGAAGTGATTGTGCCTTGTTGTAGTAGGGCAGCAAATCTGGCTTCCTGACTTCAAATTTCTGATTCATCTGGTTGACGATCAGTTGAGAGTCTCCAAAGACCTCCAGCATGGTGATACCGGATTCGATGGCGAGTTCCAATCCTAAGATCAGAGCTTGATATTCAGCTGCATTGTTTGTGCATGGTTCCAGTAGCGAAAAAGCGTGTGGAATCATGTATTTGTCGGGGCTAACAAAGAGGATGCCAACTCCCGAGATCAGCTGTCTTTTTTCATTTGTCCTGGTTGCACCGTCAAAGTACATGTCCCAGGAGGCACTTTGTGAGAAAGTCTCCACATTGTAGACTGGTTCGTCTGGGAGATCATCTCTGAGTGGAGAATCTTTAGGCAATGGATGCTCTGCGAGGAAGTCCGCTAGAGCTTGCCCTTTGATTGCTTTTTGTGGTACATACCTAATATCAAATTGTGACAAAAGGATGGACCATTTTGCCAGTCGAGCATTGAGAGAACCTGCCTTTGTGACAAGGACCTTCAAGAGGTTGACCCTCGAGACCAGGTAGACTGTGTTGGAAAGCAAGTAGTGACGCAGCTTTTGTACGGCGAACATCACTGCAAGACATTCTTTTTCGACTGGAGAGTAGCGATGCTCTGCACCTACTAGCATGCGGCTGAGGTAATATAGAGCAGCTTCTTTTCTTTGATCATTTTCTTGCGCAAGCAGAGCTCCCAAAGAGTGATCAAGGGCTCTTGTGTACAAGATGAATGGTTTTCCAGTGGTAGGAGCAGCTAACACTGGAGGTTTTGTCAGGTATGACTTGATGTCTTGGAAAGCAGCTTCACAGTCAGCATCCCAGACAAAGTTTACACCTTTTTTCATCAACCGGGAGAATGGACGGCATTTCCCCAAAAGATTGGAGATGAACCGTCTGATGTAGGCCAATCTCCCTTGAAGCCCTTTGAGTTCTCTCAAGGTTCTTGGAGAGGGCATTTCTAGAATGGCTTTGACTTTTATGGGGTCAAGCTCTATTCCAGCTTTCTGAACTAAGAATCCGAGGAACTTACCCGACGAGACGCCGAAGAAGCATTTCAATGGATTCATTCGCAGTTTGTGTTTGCGAAGCCGGAGGAAGACTTCTCGAAGGTTTTCGAGATGATCTTCTTTTCTTTTGCTTTTGACGGCGAGGTCATCAACGTAACATTCAACCGTCTTGTGCTGCATATCTTGGAATATTTTCATCATAGCCCTCTGATATGTGGCACCAGCATTCTTCAAACCGAATGGCATGACAATGTAGCAATACACGCCAAATGGGGTTCGAAAGGATGTATGTTTTTCATCCTCAGGATGCATCTTTATCTGATTGTAGCCAGAGAAACCATCCGTGAATGTCATTCGCTCGAATCCACAGGTATTATCAATCATTACCTCTGGTATGGGGAGCGGAAATTCATCTTTTGGGCATGCGCCATTCAGGTCTCTATAGTCAATACAGACCCTGATCTGCCCATTTTTCTTTGTCACGGGGACAATGTTGGCCAACCATTCAGGATGTTGTTCCTCACGGATGAAGCCGACGCTTTTGAGTTTTTGAACTTCTTGCTCAATTTTATCCATCACATCTGGACGGAATCTTCTTTGGCCTTGCTTGACAGGCTTGATGTCTTCTTGAAGATTGAGTTTGTGAACTGCTATTTTGGGGTCTAAGCCTGGCATTTCAGCATAAGACCATGCAAAGCAATCAACGAACTCACGAAGAAAAGCGATATACTCGGGTAACTCATCATCCTTTATATTCTTGCTTATGAATACAGGACGTGGGTTATCTGGTGTTCCCAAGTCTATCTTTTGAACAGGATCTTCTGTTGGAAGGTTCGAAGGTGGTTCCTCCACAATGTTTTCGGAGGCTTCCAGCTCAACGAAACCTTCTGGGGTTTCAAGGGCATTTCCAGACCAAGGTTTTGTTCCTTTCCACGGGTCTTCTTGATCGGTAATTTTCCCAAGGCTTGCTATGAGATGATCCCAATCGCCTGTTGAAACCGAGTCGAAGTAGGCTACTTCTTTTGGAGATGAGGGTTCTTCTGGGTCAGAAGTCCACACGTCTGTGCCATCAGACAACTCCTCTTCATTTTCGGAGAAATCGTACCAATTGGATGAGCTTCCTGGATCTTTGTCAGGTGACTCATCAAAGAGATATCCAGGGAGATCGATGTCTTCATGGATTTGAGATGTTGAGGCTTGGTCTGTATATTGACTTTTAAGCCTTTGTGTCAACTGTCTCAAGGGAGTGTCAGGATCATACCCTAACCCGTGTGAAGACTTTTCTATATAGCCATAGAGTCTCCAATCTTCCAGCTGGCTTTTGGTCAAGACGGGCCCCAATGGTGTGAGAATACCGCGTCCTTCTCCCAGACCGACTGGGTTTTGAGCGTCATAGCCCATTTTCTTCATAATAGCTTGTGCCACAGAACTGTATAAGGATAGTTGAGGCGTACCTTTATTTTGGAAAGGTTCAAGCATGGAGTTTGATGAAGAAGTATCCGATCTATGGAAGAAGATCGGCTTTTCCTTTGTTGAAGTTGCTGGAACAACGAAGGAAGCTGACGTAGGATCTTCTATGTCAGAAGTTGTCTCCATTGGAGTAAGAGCAGGCCGAACTTGCTGAGTGTCAGCTTGGCTTGACGATGTGTCGTCTTCTGGCTCTGAATCCGAGTCCGTGTCTTGCATGATAGACACGAAAGAGACAACAAATTTGCCCCCAGGCTTTTGTTTTGCCTTCTTCACTTTAGTTGTGATGACCAAAGGCTTTGAAGATTTGAGGGAGATGATGAAGGGAGTTTGCATGCTCTCTTCAGATTTACCGGATGGTTTGTTTTCTTCCGGTGATTGTTGAGGAGCTTTGCCTTTATCTTTCTGGAGATTTTCGGCAAAGGATGCTGTATGCTTCTCCTCTTCTTCTTTTTCACCTTCATACATTTGTGAGTCTGCGAAGTGGATTTCTTTACCTTTGAAGGGTTTTCTGTCCGCAAAAGACTCGATGTATCATGCCGTCGTCACCAACAAACTTGATGCATTGATGTAGAGTTGAAGGGACAACACCATTCTCATGGATCCAAGGGCGTCCGAGAAGGATGTTGTAGCATGAAGGGGTCTTTATTGCATACACTGTGACCTCAGAGATAAGATCACCGATCTGCAATTTGAACCTGATTTTGCCGATAGGCCTTTGAGTATTCCCATCGTATCCAAAGATAGATACAGATGTGTGGCTCAGTTTGCTGGGTGGGATGCCCAACTCTTCAAGAGCCGATTTGGAGATAAGGTTGAGTGCAGAACCTGGGTCGATCTGAACTCTATGCATAGGCATTTCCTTGATATACCCCGTGAAGTACAGGGGTCGGTTATGCCTGGTTTCGCCAAGTAGGAGGTCATCCTTTGTGAAGGCGATGGTTGCACTGGCTGCTTTTTTAACCGATAGGCATTCAATGCAGGATCCCTCAGTTTTCTTCTTTTCTCCCTTTGAGGAGGCTTCTGAGTTTTTGACCCGGTAATCCATTTCAATTTGGAGGACTTGCGGGGCATGTTTGTCGACATCCTCATTCAGCTTTTGTAATTCCGAAATGAGATTATCACGAGTGTGCGGAGACATTCGCAACAAATCTAGGATGTGCAGACGTGCAGGTATGTGCTTGAAGTGTTCAATCAAGTCATACTTGAAAGCCTCCTTAGGGCCTGCATGTTCATCATTGTTGCCACTAGGGGCGCTTACAACATCTTTTCCCGAAGGATTTACATATGTAAAGGAAGATTGGTTGTAATTTTTGTGGTAGTCCCGGCCAGAGCGGGTGCCTCTACCAACTTCGAGAGCTTCTTGAGAAGGGTCTTCGCTTGGAAGATTGTCTTCAGGATCAAGAGGCTGTCGTTTTTCATTTGCTGAGGATGCATCAGCAGCAGAGTTACCATCCTCAGTGATTGTGTTGCATGGAGCATTTTTCGGGGAACAAGTCCTGAACAGCATCCAGCAATCTTTCTTCTTCGTTGACTAATTCATCGTCCCAAGCATCAATGGCTGGGAATTCTTCAGTCAGGAAGGGTGTGAACTTTGAAGTCACAGTCTCAGGAGAAGAAACCTGAGAGGGTGTCATCTCAGTGAAAGTCACGTGAGATGAGGTGGCTCAAGAAGATATATTGCTAGGCGTCGCCGGAGTGTAAGTGCTTTCATCAGACGATGCTTCGGAAGAGCTATAATCCCGAATTATCACATTACAGGAAGCTCTGACGAGAGACGTTGCCTGATCGGAGTCAGACTCATCCTCGGATGTGAGAGGATCGTCTATCCAGCAATTCTCTCCATTTTCAGGAGTTAAGGGAGGATGTACCTGGTGGTCTTCAGGGACTTCAGGCTCTGGATTGCGAGGAGGCTCGTTGACGCGTTCTTGCTCTTGTTCTAGAGCGAGTCTCTGCAAGATCCTTGCATATTCTTCAAGATCAGGCATGGGAGCCGGATCTTCTTCTTCATCATCTCTTTGTGGCTCAACATTGTTGATTTCCACTGGAGTGATGAGAGGTGCTGGGTCAGCAGCATTTTCTTGTATAGCCTCTTGGTCTTCTTCATCATCAGACCAGGATCCTTGTGGCTGTAGTGAAGCGGTAGAGGAAGCCTCTGCCTTTTCTTTGACCTCTGGTTTTGGCTGGATCTTCTCTTGCCGTTTGAGCTTGAGGAGATGTTTCCTAGCCTGCCTTCGCTGTTGAGCTGTAGGTTTTGTTTTCACGACCTCCCAATTTTCATCTTCCAGGAGATCGGGATGTACCCATATCGGTTGTCCGTCTGGTGTCGGGTAAGGAACCAGTTCCTCGGATGCTTCGATTGAGTTTATCACCTTGAAGGAAGTAGTGATCTTCTTCTTCGGTGATCTTGATGTTTGTCCACATGTCACCATGTTGACGGAGGCAGACCCATAGTTTTTGTCAAAGGTGATGACTCCGTTTTTCCACATCTCATTTATTTTCTCTCTCACAACGAAGCATTGATTGAGAGGATGCGAGATCATCTGGTGGTATGGACAGTACCGAGGATCGTTGGTTTTGCCAACATCACCCGGTCTTTTTGGTTCAGGCAAGGCGAGCTTGCCGTTTGCCACAAGAGCCCCGAAGATTTCATCAACATCTTCATCAAACGGGTATTTCTTCTCTACTCGTTCTTTGAAGGCGTCAGAGAGTTCAGGTCTCTTACCAGCAGCTTTGTTTTCAGCTTTCTTTGGTGGCTGAGGAGCTGGCTTGGTCTGCACATTGAGGACCTCTTTCTTCTTTGGTTTAGAGGTTGCAATGGCGGTTGGCTCTTTCTTTGATGATTTCTGACTGTTGAGGTCTTTAATCACCGTTTCAGCTTCCATGGAAGCTTCTAGGAGTTCTCCCAGGTTTTTTTGATTTGTTGCCGATGATCATGGAGCGGATTCTGGCTCTCATGTTGTTTCGGCAGATGTCGACTAGCGACGCTTGTGGCAATACATCAGAGCATTTGTATGCCATTGCTTTCCACTTGTGAATGAAGTCATGTGTTGATTCATTCTCCCCCTGTTTTAGGCTGCCACAGCTGAGCCATAGTAGCGGGGTGATCCTCACCTTTGAAGTGAGTCAGGAAGCGTGTCTCTAGCATGGCCCAGTTTTTGGATTGAGTCCTCCGGCAGAGTGGAGTACCAATCGAAGGCCGTACCTTTTAGGGTACTTGCAAAGAGGCGGATCTTGAGTGCATCTTGATCCGCGATAGCTCCCGTCAGGATCTTGAAGTGGATGACGTGCTGTCTGGCTGATCCTTTCCCCATATATGTTTGGAGAGTAGGATGCTTGAATTTGGTGGGGAACGGGACCGAGTCCATCCATAAGGGATATGGTGGCTTGATCCCATGCTCTTTGAGTATATCCTCTTCTTTTGCTTTGGCGAGGATACCGTCTACGTCCTTTTTAGTAAGGGCGCGTGACTCATTTTCTTCTCTATTTACCTCGTCGTCTTGATGATTCGGAGGAGGTTCATTGTTCGCCTGATTTTGGAAGGCGAGGAGAAGGTTTTCCATCAGAGTTTCAATCCTCTGCTGGCCCTGTTCCAACTGCTGGATGCGGGTGATCGCATCTTCTGGAGGTGGATTGTGGGGTGGTGGCTCAGAATTTGTAGCCAAGACATTCATCCTTCGTGATTCGAACGAAGAAACTGTCCTGGTGACTGAGCTGGGGGCTCATTCTTTTTGAAGAAGAGCTTGAGGAAGGATCACTTTGCTGTCCTTTGCTTGAAGGAGCAGGGGATTCTTCTGAATGTCTTCTTGTCCTTGAGACGCTGCGGGTCATTGGACGTCGGACATGGATTTTTGTTGCTGATTTTTGGCGCCTTCTGGTTTTTCCAACCATATGGACGGCAGCAACTTGGTTGGGTCTTTCCTTTTCGACCCATTTGGGAGAGACTTGAAGTGTGGGAGGCTGGGTCCTTTGCTTCTGTAGTCTCTTTTGTCGGTACGACGCGCGGCGGCGTATACGACGAGCAATTTGAGCTTCGGTCAGCTCTGACTGGGCTCTGACGATGAAGGATGTGCTCCCTCGGGCGCAGCAGCCGAGCCTGTCTTCTTTGTAGCTGGGCAAGGACAGGATGCGAACCCTATCCTTCGCCAGTTGCAGCGAAGCTTTGAATTTGTGAAGTTCGGCCCCTATAGATATGAAGGGTCGAACTGCAGATTTGTAGGCCTTAGCAGATGCTTGTGGAGGCCTTGTGATGCATGACTTGATTTTGGGCTTGTAGGAACAAGCCGACTCATGCTGGGATGACTTTGAAGTCAAGTTGGAGATGGGTCTCTCCTCTTTCATGTAAGCAAGAGGATAGAACTGGTTCTCCTTGAGTGGGGCCAGGAATGCTGGCTTAGTGGATGTCTGGGACCTTCTTTGTTTTGGTGAAGGTCTTGGGGACCAAGTCTTGGGTAGACCTGGTTGTTTGCAGGTTGAGGCTTCGTGGGGCTGCCACGGGCTTCAGGCCTTCTGGTGCTCGCCTTTGGTGTCACGGTAGCGACACGTTGAGAGGCGAGTTTCTGCTTCTTGGAGGGAGCAGCTTGTTCCTCAGGAAGTGGGAATGGTCCCAGCGTCCCGAAGACGATAGTCCGGGGAGTCGAGGTCGACCCGGAGTTCACAAAGTTGCCGAGGGAGTTGACACTTCGGCAGCTGATGGGGCGCTTGTAGGTGCGCGTGGTTTGCTTCTGTTGAAGCATGAGTTGGTGCTTGCTTTCGTCGAAAGTAATGGTTAGTGAAGCTGCCATTGTTAGTTTTTTTTCGAAAATTTCTGAAACAAGACCACATCCACTAGTAATCACAAGAATATAATGATCATAAATGGGAAGTTCTATGGTTTCGTCTTTTCAAATTGCTCGAGGTAGATGACCCAAGCAAATATGAGGAAGACAAAATGCCATAGAAGGTACAATTGTTCTGATCGCAGGTATGGTAAGCCCAGAATGGGCATCCCAGTGACTGCTAGAAGCAATTGTGAACTTAAATTTGACTTATCGAGAAGCAGAGCTTGCTCGAGGTAAGAAGAATATAAAGTTGGAGTTACAAATGTGCCGGTCGCAATACAGTAGACCCTGAAAGGGCGTACTAGTACCGCTAGACACAAATGTTTTGAGACCGCATCTATGAGATGAGATTCTCTGTTTTGAAAGGTCAAGATTGGATTCATCAAAGAGAGCAGATGGTATTCCAATCTGAACACGGTCTCGGCGATTTCCGCGAGCGCCAGTGCTCAGAAAGAAATGAACCATGATTTCTCGGATCTGAATCTAAAAATGACGAGTTTTTTTTTTTTTTTGAAAAGCCAATATCGGGTTTATCAAAGAGAGCAAAAGGCACTCCAATCTGAACACGGTCTCGGCGATTTCCGCGAGCGCCAGTGCCCAGAAAGGAGAAGACCAAGATTTCTCCAATCTAAACCCAAAATGACGGAAGTTTTTTTTTTTTTTTTTGAAGTTTTTGAAGATTTTTTTTTGGAGATTTTTTTTTTTTTTTTTTAAATCTTTTTTTTTTTTTATTTTTTATTTTTTATTATTTTTTTTTTTAAGATTTTTTTTTTGAAAATTTTTTTTTATTTTTTATTTTTTATTTTAAAAATTTTATTTTTGAAAAAAAAATTTATTTAAAAGACGAGAGAGTACACATAGGCCTCCTAACCCGGTCTTATGAAACCTTGATTGATAGAATTGCCCCCAGGTAAGGGTAGGATTACTTAATGAACCCGTTTGGAGGACCCTTGCCTAGAACAGTCAAGCTGTCTCCACACTCTGGACAAGGCTTTTCTTTGAATCAACCATGATCAAAGAACACAGTTGGTTTAACCTTAGTGGTCTATGTCTTTTTTTATTTTTATATTTTTTTTTATTTTATTTTTATTTTTATGAATTCATCGAAGAGAAACCATGGCCCAAAACCTTAGTCGAACACGCTCAACATTTCTGCAAGCGCGTATGAACGATAGGAACGGATCAAGGTTTCTCAATTTTGAATCCAAATTGAGAAATCTGAAAAAAAAAATTATATATATATATATATTTTTTTTATTTTTGATGAACTCATCGAAGAGAAACCATGGCCCAAAACCTTAGTCGAACAGGCTCAACATTTCTGCAAGCGCGATGAACGATAGGAACGGATCAAGGTTTCTCAATTTTGAATCCAAATTGAAAAATCTGATTTTTTTGTTTTTTTTTTTTTTTTTGAAAAGAGAAAGAGTGGAAATAAATTCAAAGAATTAGAAATTTCCAAACAAAAAATCTCATCTCATTTTTTTTATTATGCGGAATTCAACATAGGCCACCAATTATAAAGTAGCCAAGGAATCGAGAAAAGAAATATAAGCATAGAGCAAAATATATGATATGCAAATATTCATTTCTAGCATCGTGTTCTCAAATAAACGAGTCCCACCGGGTGATGCCAGCTTGATGGACCGCGCTCCAATGCTCGGTTCCTACCGAGGTCGGCGGACGTGGGAGTCCGTTTGGTTCCGACCCTTTCGTAACCGGGGGGCAAGGGGCGTGCATCAACATTTCTTTTTTTTTTGTGTGGGTGTGCCAGATTTTCTATTTTACTTGGAATTGCAAATGGTGATCCGGAGATCAACCTTCGCAAGTAAAAAGGAAATCAACTTCTTTCAAGTTTTCCATTGCACATATATTTAAGAAAAGAGACATTTTCTTGATTTGCCGTGAAAGGCGATTTTTTTGGCATTTATAGCCGATTTTGGCGTTTTATAGCCGATTTTGGCGTTTATAGCCGATTTTTGGCGTTTATAGCCAACTTTTGCGTTTATAGCCGATTTTGGCGTTTATAGCCGATTTACAATCCTTATCAACAATGAAAGACAAGAATTGTGATTTTTGTCTCTTTTGAAAAAATACAAACTACAATGAAAAGCAAGAAAATGAGGATCTAACTTCTCAGGAGATTGTGGGGGACTCGTTTAGATTGACGGTCGCAAGCCATATGTGGGCTTCGCCATCATCCATGCAGATGAGAACAGAGGATGCTATTTGATTCGCTTGGCTTGGCTATAACCTCGGGTTTTTAGAAGACAAAGACCAAAGGAAGGTCCTATGTCCAATAAAAAATCGAGTAGACGGGCTGAAAAGCCATATCTAAGCCATTGGAGGCAGGAGGAGAAGGCAAGGACCTTGGGGGGGGGATACCCCCCAAGGGACTTTTGTCACCTTGTTGCGGTGGCCGGTGTAGAACTTCCGCAGAGTTTTCTCTCTTTTTCTTTTCTCTGGATTTCTGACTGCTGTCTGATGTTTGTTATGTGTTTTTCCGATGATTTGGATTCCTTTGGAGTGCTCTCCTATTATAGGCTCTTGGTAGCCATTTAGGAGAGCTTATGGGCTTTTAATGTCATTAAGCCACATAATGGGAGGAGTTACAAAATTGAATTGTTTATTTTGTAACTCCTTTTTCTTGGCTTCTGATTGGCCGGAGGAGATTGAGGGCATTTAATCGCCTTAATCGCCATGATGGGAGGAGTTTCATGGGTTAAATGCCATGAATCTCTTGACTTGTAACTCCCAAATGCTTGCTTCTGATTGGGCCGTCCAAAGAAATGGATTAATGACTGTAATAAAGCTAGTCAATTAATCGCATTAAGTGGTCGCCGAGCAGCTGAAGAGTCGCGGGCCGTGCCACGTCTTTTGGAATTCTTCTGTCGATGATCATCGATGGATCTTCATGTAGATCGACATCAGATGACCATGTAATTTCAGGTATTTGTTGCCAACAGCAGGTCAGTGCCATCTGTCTTGTCGATTTCTCGATCGGTCGGGTGGAAGGCACACTTTTTTTGGTTGACCGGGTGGCGATCAATACTGTCTTCGATACTCTTGATGTTTTACCCGTGTTTTGGATGGATATCAGAGGACTTGGTGTCTCAAAAGCATGAATTTTGGAAAGTACCAGAGGCTGGGCTCCTCGAATCGCGAAAAAAACGGCGAAAACCGGGGTTTCCGGGGCTTTCCCGGCGACCCCGGGGTCCATGGTCGCCGGCGACCCTGGCCCAGGGTCGCAGGGGTCTGCGACCCTGGGGGGTTTTTCCCCCTTTCTGGTCCCGTTTTGCGTCCGTTTTTGCTTTTTTCTGATTCTTTTTTCTTCTGTACTTTTCCTTGACACTTTGACCATTTATTGGCCTGATTTCTTTGTAGGAAACCTGATGAGAATCCTTGCATTTTATTTTGCAAAGTTTCCAATTTCCTGAGAAAGCCGAAGACTTTGTCGCGCAGAGTTGCCGATTTCCCGTCAGAAGCTGAAACTAGGTCAAACGATGTCGGAATGACCTGAAATTTGGTGTGAAGTCTCCTGAACAATAAATAAGACCAACCATAGGCTTTTGTTTGAGTTTCGAAGCTGTTTGGGGTCCTATCACCTGCAGACTTGCTTTTTGTCGTGATGAAGATGTCGCGGTTTTGATGTGTGGTCAACCGATGTCCGATTGACTTGAAATTTGACAGGGAACCTATTGGAGTCATTTTAAGATGATCCATAGGTTCTGTCTTGGAAACCATGGTCCCGGAGAGCTTTACCGCCGAGAGGCTTGATTTGGCTGTCGGAGAAGCGAAGTTAGGTCAAATGATCTTGAAATGGCTTGAAACTTCTTGTGTACTCCTCTTTTGGCTGTCTGGATGAATCTTGCAGTTTTTGTTTGATTCTGACAAGATTTGATTTTTGGAAGCAGCATTGCCTATTTATGGCAGGTTGCGACTTCATGTAGCTCTTTGGATCTTGGAAAGGCAAAGTGACATTTTTTTGGTGTCAACAATAACTTATACCAAGATGAAGTGCCCAGCTCCATCTCTCAGTTATGAACAAATATGTTGTTTCCAGTGTCCATGAATTAGACCTATCTGTGTGTAGACACTACACACCTAATTCATTTACTAGAAACAATGGGCCTTACACAACCATACATATATACATGTTTAAGCATAAAAGAGTCATTCCATTAAATAACCAGTAAATATCCAGTAACAAAAGATGAGAGTGCAGCTAGTGGGCTTTAGGGCATACACCAATCCCAACAGACAAAGCCTCCCGGCGGCGAGAAACACCGAGGTCGTCACTCATTAAAGAAACACATGGGTGATCTCAAAATACTTCCAAAGAGCTACATGTCAAGTTTCAGGTCATTCCGACAACATTTGACCAGACCTTGACCTCTCGAAAGCTAAATCAAGCCTCCCGGTGGCAGAGTCCCTCGTGACCATGATTTCCAAATAGGAGCCAATGGGTTAAGATGACTCCAATAGGCTTCCTGTCAAATTTCGGGTCAATCGAACAATGGTGGACCATACATAAAAGCACGGCATCTTCATCGCGATAAAATCAAGTCTACTAGCGACACGACCCCACACGGCTTCAAAACTCAAACAAAAGCCTTTGGTTGGTCTTATTAGTTGCCCAAGAGGCTTCACCTCAAATTTCAAGTCATTCTCGGAAAATCAGAAACTTTGCCCTTCGATCTGCACGGCTTCTTAAAGCCAAAACATGTGCAAAAATGCCAAGAAAAATATCAAAGAAGAAAGAATCAGAAAAAATCGGAAAAAGGCCGAGAATCGGCGACCGAAAGGGGCAAAAAAACCAATCATCGCCGGCGACCCTGGAAACTCGGGTTGCCGGATTTCCGCTGAATCTGTTGCGGATTTCCGCCAAATCTTTTCACGTTTCAAGATATTTGGCCCCTGTGATTTTCCAAAAATCTGATTTTTAGGGCACGAAATCTGTCGATCTTCGTCAACATCACGGTTCTGCCGTCGAAATCAGGGGATCGTCATCGGACACTCCGAAATCGCCAATTAGCCGACCAAGAAAGCATAATTTATGCCTTATCGATCGAGAAATTGACAGGATAGATGGTTCCGACCCACTGGTAACAATTACTGTCTGAAGTTACATGATCATCGGACAGCAACCGGCAAGAAAACCCACCGGCAATCAAGACGTCCTACATCGCAAGTAGAATTCAAAAAGAAGCGGCGTGGCCCGCAACTCTTCAAGTACTTTGGTGGCCACTTAATGCAGTTAATGACCCATTTTATGACAAATTAATGTGGTCAATTACTCATTATTATGGATGGCCCAATCAGAAACCAAGAAATAGGAGTTAAGTCAAGTGCAATCATCGCATTAAACCATGTAACTCCTCCCATCATGGAGGTTAAAGGCAATTAAAAGCCCATTATTTTCCAACAACCAATCAAAAGCCAAGAAAAAGGAGATACAAAAATACAAATTTAAAACTTGTAACTCCACCCATCATGGAGCATTAATGCCATTTATGCATTTAAAGCACATGAACTCCCCTCATGGCCACCAAAAGCCTATAAAAGGAGGACATTTCCACCATTCGAGGGCATGATGACAATGATGCAAATGACATAAAAATCCAAGAGAAAACTCTACAAAAGTTGCTTCAACGACCTCTCCTGCATTGAAGTTCTGCAGCAGCAACCACTACAAGGTGACCAAAGTCCCTTAGGGGGCCAACCCCCCCCCCCCCCCCCCAAAAGGCCTTCTCCTTCTGTCTCCATGGCTTAGACGTGGCTTTTCAACCCATCTACTTAGCTTTTTACTGGATATAGGACCTGCTCTTGGTCTTCTCATCTAAAGGATGATGGCGAAGTCCACACACGACTTGCAACTGTCAATCTAAACGAGTCCCCACAATCTCCTGAGAAGTTAGATCCCATTTTCTTACTTTTTATTGTATTTTTTAAAGAGACATAAAAATCACAACTTTTATCTTTCTTTTTTTATAAGAATTGTAAATCGTCTTTCGCGGCAAAAATCGCCTTTAATGGCACAAACATCGCCTTTCACAACAAACAAATGAAAAATCGCCTTTCACAGCATTCAAAGAAAATCATATCTCTTTTCTTAATATATGTGCAATGAAAATTAGAAAAAAAAAACTAATTTTCTTTTCTACTTGTGAAGGTGAATCTCTGGACCATCACTTGTCAATTACAAGGAGAGTAGAAAATTTGGCATACCCGTACAAACAAAGTTGATGTTCGCTTTGTCTCCAGTCACGAAAGGGTTAGGCCCCATGGACACTGATGTCCGCTAACCCCGGTAGTCTCGCGAGCGAAAAAGCGAGCCCATCACCTGGAATCGTTCCCTACCATTTGAATTTCGAAACTTGATTTAAAACTAGGAAAAAAGTCGTTAGACAGCTTGATTCGTTTACAAGGGGCAAGTCAGTCATTAAATATCATGTTAAGGAGTTTAAAACTAGGGACTAAATTCATGAGATAAATTTAGACGGTTAGAAGGGCAAATCAATCTTGCAAATGTATGATTTGGCATACTTAAGGACCTCCGCCTGCAATAATTCTAGGCGCATAGAATAACGGCTTTAACAAAAAATCTTGTAGATTAGAGGCCTTAAAGGACAGTATTAAGTGACTTTCGGCTAATTTTCTCTTATATTTATGAGTTTTAATCTTGACTACAACCTCAATGCTCTGCATTTCTGAAGTTTTGGTCAGATCGAGGATCATACATCCCTGCTTATATTGAGTTGGATATTTCAAATAATCATGAGAAGAATTTCCATAGCAATTCTATATGATAGAGGTCTCTCAAGAATTCATGTTTCTCCGATGCTCTTGAGGTGACAAATGTTATCAATGGGACAGATAATTGGTATTTGAGTCCTCCTAGTTTGGTTATTTTAGAGTTGGCGTCTCATTTTATCTGGTCCAAGACCTTTGTTTCAATGAAACGGGGAGATACTATTTCATCCTATCAACATTCGCAAGCTGAATAAAATTCCATGCCAGCTAATGCACCCAATTTCATGCCTGCTAATGCACCCTCTCAATTGTTATAACGAAATGAAAATGGAAAAAAAAATTATACAGCTAGCAAATGTTGATAAGAGGAAACAACATCTCCTTATTCGAAGGAAATAGAGGATCTGGACTCCATTTTAACACGCTAGGTTCAGTCATATTCCTAAAATTCCACAATATGTAAACTAGTCAAGTTCAGGCCAATTTTATACGGATCAATCTCCCATTTTTGGCTGACGTCTTTCATTGAATCCGGCAAATGTGGGCCCATTTGCCATCTCATCTCTGAAATATTTTCCCTTTTCACTTGCTTCATGTCTCAAATTAAATTAGGGTAAATTAGCGAGAGGTCCCTGATTATTGGGCTATAAAGTCTCTAGTACACAGCACTATTGTTTATGGCGTAAAGTCCTTGCGCATGGGATTAATTCGGGCGGTGGTCCCTTGGCTTGACACGTCATAATTTTTTATGACTGATTTACCCTTCTAACCGTTTGCATAGGTGTCATGTACATGTAATCCTAGTTTATAGCTCGACGCCATCTTCTTTCCCTACTTACTGACGAATTTAAATGTCGTAAGATTAGTTTTGGATCAAATTTCAAATTTTGAATTGGAGCGAATGCGATTAATGGAATTTCGCATAGAATTTCTTAGTTTCTAGAATAGGTCATTGGTAGTGCGTGACAATCCTTCTTCTTCTTCTTCTGACCTGACGCTGTTACAGAGCACAGTTGTTCTTAATATGAGTTTGTAGATCTGATTCACAGCAAACTCAGAATTCATCATTTTAGTGAAATTCTTGAGGTAAGGATTAATGTTTTGATATGAATTTTATTTTAAATACTTCTTTTAAGCTTGCTTTCTGAAATTATTTCTTCTTATGTTCTCAGTATTTCTGTTCAGATCTGAATAAAAGCAAACTCGGATTTGATCATTTCAATCAATTTCTTGAGGTATGGATGAATGTTTTGATCTATTTTAGTTTAAGAAGATGTTTTAATATTGTTTTTCGAAATTAGTTCTTCTCATATTATCAGTAGTTCGTTGTAGATGTGATTGAAATCAAACGTAGATAAATTCATGTTATTTCAAACTCAATATAAATCCATTCCAAAAGTCAGATAAATTCACTCTAAACTCTAATGAACTCATACCAATCACAGATAAGGGAGATGAAATTCAGATAAATTGATGCGAAAGTGAGATGAATTTATTTCAAATCCAGTTTAATTGATTCTATAAACAGATAAAATCAAGTCAAAATTAGCTAATTCATCTGTGTTAGGTAAATTCGTATCAGATAATCTCGTATAAAACACAGATAAAATGATACGAAACTGATATAGAGTCATGCGAAAGTAAGAGAGTATTTCAGCTACAAATGTTTGTGTTTTGATTTTATCTTTATTTTTCGTATGCAGTGTTTAAAATGGCAAAACCGATTATGCTTCTTTGTAAGCTTGGTATGTTCACCAATGTTGTTATTTTGACTGATAATATATGAGAATGGATGATTTGGTTAAGCAAATCTGTTGCAAGTGGAAGAGTTTATTGCCCAACAATGTCTATTTTACATATGCATTGCCTGGGCACCCGAAGTGTATGCTTGACAATGACAAAGACTTGTTGAGCTTGTCTATGTTCGCAGTTTCATTAGGATTGGATCGAGTTGATGTCTTTGTATCAAAATTATCTGAATATGTTAATGAGGATAATGAGGATAATCTGGATGAATTTTGTGAAGACAGAAGGGCAGCAGTGGAGTATGATGCTACAAATGTAGAGACAGATTTGCTTCCACAGTTTTGTTCACATAGGGAGAAGTTTCTTCTTTCTTCTGATTGGGTGAATGGTATTACTCATGTTGGACAGAGGTTTGAGGGTGGTGCTTCTGAATTTAGGAATGTGCTGAGCAAATATTCTATAGAGTTGGGGTTTGAGTTTGTGTATGTCAAGAATGACAAAGTAAGGATCACAGCTGAATGCTCTCATCGTAAAAACAAGATTGCATGTGGCGTGTTTATGCATTGCTTAAGAAGTCTAGTGGTTCTTTTTGTGTAAGGTCATTTGATATTGAGCATACTTGTGGAGCAGCAGTTCGTACATCTAAGAGTATCCGAATTAGCATTGAAATTGTTCGTGATTTAAAGATGGATCATATTCGAGAGAAGCCAATGACCTGACCCATTGATGTTGTGCATTATTTCCATGTAAACTATGGGCTTACCATTACATACCATCATGCATGGTGGGGGGTTGAAAGGGCGAGGAATAAGTTGTATGGTGATACATCGCTTTCTTTTGACCATCTTCGTTAGTACATTAATGTAGCTATGGAGACAAATCCAGGCAATCTGTTTGAATTAGATCACGATGAATCCACCATGTGCTTCAAGCGTTTGTTTATTTCATTCAATGCTTCGATTCGTGGATTTAATTATATTTGCCCACTATTATTTCTAGATGGGACATTTTTGAAAGGCCGGTGCAAGGGAAATTTGTTGGCAGCAACAAGGAAGGATGGTAATCAAGGTAAAGTATCATCTTGTAGATTTTTACATTTTTTTAATAATGTTGATACTATCTGTTTTTATTTCAGTGCATAGTTAACCTTACTTCTTAATTGATAATAAGTGGTTTCTTGAATGTGGTAGGTCTGTTTCCTCTTGCCTTTGCGGTGGTAGACTCAGAGGCTGAGGATAATTGGAAGTAGTTCTTGCGGAATATGAGGAAAGTAGAATCACTTTTGTTTCTGATAGGAATGTTGGTCTCATGGATGGTGTTGCACATGTGTTTCCATTTGCTCATCATGCTTTTTGCCATGGTTTAAAATCTCGGTATCGGTAGCGGTATCGGCCGGGCTGAAAAACTGATACGTCGCGGATATCGTCGCGGATATCGGTCCGTCGCGGTCGTCGCGGTGTGAATTTTTTTTTAATCCAAAAAAATTCGTAAAAATATTCAAAAAATCCAAAATATTAGAAAATGCTGGAAAACAATATTTTTTTCCATTAGTAACAACAATAAATCAAAATCTCGGTCATCTTAAGTTTTGAGTCCTGTCTGTGTCGCTGTTCGCTTTATTCTCCAGTATTTTATATAATGCAACCATTGCTTATACTCATGATCAACTTATTAGTGTAAAATATAAGAAAATAAAGATAAGTAGATAACAAACATATCAATCATCATTTAATACTAATTCAATCATCAAATAAGTTGTGAAATTCATGACCATGAAGATAACATATTAAAATCTGAAATATGATAGTGAGATAGATAAATCATAAAGCACTTGAGCATCAAAAGGTTCATGGTTTACCTGAAATTAGAGGGGACTAGAGAGTAGAAATTAGAGAGAGATTGATGAGTATGAGTGTATAATAGTTGATAGATTGACAGCCTAATACCAAGTGGAGTGTCGCCCAGGCTCAATATCATCATCATCATTTCTTCGGTTTTGGTTAAAAGGGTATGCTCCATACTGTTGTGCAGCACTACCATACCCATGACCATATTCAGATTGTTGTTGATAAGATGATGAACTATCTTGATCCCCTGTAGATTGTTCTTGGTAATTTTGCACAAATGGTATGTAATAGCCATGAGGGGTATGTAAAGGTCGTTGGGGATCATGTGGTAGTGGGGGAAGCCTCCCTTGCTCAATTAATATCTATTCGATAAACATTATCGGTGTTGGTGAAGGGGGTACCCAATTAGGGTCATATGAATAATTCATATGCTGTCCATACATAGCACCCTGTTGGCCAACATAACCCCCTTGATGACCATGAGTACCTTCCCCCACTCCTTGCCCAGCAGCGTCACCACTACTCCCTGTCTGTCCAACATGTCTGACATAGCCACGGCGAGGATCTAACTCGGTAGCAGTAAAAAAATGCCCAACTGTCTCATAAGTGACATGCTCATCATCTCTATAATGACCCTCATCCCCGGGAGAGTCAGGTGGGATTCCTGCTGATGATGAAGAAGTAGAAATACTTGACTCACTCTCCTCGTCCACGTCCTGTCCCCTTGGCTCACTTGTATCAGGCACGCGCCCCTGTTGCATTGTCAAATTTATTTCTTCCAACCTTTCTGAGGCCCTCACTGGCTCAGGCCTATCCCCAGTCAAGTCCTCCATCAACCCCTCTAACTCTGGGTCTTGGTCTAACACCGGTTGTTCTTGTTCCTCCAGCCATTGACCTAACACAGTATCCTCTTCTGAAAAGATATAGTCCAAATTAATTGGACAAAAATAATCCCGGTGATCCTCAAACTTTCTTCTCCTTCTATTTCTACTCCGGAGTCTGAGGTTGTAGTGGATGTAGACCAATTTATTTAGCTTCAGCATTGTTAATCTATTTCTTGGTCTTGTGTGGATAAAGGAGAAGGTGCTCCAGTTTCTTTCACAATTGGAAGACGATGTTGTTTGACTAAGGACTTTAATAGCAATTATCCTTAATGCAGGAGCACTCTCTCCATAATTCAACCACCATTCAGCTGAAAAAAAAATAGAAATGATATTAGAGTCAATAAAATAATAATAAGTCCTTGAATAATATATAAATGACATTACAAATTTACAATCAATACCGGGATTGGTCTGTGTGATAGCTCTCCGCGCAGTCGTCGTTCCAAAACTTCCAGCACGTACATTGTATATATCAATCTGAAGACATTAACATAATAAAATAAATTGGAGAAATGACAATGTTATACTTTTTCCCTTAATTAGCCTACTACCTACCTGATTAGTAGCACAAATGGCTTCATCTGTATTCGCTGCCAGTCTTTCAATTATATTTTTTAATCCCAAACGGATTTCATCAGATATACGTCCATCCGAAAATTGTGGATTAAAAAAGTATCATGTAAAAGTACCAATGAATTTTAGTCAATGATAAATTAATATAGTGAGGCCAAATTGAATGCAACAATTCAAATATTAAAGGAAACGGTCTTTACTTACCAGCAGTGTGTAAATCATGTTTCAATTGTCGTCCCCATTGATCGTCGATGATCTTCCAATACTTTTTGTAATATCTACAATCTGCTTGAATAGCCAGCTTTGATCTCTCCATGGCCTCATGTAAGAAGCCCATTGTTGGCTTATCATCGCCATCAACCAATCGAAGAACCTTTATTAGGGGATCAAAAACATTCAAAACACCCTTCACATGAGGCCAAAATTTATTGGACTCAATTGTTTTACACACTACTATTGTAATGGGACTTGGTCTCTTTCCCCATTTTAAATTCATGAACTCTTGTGATTTTATTAATTGCAGAAGTCCTTCTCTATACTTGTAAATACTTTCTATAGCAATAAAGTGGGTGGCAAATCTAGTGATGCCAGGCCGCAGTAGTTCATGGTTGTCTGTATGTGTTTTCATCATGGAAATGAGTCTATATGACTGATAAAAAAAAATTGGTGATCTGCTTTATCTTACCAATCACTTGCTTCATGACTTTTCCTTTTGCAATATCTTCAAGCATTAAATCCAGGCAATTTGTTGCACATGGAGACCAAAAAATCCTGGGCCTTTGTTTCATAAGCATCATTCCTGCAGCCTTCATGTTTGCAGCATTGTTGGTAACCACCTGAACTATACAATCTGCCCCAACTTCTTCAATCACATCATTCAATAACCTACTAATATATCTTGCATCTTGGATGTGATCAGTTGCATCAACTGATTTGATAAACACCGTGCCCATAGATGAGTAGATTAGAAAATTCGAGTGATGATGATGTGTGATCGTTGTCCACCCATCGCACATTAGTGTGCAACCTCTTTCCTTCGATGCCCATTTGAAAGTTTCCACCCAAGCCTGCAACTCATCATACTCTTTCTCAACACATACATGCCCAATCTCATAAGGGGTGGGTGCCTTTATACTTGGACCATGTTCTGCAGCTGCATCTAACATGGTGGTGAAATAAGGAGAAGATGCCTTGTTGGGTGGAATGCCTCCATCCAAAAAAAACTTTCCAGTAGCTCTCACTAGATTATCTCTTGCTTTACCAAACTTGCCCTTTAGTGCTTTTATGATACCCGGCTGCTTTGATGTTGGTTTTCTATAAGCAAATGGGTCAGTTGGCCTCACCACATCTGGCCTACGAGGTGCCTGTGTAGGAGGTCTTTCAACCTCCTCAATGTCTGGATCTTGACGGGGTTGTTTATGACTAAATGCCCGACGCAAACTTGCCCCCCTGATCCGGATGAACCACCCTGCTCATATTGGCTACCTCTAGCTGCTGCTTCATATTGCATTCTTCTCCTTTCTTCCTCCTCCTAAAGTGCCCTTACACTTTCTCTCCTAGCCTTTGTCATTTCCGGGTCTTCATCGTCATCATCAGAGGAACCAAAAACCTCTTCTCTACATGCTTCAAATTCCTCGGTTCTTCTTTTTTCTTGTACTACTTTTTTTTGCGCAAGTGTCTTAAGGAGCCCCTGCATTTCAGCTCTCACATTTGGTGGCACTTTCGGACATTTTATCACCTATCCTGATACATGTGCCAAATGTTGTTTCAATCGGGTGATCCCCCCCCCCCATTGAGAACCTTTTCACAATAATTACATTTTATTTTGCTTCTACTTCCTACTGCTTCACCGTGACTCCATGCCGGATCTATGTCACGCAACATTGTTCCTATAAAATAAGACATTCATATAATAGTAATACTCTAACAACAATTATAGATTTAATAAAATTATTTTCAAAGTCCTAAGCCTTTGGTAGTTAATGTATCATAAATATTAAATACACTTGAACAATTATTTTTAGAAAAAATTAAAGATTTAATAAAATCATTTTCAAAGTCCTAAATATATAGATCTAGCATAAAAGTATGTAAATCAATCATTTACATGCCACACAATGATCATGAATCATTAAAAGAAGATATTTATGATGAAATCCCAAAAAAATGATATATTATAATTCAAAAATTATAAAATCCAAAAATAAATAAAATAAAATAAAATAAAAATCTAAATGATGTTTATGACAATGAGTAGATGTAGATCTATCATCTACACACTATTAATAAGCATTTAGTATCATAAATACTCTAACAATTAACAACAATTATTTTTAGAAAAAATAAAGATTTAATAAAATCATTTTCAAAATCCTAAATATGTAGATCTAGCATAAAAGTATGTAAATTAATCATTTAAACATCATACAATGATCATGAATCATTAAAAGAACATATTTATGATGAAATCCCAAAAAAATGATATATTATAATTCAAATATTAGAAAATCTGAAAATAAAATAATTAAAATAAAAATCTAAATCATGTTTATGACAATGAGTAGATGTAGATCTATCATCTACACACCATTAATAAGCATTTAGTATCACAAATACTCTAACAATTAACAACAATTGTTTTTAAAAAAAATAAATATTTAATAAAGTCATTTTCAAAATCCTAAATATGTAGATCTAGCATAAAAGTATGTAGATCAATCATTTACATACCATACAATGATCATGAATCATTAAAAGAACATATTTGTGATGAAATTTCAAAAAAAATGATATATTTTTATTCAAATATTAAAAAATCCGAAAATAAAAAAATTTAAAAAAAAATACAAAATCATGTGTATGAGTAGATCTAGCAAGAAAGTATATAGATCTAACTTAGTTCTAAGTGAAGAACACAATACAAGTGACATTCTCATGATTTCTAATTTTTCATGCTTCATCTAAAAAAAAAAACACATAAATATATAATAACATGCTTTAAGTTGATTTTCTCTTACCTTAATAATATTTTCTTGAAGAAAATATGCAAGATGGGTAAGCAAATGAGTGGTTGCTGCTCTTAGAAGTTTGGATATGAGAGGAGAGGGGAAGAAGATGAAAAATGGAAAAAAAATAGGGTTTTTAGGCTTTTAAGGGATCTCGGCCGATATTTTGAAAATATCGGCCGAGATATCACCACGGCCGATATGGACCTCATATCGGCTGATATATCGCGATAAATTGGTAATATTTTGGAGCGTATCGCCGATACCGATATCTCGCTGAGATATCGGTTCGGTCTAGGCCGGTACCGGTACGTATCGGCCGATACGTACCGGTACCGGCCGATTATTTGTACCATGCTTTCTGCCTTCGACATTTGAAAGCAAATTTGAGAGATAAGTTCTCAGGAGGTTACACAAATGAATTTAGAGAAAGGATGGTTTTACTGCTACGTGAATGTGCCTATGCCTCCACTGTACCTGTATTCCATGCAAAGCTGCAGGTATTTAGACAGGAAGGTGGTTCAAATGTTGACAGATTTCTCTCTGGACTTTGTCATGATAGGTGGAGCAATGCTTATTTTAAGGGCCATCGGTATGGTGAGATGTGTTCCAATGCTTCAGAGTCTTTCAACTCTTGGTTTAGAGAAGCACGTCACATGCCTATTATGAAGATGGTTGACATGATAAGGGTTCAAATAATGGAGGAAATGGCCAATAGGAGGGAAATGTCTAGCTTATGGAAGGGAGTCATTTGTCCAGACATGGATAAGAGGCTGGAGGCTTCTATCAAGCTTGGTAGGCCACGGAGCGTTCGGCGGTCAAGCGACACTGTTTTTTATGTTCATTCGTATCCGTCGGTCACTGTTGATACTTACAATCGCATATGTTCCTGCTATCAATGTCAGATTATTGGCTTCCCGTGTGCCCACGCATGTGCTGCTATTCAAAAGTGTGGAAAGGATTTAAACCTTTACGTGGATCGGTATTTTCACATAGAGACATACAGAGATGCATACTCTGAATCTATAATTCTCATCCCAACTATAGGCAAGCCAGAGACAACAATTGCAGAAGCTGTGATTCGGCCCCCTGTGATGAGGCGTCAACCCGGAAGGCCAAAAAAGAAGAGGATCTTGTCAAGAGGTGAGATGACTAGGCAGATAAAATGTGGACAATGTGGGCAGATTGGGAGTCATAATAAAAAGTCCTGCAAGGAGCCTATTGAGTTGCCATTGGCATTAGTTTGAATTTGTCATTTTTTATAATTTGGTGATGATAATGTGTGACTGTCAACATGTATAGAGATCAATTTGGGTTTTTTCTGTTGAATAAAATTGCAAAGTATCAGTGTTGCTTCGAAATATTGATGTTATCTTTCATTTTGAAATGAATTTTACATGGATCTTACTTGACTTCTAATGCAATAACAGATAAATTTATCAAACTTTCATTCAAAACTCAGATTAATTTCACTGATTTTTTTTAACTCAGATAAATTTATCTGAGTTTCGTTCAAAAGGAAGATAAATTTACATGAGTTTCTTTGAAAAGACAGAGAAATTTAGCTATATGAAAGTTACAGATAAATGTATTTCATTCTTTTTATCAAAAGATTTTAAATTCTATGAATCCGTAACAAACATAAAGCAATGACAACATGTAAGAAATTGACTTGAATTCTGTAATTGATAAGCGTATTTACATTTACAAACATCTTTCCAACATCTTATATTTTTATCCAAAAAAAAAAAATCCCCTGTTGTTTGTCATTTTTCCTTTGATGCTGCTTGCAGCATCTTAAAGTTTTCCATGTGAACCGATGAACAAAAAAAAAATCCCTTGTTGTTTGTCAGTTTTCCGTTATTGCTGATTCCAACATCTTACAATTATCCAAGTGAACCAAAAAACAAAAACCCAAAAAAATCCATGATGTTTGTCAGTCTTCCTTTAATGATGCGAACTTTTTGGCTTGAAAGTCTTCTGTTGTCCAAGTACGGGGCTCATCATGCAAGAACCTTACTTCTAATTCTGCTCTGAAACTGTTGATGACGCTTTGTGCCAAGTGGTGGTGAACTGGTTTACTACGAGTGATTTGAGTCATGAAGTAGCATACGATGATGCCACAATCAAGCCTGCAATGTGACATGGTATTGTCAGTCATTCATATTGTTTGGTTGTCTATGGTTTTATTTGTATAATCTGGGTTCCTGTTAGAATACTTACGATTCGTTTTTCTGCTGTGGTGCTCCTTCCATGCTGATCAATGGCTCGTTATATGGCTGTGTTTCCTCAATGTTGACATAGTTGTAATTTTCTACATACTGTTTCTGTGATCACATCATTTTCATCAGCCACATATATAACAACTTGTGTTAACCATGATTTATAGGAAGTTAAAGTGAATGACATGTACCAGCAATTCAGCATCCTTGAAGTAGTGATCAACTACATTCTTCTTCCTTGGCCTCATGGAGTTATAGTGCATCCATTAGCCTTGTTTTCGATCAAGTAGTAACAGAGTCCAATGGAACGGTGTTGCATCTTTGTTCTTTCCATTAGAGTTCATTGGAAAGTGGAAAAATCTATGATTCTTCATTTTATATGGTGAGATTTGATGATTGAGGATGGTTTCTCTCATATTTTTGTTAGGAATTTTGTGTATTGCAATTTGATAGATGCATTTTCATTATCATCATCATTTGAATTTTCACATGAGCTTTGATTTAGAAAATACTTGAAATCTTGTTTTTCACATGCATTGGTCTAAACTTTCAGAAGTTATGTTTCATGCATATTTGGACTTAAATCTTGGATGCATTTAGTTTGAAAAAAGTTTTTTAAATCAAGCTTGCCTATGATTTTAAAAAAAGTTTCAAATCATCTTTGGCATTTTAGGATTCATGTTTTTAAAACACTTAGATTGATTTATATCATGTTTCCATGCTTGATTCAATGGCCCAAAAGTCCCCACAAGAAATACCTTTGAAATATGCAATTTTGGGGAATTTGGTCCCTGGTCCTGGGTCGACCCCCAGTGTGGTCGGTCGACCGAGTCCATGGGCTCGGTCGACCGACCACACTGGGGGTCGACCGAGAAGATGGCCGTTAAGCTTTTGTCAAATGGTCAGATTTATGACCGTTGAAGTATAGGTCAACCGAGCCTTGTATGGGGTCGACCGAAAACTAGCCGTTGGGCAATTTTTTGTATAAATACAAGCTCATTCCTTAGTCAAATTTGAGGAACTTTTAGGCCCTCCTTGAGGTGCTTTGAGACCAAACAAAGGGGGATAAGCTAAGGAAGACTAAAGGATCAAATGAAAAGCCAAAGCTTGGATTAATGAAGTTAAATTACTAAGTAAGCTTACTTTTCTTAATTATATGTTTTCATGCTTTGTTTAAATTATTGTTAAATCTTTTCTAGCATGTTAAATTATGATTTGTTGTGTCCTTAACATATATATGTGTTGAGTTGATTTATTGTTTTGGATGCATCACCATGATTCAAACCAAGTAGTACTTAAATTGGTATATCTAAGTAAATCATGTTTTGGAAACATCTTTGAAATTATATGTAACATGATTCCTATACTTGGTTGAATCTTTGGTTGTTGTTTTTCAACATAAGAAAATCACTTTCAAATCTATCTTATGTTTTGGATTCAACAACTTCACAAATCACATGTATTTGGTTTTAAAGTTTCAAAACTTGTTTAGCTTTGATTGGTATATCATTTTTAAGTTGTATTTTTAATTACATGTGATTTGACCCTTAATTTCAATCAAATCTATTTTTGTATTTTACACTTTCAAATGCTTTTAGCATACATATATTGAGCTACATTGATGGACAGCGCTTCAATTGCTCGGTTCTACCGAGGTCGGCAGACGTGGGAGTCCGTTTGGGTCCGACCCTTTCGTAACCGGGGGGCAGAGGCGTGCATCAACATCTTTTTTTGTGTGGGTGTGCCAGATTTTCTATTTTACTTGGAATTGTAAGTGGTGATCCGGAGATCAACCTTCGCAAGTAAAACGGAAATCAACTTCTTTCAAGTTTTCCATTGCACATATATTTAAGAAAAGAGACATTTTTCTTGATTTGCCGTGAAAGGCGATTTTTTGGCATTTATAGCCGATTTTAGCGTTTATAGTCGATTTTTGTCGTTTATAGCCGATTTACAATTCTTATCAATAATGAAAGACAAGAGTTGTGATTTTTGTCTCTTTTGGAAAAATACAAACTACAATGAAAAGCAAGAAAATGAGGATTTAACTTCTTAGGAGATTGTGGGGGACTCGTTCAGATTGAAGGTCGCAAGCCATATGTGGACTTCGCCATCATCCATGCAGATGAGAACAGATGATGCTCTTGACTCGCTTGGCTTGGCTATAACCTCAAGTTTTTAGAGGACAAAGACCAAAAGGAGGTCCTATGTCCAATAAAAATCTAAGTAAACGGGCTGAAAAGCGACGTCTAAGCAATTGGAGGCAGAAGGAGAAGGCAATGACCTTGGGGGGGGGTACCCCCCAAGGGACTTTTGTCACCTTGTAGTGGTGGCCGGTGCAGAACTTTCACAGAGTTTTCTCTCTTTCTTTCTCTGGATTTCTGTGCTTTTTTTTTATCAGGGATCTCTGTTTGGTTTTTTCCGATCTGGATTTCTTTGGAGTGCTCTTCTATTTATAGGCTCTTGGTAGCCATTTAGGAGAGTTTATGGGCTTTTATTGTCATTAAGCCGCATAATGGGAGGAGTTACAAGGTTTTATTCCTTTATTTTGTAACTCCTTTTTCTTGGCTTCTGATTGGCCGGAGGAGATTGAGGGCATTTAATCGCCTTTAATCGCCATGATGAGAGGAGTTTCATGGTTTAAATATCATGAATCTCTTGACTTGTAACTCCCATTTGCTTGCTTCTGATTGGGCCATCCAAAAAAATGAACTAATGACTGCAATAAATCTAGTCAATTAATCGCATTAAGTGGTCGCCGAGCAGTTGAAGAGTCGTGGGTCGTGCCGCGTCTTTTGGGATTCTTCTGGCGATGATCATCGATGAATCTTCATATAGATCGACATCGGATGACCATGTAACTTCAGGTGTTGGTTGCCAACAGCGGATCGGTGCCATCTGTCCTGTCGATTTCTCGATCGGTCGGGTAGAAAGCACACTTTTTTTTGGTTGACCGGTTGGCGATCAATGTTGATTTCGATACTTTTGATGATTAACCCGTGTTTTTGACGGATGTCAGAGGATTTGGTGTCTCAAAAGTATGAATTTTGGCAAATCCCAGGGGTCAGACGCTTCAAATCGCGAAAAATGATGAAAAACGGGGCTTTTGGGGCCCTCCCGGCGATCCCGGGCTCCATGGTCACCGGCGACCCTGGTTTCCCCTCTTTTGTCCCATTTTGCGTTCGTTTTTGAAGTTTTTCGATTCTTTTTTTCTTCTGTATTTTTCCTTGACATTTTGATCATTTATTGGTCTGATTTCCCTGTAGAAAACTTGATGAGAATCCTTGTATTTTTTAGTGCAAAGTTTCCAATTTTCCAGGAAAGCCGAAGACTTTGTCGCGCAGAGCTGCCGATTTTCCGTCAGAAGCTGAAACTGGGTCAAACGATGTCAGAATGACCTAAAATTTGGGGTGAAGCCTGTTGAGCAATAAATAAGACCAACCATAGACTTTTGTTTGAGTTTTGAAGCCGTCTGGGGTCCTATCACCAATAGACTTATTTTTGTCGCGATGAAGATGTCGCGGCTTGATGTGCGGTCAACCGATGTCCGATTGACTTGAAATTTGATAGGGAACCTATTGGAGTCATTTTAAGATGATCCATAGGCTCTCTCTTGGAAACCATAGTCCCAAGGAGCTTCATCCATTGGCTTCCGAGCGTCAAAGTTTGGTCAAATGTTGTCGAAATGACCTGAAATTTGACGTGTAGTCCTTTGTAAGCATTTTGAAGTTGTCCATGTTCTCTATCTGATGAGTGATGGCCTCGATAGTTCTCACCGCCGAGAGGCTTGATTTAGCTGTTCGAGGGTTGATGTAGGGCCAAACGTTGTCGATTTGACTCGGAACTTGATGTGGAGCCTTTTGGATGTATTTTGAGACCATCCATCGGCTCTGATCGAAGATTTGGTGTCTCCGATGCTTTCGCCGCCGGGAGCTCCTTTTCAGCTGCCGGAGAAGCGAAGTTAGGCCAAATGATTTTGAAATGGCCCGAAACTTCTTGTGTACTCCTCTTTTGGTTGTCTTGAAGAATCTTGCAGTTTTTGTTTGATTCTGACAAAATTTGGTTTTTTGGAAGTAGCATTGCCTATTTATGGCAGGTTGTGACTTCATGTAGCTTTTTGGATCTTGAAGAGGCAAAGTGACATTTTTGGTGTCAACATACATTGTTAATTTGATTGAAATCATTATGCATCACATGTTTTGTTCTTAGACTTTCACAACTTGTTTGGAATACATAGATATCTCTTTTACAAGTTATTTTAACATGTGATTAGCATTCTTTCCTCAATCATAAATGTTTTTATGAGCTAAAACTTTTAAAAGCCTTAGGCATACATTTATGAGCTTTGATTTTCAAATTGATTGAAGATATCATGCATATATACACTTTGAGCATACATCTTTGCATTCATATAGTGTTTGTATGAATTAGATTTTCACTTTTATATCCGCCTATTTAAGAGGCAATGTATTGAGCCAAAATTGTAATCTCCATCAAGTGTATTATAGACACTACTTAGAGAGATAACCAACCTTTTGGTTGTAGAGGTTATTGCTTAGCCTTGAAAAGCATAATGTAGAGGTTATTGCTTAGCCTTGGAAAGCATATATAAAGGTTATTGCTTAGCCTATTGAAAAGCATACATAGTGGAAATCCGGTGGGGTGTGAGAGCACAAGCCGGTAGTGGATGTAGGCATTGAGGCCGAACCACTATAAATGATTATGTTATGGTGATTGCTTTGTGATGATTGTTTTTATAAGCTTCCGTATTTTGTTAGTTATTCATCACTAGTGACTAGTTAATTTAAAGAAGTTAAAATTTATCATAATTGGTCACTAATTAGTAGCTCACCCCCCCCCCCCCCCCCCTAAGGTAAGGATCCTGGACTTACAATTTTTGTTTTCAGCAGTGAGCATTGTCTGCACAAATATGGAATGTAAGAGTGTTAATGTCATTTAATGAATTCCATTGGAAACATGATAAAAAAGTTATTTGTGCTACCCAGCTAAGGCTACTAATGAAATATGATTTTTCATCCTCATCCAGACCCTCCTTTCCCAGCTTCTTGAGATTATTTTCAAGGTCTATTTTCTCCTTGTACAGCATCTGTGTATAACTATCAATAACCTGATGGATTACAGATACATCATGTTATGTACGTTTTAAAACACATGTTATTTAAACATTCAATAAATATACAATATTGTTGTAGTAGGTTTCTTACACTGCTTGATATATCAGCGCCAGATAGGATTGCAATTATGTCCTCATACAACACATTGTTTTCACTTTCTCCGCCCTAAACTGTTGCACTGTAATTGTACATGTGAAATGTTATTAGTTTGTCTATAATGTTATTGATGACTTTCCAGAGTAATTTATGATGTCAACTTACTTATATCCTTCTATATGAGCTTTAACTTCTTATTGTCATCTTCTAAATGGTTTCTTCTTCTCTGATTTTCTGGTTGCTTTGTGCTGCATTTGCTCATTTTTGTCAACAATGTCCTCTGACTGAGCAACCATTTTATCTTTTTGTACATTCCTTTGCTTCTTAGCCTTCTTCTATTTTGGCTCTGCAATGTTCGTTGATGCTGCTTCTCATCGCTTCTTTACTCTTTTGATCATTGATGATGGCTCTGGTACCTTATATGTAATGCTCCATTTAAATATTCATATTGAATTGAATGAAGCTCAGATATAATCATACAATAGTCAAAAAAAATTTATCAAACACACCCAAAACTTCATAGGAAACTCAGATAAATTCATTACCAAACTCAGATAAATTGAAATATAAGCCACAAATTCATATCAATCTCAGATAAATTCATATCAAAATTAAATAAAATCTTATCAGAGCTATGTAAAATCATTTAAGGCTCAGATAAATTCATTTGAAAAGTCCGAAATACCTTTTCAGTTTTACTTTTGTTTGTTGGTTGAGGAGGCTGCTCCGCCATCATTTGTTTTGCTATTGGATGATATATTTTTTCCAAACTCTTTTCAACCAAATTTATCTCTGTGCTTGCATGAAGAAGTGTTGCTTCATTTAACTTGTTTTCTAATTCAAAATTTGTTGCCTCAGTTATTGCAAGTTTATATTTCAATGCTTTTAATTCCTCTTCTGCGAGTGCAGCTCTTGAAGAATTTCGCTCTGATAGCTATTGCAGTTGCTTTAGTTGTTCATTAAGAGAGCTGACCACAAGAGATGAATTTTCGAGCTTGCTTTTGAGGTCGTTATTCTCTTTTTCTAGCTCAGCCTTTTCACTTGTGACCTTCTTGGTTAATGAAACCGCATCATGTCTTTCTTTGGCCAAGCTGCTTAGCCTTCTTTCTAATTCCATGCTTTCAATCTGTAGATTACAATTTTCTTCTTTTGCTATTTTCAATTCATCTTTGATTTTGTCAAGTTGAGCCTGGGAGTCTTGTTTCTCTCTGTTTAGCTGATGAATGAGTGAAATTGCCCCTTCCTTTTCTTCCAAGATTTTTTTGAGTTTTGTGTTTTCCATCGTTGGAGATGGCTGACTTTGCTCAGACATTTTCTTAATATTGCCTCCTTCAGATTCAGATAGTTTTGTTGGTGGTACTCCAATGAATGATCCACTTGTGCTTCCAATTAGTCACTTTCAACATTCTCTACAACTGTAGCTGTTTTTTCTCTTGTTTGTTCATATCGTTCCCACTCTGAAGGAAATGTGAGAAATTCAACTCTTTCTTCAGTCCCGGTTGTTTCTTCTTGCCTTTCTTTTTCTCTTTGTTCTTCTAATTCATAAATTAATAATGTTTCTGTTGTTTGGGCCAGCTGAAATTGGCTGTGGTCATGTTCTTTTGATTTTGATTGCTCAATGGCTTTATTATTCTCAACATCATCATTAAGGTCAACAATATACTGCTCATGTCCTTGTACTCCTTCAACAATTTCTTTGTTCTCTGTTTCAACTTCCTTCTTAGTTATTTGATTATCATCGGCACTGATCCTATTCCCATATGTCAGGAAGCATTTCTCTTCATGCAATGTCCTCTCCAATTTACCAACGATTACCTGAAGTGTGAAACATTGTTAATTTATAACAACAAGGCATATAAAATTCAGAAAAATGTATCGATACTGTCTGTTATATAGTATTACCTGTTCAGGAAATTCAGATAACATGAAGAATGTTCAATTCAGATAAAATTACATGTTTGCTATGTAATGTATTCAACGAATTTTTTTGCAGTGCGTTGTTTAAGCCCTTAAGATCCCACTTCAACAATCTAGGGAATTCACTAGGTTTGAATGGCTCCAACAACAACGTGTGTTCGCATAACCAATACTGTTCAAATCGAGACACAATAACATAGTCAAGTTTAATTTACAAATATATTGGTAAGTTGTAAAAAGGTTGTTTGTTTATCTTACCGGTAGTGCAAATAGACAGCCAATTACTTTATCTGAACCATCATTTCTGTTGTGAACTGATTGCATGAGAAACTTTGTTATCTCTTCCCTCCATGCATAATTTTTCATTTCAACATAATTCTCAACATAACTGACGTATGACCATCCTATTGAGTTGCCATGTGTTGAAAAAAAATGTCACAAGTATGTAAAGGCATATTAGTCTTGACACATCGGCCACATCAATTTCGGTTGCTCCATTGAGTGCAATATCCAGCTATTCCTTTATTTTTGGAGCTGATACCCTTAAAATGTTTGAGAATCTTCTTTCTATGAATTCCGATTGTTTCTTCTTTGCATATTTTAAATCTAATGTCTTTGATCCATGGGGTATTCCAAATATTAGAGAGATGTCTTCTAATGTGAACGACACATACTGGCTTCCGATTTTGAATTTTCCTTCTGTGCTATTGCATGTGTTTAGAATTTGCATGATGTCTTTATCATATTTTCTGCATCTCTTCTCTTTAACTTTTTGGTTTAATATGGAATTTATAAGAAACCAGAAAGGTATCTTCTTTAACTTAGCTTTATGTGCAGTGGTTATACTCGTTTTGATGCTGTCAAATAGTCTGACTATTGATACCAAGTTTGATCTAAATTGCCAGTGTGGCTTTGCTTGGTGCTTCTTCTTTGTGTAATTCTTTATATTTTGATTGCTTTCAGCTGTTGGGGTACATGTACACAGATAATTTTATACCAGATTAATATAAATCAAGCCAAATCTATTCAAACCAAACCTAAAATAGTCAGATAATTTTATATTCAATGCAGAAAGATTCATGTAGATGGGACTTAACTTTGTTGTGAACTGGTTATGATTTCGAACACAGATAAATTCATATAAGCTCTCATCAAAGTTTAAAAAAAAACTCACATCAAATTTATATTAATGCACAGTAAGCTTAGATAAATTAATTTTAAATTCAGATAAATTCAAGTCACACTCAAATTAATTGACAGCAAACTCAGATAAATTGGCCTAAAACACAGATAATCTCATACAGATACAGAGATAACTCAGATAAATTGACCTAAAACACAGATAATCTCATACAGATACAGAGATAAGTCAGATAACTTCATTCCAAAGTCAGATAACCTATACAAAACTCAGATAAATTGACCTAAAACACAGATAATCTCATACAGATACAGAGATAAGTCAGATAACTTCATTCCAAAGTCAGATAACCTATACAAAAACTTAGATAAATTGACCTAAAACACAGATAATCTCTTTTAAAAACCAAGTTTAATACATTTCAAATTTTTCTCATAGCGTTTTATAAGAATCTCAGATACATTCAGAAGAAAATCAAAGTAAATCGTGTTACAGTCAGATATTTTCGCTTGGAACCCTAACCCTGTTTAACCTTCATTGATAGCAATTAAAATTCAAATAAAATCATGGATTGTACAGATAAAATCATTTAAAGTCTTTTTTAATTGATATCAGACTAAGACAACTCAGTTAAAAGTCAGATAAAATGATTTTAAAACTCAAGAAACCCTCTCTGTTTTATGATTGACCTTCCTCTTGCTTTGGTTGCACTTTCGCTTTCCTTTTCTCTTGATCTTTCGCTTGCTTTTTTTCTTGACTTGAGGTAATCGAGGACTTTGTTCTAGCCATTATCTACATAGAGTTGAGCATAAAGGATAAATAAAATCAGAGAAGAACGAAATCAAAGGCCCTTTTAGGTTCTTAGTTTTTTTCAGATGAAATTATCTTTTACGTCTTCGTTTTTGGAATGGAAGAAGCATTTTATCTGACTTTAAAGTGAAGACGAATCAGATGATCGAGGTCTTCAATTAGTTGATTTTGCTTCTAGGTTTTTTGTCTTCATCTTCGCTTTCGCTTTCGCTTTCGGTTTCTGATGAATGGTTTTTGCTTCGCTGAATTATTTTGAAGCGGTTTTAAACGAAACTATCCTTTATGCTAACGTGTCCAGGGGTGTTTTTATCTTTTTCAGACGGTCATTTTCATGAAAAGACTTCCGCCGCTATGAAAAAAGTCCGTGGACCTTAGGCGTTAAAGGAAAATGATGAGGGACCTACCACCAAAAGCCCCATTAAATTAACCACTTCTTTTGGTGGATTTTTTAGACAACCACTTTGGTAAAGTCAAATGAAATAATAAAAAGGTGGGCCATCTTTTTGAAAATCACCCCATCTCATCTTGTTCCCAGATTCAAATATTATCTTTTACTTTATCTTCTCCAGGGATTGATCTCTTAGTGAGAGTAGAAAGAGTTCATGTGAAACATGATTACAATTAGAATTCATGTTTAGGAATGTCTAGAGAGAAAGCAAAGATACATACAAACCATGTGATGAAACAGATACCTGAGTTCTTCTCATTGTTTTCTTATGGATAAATGAGGGGTTACATAAGACAATGACTGTCTTTCACGACTAACACAAGTGCAATGCCAATTGAATGCTTGTCCATTGTCCTCTTTTATCACTACTTCTCTGAATAATATTAGTCAAGAGCTGGAACAAGTAGTGTTTGACTGGTCCATCAAACACCTCTCTCAAAAACATAAATTCTGGACCCACATCATGTCAGATCACTATAAGGTTGTTAGATCTTTTTATATTGAGCAGAGTCAGAGTTTCCGGAGGGTGGGTCTCAAAATAGGACTTCTTTATGGGCCCACCTCGACCAATTTTAAAATCGAACTTCTTTGTGGGCATACCTTGATCAACTTAATCTAAAATTCGGCTACGTACTGGTCGTAACCTTGAACCAGTTCCCCAGGGTACGGTGTTGCAAAAATTATAGTGTCCCTGAATCCTAAATATTTTCGAAGATAATCATACTTCTTAGCCTTTCCAACTTTTCTATACGTAATATATTCTTCATTACCCTGTTGTAAATGCATTATCTTTTAAAAAGAAGGATTATGTGATTGGCTAAATAAGATATAACCCTTTCATCTCTTGAAATGAATGTTTGATGTATCACTTAAAATACCTTCACTAAAACAGCTGGGGATACTGTTCGTACAATGGTCCTGAGACTTGTAATTTGTCGACCGTCGAAATTTATATATTTTTTATAAAATTATTCGTGCGATATCCAAGGGAAAGTATTATACCGCATTATTTTTGTACCAACAAAATATATAAACTTCAGTTATTTTGAAAAAAATATTATATTTAAGGGAAGTTGTACATATAATATCCCAAACAGTAGTATATATTGTTTGTCGGTGGAGCTCATCAGCATCACATCTTGATAATCTTAAGTTTGGCACAGAGACAATGACCTGCTAAATTAGATCTACCACGACTTTTCCTGGCAGCACCATGTACAAGGCTTTAAGCACCATGTACAAGGCTTGAAAAGCTTCCATTTAAGAGAGTTTGGGAAAAGAAAGGACATGACCCGGCTTGTACGACACACATTTGTGGATGAATAAAGTAGGAGACCTTACAAGAAAAAACACTTTAGGTGGCCCGTGAATCAAGAAAGTCACTTTCCCCGTTTGATAATTTAACTAGTAAAGTCAAGTAAAGTTAAATCAATTTAAACGTCACATCAAAATTACTTTTTACTAAAACTCCCTCCATCTTTTTAAAAAAAATATATAAAAAAACAACTACAATTATTAACTAAAAGACAAAAAAACTCCTTCTCCCATACAAAAAGTCAAAAATATTTCATTCCAAACAACTAAAAATAAAATACCATCATAACCCACTACATATTTTATTCATTCTTTTTTTTTTCACTTCACTCAACTTCACTTTAAAAGTAAAGTGCCAAACGGGCCCAGGGACCTCATAGCAATGAGGCCTTCCCGCCCCAAAAAAACCCTTTTTCTATTTCCTTTTTTCTCGAGGATTGATATCGACCCTCTTGAAAATAGGGATTGTTTATTAGAAGTAGGTGGCCCTCATAGATAAGTATTCAAAACTTTTGACCCATTTGATACAGGGATCAAATATCCATAAAGCTAAGAACCCAAGTCCAAGATCTAAAACCCTAATCTCATGCATTAAGATCAAACATCCATCAAGAAGATAGATCAAGAAACAACAAGCATAACTAGATCTACTAAATCAAATAGATAACAGATCTATACCTTTGGAGCTTGGTTGTGCTCTAATCGAGAACTTGATCTCTATGACAAACTCTTTTCGCAAACATTAATCTCCCTTGCCTTTGTGTTCTTCCAGGATATGACCTTCTTAGAGAACTTCTAAAGGAAAATGGTGGGATCTCTAAATAGAAGAAAATCCAAGATCTCTAGTAGGAAACTAGAGGAGAGAGAGGATAAAGAGAGAGAGGATAAAGAGAGAGAGGAACTTGAGAGATTATTGTGTGTGGAGATCTCTAACTCGCACCTCTTATTTATAGTTTATATGGCACACCTCCTCTTAGACCAAGATTAGAAGTTTCACTTCCATTCTTAGTAAGTGACTTACTCCTCCTTTCCTTAAGAGTTATAATCGGATTAGTAACATTCTCTTATTAGGGCTAGCATGGGGACCACTAGGGATTCCTGAGAATCTGGCTCCAACTAGGAATCTGGACCCCACATCTCATGTGAACTCCGAACCCAAAGTTAATTATAAATAAGTCCACTAGTTAAATATAATTGCACTCCAGTCTTAGAAATAATTACAAGAAGACCCTAAACTTCCCAATTACTACAAGTAGGCCCCTACATCAATTATATCCATAGATCTATTGGAATAAATATGTCCAACCAAATTGGATTCATCTCTTATTATTCTCGTGACCCAATTAATCACAGTAATCATCAGTACCATCCAATTAACTCTTAATTGAGATCAGTGTGCACTCACTAATAATAAAATCCATTAATTGGTACAAGGGGATATCTAAGATGATAGATTCCATCTTGAAAATTTTATGTTCCCACAGCCCGACTACCTTGTACCCAAGACATCGAGGTGTTGACCTAAATTGGCCTCACTCATTGATGACTCAAAGTAAATGTATTGTGGAAACTGAAGTCCATTAATCTCTCAGGATTAAGAACCTATTGCTTGAGAGTTATTAGAGCATTCCTTTCATCAAAGACAGATTTATACAAGGTGCTACTCATGGTCCTTCAGTACATCCAATGTACCAGCACAATGATTAAGAGTCTTACACTCTAATGATCGAGACATATCGTACTATCTCATAATGATCACAGTACTGCAACCTTGATGAGATGCCCAATCTCATAACTGGCTGTGACTAAATTTAAGTATAAGATTTGTGATCTATGTCTCTTGTATGTGGATCCCATCCAAATACGTTGATCACATCTAATATACTTGTGGGCTCCAGTTCATCACATGAACCATCATGTCATTTTGTATTGGTCGTGTGCAAACATAGAATAAAATTCATTTATCTTATGATTAAAGCATGAAAATATAAATTAATTAATGAAATAAATCAATTTATTCGGATTATCCACTAGATTGAGGTCATACAATTTAACACTGTTGATATCGACTCTACACTAGAAGAAAAAAATTATGTCGTCTCTCTCATCCTCTCTTTTCCAAGCCCAATCCAACGGGAAAGACCCAAATGAAAAACAAGAGGAAGAGGAGAATCATACGCTCAAATCAATGAACCAACCAGTACGGACACGAGAAGAAAAATGGTTTTATGTAATCTTCCTCCTCTCTTCCACAAACCCAACCCAGTTGATGTGCAAAGGAAGTTGAAAGTTTAGGGTTCGAGATCTCTAAATTAGTCAACTCAATAAATCAGCCCAAAAGTCTGCAAAAAAAAATAAGTATGCAGCAGAAATAAAATCATAAGCACACACCATAAGGACACCAGATTTAGTATGGAAAACCCTAACCGGGTGAAAAACCACGGATCTAAACTGGATCAACAATCAAGCACTATGAATCTCGCAATTACAAGAAACTCATATTCCCTCCCCAGATATCCCCTACCTAAGGACTAAAGTTATCTTGTGTCGCTTCACGCTTCAACTACTTCACACCATTGATTGTAACAGACTCAATCATGCGCTTGACTCCTCAAATCTTCTACATAAGAAAATGATCTTCTACAAAGGATGCAGAAGAACTGGCTCTCTAGAGCAGCACAACTTCTTAATAAATCTCTAAAGAATAATTCTCTCAATTAAATCTCTAACTTAGAACTTTGAGATGTGAGGTATCTCTTTAGAATAGTCATTGAGTCATTTAAATAGCCCTGGGGACGTGCTTAAGGTTGCCTAACTTGATAAGGATTAAAACAAGCAGTTTGAGCACAATTAAAAGAGGTTTCTAATTTTTTGTAAGACTTTGCCACATATCCACTCGAGCGGACCTTGTAAGGAACTGTCCCTAGAAACACCTAGTGGGACCCAATTTAACCAAGTCAACCCTATGTTATCCTAATTATAGATGGGTTTCCTTTAGAGAGTTGTGCAATTTACCTTAAAATGACTCAACTACCATGGCCTAACCCTTTAGCCCATTAATTATATGAGGGCAATCTAGTCCTTCCAACCACACATTTTCCCTCCTTTTTGGAAATCCCAATAACTTAGAAGACCTTGGCCTCCTTTATTCTCTACCAAGTAAACATGGACAATTTTGTCATTATAAATAGCTTACCTTTATTGCCCTTAAGCTCCTTTATTCACAACCACTCATTCGATGATACTTTAGTCATTATATGTGAATACTTAAACTACCCTAGTCCCTATCATTTATTTCTATTTGTTGGAAATAGGTGGGCCTTGCGGATAGATTTCAAAAACTTTTGACCTACTTGATGCAGAGATCAACTATCCAGATGGCAACAAAACTCAATGCAGGATCCAAGTCTCAATCTCATCCACCATTATCAGTAACTAACTCTATTTAGAAGATAGAAACAGCACCATACAAGCAACCACGAAATCTACAACATGCAAGGAAGTAGATTATACCTTGGAGTTCCGTTGCGCTATAATGAAGAATTTGAACCTTTCTTTGATGATGAACTCTTTCACGAATCAAATAGAAATCTCCAAGACACAATCGTCTTTCACATTATGACCCATATCAGATTCTCTTTTCTCAAGAAGATGGGTGGGATCTCTTAAAGAAAACTACTAGAAACTCTTTAAGGAAACTATAAGAGAACTAGAAGAGGAAGAGAGAGAAGTGAGGCATGTGCAACTCTTACACAAAAGAACCTTGGGCGTGAATCCCTAGGAATAGCATGGGGTGTCCAAGACCACCTCTCTCCTATTTATAGCACAAAAGCAAACCTCCTCTATTACTAATTAAAATAGAAGTCTTACTTCCATTAAGAATTAGTAACTATCTCTTTTCTAATTAAAATAGAAGTCTCACTTCCATTAATAATTAGTAACTTACTATGACCACTATTAGAAGTCTCACTTCAAATAGAAATAGTAACTTTCTATATCCTTTCTTTTTAGAGTTCAACTAGAATTAGTATCTTTCTAATAACTTGGGCTAGCGTGGGGACCACTAGGGATTACATAGAAAGCAGGCTCCAACTGGGATACGTAACCCCACATCTCATGTACAATCCGGGCCCACAGTTAATTACAAATAACTACACTATATAAATGTAATTGAACTCCAGTCTTATGAATAAATTACATAGAAGACCCTAAACTTCCCTATGACCACAAGTAGGCCCCTTCATCTATATCCATGGATTAATTGGACATGTCCTCCAAATTAAATCCACATCTTATTATCCTTGAGCCCCTATTAATTATAATGATCATCGGTACCTATCCAATTAACTCTTAATCGGAATGGGTGCGCACTTACCAATGATAAATTCATTAATTGGCACAAGGGGATAATTAAGATAGATTCCATCTTGACCATTCAATGTTTCCACAGTTCTACTACCACGTACCCAAACCACCGAGGTGTTGACCTACAATTGGCCTCACTCATTGGTGACTTAAAGCAAATGAATAGATGAAAACTTGAGTTCATTAATATCTCAGGATTGAGAGCCTATTGCTAAGGAATTATGAAGGCATACCTTAAATTAAAGACAGTGTTTATAAGGTGCTTCTCATGATCCTTCAATACATCCAATGTACCAGCACCATGATCCAGAATCTTTCATTCTGATGATCGAGACAAATCACACTATCTCATAGTGATCAAAGAGCTGCAACCTTGTCAGATGAGATGTCCAATCTCATCACTGGTTGTGAAGATATTTAAGTATAAATTTTGATATACATGTCTCCTGTATGTAGATCTCATCCATACACATGTATTACATCCAATATACTTGTGGACTCCGGTTCATCTCATGAACTATTATGTCATTCGTATTGATTATGTGCAAATAAGTAATAAAACAACATTCATCTCATGAAAGGAAAGCATGAATATATTGATAAATAAAAAAAATTAATCAATTTATTACATCATCTAATGAATTGAGTCCATATAAACTAACACTATTAGCAACCAAGTACCCTTTGGTCATTCTATTTTAACATTTCCTAAATACCCACATCCTTGTCCTAAACTTACACCAGCAAGAGAGGGCATTTTAAACATTAACCTGACCAATTCCTATAAGAGAAACCCCTCACATCTCTCCCTCTCGTTTCACTACAATTCCCTCCCATCTCTCTCTCTCTCTCTCTCTCTCTCTCTCTCTCTCTCTCTCTCTTCTCTCTCTCTTTCTCTAAGTTAGAGATTAGGGTTCTTCTCGCTCTAAATCTTAGCCCTCCAATTACTAGAAGCAAGAGCATCATTTACATCCAGCCATCTACAAGCTAAGGTGTTCATCTCATCTCCTAGATCTCTCTTCCCTCTCCAAGTAAATGTAATCCTCATTCCCTCTTTCCAATTCCCTTGTAGTATAGTTCTTTCTCTTAGAATTCCCTTTCTTATGCATTTCTCCATTTGGGAATAAGTGTAGAGATTGTAGATCCAGCTGTTAGAGTGATCTTAGAGCATTTGGAGAGAAGCCCAAGCTAATTGAGGAGTTTCCTTCCTAATTAGGCAAGTAGACATGCTTAGATTCTTTAATTAAATTGATTGATATGCTTAAATTGGTAATTATTGTCTTGTATGGTTATTTGGAATGATTTTTGTATTTAGATGGTTGATTGGATGGTATTATGTATGGATTAATGTTCTAAGCTCTTTTCTTATGTTATTGTCCATTGATGGATGGGAATTTTTTAAGATCAATGGCCCATTTGTGATGAGATCATGATGTGAGAGGTGTGTTTGATGTTTGGAGGTGATTCGTGAAGATCTGGGATCTATTTGATGGAGTTTTGATGAAAAATGGAAGATGGAAGAATCTTGAAAATATGGATTTTGTGTGTACCCGGTCGACCTGGTCACCCAGGCTGTCGACTGGGCACATGGGGGACTTTCCCTCAGCTAAGAGCTGAAATTACAGTCAGGATACAGAACCCAGTGTCTTGGCCGGTCGACCGGCCACACTGTGGAACCCCTCACCTGCCAGATTTCTGTTATAATGCCCGTAGTTCACCCGGTCGATCGGAGGACCCTCTAGGTCGACTGGGGACACTGCAAACTGTGTTTTCTGACTCCCAATTAGCTGCACCCTTCCACAGTGTAGCGGGTCGACCTGTGGACCCATGATAATGATTTTTCGACTTTGATTTCCTTTTATAATTCCATCATGTGTGGGACCCCGTTGACCTTCCATTTGGACTGTTTAGGATAAGCTAGACACGAGTCAAGGGCCGGGCTTAACCTTGACCCGTGTAGCCGCCTGAGTAGGGTCTTAGGTTGTAAACGGAACCTGATTCAATGGTTATGGATGTCTTATGATGCTAAATACCTACAGGATACTTAATAAGCATATGGAACTCCATGATCATTATCTTAGGTGAAGTGGGACCCTGGACCTGAAGAGAGGGGCAGCAATTATTGATGGAATTGTGGTATGTGGTACTTACGTTGATGAAACGGACACTGAGACTGGCTGGTAGGTCCGAACCTTGGATGTAGGCCTCATGAGTTGTTATAAATCAGGACATTGCACTTAGGCTCTGATCCATGATCACGGTCCGTATTGGATGAGATGTTAGGACATGGCACTTGAGATCCTGACCTATAATATTGGGGACTTAACGGTAGATATTGATGGATGGACCGTATAAAAAGATAATGTTAATTAAGCGTATCGAGAAGCGGAGCTTACAAGGGTGTACATTATTAACTGTTGGAAATCGTAAGGATGGATTACTTATACCCGAGCTTCGTGCCTCATACCCTTGACTAATATCGTCTCATATTATGATGATAAGGCTATTCAGTTCGGAGCACTCCCACCTAGTAATCTGTAGGATTTGTGGATATACGAGTGGTCTGCCAAGGGATATGATGACGGCATGGACATTGATATTGAGAGATTGAGTGGATGAGAGATTGAGATGTGGTTGAGTACAGTAGGTACTAATGGGTGATGGGGTACCAAGACCGCCGGCATTCAGACCGGGTACGGGTGGATGGATATTGATGTTGATCTAGCACGTAAGACCAATGACTGGGACTTGACCGTGGCTATGGATGAGTGTTGATGTAGATCTAGCATGTAAGACCAATGGCTGGGACTTGGCTGTGGCTATGGACACGGTTGGACTCTTGTACGCTCCTATTCAATGAGACGGCAGCGATGGGTGGCTATGACCCCCATGGTTGATGTCCATCAACAGTTGTTGGGACGACGACGATGGGCTAGCTCTGACCCCCCACGTCCCTTGTACTTCAATTGTAGACGTACCTTTATGTGCTCTTGTGGATGTATATTGGATGTATGATTATTATGTATTGTGGATGTCGTTGTTTATTGTCTTTAACTATCGACATTGATACGGTTGGATCTGAATGCGATGGTTACGGATATGGTAAGGTTACTTCTGCAGGTTACCTCTGTTACTGATGACTCTGATGTGCTTGTATGATTTATATGATGTCTTAATGATGATGGCTTCTCTTATCTACCTGATATGCTTTCTCAAACATCTGTTATATAAATATCTGGACTATCGTTCATGCACTACACTCCACAGCGTTTTCTGATATTCTATATTATTATCGAGGTACTAATCACGTAGGTACAACTGGGATCATGTATGGTCTTCTTCCCTATCTGTTAATATAATGTATTGCCATCTAAAAATGCCTATTTACCTAGCTCATCGAGCCTGACCCAATCCTTGGTGTTTTCAGGTATCTTCTCTTTCGCTTTCTTTGATTGGTGGTTTACTTGGCGGTTGATCCATTGCTGCAGGGTTCAGAGAATGATGCAGTTACTGCATCGAGAGGCGTCTATCACATAAATCTTTATTCTTTCATTTTCTTGTAGCTGGCCGTGTTGGCCTATGATTGAATAGTTAGTTTAACTACAGAAAGTACCTTGTAATCCCTTAAAGTGAAATAAAATTATAGGGCTTTGTCCATTTACTTTCTCATATGATATTCAGACTTGATCATATTATTGGATTTTCCGCTTCTCTTGGGTACTTTCCTGTAGCACCCCGAGATTCGAAGCGCCCAAGTTTTGGGGCATTGCAGACCTTCCATCTACTCGAGCGGATGAGGTTCTGTCTCAGTGCAAATAAGGCTCTGTCAGGCGATGGGCTACTCTGACTCATGTCCACTCGAGCAGATGAAGTGGTCGCTCGAGGGGACCCTATTCTGGATGATTCTGAGTTTTAGCACTTTTATTTCTCCCAGCTTTCTTCTTTAGCGTCCTTTTCTAAAATAAGTTTACAACTCAAAAGACCCAGAGCTTTATCCAACCCATGAATTAGCCAATATTCAAAATCCTAACAATCACCTCCTTTGGCAATTAATGGACAAAACTCCCTAGGACAATATAATTTGATCTACCCAAAATACATTGGATTTTTTTAAAAAATTGACAAACAGCACAAAAATTGGCAAACAACAAATGTAGATCTGCATTGTCTCTTACTTCCTCTGAACTTCTTATTCTCCCCCATGATCTGTCACCTTTCTCCCCCTTTTTGTCCATAAATGATAAAGGCTAAAGATAATAACATGCAGCTTTCCTGTCTATTAGGCTCAATAGCTCCTCTTAATAGTAACTGCCCCTTAATGTATCTTTGTAGCAGCGCTAGGGGTGGGAGCTTAGTCTCATTGATCAGGTCTTTTTATATGTAGCCACCCACACTTGTATAGTTTGATCTTTCAGCATAGTGTGAGTGATGGACCGCGCTCCTGCTCGGTTCCTACCGAGGTCGGCGGACGTGGGAGTCCGTCGGGTCCGACCCTTTCGTAACCAGGGGCCAGGGGCGTGCATCAACATTTCTTTTTTTGTATGGGTGTGCCAGATTTTCTATTTTACTTGGAATTGCAAGTGGTGATCTGGAGATCAACCTCCGCAAGTAAAAAGGAAATCAACTTCTTTCAAGTTTTTCATTGCACATATATTTAAGAAAAGAGACATTTTTCTTGGTTTGCCGTGAAAGGTGGTTTTTTTTGGCATTTATAGCCGATTTTGGCGTTTATAGCCGATTTTTGGCGTTTATAGCCGATTTTGGCGTTTATAGCCGATTTACAATCCTTATCAATAATGAAAGACAAGAGTTGTGATTTTTGTCTCTTTTAAAAAAATACAAACTACAATGAAAAGCAAGAAAAGGAGGATCTAACTTCTCAGGAGATTGTGGGGGACTCGTTTAGATTGACGGTCGCAAGCCATATGTGGGCTTCGCCATCATCCATGCAGATGAGAACAAAGGATACTATTGATTCGCTTGGCTTGGCTATAACCTCAGGTTTTTAGAGGACAAAGACCAAAAGGAGGTCCTATGTCCAATAAAAAGCCGAGTAGACGGGCTGAAAAGCCACATCTAAGCCATTGGAGGCAGGAGGAGAAGGCAAGGACCCCCCCCCAAGGGACTTTTGTCACCTTGTAGCGGTGGCCGGTGTAGAACTTCCGCAGAGTTTTCTCTCTTTTCCTTCTCTGAATTTCTGTGCTTCTGTCTGTGATTCGTTGTCTGTCCTTTCTTCTTGGAGTGCTCTCCTATTTATAGGCTTTTTGGTAGCCATTTAGGAGGGTTTATGGGCTTTTATTGTCATTAAGCCGCATAATGGGAGGAGTTACAAAATTGAATTCTTTATTTTGTAACTCCTTTTTCTTGGCTTCTGATTGGCCGGAGGAGATTGAGGGCATTTAATCGCCTTTAATCGCCATGATGAGAGGAGTTTCATGAGTTAAATGCCATGAATCTCTTGACTTGTAACTCCCGGATGCTTGCTTCTGATTGGTCCGTCCAAAGAAATGGATTAATGACTGTAATAAAGCTAGTCAATTAATCACATTAAGTGGTCGCCGAGCATCTGAAGAGTCGCGGGCCGTGCCGCGTCTTTTGGGATTCTTCTGGTGATGATCATCGATGGATCTTCATGTAGATCGACATCAGATGACCATGTAATTTCAGGGGTTTGTTGCCAACAGCGGGTCGGTGCCATCTGTCCTGTCGATTTCTTGATCGGTCGGGTAGAAAGCACACTTTTTTTGGTTGACCGGGTGGCGATCAATATTATTTTCGATACTCTTGATGATTAACCCGTGTTTTGGACGGATGTCAGAGGACTTGGTGTCTCAAAAGCATGAATTTTGGAAAGTACCAGAGGCTGGGCGCTTCGAATCTCGAAAAAATGGCGAAAACCGGGGTTTCCGGGGCCTTCCCGGCGACCCCGGGCTCCAAGGTCGCAAGGGCCTGCGACCCTGGGCCAAGTCGACCCTGGGGGGTTTTCCCCCTTTGTGTCCCATTTTGTGTCCGTTTTTACTGTTTTTCGATTCTTTTTTCTTCTGTATTTTTTCTTGACATTTTGATCATTTATTGGCCTGATTTCCTTGTAGAAAACCTGATGAGAATCCTTGCATTTTATTTTGCAAAGTTTCCAATTTCCTGAGAAAGCCGAAGACTTTGTCGCGCAGAGCTGCCGATTTTCCGTCAAAAGCTGAAACTGGGTCAAACGATGTCGGAATGATCTGAAATTTTGTGTGAAGCCTCCTGAGCAATAAATAAGACCAACCATAGGCTTTTGTTTGAGTTTTCAAGCCGTTTGGGGTCCTATCACCAGTAGACTCGCTTTTGTCGCGATGAAGATGTCGCGGTTTGATGTGCGGTCAACCGATATCCGATTGACTTGAAATTTGACAGGGAACCTATTGGAGTCATTTTAAGATGATCCATAGGCTTTGTGTTGGAAACCATGGTCCCGGAGAGCTTTGCCGCCGAAAGGCCTGATTTGGCTTCCGAGCGTCAAACTATGGTCAAATGTGTCGAAATGACCTGAAATTTGACGTGTAGCCCTTTATAAGCATTTTGAAGCCGTCCATGTGCTCTATCTGATGAGTAATGGCCTCGGTGGTTCTCGCCGCCGAGAGGCTTGATTTTGCTGTTCGAGGATTGATGTAGGGTCAAATGTTGTCGGTTTGACTCGGAACTTGACGTGGAGCCTTTTGGAAGTATTTTGAGACCATCCATCGGCTCTGATCGAAGATTTGGTGTCTCCGATGCTTTTGCCGCCGAGAGCTCCTTTTCGGCTGTCGGAGAAGCGAAGTTAGGCCAAATGATTTTGAAATGGCCCGAAACTTCTTGTGTACTCCTCTTTTGGCTGTCTTGAAGGATCTTGCAATTTTTGTTTGATTCTGACAAGATTTGATTTTTGGAAGTAGCATTGCCTATTTATGGCAGGTTGCGACTTCATGTAGCTCTTTGGATCTTTAAGAGGCAAAGTGACATTTTTGGTGTCAACAGTGAGTAAACTCCTTAAGCAAATCAAACATTCTTACCCAAATTTGAGCCATTTTGGGTGGAGAAGAATTCTTCCGCCATTGCTTGGTCTTTGCTAGACTTTGCAGCTTCTTGCAATAGGGACGAATGTGTCCTTTTAATTCACAGTGATGACAAGTGGATGTGCGTGCAGCTCATGGCACATTCTTTTTTCTTGAAACTAGTCATCATGTTATTAACATGTGCAGTATGTGGAATAGTATGTATAACACTTGAAACAAAAATTATTTTACCTTTAGTACCCTACACAGATTCATCATGATCAAAATCGAGACCGCTATTATTAAAATGAGACTTCTGACTACACAAGATGTTTGTAAAAATCTTCGAACAAGTGTTCATCTTGTTTAGAGAAGCATGTTTTACTTCTAGCTCAGACGGATTGATCTTCAATATTCCTTGCAAATCTTTATTTTCAGCTTTCACATTCACTATCTTTTTCTTCATATTCACTATTTCTTGTTCAGCATTCTCAAATTTTTTTACCATCAGTAGTCAAGTTTCCAGCTATACAGTTTTTTTGACTTTCCAAGAGATGAACTTGTTTAAGCGCTTGCTTTAATTCAATCTTAAGGGCAGAATTTTCTTCTTGAGTAATCGTAAGCTTGATAGTGATCTTATTACCATACTTGGTCATCTTGACACAGTCATCATATGTTGTATTGGTACAACTCTTCATAATCTTTCTCTTGATCTGACATCTCATCATCATGATCAATATTATTGTTAGACATAGAATTAGCCATGAACGCCACAAACTTGCCATTCACATTTTTTGAAGAATCAGCCTCAGGATCCTTTTCTTCTTCTTTCTCTTCTTCAGATGACTCTTCATCCCAAGTTGTGTTGAAAGCTTTTTGCTGTGCACCCTTTTTCTTATTGGCACACTCATTAGTATAGTGACCATATCCTTGGCACTTAAAACACTTTGTCCCTTTTGTAGGATCCTTCTTCTTAGGTTTGGAATTCTTCTAATTGGCTTGTTTTGACTTCAAGTATTTCTTGAAGCATTTCATAAACTCAGTCACATTATCTTCAGCCTCAGATTCAGAATCAGACTCAATTTTCTTTTCAGGTTTCTTTCCTGATTCTGAGATGATTTTCAAAGCAATACATTTCTCTTTTGATTTTCCTTTATTCAAACGGTTTGCTTCAAATGTCTGGAGATTTCCAATCAGCTGGTTCACCTTGAGGGTATCAAGATTCTTATTTTCTTCTATAGCATCAACTTTATAATCAAACCTTGAAGGTACAGACCTCAGAATTTTCTTGATAATCATATTTTCAGGAATTTCTTCACCCAGATTGAAAACATAATTGACAATATCATTCAGCTTTTCATAAAATTGATCAAATGTCTCATCTTCTTCCATCACGATGGTTTTAAATTCTTTAGTCAGCCTTTGTAATTTAGATTGCTTCATCGTGTCTGTACCCTCGTAAACTGTCTACAAGACATCTTATGCTTCTTTTGCAGTTTTGTATGTAGATATCCTACGAAACTCTTCAGCAGGCACTCCACTGTATATACCATTCATCGACTTTTATTACAATTGGAGGCATGCTTCTCATCTTTAGTCCATGGGCTTTAGGTTTAGGAACAGTTTTCCCATCAGCCACGATTGTTGGTTTAGAGTAGCCATCCTCAACAATATCCCCAACATCATCATCAACAGACTTAAGGAACTCAATCATCATTTACTTCCAATATACATAACTAGAACCATCTAGCAAAGGGGCTTAGTAGTTGATGTCCCTTTTTGATTGAGTATCATTCTAGAAATCTTTTAGAATCAATATACAGCAACTTAGTGCAACCCACTCATATATCAATTCAAAGTTTAGGGTTCAAGATCTCTAGATTGGTCAACTCAATAAATCAATCCAAAAGTGTGCAAAAAATAATAACTATGCAGCGGAAATAAAATCACAAGCACACACCACAAGGACACCAAATTTAGCGTGGAAAACCCTAACCGGGTAAAAAACCACGAATCCGAACTGGATCAACAATCACACATTATGAATCTCGTAATTACAAGAAACTCAGATTTCCTCCCTAGATATCCCCGACCTAAGGTTTGAAGTTACCTTGTGTCGCTTCACGCTTCAACAATTTCACACCGTTGATTGCAACAAACTCAATCCTACGCTTGACTCCTCAAATCTTCTACGCAAGAAGATAATCTTCTACAAATGATGCAGAAGAACTGACTCTCTAGAGAACTTAACAGCACAACTTCTTAATAAATCTCTAGAGAAAAATTCTCTCAATTAAATACCTAGCTCAAAACTTTGAGAGGTGAGATATCTCTTTAGAATAGCCATTGAGTCCTTTAAATAGCCCTTAGAACGTGCTTAAGGTTGCCTAACTTGATTAGGATTAAAACAAAATGTTTGGGCACAATTAAAAGAGGTTTCTAATTTTTCGTAGGACTTTGCCACATGTCCGCTCGAGTGGACCTTCCATCCGCTCAACCGGATGAGGTTCTGTCTCAACGCAAATAAGGCTCCGTCAGGCAATGGGCTATTCTGACTCATGTCCGCTCAAGCGGACATTCTGGATGATTCTGAATTTCAGCACTTCTATTTCTCCCAGCTTTATTCTTCAGTGTCTTTTTTTAAAATAAGATTACAACTCAAAAGACCCAGAGTTTTGTCCAACCCATGAATTAGCCAATATTCAAAATCCTAACATAAGTAGATGATGGAAGACTACTTGACTAGAGCCTTGGAATAAATATTTTTTGATGAAAATCATATTGTTAAGTTGAAGCATGTGTTTTTTTTTCTGTGAATTTCTTCACCCGAGTGTTTCTTGGGGTACTCTATTTGATAGAGGGGAACTCAATTGTTCTTTGAACTGTTAAAGAAAACGTTAGTTTTTGAATAAAGAGCTAAGATTTACTGACTTCCCATTCAATTCATTGGTTTGCAACCAATTTCTTTTGTAGGGTTGGTTCCTTGTTATTGGGTAAAGAAGTTGAAGTTGAGACTAGAATACTAATTTGATATAATAGCATTGCCATCAATATTGCAGAATTAGTACTTGCGTATGTTAGTTTCTTGATGAACTCAATATTCTTTGTTATTGGTTACTTTCAATGTCTGGAACTTTAGATTAGGAAGACATCCACTAGATACATAAACAAAGAAATATACATATTAGTTCCTTTTCAATTTCGATTAAGTAATATTTCATCCTCTACTTCCTCTGATGGGTTGGCTTTGGAGATCTGAGTGTCTGATTCTCCTCTTCTTCCTCCGCAATGTCTTTTTCTCTCATTTGGATCATCCCCATTGGATTGGGTTTGGAAAATAGATGAGGAAAAAGACGATGTAAAAACAATTTTCCTGTGCAGGGTCGATATTGCCCTTGCCCTGTTTTTAGGAGGGTTCCAAAAAAAATGTGTTTTCAAGTCACCCTCGAAAAAAAAAAGATTTTTTAAGCGAGAAGGCCTCTTTGGTGTGAAGTCCCCTAAAGTGACCTTTTTGGTCCACTGGCCACCTAAAGTATTTTTTATTGTAACATCCCCAATAAAGTATTAAAAAGAAGCGTTTCTACTACCTTTATTAACGATTTATTTGGGCTTGGGATTGGAACTAACAACACTTGCAAAAAGAAATATGGTTGAGTTTAAATAAAATTTATTCGATTAAAATAAATGAATGATAACTTCTAACGATACTACACTAATACTATTTTCAAAATTTAATAATTTACTCTTCTTTAAATAAGATCATTTTTCTTACAAAAAAGATTATTTAGCGCATCACTATCATCGTATTATTCATTGTCACTATGTTCCTTGCAACATGACCAATCTTATATACAGACTAAGTTCCTTGCACCATAACCAATCTTATATATAAAGAGAACCAGTCCTATGAGGACGGCCCTTATAGGCTTACGGTGCGGACCGTATAGTGGGGCCCACCTTAGGACCCCACTAGTCATGGGACAAAAGGGGACCGAAATATCCTAGTGTGACCTATAAGTTTAACAGCTTTATATCAAACAATAAAAATTGACCCGCATCCCAACGGTCCAATTCATTCGAATCCATGCAAATTCATGGGATTGTGCCTATAAGAGAGTTATGTGTGTGTGGTCCATTTGGATGGGTAATAAGGTAGACCCTAGTAGGCGTACTACATTGTGCGGATCAGAAGGACCGTCCTTACCGGTTCTCATATATAAATTAAGGCCTCTATCGTCTCTGATTTAAACAAGTTCCATGTGAGAAGCCAAGAAGAAAAATGCAGGATAAAGAAAGTTGTCATGAGTGGGTTGTCCCGGCATACCTACAAAATGCTTGCATCTCTAATTACAACAACTAAATCATGTAGATTATAATAGAATTATTACTTAATCTAATCCAATCTAGTAAAGGAATGGTACACTGCAATATTTTAGAAAAAAAATTGTCAAAGTTTTATATGCAGTTTTTAAGAGCTTATTTTTTTATTTTTTATTTCATAGAACAAGACTTTTAGGGTATGATTGGTGTATTTTTCTATGTTTCTACAATAAACCAAAAAAAATGAGATTTGTCCAAATTATCAACAAGTTTTTGGAGTTGGGCATGTTTTTATTAATACCAAATAATGAAAGTGTACACGAGGCTTTAGAATGGACCTATTTATTTATGTTGACATATTTAAGTAATAATAATTTTATCAAATCGGCTTGTATATAATATGTAAGCGTGAAGAAAAATGCAAGGACCGGGCTTAGTATTGTACAAGCCCAACCCTCAAATTTACAAGGCCTACAATATCTTGTTCAAGCATGTTCCTAGGCTTTTTAAGGGCACGTTTGTGTAAAGGCAACTTCTATGGAAAGATCAAATTGCCACATAAGCAAATTCTATGATTTTTAAATACCTCAGAAAATCTTTTCTGAGGAAGTTAGAAATTCATGTTTAGTGCAAAAAGCTTTTCCTCGATGAATTTGTGGGATCGGTATGTGGGTGGGGTGGGCGGTGGGAGGGGAGGGGGAAGAAAAAGGGTGGCTGGGTAGAGTGGGGGTGGGAGTGAGAAAATGAGAGGTCAGTTTTCTATGGAAATGGACTTCCCATACCCCCTATAGAAAGTCTATTTCCACGCCTAGGAAGGTGAAAAACTGACATGGCGAAAAAGTAGTTCCGAGGAAAACTGCCACACCAAACACATGAAAAAGAAGTTTTCTGCCGAAAAATACTTTATTTTATGCAAAAATGGGCTACACAAACGAGCCCTAAAGAAAAGTAAAAGCCTTCATTTTAAGGGTTTTTCTTTGTCAAAGGGTCGAATTGACAAGTCTACACAAAGAGTTATTAAAGCGGTGAATTGTGAATTATAAAAGGGGAGTAGTGAAGAATATTAGGTAACAATATAGATGGAACCTTGAATTTCTAAGGATTTGAATCACTAGGGTAATGGTTGAGGGCTGTAAAGTGAAAAATATATAGGTTCTTAACCAAGCGGCAACTCCCTGTTCTCTACATGTGACTTAGTTACTTTATTTGTAAATGCAAGTTCTCCATAAAGCTCTCTAGAATAATTTTTTTCCTTTTTAATTTATTATAAGAGACCCACTTACAAAGCTCTCTAGCACATCTGTTTTTCTTTTTAATTCTCCATAAAGCTCTCTAACGTGACTTTTTCTTCTTTTTTATTTTCTTATAAGAGACCCACTTATGATCAATCCAATCCATTCATCGATACCTACTTCTTCAATTAGCATTGATTTCTAATTTGATAATGATTGGATTAGTTATCATTAAACCTTATGACAATAAGTTTGTACAATATATAACCAGTAACATTGAGGACCTAAAACAAAGCATTTAATTAGTTGATCATCTTGACATTATACATGCCCCTAATCTAGAGCTAAAGCATTCCATCACACCAACTGTGAGGACCCGTCCCTAGAGATACCTAGTGGGACCCAATTTGACCAAGTCAACCATAGGTTATCCTATTTAATAGGTGGTTAGCATGAGTAATTAGTAATTTTCATTAATTTAGCCTAGTTTATAAGGTTAGGACCCTTGTGAGATTGATAGTGGTCCCATAGATTTAATTAGCCAATTAGAAACCTTAGTTGTAATCCTAATTATAGATGGGCTTCCCTTAGAGAGTTGTGCATTTAACCTTAGAATGACCCAACTACCCATGACCTAACATATTAACTCATTAATTATATGAGGGCACTCTAGTCTTTCCTACCCCACCTTTTCCTTCCTTTTTGAAAATTTTTACCTTAAATGACCTTAGCCTCCTTTATTCTCTAACAAGTAAATATGGGCACTTTTGTCATAATAATTAGCCTACCTTTATTGCTCTTACACTCCTTTATTCACAACTACTCATTTGATGATACTTTAGTCATTATATGAGAATACCTATATCACCCTAATCCTTATCCTTTATTTCTATTAGTCACCAAGGACCCTTTGGTCATTCTATTTTAACATTCTCTAAATACCCTCATCCTTATCCTAAACTTACACTGGCAAGAGATGACACCTTGGACATTCTCCATCCCACCAATTCCTATAAAAGAAACATACTACAACCATCTCAAACATTTCCTACACTCTTTTCCTCTCATTTCACTACAATTCTCTCCTAGATCTCTCTCCCCTCTCCAAGCTAAGGTAATCTCCTTCACCCTTTTCAATTTCCTTGTAAAATAGTCATTTCTCTTCCTTATGCATTTCTCTCTTTGGGAATGGGTGTAGAGATTGTAGATCCAGCTGTGGGAGTGATCTTAGAGCTATTGGAGTGGAGCCCAAGCTATTTGAGGAGCTTTCTTCCTAATTAGGCAAGTAGACATGCTTAGATTATTTAATTAAATTGATTAACATGCTTAGATTGGTAATTATTGTCTTTTAAGGATGTTTGGCATGATTTATGTATTTGGATGGTTGATTGGATGATGTACAGAATTGTTAGTCTAAGCTCTTTTTATGTGTGTTTGGTCATTGATGGATGAGAATCTCCCATTTGGAAGATCAATGGCCCATTGGTGATGTGATCATGATGTGGGAGGTGTGTTTGATGTATGAGAGTGATTGGTGAAGATCTGGGATCCATTTGATAGAATTTTGATGAGAAATGGAAGAGAGCATAATCTTAAAAATATGGCTTTCGTGTGTACCCGGTCGACCGAGTACACAGTGGACTGACCCTCAGCTGGGAGCTGAATTCACCCACAGGGTACCTGACCCAGTGTACCCGGTTGACCGGCCACACTACAGTAACCCCCACCGGCCAGATGTTTGTGGAAATTCCCGCAGTTCACCCGGTTGACCCTACGACCGGAGACACTGCAAACTGTGATTTTTATTTTCCAGTTATCTATTCCTTTCCACAGAGTACTAGGTCGACCCGTGGACCCATGATGTCGACCCGGTACACTGTAAACAGTGATTTTTCGAATTGAGTTTCCTTTCATTATTTGATCATGTGTGGGCCCTGTTGAACTTCCATTTAGACTGTTTGGGATACCCTAGACACGAGTCAAGGGTCGAGCTTAACCTTGACCCGTGGCTTGGGTTGTAAAACGGAAGCTGATTCAATAGTCATGGATGTCTTATGATGCTAAATACCTACAGGAGCACCAAGGACACTTAATAAGCATCTGGGACTCCGTGATCACTTTCTTAGGTGAAGTGGGACTTTGGACTTGAATAGAGGGGCAGCAATCATCGATGGATTTGTGATATGTGGTACTTATATTATGAAACGGCCACTAAGGCTGGCTGGTAGGTCCGAACCTTGGATGTAGGCCTTCAGAGGTACTATAAATCAGGGGATTGCACTTAGACTCTGATCCATGATCACGATCCGTATTGGATGAAATGTCGAGACATGGTACTTGAAGTCCCGACCTGTAAGATTGGGAACTTAACGGTAGATACTAATAGACGGACTGTATAATGAGATAATACTAATTAAGGGTATGCATTACTAACTGTCGAGAATCACAATGATAGATTAGCTATACCCGAACTCCGTGCCTTGTACCCTTAACTATTATCATCTCATATTAAGGATAATAAGGCTATCTAGTTTGGAGTACCCCCACCTAGTGATCTGTAGTGTCTGTGGATGTACGATTGGTCTGCTGAAGATTATGATGCCAGCATGGACATTGATATTGTGATGTGGTTGACACAGTAGGTACCAGGTGTGGGTGGGGTACTGAGACCACCGGTGCTCGGACCAGGTGTATAGATGGACGGTGTTATGGATCTAGCACGTAAGTCCAATGACTGGGACTTGGCCGTGGCTATGGATATTATTGGTTGAGATAGCATGTAAGACCAATGGCTGGGACTTGGCTGTGGCTATGGACATTGATGGATTCTTGTAAGCTCCTATTCGATGTGGCAGCAGCGGTGGGTGGCTATGATCCCCATGGTTAGTGTCCATCGACAGTTGTTGGGACGACGACAATGGACTGGCTCTGACCCCCCCCCCCCCCACGTCCTTTGTACTTCAACTGTGGACGTACTTTTGTGTGTTCATATGTATGTATGAATATTATATATTATGGATATCGTTGTTTATTGTCTTTAACAGCCGCCGTTGATACGGTTGGATCAGGATACGATGGTTACGACTATGGTAATGTTACTTCATCTGTTTACTTCCACTACTGATAACTCTGATGTGCCTGTATGGTTTATGTGATGTCTTGATGATGATGGCTTCTCTTATATACTTGTTATGTTATATCAAACATCTGTTATATCAATATCTCGATTATCGTTCATGCAATACACTCTACACCATTTTATGTTGCACTCTGATATTTGATGGACCAGCGCTTCCGCTCGGTTCTACCGAGGTCGGCGGACGTGGGAGTCCGTTGGATCCGACCCTTTCGTAACCGGAAGGGGGCAGAGGCGTGCATCAACATTTTTTTTGTGTGGGTGTGCCAGATTTTCTATTTTACTTGGAATTACAAGTGGTGATCCGGAGATCAACCTTCGCAAGTAAAAAGGAAATCAACTTCTTTCAAGTTTTCCATTGCACATATATTTAAGAAAAGAGACATTTTCTTGATTTGCCGTGAAAGGCGATTTTTTTGCATTTATAGCCGATTTTGGCATTTATAGCCGATTTTGGCGTTTATAGCCGATTTACAATCCTTATCAATAATGAAAGACAAGAGTTGTGATTTTTGTCTCTTTTGAAAAAATACAAACTACAATGAAAAGCAAGAAAAGGAGGATCTAACTTCTCAGGAGATTGTGGGGGACCCGTTCAGATTGACGGTCGCAAGCCATATGTGGACTTCGCAATCATCCATGCAGATGAGAACAGAGGATGCTATTGATTCACTTGGCTTGGCTATAACCTCAGGTTTTTAGAGGACAAAGACCAAGAGGAGGTCCTATGTCCAATAAAAAACCAAGTAAACGGGCTGAAAAGCCACGTCTAAGCCATTGAAGGCAGAAGGAGAAGGCAAGGACCTTGGGGTGTAACCCCCAAAGGACTTTTGTCACCTTATAGCGGTGGTCGGTGTAGGATTCTCGCAGAGTTTTCTCTCTTTGATGCCTTTTTCTGTCTGAGTTTTCGGATTTTCTGCAGTCTGTTGTTTGTTTTCTCTCCTGTCTCTGTCCTTTTTCTTCTTGGAGAGCTCTCCTATTTATAGGCTTTTAGGTATCCATTTAGGAGGGTTTATGAGCCTTAATTGTCATAAAGCTACAAAAGGAGGAGTTACAAGATTGAATTCTTTATTTTGTAACTCCTTTTTCTTGGCTTCTGATTGGCCGGAGGAGATTGAGGGCATTTAATCGCCTTTAATCGCTATGATGGGAGGAGTTTCATGGGTTAAATGCCATGAATCTCTTGACTTGTAACTCCCGGATGCTTGCTTCTGATTGGGCCGTCCAAAGAAATGGATTAATGACTGTAATAAAGCTAGGCAATTAATCGCATTAAGTGGTCGCCGAGCAGTTGAAGAGTCGCGGGCCGTGCCGCGTCTTTTGGGATTCTTCTGGCGATGATCATCGATGGATCTTCATGTAGATCAACATCGGATGACCATGTAACTTCAGGTGTTGGTTGCCAACAGCGGATCGGTGCCATCTGTCCTGTCGATTTCTCGATCGGTCGGGTAGAAAGCACACTTTTTTTTGGTTGACCAGTTGGCGATCAATGTTGATTTCGATACTTTTGATGATTAACCCGTGTTTTTGACGGATGTCAGAGGATTTGGTGTCTCAAAAGTATGACTTTTGGAAAATACCAGAGGCCAGACGCTTCGAATCGCGAAAAAACGGCAAAAAACGAGGTTTCCGGGGCCCTCCCGGCGATCCCGGGCCCCAGGGTCGCAAGGGCCTGCGACCCTGGGGGGGGTTTTTCCCCCCTTTGTCCCGTTTTGTGTCCGTTTTTGCTGTTTTTTTATTCTTTTTTCTTTTGTATTTTTTCTTGGCATTTTTGATCATTTATTGGCCTGATTTCCTTGTAGTAAACCTGATGAGAATCCTTGCATTTTATTTTTCAAAGTTTCCAATTTTCTGAGAAAGCCGAAGACTTTGTTGCGCAGAGCTGCCGATTTTCCGTCAAAAGCTGAAACTCGGTCAAACGATGTCGGAATGACCTGAAATTTGGGGTGAAGCCTGCTGAGCAATAAATAAGACCAACCATAGGCTTTTGTTTGAGTTTTGAAGTCGTTTGGGGTCCTATCACCAGTAGACTTGCTTTTATCGCGATGAAGATGTAGCGGTTTGATGTACGGTCAACCGATGTTCGATTGACTTGAAATTTGACAGGGAAACTGTTGGAGTCATTTTAAGATGATCTATAGGCTCTGTCTTGGAAACCATAGTCCCGGAGAGCTTCGTCACTGAGAGGCCTGATTTGGCTTCCGAGCGTCAAAGTATGGTCAAATGTTGTCGAAATGACCTGAAATTTGACGTGTAGCCCTTTGTAAGCATTTTGAAGCCGTCCATGTGCTCTATCTGATGAGTGATGGCCTCGGTGGTTCTCGCTGCCGAGAGGCTTGATTTAGCTATTCGAGGGTTGATGTAGGGTCAAACGTTGTCGGTTTGACTTGGAACTTGACGTGGAGCCTTTTGGATGTATTTTGAGACCATCCATCGGCTCTGATCGAAGATTTGGTGTCTCCGATGCTTTCGCCGCCGGGAACTCCTTTTCAGCTGCCGGAGAAGCGAAGTTAGGCCAAATGATTTTGAAATGGCTTGAAACTTCTTGTGTACTCCTCTTTTGGCTGTCTTGAAGGATCTTGCAGTTTTTGTTTGATTCTGACAAGATTTGAATTTTTGGAAGTAGCATTGCCTATTTATGGCAGGTTGCGACTTCATGTAGCTCTTTGGATCTTAAAGAGGCAAAGTGACATTTTTGGTGTCAACAAATGCCCCCTCGAGGTACAGCGACGAGTTGCTTAACATTTGTAGTCGATGTGCCTCGAAGAGATTTGTGAAGGAGAGCCTGCGACTGGACCAAGAGTCTTTGAGCAGTCTTTCTTTTTTTGGTATTTGTAGCCTTTTGAGCTTCTAGGGGAATTTTATGGTAGTGAAAGGGATCACGTACCATCTCGAGGCAAAGTTTTGAAGATGACATTAGGGATGTGGATTTGGGTTTTGACCTTATGACCTAACAAGCTGTATGTGGCAGGCTAGGGTGTCGTTTTTTGGTTTTGACCGTGTGACCCAACAAGCTGTATGTGGAATGTTGGGGGATCAATTCTGATCTTGTGACCTAACAGGCCGTATGTGGCAAGTTAGGGGATCAGGTTTTGGTTTTTGGTTTTGGTCTTGTGACCTAACAGGCTGTATGTGGCAAGTTAGAGGACCAGGATTTGGTTTGGATTTTTGTGGAATGTCAATTTCAAGATTTTGGCTCAATTTAGTAGATGAGGCTGGATGGTTTGATTTTTGGAAGCTCATGGGGCTTGGAATTCTTTTTTGTATGGTCGAATCAACTCAAAAGAGGCATGGAGTCATTTTTGTATGCTCTTGGTAAGAGGGATTTCTCTTTGACTAAAAGCCCTTTTTTTTTAGTGCCTAGGTGGTCAAACCTGGCTCATATGGGCTAACCCATGGGACCTTAAGCTTTTGAAATGGCTTAGATCTCATATGGTGTCATTTTTGTAAAGAATATCCAAAAATATCTCATTTGGATAGAAAATATCTAAGAATATCTTTATTTGGAGAGAATCTCTCATGTTCCCTTTATTTTGGGATATGATATCTCAAGATATCTTTCTTTTGGGAAAGAATCCTTCATTGATCCTATCTTTTGGGAGAAAATCTCTCATTGATTTCTTTTTGGTAGAAAAACCCTTAAGATATCTTTCTTTTGGGAAAGAATCTTTCTAATCTCTTTCTTTTGGTAAGGTTACTAATTAGTAACACTTACCTCTTTCTTCTTTCCTTCATTGGTTTGCTCTCTACTATAAAAGCAAGGAGGAGGTTGGATCTCTTGCTCTTATTACTTTCTTTTGCAACAATCCCAAGAGGGCTTCAAGACCAAGAGTTCTTCTTCTTCAAGATCTTCAAGACTTTTCTTCTTCTTCTCCATCAATGGCTTCAAGTAGGTTCCCTTTTTCAAGAAAACCCCATTGTAGAAAAAAAAAAGGTTCTTCTTTTTTTTTTGTTTCTTTCTTTTCTTTTCTTCTTTTTTTTTCCACGTGTTTGCTTCTTTTTTTTCACACGTTTTTTCTCTTTTTTTTTCATGCTTTCTTTTTTTCATGTTTTTTTTTTTGTTTCTTTTGTGGCGGATCTGGCCGTACGGCCACGTGGCCTGTGGGCCAGTCCCTTTTTTCTTTTCTTTCTTTTTTTTTGTTTTCTTTCTCTCTCCTTTTTTTTGAGAAAGTTTCTTTCTTTTTTTTTTTACTCATCATGATAATGCATTTTTTTTTCGCAAACCAAGATGTTCATGCATGTATTTTTTTTTTTTTTTTTGAAAATTGAATTGTAGCATGATGTGATAGCATACCTGAAAGTTTTCGCAAATTTGGGAATTTGGAGCTCGCAGCGATGTTGAGCCCTTCCTGATTTTGCGGAGACTTTGAGGTTTCGAATGTTTGGAGTTTCGGAGCTCGCAGCAATGTTGAGCCCATCTTCAAGCTTTCTATTTCTTTTGGGATAGTTCCTTTTCTTCGGAATTGCCCCGGAGTCATATCAAAATTTTGCCAGATTTTTTTTTTAGCGAAATTCTGTCATTTTGATGTTTGATCTTTTTCTTTTCCATCCTTTGCAGGTGGTTATTCCAGAACGAACAAGGGTAAAGAGCCTGCTACAAGCGTACCTCGTCGATCTGCTAGATCTTCTAATCCAACCGTTCAGCAGGCCTTTGAGAAGGTCCAGTATGTTGAGAGAAATCTGAAAGAATGCTACTCCCTCAACAGAGATGAGATGAGGCAGCGACTGATCGCTCTTAAGGGAGAGGAATTCTATAAGATCATGGTAAGCAGTCGTCCATGGGTGATGGGAGATCAGAGTGTTTTACCCAAGCCTACCTTCTTCTTTGGTGATGCCGTCCCTGATGACATGACATACCAGAGGGGATGTTTTCAGTTCTCTTTCACAGCAGATGGTGAGAAGAAGACTGTTGCTACCCGGTCGACGTTTGATCGCACCGTCTCGATCATGAGCATTGCCCCCACGTGCTCTAAGAGGGAAGATCTCCAAGCTGGGTGAGAAGGACAAATGTAATCAAGACCGGCATTTTTGTTGGCGGTTCTCCTGGATATACGGAGAGGTCGCCTGTTGACATGGACCTGTTGATGCCATCCAGCAGCTACCAGGGCTCTAATTATCCGTCGGTCGATTTGAGACCGGTGGGCCTTGGTATTTTCAGCAGTGACGGCAGCAATTGGATAAAGCCTTTTCGACTTCGTGGCCGTTTCAATGCTGACTCCGAGTGGAAGTCGTGGACTGATCGCTTCCTGCTGATTGGTGGTGCCCTTTTGAAGGAAGCTGGGATTTTTGATGCGGTCCGCGCCTTTAGGGAGACCGTGATCTTTTCCGACGAGGCCTTCATGGCTATGCTGGAATCATTCCTCCCACAAACCAATACCTTCGTTGTGACGAATGGTGAGATTGGTTTCTCTTTGAAGGAGCTGAGCGCCATTACTGGATTGCCCATCCTTAGCAAACTCTATGAGGAGTTTATGCCGATTGACAGCATCCTTGAGGGGCAGTCTGAGGAGTTCAGGCTTCTATACTTTCAGCTCGTCGCCTTCTATGATTTTTTGAAGGAGGAGGGTTTGAAAGTTAGATCCAGCAGTTGGAAGAGTTCTAGCTCTTCATTCCCCAACTTTTTTGATAGCAGGGAGTCTTCTGATAGTGTGACCCAGGAAGCCAGGGCTCAGGATCCAAGTTCGAAGAAGATCTTGGCCATGCAAGAAGAGTTGAGAGATTTCTGTGCGAGTACAAACGCCATATGTCCTAACATTGCACTGCGGAGAGATCTCGCTGTTTACCTCACTTATTGGCTTGGTGAGGCTATTTTTACTGGAGGAGATGGAACGCACATCAAGCCGCATTGTATTTTTCCGGCTTGTCAGATGGCGTTTGGAGAGCAGCTTGCTTTGGTGCCAGCTCTTTACTCCTACCTGTGTACCGAACTGCAGGCTGCTGCTTTTTTGGTTCGGCTTGGGCTTCCCATGAATAGGGTATTTTCGGCCCACATCTTTTATTCGTGGTACGTGTACCACTGTCCTGGCTTCCACCGGATGGGTGCCGCACAGGATGATGATCCTCTGATGATTCGGCTGGCTACGGGCAAAGTCATGTCCGAATCACTTTTGTTTGCCCGCATGAGGATCCGACGGTTCAGGGACGTCGAAATGGGGCAGTCTTCAGTGAAGCTTTCTCCGGAGTTGCGGAAGAAGGCTTTTGATTTTGGTGCCTCCCGAAACTCTACCAGGGCGGGGTCGGGAAGGCATTACTCCTTGACAAATGCAGAGAAGGAGTGGCTTTTCAGCATACGTGTCGGCACGATGGTGTACCGCAGACATCTTTTCATCGACATCCAGCCGTATGTACCCTCTCGCTTTGCTTTGCAGTTGGGTTTTTCTCAAGGCGTTGTTGGAGCGCCTTCAAGCATGGTGAAGCGCTTTGGAGGTTTTCAGGACGGGAGAAATGCATGGGCTTTCTATAGTGCTGAAGACACTACAGCCATGATCTCTTATCCTGTGTTGTTGACTTTCCAGACTGCCGGCTTTGCGAAGTGGTTCGCGGAGAGCTTTTTGGCATATTGGGGGCTTTCCAAGAAGGAGCTTGATATGAAGCTGGCATTTGGAAAGGGCCTTGGAAAGTCGGATGGCGTCCGGCGAGAGGAAGTTTGGGCCTTCCTTTCTGGAGAGAAGCACAAGATAGGCTTTCTCGGTTTGGGAAGCTGTTCGAGAAATACCTGATGAGGCTTTAGAACAGTTAGAACAGGAGGAAGCCGAACTTGATGCTTGGATGCAAGCGGCGCAAAGGCAAGCTTCCGTGGAGTCTACTGGCAAAAGTAGACCATCTAGTGAGGAGTCAAGTGGGAAACCTGACTCTGACAGCGGGACAGGTTCGTCTAAGAAGCGAGCCCATAGGAGTAAGAGGAGGAGGAGTCATCATCGCAGCAAGGGGCAGCATGAGGACTCTCCTTACTTGGAAGTCCCTCTTACTATCAATGACGAAGTGCCAGTGGCTACTGACGAGCCTCCAGAAAAGAGAAGCCGAGAAGAAGAGACCGTCGGTGAAGGTATGATTTTTCCTTTTTCTCTTTCCATTTCTTTTCATGGGATTTTTCCATGTTCTGATTTACTTCTTGTTTCTGCTTTTCTTTTTTTTAGCAGAGGAAGATTTAGCGATGCCTGAGGTTCCAACCGATGAGATGGTGACGGATCCTATCGGGGCACCTGAAGAAGAACCGAGGGACTCTGGAGTGAATCCAGAATCTCCAATTGGTATGACTTCTTTTGCTTTCTTCTTTTTTTTGTCTGTGACTTGGTTTGCCAACATTTTTTCTTGTCAGCTGACTTGCCACAGGATTCTGATGACTTTGAACCATCGATGGACGCAAATGTTGATGATGCTTCCGATGAGTTCATGGAGGAAGAGAGTCTTCCGCCAGTCGTCGAAGAAGGTATTTTGTAGTAATAACCCTGATAATGATTTTCAAACAGGATCATATTCATACCTTTTTATGTTTCTTTGGCAGGTTTTGAAGTGACAGAGGAGGGTTCGTCGCTTCCTTTAGAACCAGAGCAAGGGATGCCAGAGGTTGATCCAGAGATACAGACTCTTGGGACCAGTTCTGACACTGTTGAGGAGATACCTCGTGCTGAGATTCCTTCCCGAGCAGGAGCAGCTTCGACTGGAAAGAGTTCTTTTGTTACTCTTCCAACGGGTGATGACATGAGCAGCCGACCAACAGAGTTGGGCGAATCTTCAGCTGGGCCATCTCTTCTTTATGCGAAGAAGGTGGTGGTGCGGGTTCTGAGCTCTTGGATTGAGACTCTGCTTTCTGGGCACTTAGATGTCGGATTTGGGATGATCCAGCATGTGCGTGAGATTCTCGGTGATGCCGAAAAGGCTGGTCTGGATGTCACAGGTGCCAGTCGTTGATAGCGTCATTGAGCTGAGTGACAAGTGGTTTGAGACCATGGGTTTTCCTGACGACCAGTTCTTCAAGGAGATGTTCCTGGACCCTGCGAATAAGGCTCAGTCTAACCTGGATGAGGCTACACAAAGCAGGAACCAGATAGTCCGAGAGAAGAATTTAGAAGAACTAGCCATCATTGGGCTGACACATGAACTTAACATCCTTGATAGGGAGGTCGAAGAGGCCAGGAAACGTCTTGAGCATCTGCAGGCACAAGTCGCTGCCAAGTGGGCTGCAATAACAGAGGCTCGTGACAGGGAGAGTGCTCTGATTCGCCGGGTTGCAGCTGCCGATCGAGTTCTTAAAAGGAAGTCTGAAGAGAACAAACAATGGCAAACTGCTCGGGATAAGCTTCCCAGTGTAAAAGAAGGGTTACAGCCCACCCCAGCATCTCATGGCAAGTTCCTGAAAAATCGTGCCTTGGAAACCCTGACGGCTGAGGCCAAAAGTTTGCTTGAGGAGCTGAACTCTTGGTTGGAGACCATTTTTGGCTGAGCTCCTGATTTTTGTAGCAGAAACTATCCTTCTCTTTTTTTTTGTACCACTTGTATTTTTTTGGTACTTTTTTTTTGTAGTGCTTGAGAACACTTTCTTTCTTTTTTTTTTTGGTACCACATGTATTTTTTCTTTGGTACACTTTTTTTTGTAGTGCTTGTGAACACTTTCTTTTTTTTGGTACCACATGTATGTTTTTGGTACTTTTTTTTTGTTTTCCCTACGCTCACTTAAATCTTTTTGTGATGTAAGTAATTGCTAAATGGGATGCTTTTTTTTTGTTTTCCCTACGCTTACTTAAATCTTTTTGTGATAAAAGTAATTTCTAAATGGGATTTGATCAAAAGCTTGTCATTTTGTGAAAGTCTTTTGTCAAATGATTGTTTTGGCATGGAAGCCAGATTTTTGTTTGTGGCATGGAAGCCGATTTTTGGCATGAGAGCCAGCTTTTTTGTGACATTGATGGCCGATTTGTGGCATTGATAGCCGGTTTTAGTGGCATTGATAGCCGAGTTTGTGGCATTGATAGTCGGTTTTTTTTTTTAAAGCCAAAGTTTTTGGTTTGTGGCATCGATAGCCGGTTTGTTTTGGTGGCATCTATAGCCGGTTTGTGGCATTTATAGCCTGTTTTGGTGGCATTTATAGCCGGTTTGTGGCATTCATAGCCGGTTTGGTTTTCAAAAATGTAAGTATCAACTAAAGGTCACCTCCCTGCTGAATGTTCTTGCAAGTATCGATGGAATGTCGCATCCTTGCTCATTCGGTTGCGAGTATCGATGGAATGTCGCATCCTTGCTTTTCGAAGATTTTGGTTTTGCGGGTACTGACTTGATGTCGTTTCCCCATGATTTTTGAAATTTGTGGTTTTCTCGAACCTTTGGGTTATGGATATCAACTGAAATGTTGCGTCTCCATGGTTTTTTAGGTTTTTTTGAACCTTTGAAATTTGGGTTGTGGATATCAACTGAAACGTTGCATCTCCACAGTTTTGGATTTTGCAAGTATCGACGAAATGTCGCTTCCCTGCGATTTTGGAAGTGTCGAACGTGGTTCGCATGCTTCCGATTTGTGCGAGTATCGACTAAACGTCGCTTCCCCGCGGCTTTTTGAAAAACCTTTTTTTTTTTTGCTTAAAGACATGAGGGTCATAAGTTTTGACCTAAAACCATTTAGGCGGTAAAAGGTAGGGTGGACTAGGGTGGAAATCCCTGAATCCGGATTTTGTTTCAAACCATGAATTTTGAGTTCAAGGGTTGAAAATTTTGGTCAAGTTAGGGAAAGGTTCCTAAACTTGGTTTTTTTTTTTTAACAATGAAACGATGAAAGTAAGCATTGTTTAAATTTCTAGAAATTTCAACATTTGATATGAAAATTCTAAAAAAAAGGTGGGTTTAGCGAGCGTGTACCTGGAAACCGGTTTTAGCCGTACAGGCATTGCTCTTACCCAGTTGGGTAAGTCTTCAAGGGTAGTACCGCTTTAAGAACTTGCTGTTGATGGGCAGCATACATCTGTCACCTTCTATGTTTAGGAGTGCGTATGTGCCGTTGGAGAAAACCTTGTCGATGACGAAGGGTCCCTCCCATTTTGGCTCAAATTTGCCTTTGGACTTGTGAGCGAAGACCATTGGTTTTTTTACCGCAAGGACCAAGTCACCCTTTTTGTAGGCGCGTTGCCTGACCTTTTTGTCGAAAGATCCTGCCATGCGTGCTTGGTAAAGTTCAATGCCTTGTTGAGCTTCGAGCCGTCTCTCATCGAGATTGTCAGCTCATGGAGTCGCAATTTGACATTGCTTTCTTGAGTCATGTCATTTTGCAAGGATACCCTCAAGGAAGAAATTTGTACTTCCAAGGGCACGACAGCTTCGCATCCATAGACCAAGGAGAATGGTCCTCGAACGGTGGTTCGATAGGCCCACAAATCTTCAGACATTTTGTCACTCCAGTCTCTTTTGTGACTAGAGACCATTTTTTTTTAGGATTTTGCAGAGTGTCTTGTTGAAAGCTTCTGCTAACCCGTTTGCTGCCGGATTGTATGGAGTCGAAGGACAGCTTTGGATTTTGTATTTGTCGCAGAACCTGTAGAATCGATGATCCCAGAATTGTGGTCCGTTATCATGGACGAGTCTTTTGGGTATGCCGAAATGACAAATGATGTTGGTGCGCAGGAACTGAAGGACTGATGAGGTCTTCATTTCGTTGAACGCAAATGCTTCTGACCACTTGGAGAAATAATCCGTAGCGGCGAAGATGAAGCGATGACCTTTGCTCGAAGGGGGAGAAATAGGACCTATGATGTCCATACCCCAGGCTTCGAAAGGCCATGAAATCGCTGTATAATGTAGCCATTCTGGAGGCATGTGAATGTAACTCCATGAACTTGGCATTGTGTGCAGCACTTAGCAAATTGCATTGCGTCAGCTACCATGGTAGGCCAGTAATAACCTAACCTATTTATCTGATCATAGAGCTTGGGACCAACCTGATGAGCTCCGCAAAGACCAGCATGAATTTCTTTGAGTGTTTCTTCAGCCTCTTGTTGTGACAAGCAGCGTAAAAGTACTCCGTTGAAGGATTTCCTGTAAAGGATTTTTGAAGGAATATCCAAATGAAAGCTTGGGGTTCGCCTTTGGATGCTTACCCGTTCTTTTGGATCTTCAGGTAGGATTCCGAACATAATGTAATCAATGAACGGATCCCTCCAGTCGCCGATTGAAGTTTGAAGGATTGAAATCCGACTTCCAACCACTTGGTGGCATTCAGCAACTGCTTGGTGTGTGTTAAGAGGAGGAAGGATTCTTCTTTCGCACACTGTGATTTGCATGTTTTCCCCTTCTTGGATTGCCATAGATGCGGCAAGTCCAGCTAGGGCATCTGCACGTATGTTTTCACCTCTACGAATGTGGGTGATGTGACAGATGTCAAACTTTTGCAGAAGCGATTGTGCTCTGTTGTAGTAAGGCAGCAAATCTGGCTTCCTGACTTCAAATTTCTGATTCATCTGGTTGACGATCAGTTGAGAGTCTCCAAAGACTTCCAGCATGGTGATACCGGATTCGATGGCGAGTTCCAATCCTAGGATCAGAGCTTGATATTCAGCTGCATTGTTTGTGCATGGTTCCAGTAGCGAGATAGCGTGTGGAATCATGTATTTGTCGGGGCTAACAAAGAGGATGTCAACACCTGAGATCAGCTGTCTTTTTTCATTTGTCATGGTTGCACCGTCAAAGTACATGTCCCAGGAGGCACTTTGTGAAAAAGTCTCTACATTGTAGACTGGTTCATCTGGGAGATCATCTCTGAGCGGAGAATCTTTAGGCAATGGATGCTCTGCGAGGAAGTCCGCTAGAGCTTGCCCTTTGATTGCCTTTTGTAGTACATACCTAATATCAAATTGTGACAGAAGGATGGACCATTTTGCCAGTCGAGCGTTGAGAGAACCTGCCTTTGTGACAAGGACCTTCAAGAGGTTGACCCTCGAGACCAGGTATACTGTGTTGGAAAGCAAGTGGTGACGCAGCTTTTGTACGGCGAACATCACTGCAAGACATTCTTTTTCGAATGGAGAGTAGCGATGCTCTGCACCTACTAGCATGCGGCTGAGGTAATATAGAGCAGCTTCTTTTCTTTGATCATTTTCTTGCGCAAGCAGAGCTCCGAAAGAGTGATCAAGGGCTCTTTTGTACAAGATGAATGGTTTTCCAGTGGTAGGAGCAGCTAACACTCGAGGTTTTGTCAGGTATGACTTGATGTCTTGGAAAGCAGCTTCACAGTCAGCATCCCAGACAAAGTTTACACCTTTTATCATCAACCGGGAGAATGGACGACATTTCCCTGAAAGATTGGAGATGAACCGTCTGATGTAGGCCAATCTCCCTTGAAGCCCTTTGAGTTCTCTCAAGGTTCTTGGAGAGGGCATTTCTAGAATGGCTTTGACTTTTATAGGGTCAAGCTCTATTCCAGCTTTCCGAACTAAGAATCCGAGGAACTTACCCGACGAGACGCCGAAGAAGCATTTCAAAGGATTCATTCGTAGTTTGTGTTTGCGAAGCCGGAGGAAGACTTCTCGAAGGTCTTCGAGATGATCTTCTTTTCTTTTGCTTTTGACGGCGAGGTCATCAACGTAACATTTAACCATCTTGTGCTGCATATCTTGGAATATTTTCAACATAGCCCTCTGATATGTGGCACCAGTATTTTTCAGACCAAATGGCATGACAGTGTAGCAATACACGCCAAATGGGGTCCGAAAAGATGTATGTTCTTCATCTTCAGTATGCATCTTTATCTGATTGTAGCCAGAGAAACCATCCATGAATGTCATTCGCTCGAATCCATAGGTATTATCGATTATTACCTCTGGTATGGGGAGCGGAAATTTATCTTTTGGGCATGCGCCATTCAGGTCTCTATAGTCAATACAGACCCTGATCTGCCCGTTTTTCTTTGTCACGGGGACAATGTTGGCCAACCATTCAGGATGTTGTTCCTCACGGATGAAGCCGACGCTTTTGAGTTTTTAAACTTCTTGTTCAATTTTATCCATCACATCTAGACGGAATCTTCTTTGGCCTTGCTTGACAGGCTTAATGTCTTCTTGAAAATTGAGTTTGTGGACCGCTATTTTGTGGTCTAAGCCAGGCATTTCAGCGTAAGACCATGGAAAGCAATCAACGAACTCACGAAGAAAGGCGATATACTCGGGTAACTCATCATCCTTTATATTCTTGCTTATGAATACAGGACGTGGGTTATCTGGTGTTCCCAAGTCTATCTTTTGAACAGGATCTTCTGTTGGAAGGTTCGAAGGTGGTTCCTCCACAACATTTTCGGAGGCTTCCAGCTCAACGAAACCTTCTGGGGTTTCAAGGGCATTTCCAGACCAAGGTTTTGTTCTTTTCCACGGGTCTTCTTGATCTGTAATTTTCCCAAGGCTTGCTATGAGATGATCCCAATCGCCTGCTGAAACCGGGTCGAAGTAGGCTACTTCTTTTGGAGATGAGGGTTCTTCTGGGTCAGAAGACCATACGTCTGTACCATCGGACAACTCCTCTTCATTTTCGGAGAAATCGTACCAATTGGATGAGCTTCCTGGATCTTTGTCAGGTGACTCATCAAAGAGGTATCCAGGGAGATCGATGTCTTCATGGACTTGAGATGTTGAGGCTTGGTCAGTATATTGACTTTTAAGCCTTTGTGTCAACTGTCTCAGGGGAGTGTCAGGATCATACCCTAACCCGTGTGAAGACTTTTCTACATAGCCGTAGAGTCTCCAATCTTCCAGCTGGCTTTTGGTCAAGACGGGCCCCAATGGCGTGAGAATACCGCGTCCTTCTCCCAAACCGACTGGGTTTTGAGCGTCATAGCCCATTTTCTTCATAATAGCTTGTGCCACATGACTATATAAAGATAGTTAAGGCATACCTTCATTTTGGAAAGGTTCAAGCATGGAGTTTGATGAAGAAGCATCCGATCTATGGAAGAAGATCGGCTTCTCCTTTGTTGAAGTTGCTGGAACAACGAAGGAAGCTGACCTAGGATCTTCTATGTCAGAAGTTGTCTCCATTGGAGTGAGAGCAGGCTGAACTTGCTGAGTGTCAGCTTGGCTTGATGATGTGTCGTCTTCTAGCTCTGAATATGAATCCGTGTCTTGCATGATAGACACGAAAGAGACAACAAATTTGCCCACAGGCTTTTGCTTTACCTTCTTCACTTTAGTTGTGATGACCAACGGTTTTGAAGGTTTGAGGGAGATGATGAAGGGAGTTTGAATGCTCTCTTCGGATTTTCCGGATGGTTTGTTTTCTTCCGGTGATTGTTGAGGAGCCTTGCCTTTATCTTTCTGGTGATTTTCGGCAAAGGATGTGGTATGCTTCTCCTCATCTTCTTTTTCACCTTCATACATCTGTGAGTCTGCGAAGTGGACTTCTTTACCTTTGAAGGGTTTTCTGTCCGCAAAGACTCGATGTATCATGCCGTCGTCGTCAACAAACTTGATGCATTGATGTAGAGTTGAAGGGACAACGCCGTTCTCGTGGATCCAAGGGCGTCCGAGAAGGATGTTGTAGCATGAAGAGGTTTTTATTACATACACTATGACCTCAGAGATAAGATCACCGATCTGCGACTTGAACCTAATTTTGTCGATAGGCCTTTGAGTACTCCCATCGTATCCAAAGATAGATACAGATGTGTGGCTCAGCTTGCTGGGTGGGATGCCCAACTCTTCGAGAACCGATGTGGAGATGAGGTTGAGTGTAGAACCTGGGTCGATCTGAACTCTGTGCATAGGCATTTCCTTGATGTACCCTATGAAGTACAGGGGTCGGTTATGCCTTGTTTCGCCAAGTAGGAGGTCGTCCTTTGTGAAGGCGATGGTTGCACTGGCTGCTTTTTTAACCGAGAGGCATTCAATGCATGATCCCTCAGTTTTCTTCTTTTCTCCCTTTGAGGAAGCTTCTGAGTTTTTGACCCGGTAATCCATTTCAATTTGGAGGACTTGCAGGGTATGTTTGTCGACATCCTCATTCAGCTTTTGTAATTCTGAAATGAGATTATCACGAGTGTGCGGAGACATTCGCAATAAATCCAGGATGTGCAGACGTGCAGGTATGTGCTTGAAATGTTCAATCAAGTCATACTTGAAAGCCTCCTTAGGGCCTGCATGTTCATCATTGTTGCCACTAGGAGCGCTTACAACATCTTTTCCCGAAGGATTTTCATATGTAAAGGAAGATTGGTTGTAATTTTTGTGGTAGTCCCGGCCAGAGCGGGTGCCTCCACCAACTTCGAGAGCTTTTTGAGAAGGGTCTTCGTTTGGAAGATTGTCTTCAGGATCAAGAGGCTGTCGTTTTTCATTTGCTGAGGATGTATCAGCAGCGGAGTTGCCATCCTCAATGATTGTAATGCACGGAGCATTTTCCGGGAACAAGTCCTGAACAGCATCCAGCAATAATTTTTCTTCATTGACCAATTCATCATCTCAAGCATCAATAGCTGGGAATTCTTCAGCCAGGAAGGGTGTGAACTTTGAAGTTACAGTCTCGGGAGAAGAAACCTAAGAGGGTGTCATCTCAGTGAAAGTCACGTGAGACGAGGTGGCTCCAGAAGATACATTGCTAGGCGTCGCCGGAGTGTAAGTGCTCTCATCAGACGATGCTTTGGAAGAGCTATAATCCCGAATTATCACATTACAGGAAGCTCTGACGGGAGACGTTGCCTGATCGGAGTCAGACTCATCCTCGGATGTAAGAGGATCGTCTATCCAGCAATTTTCTCCATTTTCAGGAGTTAAGGGAGGATGTACCTGATGGTCTTCAGGGACTTCAGGCTCTGGATTGCGAGGAGGCTCGTTGACGTGGTCTTGCTCTTGTTCTAGAGCGAGATGCTGCAAGATCCTTGCATATTCTTCAAGATCAGGCATGGGAGCCAAATCTTCTTCTTCATTAGCTCTTTATGGCTCAACATTGTTGATTTCCACTGGAGCAATGAGTGGTGCTGGTTCAACAGCATTTTCTTGTACAGCCTCCTGGTCTTCTTCATCATCAGACCAGGATCCTTGTGGCTGTAGGGGGTTATACCAGATTACTGGCATAAGATGAGACTCAGGAACCCATTCTTCATCGGAGAGATATTCTCCTGTTTCAAGGGACTCCTCCCACTCGTCTGTGTAGTTGGATTCGATTCCATCATCGAAGTCACTGGACTCGTATCCATCAATGGAGAATCCAACTACCGAATTGCAAGAGTATGATACCTCCTGCGTGGCTTCTTTGAATTGAGGTGGCATGAAATCACTGAGAGTGAATTTTCTTAACCCCTTTGAAGTCTCTGGAAGGGATGTTTTTGTTGCCTCCAGTGAAGTGGTAGAGGAAGCCTCTGCCTTTTCTTTGACTTCTTGTTTTGGCTGGGTCTTCTCTTGCCGTTTGAGCTTAAGGAGATATTTCCTAGCCTGCCTTCGCTGATGAGCTGTAGGCTTTGTTTTCACGACCTCCCAATTTTCATCTTCCAGGAGATCGTGATGTACCCATATGGGTTGTCCGTCTGGTGTCGGGTAAGGAACCAGTTCCTCGGACGCTTAGATTGAGTTTATCACCTTGAAGGAAGTCGTGATCTTCTTCTTCGGTGATTTTGATGTTTGTCCACATGTCACCATGTTGACGGAGGCAGACCCATAGTTTTTGTCAAAGGTGATGACTCTGTTTTTCCACATCTCGTTTATTTTCTCCCTCACAACGAAGCATTGATTGAGAGGATGCGAGATCATCTGGTGGTATGGACAGTACCGAGGATCGTTGGTTTTGCCAACATCACCAGATCTTTTTGGTTCAGGCAAGGTGAGCTTGCCATTTGCCACAAGAGCCCCGAAGATTTCATCAACATCTTCATCAAATGGGTATTTCTTCTCTACTCGTTCTTTGAAGGCATCTGAGAGTTCAGGTCTCTTACCAGCAGCTTTGTTTTCAGCTTTCTTTGGTGGCTGAGGAGCTGACTTGGTCTGCACATTGAGGACCTCTTTTTTCTTTGGTTTTGAGGTTGCAATGGCGGTTGGCTCTTTTTTTGATGATTTCTGACTGTTGAGGTCTTTAATCACCGTTTCAACTTCCATGGAAACTTCTAGGAGTTCTCCCAGGTTTTTTTGATTTGTTGCCGATGATCATGGAGCGGATTCTAGCTCTCATGCTGTTTCGGCAAATGTCGACTAGCGACACTTGTGGCAATACATCAGAGCATTTGTATGCCATTGCTTTCCACTTGTGAATGAAGTCATATGTTGACTCATTCTCCCCCTGTTTTAGGCTGCACAGCTGAGCCATAGTAGCGGGATGATCCTCACCTTTGAAGTGAGTCAGGAAGCGTGTCTCTAGCATGGCCCAATTTTGGATGGAGTCCTCCGGCAGAGTGGAGTACCAATCGAAGGCCGTACCTTTTAGGGTACTTCCAAAGAGGCGGATCTTGAGTGCATCTTGATCCGCGATAGCTCCCGTCAAGATCTTGAAGTGGATGACGTGCTGTCTGGCTGATCCTTTCCCCGTATATGTTTGGAGAGTAGGATGCTTGAATTTCGTGGGGAACGGGACCGAGTCCATCCATAAGGGATATGGTGGCTTGATCCCATGCTCCTTGAGTATATCCTCTTCTTTTGCTTTGGCGAGTATACTGTCTACGTCCTTTTTGGTAAGGGCGCGTGACTCATTTTCTTCTCCATTTACCTCATCGTCTTGATGATTCGGAGGAGGTTCATTGTTCGCCTGATTTTGGAAGGCGAGGAGAAGGTTTTCCATCAGAGTTTCAATCCTCTGTTGGCCTTGTTCCAACTGCTGGATGCTGGTGATCGCATCATCTTGAGGTGGATTGCGGGGTGGTGGCTCAGAATTTGTTGCCAAGACGTTCATCCTTCGTGATTCGACCGAAGAAACTGTCCTGGTGACTGAGCTGGGGCTTATTCTTTTTTATGAAGAGCTTGAGGAAGGATCACTCTGCCGTCATTTGCTTGAAGGAGCAGGAGATTCTTCTGAATGTCTTCTTGTCCTGGAGACGCTGCGGCTCATCGGACGTCGGACATGGATTTTTGTTGCTGACTTTTGGCGCCTTCTGATTTTTCCAACCATATGGACGGCAGCAACTTGGTTGGGTCTATCTTTTTCAACCCATTTGAGAGAGACTTGAAGTGTAGGAGGCTGGGTCCTTTGCTTCTCTAGTCTCTTTTGCCGATACGACGCGCAGCGGCGTATACGACGAGCAATTTGAGCTTCGGTCAGCTCTGGCTGGGCTTTGACAACGAAAGATGTGCTCCCTCGGGCGCAGCAGCCGAGCCTGTCTTCTTTGTAGCTGGGCAAGGACAGGATGCGAACCCTGTCCTTCGCCTGTTGCAGTGAAGCTTTGAATTTTTGGAGTTCGGCCCCTGTAGAGATGAAGGGTCGAACTGCAGGTTTGTAGGCCTTAGCAGGTGCTTGCAGAGGCCTTGTGATGCATGACTTGATTTTGGGCTTGTAGGAACAAGCCGGCTCATGCTGGGTTGACTTGGGAGTCAGGTTGGAGATGGATCTCTCCTTTTTCATGTAAGCAAGAGGGTAGAATTGGTTCTCCTTGAGTGGGGCCAGGAATGCTGGCTTAGTGGATGTTTGGGACCTTCTTTGTTTTGGTGAAGGTCTTGGGGACCAAGTCTTGGGATAGACCTGGTCGTTTGCTGGTCGAGGCTTCGTGGGGCTGCAATGGGCTTCGAGCCTTCTGGTGCTCGCCTTTGGTGTCACGGTAGTGACACGTTGAGAGGCGAGTTTCTGCTTCTTGGAAGGAGCAGCTTGTTCCTCGGGAAGTGAGAATGGTCCCAGCGTCCCAAAGACAATAGTCCGGGGAGTCGAGGTCGACCCGGAGCTCAGAGAGTTGCCGAGGGAGTTGACGCTTCGGCGGCTGATGGGGCGCTTGTAGGTGCGCGTAGTTTGCTTCTGTTGAAGCATGAGTTGGTGTTTGCTTTCATCGAAAGTAATGGTAAGCGATGCTGCCATTGTTAGTTTTTTTCGAAAATTTTTGAAACAAGACCACATCCATTAGTAATCACAAGAATATAATGATCATAAATGGGAAGTTCTATGGTTTTGTCTTTTCAAATCGCTCGAGGGAGATGACCCAAGCAATATGAAGAAGGCAAAAGGTCATAGAGGATACAATTGTTCTGATCGCAGGTATGGTAAGCCCAAAATGAGCATCCCAGTGACTGCTAGAAGCAATTGTGAACTTAAATTCGACTTATCGAGAAGCAGAGCTTGCTCGAGGTAAGAAGAATATAAAGTTGGAGATACAAATGTGCCGGTCGCAATACAGTAGACCCTGAAAGGGCGTACTAGTACCGCTAGACACAAATGTTTTGAGACCGCATCCATGAGATGAGATTCTCTGTTTTGAAAGGTCAAGATTGGATTCATCAAAGAGAGCAGATGGTATTCCGATCTGAACACGGGCTCAGCGATTTCCACGAGCGCCAGTGCTCAGAAAGAAATGAACCATAATTTCTCGGATCTGAATAAAAAAATGACGAGTTTTTTTTTTTGAAAGGCCAATATCGGGTTCATCAAAGAGAGCAAAAGGCACTCCAATCTGAACACGGGCTCAGCGATTTCCGCGAGAGCCAATGCTCAGAAAAGAGAATACCAAGATTTCTCCAATCTAAATCCAAAATGACGGAAGTTTTTTTTTTGAAGATTTTTTTTTTAAAAAAAATCTTTTTATTTTTTTTTAGATTTTTTTTTGAAATTTTTTTTTTATTTTTTATTTTAAAATTTTTATTTTTAAAAATTTTATTTTTGAAAAAAATTTATTTAAAAGACGAGAGAGTACACATAGGCCTCCTAACCCAGTCTTATGAAATCTCGATTGATAGAATTGCCCCCAGGTAAAGGTAGGATTACTTAATGAACCCGTTTGGAGGACCCTTGCCTAGAACAGTCAAGCTGTCTCCACACTCTGGACAAGGCTTTTCTTGAATCAACCATGATCAAAGAACACAGTTGGTTTAACCTTAGTGGTCTATGTCTTTTTTTTGTTTATATATATATATATTTTAGATCTTTAATGAACTCATCGAAGAGAAACGATGGCCCAAAACCTTAGTCGAACAAGCTCAACATTTCTGCAAGCACGATGAACGATAGGAAAGAATCAAGGTTTCTCAATTTTGAATCCAAACTAAGAAATCTGATTTTTTATTTATTTTATTTTATTTTTAGATCTTTAATGAACTCATCGAAGAGAAACGATAGCCCAAAACCTTAGTCGAACAGGCTCAACATTACTGCAAACGCGATGAACGATAGGAAAGGATCAAGGTTTCTCAATTTTGAATCCAAACTAAGAAATCTGATTTTTTATTTTTATTTTTAGATCTTTAATGAAATCATCGAAGAGAAACGATGGCCCAAAACCTTAGTCGAACAGGCTCAACATTTCTGTAAGCGCGATGAACAATAGGAAAGGATCAAGGTTTCTCAATTTTGAATTCAAACTTAAAAATCTGATTTTTTTTTTTAGATCTTTAATGAACTCATCGAAGAGAAACGATGGCCCAAAACCTTAGTCAAACAGGCTCAACATTTCTGCAAGCACGATGAACGATAGGAAAGGATCAAGGTTTCTTAATTTTGAATTCAAACTGAAAAATCTGATTTTTTATTTTTTATTTTTATTTTTTTGAAAGGAGAAAGAGTGGAAATGAATTCAAAGAATTAGAAATTTCCAAAAAATCTCATCTCATTTTTTTTAGATGCGGAATCCAACATAGGCCACCAATTAGAAAGTAGCCAAGGAATCGAGAAAAGAAATATAAGCATAGAGCAAAAGATATGATATGCAAATATTTCATTTCTAGCATCGTGTTCTCAAATGAACGGGTCCCACCGGGTGTGCCAGCTTGATGGACCAGCGCTTCCGCTCGGTTCTACCGAGGTCGGCGGACGTGGGAGTCCGTTGGATCCGACCCTTTCGTAACCGGAAGGGGGCAGAGGCGTGCATCAACATTTTTGGGGATTGTGGGGGATTGTGAGGGACCCGTTCAGATTGACGGTCGCAAGCCGTATGTGGACTTCGCCATCATCCATGCAGATGAGAACAGAGGATGCTATTGATTCGCTTGGCTTGGCTATAACCTCAGGTTTTTAGAGGACAAAGACCAAGAGGAGGTCCTATGTCCAATAAAAAACCAAGTAGACGGGCTCAAAAGCTACGTCTAAGCCATTGGAGGCAGAAGGAGAAGGCAAGGACCTTGGGGGGTACCCTCCAAGGGACTTTTGTCACCTTGTAGCGGTGGTCGGTGTAGGATTTCCGCAGAGTTTTCTCTCTTTGATGCCTTTTTCTGTCTGAGTTTCCGGATTTTCTGCAGTCTGTTGTTTGTTTTCTCTGCTGTCTCTGTCATTTTTCTTCTTGGAGAGCTCTCCTATTTATAAGCTTTTAGGTAGCCATTTAGGAGGGTTTATGAGCCTTAATTGTCGTAAAGCTACATAAAGGGAGGAGTTACAAGATTGAATTCTTTATTTTGTAACTCCTTTTTCTTGGCTTCTGATTGGCCGGAGGAGATTGAGGGCATTTAATCGCCATGATGGGAGGAGTTTCATGGGTTAAATGCCATGAATCTCTTGACTTGTAACTCCCGGATGCTTGCTTCTGATTGGGCCATCCAAAGAAATGGATTAATGACTATAATAAAGCTAGTCAATTAATCGAATTAAGTGGTCGTCGAGCAGTTGAAGAGTCGCGGGCCGTGCCGCGTCTTTTGGGATTCTTCTGGCGATGATCATCGATGGATCTTCATGTAGATCGACATCAGATGACCATGTAACTTAAAGTGTTGGTTGCCAACAGCGGGTCGGTGCCATCTGTCCTGTCGATTTCTTGATCGGTCGAGTAGAAAGCACACTTTTTTTTTGTTGACCAGTTGGCGATCAATGTTGATTTCGATACTTTTGATGATTAACCCGTGTTTTTTACGGATGTCAGAAGATTTGGTGTCTCAAAAGTATGAGTTTTGGAAAATACCAGAGGCCGGACGCTTCGAAGTGCGAAAAAACGGCGAAAAATGGGGTTTCCGGGGCCCTCCCGGCGATCCCGGGCCCCAGGGTCGCAGGGGCCTGCGACCCTGGGGGTTTTTCCCCGTTTTGTGTCCGTTTTTGCTGTTTTTTTATTCTTTTTTCTTCTATATTTTTCCTTGACATTTTTGATCATTTATTGGCCTAATTTCCCTATAGAAAACCTAATGAGAATCCTTACATTTTATTTTGCAAAGTTTCCAATTTTCTGAGAAAGCCGAAGACTTTGTTGCGCAGAGCTGCCGATTTTCCGTCAGAAGCTGAAACTGGGTCAAACAATGTTGGAATGACCTGAAATTTGGGGTGAAGCCTGCTGAGCAATAAATAAGACCAACCATAGGATTTTGTTTGAATTTTGAAGCTGTTTGGGCCCCTATCACCAGTAGATTTGCTTTTATCGCGATGAAGATGTCGCTGCTTGATGTGCGGTCAACCGATGTCCGATTGACTTGAAATTTGACAGGGAACCTATTGGAGTCATTTTAAGATGATCTATAGGCTCTGTCTTGGAAACCATGGTCCCGGGGAGCTTCGTCGCCGAGAGGCCTGATTTGGCTTCCGAGCGTCAAAGTATGGTCAAATGTTGTCGAAATGACCTGAAATTTGACGTGTAGCCCTTTGTAAGCATTTTGAAGCCGTCCATGTGCTCTATCTGATGAGTGATGGCCTCGGTGGTTCTCGCCGCCGAGAGGCTTGATTTAGTTGTTCGAGGGTTAATGTAGGGTCAAACGTTGTCGGTTTGACTCGGAACTTGACGTGGAGCCTTTTGGATGTATTTTGAGACCATCCATCGGCTCTGATCGAAGATTTGGTGTCTCCGATGCTTTCGCCACCGGGAGCTCCTTTTCAGCTGCCGGAGAAACGAAGTTAGGCCAAATGATTTTGAAATGGCCTGAAACTTCTTGTGTACTCCTCTTTTGGCTGTCTTGAAGGATCTTGCAGTTTTTGTTTGATTCTGACAAGATTTGATTTTTTGGAAGTAGCATTGCCTATTTATGGCAGGTTGCGACTTCATGTAGCTCTTTGGATCTTGAAGAGGCAAAGTGACGTTTTTGGTGTCAACAATATTCTATATTATTATCGAGATACTAATCATGTAGGTACAACTGGGATCAGGTATGATCTTTTTCCCTATCTAATTATATTATGTATTACCATCTAAACATGCCTATTTGCCTGGCTCTTCGAGCCTGACCCAATCCTTGGTGTTTTCAGGTATCTTCTCTTCTGCTTTCTTGATTGGTGGTTTGTTTGGCGGCTGATCCGTTGCCGCAGGGTTCAGAGGACGATACAGTTGGTGCATCGTGAGGCGCCTATCATATAGATCTCTATTCTTTCTTTCTTTTTTTTTTTTTTGTAGCTGGCCGTGTTGGCTCAGGATTAAATAGTTAATTTAATTACATATAGTTAATTTAATTGCATAAAGTACCTTATAATCCCTTCAAGTGAAATAAAATTTTAGGACTTGTCCATTTACTTGCTCATATGAGATTCATACTTGATTATATTTTGGATTTTCCAAATCTCTTGGGTACTTTCTCGTAGCGCCCCGAGATTCAAGGTGCCCGGTTTTGGGGCGTTACACAAACTCCTTTAATTACCATGAATCAAGTGGGCTCCACAAGTACACCACCCATGGGATTAGTCCTGTTCAGTCAAATACCTCAGGGATACCTACGTCATAAAGAAAAAGATTATATGTGGGGATGAGTGTACCGAGATAGGTGAAATCACTTTAAACCCAAACTCATATCAAAATATGCAAGGGCACGTGTAGGTGGGGAGTTCATGAGAAATCTGCAAATTTGAGGATTCCTCTCTATCACATAGTTGAGGATTCCTCACGGAGGGTTTGCATAGTTGAGGGTTTCGCATTGATATCGGTGCTTATAGTTGAGAAAAATATTAATATCAGTGATAAATCTACAAAACTAAGGATTTATAATTTCCAAATTTTATTTTTAAATCCTCAAAAAGACCCAGAAGGAATCTCCAAGGATTTGGTTGTCAAACATGACGAAATGGGTGGTTTTGTTTGCATGCATTTACATATATATAAATGATTTTCATGCATAATTGTTAAGCAAGATTCACCTACATGAAAAGGATGGTAAAACTATTTATACTCGTCCATCACAAAAAGGTGCTAGTACATATTTTACATCGTCATTTTTCCCTCTTGTGGGCGCCATCAAAGAACTTTGTATTTCTATTCTCATGGGCCCCATTTTTGTAAACAAAGTTGTTCATTTTGTTTATTGAGTTCATGAGCCCATAAACCTTTAAGTTGATTGTCTAAAATCCTCATAAATATTGATCAGTAATTTGTGAAAAATCCCAACATATAGATCTTATTTTTTTCACTTTTGTAGGCCCCCAATTCTTGACCCGAACCATTCAATATATCTTATATTAGTAGTAAACATAGGAGATTTAGTCTCATATCTTAATGAGAGGATTTAATCAGAAAAAAAAAAGATTAGGTGACCACCATACCGAAAATGTAATTTTAAGTGCCCTTGCACCAAATCAGTCATTTTGCCCGAAAATATAAATTTTTTTAACATTCTTTACTAGGGTCCCTATCGACCTTCTTTTTTAATATTAAGGGTCCCAGCGACTCTGCGTTCGACCCATTCATGCATTTTAGGGCTTAGAAGCCCGAATTTCTCTCTTGTTTGTTTCATTCTTCTTCCTCAGCGTCAACTGTGACTTCACATCAGTTGTTAGGCGTATTCACAGTGATTCCGAGCGGTCCTCCATCGAGCCATTGTGGTCCCCTTCAATACCCTCTTTGTTGGAGGTGTGTTCCCTAAAAAAACCTCTTTTTTTATTCATTTTCGTTTGTCATCTCATGGTCGACTGGGTTGTGCCCGAGGGCTGTCCGGATAAAAAATACAAAAAACATCACAAATTAAAAAAAAAATGAAGACATTGATTTCTATTATTTTCTCCAGATTGATTCAAAGGCATGGGTCAAGGGCAAAGTGATCATCGACTGCAGCAAATGGTTTATTAGAGCGTGCATCCAAATAAACACACAAGTTATGGGCTAGTGACTCCACACATAATGATAGGTCAAAATAATCACACAAGCATACTTCCTAGTCCAATTAATGGCTAAACATTGATGAATCCAGACCTTCATCGTTGTTGGTAGCCAAAAAGAAAAAGCCTATGAGGAGAAAGAAACCTCTGCCAATTATTGATATTCAAGAATGACCCAAACAATCCCATTGTCCACAGGACCATAGCTCTATGCACTTTAATGTTCTCCACTAAACAATGGCATATGGCTTTAATGATTTTCAAGAGGTGGGAACATCCTACGGAATGGAAGCAAGTCGAGCATGGTCATTTTTTTTCCAAGAACAACGAATGAGGGATGTGTTTCGTGCATTTATAAGCGTACACAACAGGGTTGATAGAGACCCTCAACATTACAAATAAAGGTCGATTGAGACCCTACAAACAAAGTAAATGAGAGTTCTGTGAAGGTTAGGATGGACCGCAGGATTTCAATCTGCCCTTAACATTGCAAATGAAGGTCAGTAGGGACCCTAGCTAGTAGAGAATGTTAAAAAAAATATGTTTCGGGCAAAATGACTGATTTGGTGCAAGGGCCCTTTTTGGTATGGTGGTCACCTAATCTGTTTTTTCCTATTAAATCCCATATCTTAATCCTTCATGAATTTTGAGAAATACAAGAAAGTGTAAAAAGAAATTCTAAGTGCATTTAAAACAAACCATATGATGGCACTCATTTAGTTAGGTGAAAATGATGATTTTGACAAATATGATAATGTGTTGTACATGTGTTACATTTCCATATACAACATTTGCATATGTAGCATTTATATATATATGTCTCATTTTCCTATAACATGTAAAAGGATGTAAAAATAAATAAACAATTGTCAAATCCACTACTAAAAACTAAGCAATATGGGTTGGACAAGTTACCTAAGTAACCCGGCCAATAGAAAGGGGAAACAACGAGTCCAACAGAGATATCCCACACTTTCATGCCTAAACTAGGGCTGTCAAAATACCACACGACCCATTAACACGACACGAGCCCACACGATGTTAACGGGTTTGGGTAGCCTCTTAATGGGTTCGGGTCATTAATGGGTTGAACCCGTTAACCTGTTAAATTAGCGGGTCATTAACAAATTGAACAGGTAACCCATTAACAACTCGATACAGCCCACCAAATGATAAATGACATAAATTATAAAATGCATGAGGGGTATTTTAGTAAGTTTGAAAAGATTGAAGTGAAACCCTAAAACCCATATATAAAAGCTCTCCTTTCATTAGCAAAAGAGTGTATGTTAAGTGACATGGTCATGGACAAAATTATTTAACGGGCTGTGTAGTGTAACCCGTTAAATAAACAGATTGTGTTTGTGTTTAATTTTTGGACCCATTTACTTAATGGGTCGTGCACGGGTTGAGGTGATTCTAACTATGGTTTAAAAAATCGGCCGATACCGGTTCATATCGGCCGATATGAACTGGTATCGGCTCACACCGGACCGATATTTGGCCAATAAATCGGTATCGGTATCGATTGGCAAAATATCCCCAAAATATTGGTCTATCTCGGTCGAGATGAACATAATATTGATATTACCGATATCTCGGCCTATATTTTCAAAATATCGGCCGAGATGTTGTATGTTTGACAAAAACCCTAGTTTTCTTACTTTTTCCACATATTCTTCTGCTCTCCTCTCATCTCCTTAGAGTAGCAGCAGCCATCCATACACCATAGCTCATCTCCATCACTATTTCTTGAAGAAAACATTTTATTTGGTAAGAGAAAATCAACTTAACTCCCTTAATTTTACTATTATGTGTTTTTTATTTTATTTTTTTAGATAAAGCATAGAAATGAATGTAAAGATCATTGGGTTTGTCACATGTGTTGTGTTCTTCACTTAGAAGTTAGATCTACACACTTTCATGCTAGATCTACTCATATATATATTTGGGTGTAGAAAAATATATTTTTTTAGATCTTCTACTTTTAAAAAATAATAATTGTTGGAATAATTATGATACTAAATACTAATGGCTTATTAATAGTGTATAGATGATAGATCTATTATATAAAATACTGGAGAAGACAGAGAACTGCGACACAGATAGGGCTCATAACTTAAGGTGACCAATATTTTGATTTATTGTTGTTACTAATAGAAAAAAAAATATTATTTTTCAGTATTTTCTAATATTCTGAATTTTTTGAATATTTTTGTGAATTGTTTTGGATTAAAAAAAAACACACACCGTGACGACCGCAACGGACCGATAACTGCGACCGATACTGATATCATATCGGTTTTTCGGCCCAGCCGATACCGTGACCGAAATAGAGATTTTAAACCATGATTCTAATACAAATTCGTTAGCCCCCAATCCGAATTTGTTAAACACAGCATGATTGACAGCCCTACGTAAAACCTGTCAAAATCACTAGTAAAACCAAGTATGGTAGTTTGGACCAGATCACCGAGTAACCCGGCCCACTGGCTTCTCCACTAGCGAGTGTGATGACTTGCGTTTGAAATTTGAATAGCAAGAAATAAAAAGGTCAAAATGGATTCATTAAGAGAAACCCCACACAAGCCAAATTCAAACCCCAATCTTTAGGTTAAACCCTAATCATTTGACATCATTAGTATTATTAATGTCTCTCTAACAAAGAAAAGGGCGTAGACAATAAATACATGTCCTTCTCTGATTACCTAAAATAATATACATACCGTTTCTATAACTAGAACAGATGGCAGTTAGGATACAGAGAAGGACAAATGTCTGCTCCTGCCAGTAGGGCAAACAGTGACCGTAAACCCAGTTGTTGCATCAAGGGATTTGCTTTTGAGAAAATAAAATCAAGTTTTCTCCTCCTTTTAGCCATGCAAAGCTCTTCTTCGAGACAACCTACTAACCACCACTAACCACCTTCTCCTACTTCTCTATTTTAAACAAAGCTCCTGTGCCTAAATTTCTTATCCAAGAAGTCCTTCTCTCACACTATTTTGTTTCCTTTTTGTCTCTTGTTCTGCTTTTACTAATTCCTTTCCTCTCAATGTAAAAAGGTCAAAAGGTCATTTTTCAACTCGGGTAGTTCAGTTGGCTAGATCACGGTTTGTATTTTGAGGTTGGAGGTTCGAAACTACACTATCATATTGGGGCTATAGGGGAGTTTATCCGACTTTCCTTTAAACCCGAATGAATTAGTCCAATCCAAAGGATTAGGAACCCTCTAATAAAAAAAAAAAAAAAAATCGTCTCTCAACAGTCTTCTAGCCTTCTCTTTTATTTCACTTTAATTTTTGTACAACTCCTTTATACCAGTCCATATCTAATCGAAAAGCCCTTGCACTGTCATTCCCCTTGCTCTCTTTTGCTCTTCCCTCTTTAACCACCTTTCACAGTAGACTCTTTCATAGACTGCCGATTGGATGTAATGAATAGAATAAGGGATGAGATTTTTTTTCTCTAATGAAATATTATGTTTTTTAGAAGAAAATGCACGTAATTAGCCTCAAATGACTTTTTTTTACTAGACTTTCTGATAGAAATTCCAATGAAAATTTAAATTTTCAAATTTTTAATAGAATCTTGAGAATCCATGAATTCGAACATTCTCAAATGTCAAATTTCAATAAGACTTTGAGATTTCAAAATTTTGGCAGCTTTGTAGTGGAATTCTGGCATCCCTAACCATCATTTCAATGGACCTAATATTTGGCTTTTGCATTTTACTGACTATGGCTGGCCCATGTATGGATGTCTTTATTCCATCGGAGTACATTCAATTTCTTAGAAATTATAAAGATTGTCTAAAACCAGTTTGAAGAAATAAATAGACTGTTTGGTAACTTGAATACTGCCCTCAATATCTAAATGCATAAAGATGGAAACCGTCCGTTTGGGAAATAGCGAAAAGGACAAGAATTGTAACATACTTTAATGCATGTTTTTTTACTAGATTTTCATAAATTCTTATATGAAAAATTATTGAATTTCCAGATAAAATGGAATTTCTAGATGCTCCTTTGGACTTGAGTATTCAGGAATTCCACCCAAAAATGCAAGAGGGTAGAACTCCTGAATTCTCCAAGGTCAATTAGGACTTTTCACGTGCTGAAATTTAGAAATTCTTGACAATAAATAAGGGATTTGGAAATGCCTCACATAATGTCCCAAAAACCTCATCTACAGGAATTCTAGTAAAGAAATAAGCCTTTAAAGTCTAAAGCGCAAAGACGTGCCCTGCTACAGCAATACATGATGTGTTGATTTTGTATCACCTTTTTTTCTTTTCAATTTTTAATTCTGCGACCCTACATGATGATCTGAACCGTTGGAAATCTTAAGATGATCAAACACGGCCATGTGCCCAAGTTCGAACCGTTGATCTTTATTGAATCTCGAGATATTGACAAAAAAGATGAAACTTATATCTACAATCTTTTGACTTTTATGGGCCCCATAATCATGATCCGAACGGTTGGTCCTCTTTAGAATAGCGAAAACGGATATATGTCCGAATTTCAACTAGTGATTAAGTGAACATCTCAAGAAAATTACAAAAACTAAGATTCGTTAGATATGCTTAGGTAAAAAAACTACATCCCATGTGACTTTTCTTTCACTAGTTTGTTTTTCATTTTTAAACTAATGAGACCCTAAATGATGACCTGAACAATTAAAACTCTTCACATGATTAGACACGGGCTATATGTCTGAATTTGTGCCATTGATCATTCTCAAATCTCAAAAATATTTACAAAAAATACAGCAACATAGTTTGCATTTTTTTTAATTATATGGGTCCCATAATCATGATCCTATCTAGTGATTCTCTTTGAAATATGGAAAACAACTATTGAGTCCAAATTTCAGGCCCTAGTTCATTGTAGATCTCAAGAAATTAATAAAAACATCCTAAATCATTGAAATTTTAAACATCTATTTCAAACAATTTTTGGACCTACCAAACGGTCTATTTTTAAAACATCTATTTCAAGCTGGATTTGATTCAGATCTATATGCATATAGATCTGATTCATACAAATAAGATTTGCCAAGAAATCCTAATTGTGACTCAATATGTAGATGATAGTGTTTGTATATTGATGAGAGCTCTACTAGCATTTAAGCATTGCATTTTGGGTGTTTGAGTGGTATAATTTGTGACTATAAGTGAGACCCATATATAATGTACAATATAGTTTTTTTTCGTACATTGATAAGCAGTGCAGTAGTAATGGATCTAGGCGGACCCTGGTCATGTTTGAGAATTAAATTTTGTGATTTAAGTGGGATCAAATGTAAAGTGTAGTATTTGTACATTGCTGAGCACTTTAGTAGCTATGAATCTAGGTGGCACGCAATTCTTTTTCTAATTTCTAAAGATGGCCCATGTTTAAATGTTACATTTTTTACTAGAGTGGGACCATGTATAAATAGCATAATATCTTATACACGCACTCTAGTTGCAATGAACCTAGGCAGGTCTCTCATTTTGCACATAGGCAAAAACTTCCTTATTTATAAACTAATTTCAAAGTGGTTCTTTTTCACGTAGCCTTTTTCATTTTTATTTATTTTTAAACCCAAGTAAGGAAGTTGGGATCCAAGTGAGAGCCCGTATACATACGTAAATACAGCCAACTCAAATAGAAAAGGAACCCATACACGTGGGAAGAAAGCCCACAAAAGTGGTAAGGGAAGCCCGCACGCACGGAAAGAAGTGGCGCACTCAGGATTCGGACCCTGGGCAGCTAAGTGAGACCTGTCACCAGGGGGGGGGGGGGTGGCGGCAGCCCACTCAAGGTCATATGGGTTGTTTTCTTGCCTTTTCAGTTCATAGTTTGAGTAATTCAAGATATCTATTATATTTTATCTCTTTCTTTCTCCTGGTTCTGGAAAGAATTCATCTTTTGTTTTTGTTTCTTCTTTTGGGTCCTTTTATCAAAACCGCTTTCTCCTTTTGCGTACATGTGATTTCTCTCTGTGAATGTTTTTTTATGTGCTGCTCTGTTTTCTTCTTCCTTTTCGATTCACAGATCTCTCAATGTTTGCATAATCTCAAATGGGTTTCCTTCAAATCCTTTGTTCCTCTTCTCTTATCTTAAATTTGCAGGGATTGCACAGAACACCAATAATGAAGGGACACATTCGGGAACTGGGATTGCATTTTCGAGCCGTTTGGATGAGGTTTCCCCAAACGAACAGATCCTTCCCATTACTCTCACTTTAAAGATTTTCAGTTTTGCAGAGTTGAAAAAGGCAACCAGGAACTTCAGTCCCGATAGACTTCTTGGCGAGGAAGGTTTTGGGAGGGTTTTCATGGGTTGGATTGATGAGAAGACATTTGCACCAACCAAGGCCTGGAGTGGGATGGCTATTGCAGTATTGTTGTCAAGAAATGGAATTCAGACGGCTTTCAGGGAAGGGAAGAGTGGCAGGTATTTTCCATTCAATCCAATATTTGTTTGGCAAAATTTGAGGGAAAAACAAAGAAAAAGAAAAATAGGTTGGCCGGGTTGTGGTGCATGGAAAAAAAATCGTGCCTGGGCCATTGACTAGTGCCGACCCATTCTTCAAGTTATAAATGAGCATCAATTTTTTTGCATTTATTTTAATAGTTTAATTTTATTTCAAATTAAAGAACCTAATGAATCCTTCTCGACATATAGATAGTGTTTTCAGTATACTTTCTAAAGAAGCAATTGCAAATAATCGGTTGCTTCTCCGAAATGTTATTCAATGTATTCGGATGCTTGCACTACAAGGGTTTCCTTTTAGAAGACATGATGAATAGAAGAATTTTTTATAGTTTTTGGTGAGACATTGTTACTATTTTTTTAATGTAAGTTAAGTACAGCCCCTCCAGATTAGAAGTCCTGGATCCGCCCCTGCCTGTCACTCCTTACCACTCGGGTAAGGAGTCGTTTTCGCCTTTTCCATTTAAATTCAAACAAAACCTAAATATCATTATATGATAAAAGTGTTGATTTTCTATTGTTATTTGCTTTTTATTGCTCTACATGTTGAAATTTCATAGGCCATCTAGGACATCCAAGTAGGGAAGCAATACCTAACTAATCATATTTATGGTAATTTATTCGTACTTATTTACATATGTAAATGATTAATATGGGTGACCATCTATAAGATTTGTTTGCAATTAATTACGAATATAATGTAAATTAGGTGTGAAAATGAGACAGACCTTCAAAAGTGTAAAGGTGACCCATAGCCCTGAATACAAAATGTGTTGGTACAGTACTTTTCCCGGTGAGTTTTCTCCTGTGGGGCCATACAACTATTATCTTTTTTCATAGTTGTGGAACCCAAATCCATGATATAATTGTTCATCTTTTTTTATATATATAGCAAAAACCGGCTAATAGGCCAAATTTATTGTTCTTTGCGGGCTTTGAGAAATTCTTTAGAAATGTCCAAACCATTAAATCTAAATTTTTGGACTTCTATTGCTTTCCAATTCACGATCCAAATCGTTCTTCTTCTCTACATGGAAAAAGTGGCTAATTGGTATTCCTATCTCAATTTTCATGGATTTGGAGAAATTTGTTAAAAAAATAAAAAAATCTAAATACGTTTGGAATCATTGAAAGTACTCATTTATCATATGAAAATATTATATTAAAAATATGATAATGTGTTTCACATGATTATCATTTGCATGTGTAACATATACATATATAACAGTTACATATGTAATATCTGCATGCGTAAAAAAAAAAAAAAAACCACTAAGGCATGCAAAAACAAAATCAATCAATTTCGTATTAAAATGAGCTCCACCAAGGTTGGGAGGAGAGGAAGGTGAAGAAGCAAGGAGCGGGGCATTGACTTTCTTAGGTATTAAATTTATGAGTTGATGAAACAAGAGATTAATTGTGGATTCTTTTTTTGTATATTCACCTTTCTCATTCATTTTAACTAGTTCTTATATGAATATTTGTACATTCATGCTAACAAATATGTCCTAATTGTTTCATAACATAATATAACATAGTTCAAAACGTTTGAAACTAGACTCGTCAAGTTGTGACAGAATTTAGAGCTTTTTGTATATACTGCCTTAAGGTCTATAGGATTTGTAAATATGCCCCTGAGGTTTTAGTATTTGCAAATAGGCTCCTGCATCATCATTTTAATACCTTCGTGTCCCTAAAACCAATAGTCTTCACCAAAATGACACTTTTGTCCATCTCTTTTAACCTTATGTGCATAATTCCAAAAAGACTCGATTTTTTTATAAAGCATGTAACATTAACAATTACACTTAGTGAGAGAGAATCATCATCATCATTAAAGTCTTGTCCCAACTATGTTTGGGTCAGCTACACAAATTTTATTTCTCCCTTTTGATCTATCTTGAGCTAAATCCTTAGACTTTGTGGGAGAGAATAACCCTACATAAATTTTTTTTTTTCTGATCAATACAGGGCTCATTTCATTAAATTCAAGCTGATCATGACAACAATCAACACATGTACTTATAACCGATTATAACTTATCCAATTCATGTATGGCCCACCATTGAATTGATGAGAGTTTCAAAATACATGATTATACTTCACGTGTGGGAGTGTAAAAGAAATATTGGGGAAATAGCAAATGTTAAAAAATATTATTTTTAGAATTTGAGAGGGGGGTGTGTGTTCTGCTCTATATAAAATAAATATTGAGGCAATGGTCAAATGTAAAAAATATATATTATTTTTTAGAATTGGCAGGGAGAGGGGGGGATTTTAAACTTTTTTTCAGATATGGGTGGGAGCTCGAGTCCCCAGACCCTTGTACCTTAGTCCACCACTGGTGGTGTGCATGAGAGAATTATTGAGAGAAGTCATTGAGACTTGAGATAAAATAATGATATTTTTATTAATAATAATGTACTCATATTTATTTTATGGATATAAGGGTAAAGTTGTCATTTATATAAAAATCCAATACAAATTTAATAAATAATCCAATACAAATCTAATGATGGCTTGAACATTAATTTTAGGGACATGGAAGGTATTATAAAAGGAAAAAGAGGGACCTATTTATACAAAGCCTACAAACCTTATACAAAAAGCTCCAGAATTTAACCTCATCTTCTATTCAAATTACAAATAAAGTAGATTGAGATAAATGCTTAATCGTATCGATGTTTCAAATCTTAGATTGACACAACTTAAAAATTTAAAGTCATATGATAAATAAACTGGGGCATGTTTGAACCTTAGATTGATACAACTTGAAATTTTAAAAAACCCACTTCCTCATTCATGCAGGGTGATGATCCATAAATTTGAATATTTTCATCTCTCTCCACCCACACACAAACCTCCAATGAATTCTGAACTAGATAACTCACAGGACCCATCCCAACTGTCCAAATATCTCTATGATTCTCTATCCTCCTTTTATTAACCTCCTCCTCACTGTCTTTTATTTACAAAAAGTTCCCAGGATTTCAGAGTCTTTTTAAAAAGCCCTTATCCTTTCAAAAACTTATCAAAGAAGTCCCTCTATCTCTCTCTCTACCCTATCCACTTCCTTTCCCTCTCTCCTCCTTTTACCCAAACCCTGCACCATCGCTCCTTTCAAAACCTCAATAAAGCTCTCTTCTCCACATCGCAACCCTTCAAGCCTCTCCTCACTCCCTCTCTTCCCACTCTCCTTTTGCTCTTTCTTCTTTAGTTGGGTCCCTACTCCTTTGCCCTCTGATCTTTATTCCTTCTCCAATCCATCGGTCCCGAAGTTCTTCAACTTTCTCTATCTTTCAATATCTTTTGCTTTCTTTTAAGGGGGTTTGGGAGATGGCAGAGGACTTGGATGACGGTGAGTTTTGGCTTCCTTCTGAGTTCTTAGCAGACGACAACTTTATGGAGAAGAAGGGGAGCGGTGGAGGGTTTGAGAACGAGAGCCGGGTCTGCTTTCCGGTCGATTTCTCATATGGGTTCGGTTCGTATGGCTCGGCCTTGAGCTCTCCGGTCGAGTCGGTGGTTGGCTCGACCGAGACGGAGAGCGATGAGGAGGATTACATGGCCGGTTTGACTCGGAAGATGGCGAGTTCAACTCTTCAGGACGAGGATAAAACCAACTCTCCTGGATTCAGTAAGGTATTGGGGTTTTTGCTGCTGAGATTGTCTTGGTTTGAACTCTTCTCTACCTCTTTATGGTGGGTTTGGTGGGTGTTAAGATTTTCTCTTGTAGGTTTTTTAAGCTCTCTCTGTTGGGTGTTTGGGGTTTTGATGGGTTTCTAAGATTTTCGTCTGGCGTTTTAAAGGTCTCTTTTGTGTGTTTGGTGGGTTTGTGAGGTTTTCATTTCCGGGTTTTTATATCTATTTTTCCTCTGTTGTGTGTTTGGTGTGTTTGATGGGCTTTTGAGATTTTTTATTTTTGGGTTTTCTAATCTCTTCCTTTTGGGTCTTTGTTGGGCTTTGATGTTGTTTCTGAGATTCTCGTATCTGTTCTTTTTCTTTTTTAAGAAGCTCTTCCAATTTTGGGTCTCTCTTTGGGTTCCAAGTGGTTATTGAGATATTCATTTCTTGTTTCTCTGAGTTCTCCCTCTTCTCTGTCTTTGGTGGGCTTGGAAGGGTTTCTGAGATTTCCATTTCTGGTTTGCCCTTTTCAAGCTGTCCCTCTTTTGGGGTCTTAGGTTGGGTTTGAAGCTTTTTTCTGGAATCTCCATATGGATTTTCTAATCTCTTTTCCGAGGGTATTTTGTTTCGGAGGTTTTGGGGGTTTTGATGCAGGTGTGCACTTATAATGGATTTTTCTATATTGGGTTTTTCTTTGTGATCTCTGGATTGATTTTAGTTTTTTTGGCGATATCAAGGTGAAAAGAACACTGTTTTGGGATTTCCTGTTATGGGTTTTCTTGTTTGGTTAACGTTGGTTTAGTTTTGGGCATTTCTTAGTTTTGATTTGATGAGATTGTCTTCCGTGCACGACTTCCTTTTGCTGATTTAAGGGGCTTCTTTAGTTTTGAAGGCAGACTATCATCTTTTCGAGATTTCCATATATTTTTTGCATGTGGTAGATGCTGGCCTGTTATGTTTGCATTTTCACTCCCCTAGCTAAATCTATTTTCCCAAGTTTTCACCTGGGGCTATTTGGAACTGAAAAGTTGGAGAGAACTCTCCACAGGCCTCCATTTGTACTAGTTTTCGTTTTCTCCACCTATTTTCTCATCCAGACCTAATCTATGGATTTCTGATAATGATTTTGCTGTAAAGCTCCATTTAACCGGACTGATTTTGGTGGCTTCTGTGGCATGGAAGGAAAGATGGCTGTTTAAGAAATTCCTCTTCTGGGTTCTTTGTTGGTCAACTAATGGTCTAGTTTTGGGTTCTTAGCAAGTTTTTGAGGGAAATTATTCTGCTTTTATCACTTCACTGTTCTTCTTGTCATCGGTGCTGGCCTGTTTATTTTTGGATTTTTTTTTATCTTCGACTAATACTGCAATCATGGTTCTCCAAGGACTGTTGAGAGGAGAAAGGATGATAAACTTTCTTAAGTTATCCATTTTCATTGCGAGACCCGTTCTCTCTCTCTCTCTCTCTCCACCGGTTCAAGCTGATTTCTGATATCGATTCGGCTTTGAGGCTACCTCAAACCGGATTGATTTCAACGGTTTTGGTGATGTGGAATGGTCCCATTTTGGGATTTTTCCTAGTTTTGAAGAAAAAACATCTTGCTTCTGTGGTTTCCTTTTTCTGATTTTAGTAGGTTTTCCTAGTTTTGAACACAGATTACCCTGTACTTGTGTTGCTCTTGTTATGGTACGCTTGGTTTTTCAATTGGGGTTGATGGTTTGGTTTCTGGGTTTGTTAGAAGGTCGTCTGATTTTGGTTTTCTTGATGAAGGGAGTGGTGGCTGGTTCTCCACAATCGACGCTCTGCACCATGGGGACCTGGTCGAGTTCTGGCCTTGGGTCCAGCAATGGAAGCTCTAATGGTCCTTCTCAGGTCCCATCCCCTACATCAGCCACGCCCATGTATGAGAAAGAAGTGGATGCCTGGGAACTGCTATATGCAGCAGCTGGGCAGGTTGTAAGGATGAAGATGAATGATGAAACTCTGAAATTCCACAGTCGAGGGGTTCTGGGTTCTCCAAGAAAGCTTCCCTCTGCAGCATCCTTGCCTGTGAAACCACAATCTACTGCATCCTTGCCTGTGAAGCCACAATCTACTGGATTCTATCATAATCTGGCCGTTAACCATCAGCAATTCAACATTCATCAAGTAAGATTATCCTCTTGGTTTTATTTGAAACTCCATATAGAAATAGATCACGATCACCATATAGCTTTGGCCCATCAATTTGGTTTCAATTTGAAGAGCGAGTCTTTTTGTGTCATAACAATGGGATTTTAATGAAGTACATTGAGGCTGGTGCACAAGAGACTAATTTGTGGCTATCATATAGAGAAACCCACCCAGAGAATACTATTAGCATATACTCAATCTCTAAAGAAAATCCTTTCCAATTGGGCCCTCTGTGAAGATTGATGCTATCTTTCTTTCTTTATTTTTTAATTTTTTAAAAACTTAGTAACTGAGTTTTATGTTGGGGGATTTGAATTTGCAGTTCCAGCAGCTGAAACAGCAGAAAATGATGAAGCAGCAGCAGCAGCAGCATTGCTCTTCCGCTTGGGGAAGGCAAGGGGTGAAGCCTGCACCAGCAGTGCAGCAGCAGCTTCAACCTTCATTTCATGAAGGGGGTTTTGGGAATGGAAGGAGTGGACGACCTTTGGGCCTTCCTTCATCTGCTTGGCCGTCTTTGCAGCAACAACAACCCAGATCTGGAATGAGAGCTGTTTTTCTTGGAGGGCAGGGGTCGAGGGAGTCTTGTGGAACTGGGGTTTTCTTGCCACGCAGAGCAGGAAATCCCACTGAAACTAGGAAGAAATCAGGTATATGGTCTTAGTCAATGAGATCAAAGATTGCAGTTATAGTTTTACTTTTAGTCATTGGATAGGAGCCAGAAGCTAACAAATGCTATTTTTCTTATGACCCTAATCTAGAATTATTTTAATGTTATGTGATAAAATACCTGATTCAATTTGGTTCTCTTAGTGCTGGGATCCATATGAGAAAATGATTTGGGTTTATGACTTGGTCTTTAAGAGTTGTTCCCTGTGGAATTCCTCTTTTATACTGATGCAGTCAGATGAATATATATATTTTTTAGGGCTGTTGCTTTATCTCAAATGCCCTCCCTATCAAACTGGTATTCCCTTGGCAAATGGGTTTAGGCAGTGATGATATTTTATGGAGTTACTTGAAAAAAAGCAGCTCAAATGTTCGACTCTCTTGATGTGTGTGCAGTTCACTGGTTGCTTGGTATCCCATCATGCAGTCAAAGACGCACCAATAGGGCCCACCTAGAAGATGAATTACATAGGTCTCTTCTAAATAATATAATCATAGTAGCTCACCTAATTGATTCAAAATGATGTAACATGGTGGACTTGGTGCAATGGCATCTCATCCACGTTTCTATGCTTAACACACTCCCATGGATATGGGATTTGACCAGTTTTCCGATTGATGTAAGACCTGATCTGCGAAACCTGTCTTAATGGCAAGATGGTTGGATGATCTGAACTTGTCTGGTGGGTCACATATACCAGTGGATGTGGATGTGGATGGGTCACATATAGATTAAAGGATGATTGAATCATTCACGATATGGATCCCATGTAGATGATGTTGTTTGTACATGGGTGGATGTATTGGTTCAGGTATATAAGAGGGTATGATCTTATCATAGTTAAATCAACTTTTATTCATTAATAGTTCAAATTATGTAATGAACAGAGTTTGATTATGGGATCAGTAGAAGTTTATCTTTGAAATTACAGGTTGCTCCACGGTTCTTCTCCCTGCAAGAGTTGTCCAAGCATTGAACTTGAATCTGGATGAAATGGACACTGGTCCGCCTCGGTTTCAAGGGGGAAGCCTAGTACTTGATAGAGGCAAGTGCTTCTCATCTTTCCGTTTCATTTTTCACCTCATGGCTCTTTACTGTTGGCCTCTCCTTTTCCATGAAGAAGCAAGAAATGGAAGCTAAGAATCTAACAATTCTTTTCACTTTCTGCAGATTACATGGTAGGTCGGGGCAATACTCTTCACACCCAAGCTCAGCGTCAAAACATGAGAATCCCACCAACCGCCCCCAACCATGAAATCCACCTCCCTCAGGAATGGACGTATTAAACCACCTTGGGTCCACTTCAATAACCACTTTATTGTTATGGTTTTGAAGGGAGGAAGAAATTAAAGTAAGTTGTGATAGGAAGTAGGGATTCAATTTGGAAAGGAAAGAAAGAAATGGGATGAAGATGTTCTACCTGCGTTAGGTTTGATGATCAATAATTCACACGTGTTTTGTTGGAAGAAAGGTAATGGAAAGGGGAGGGGTTTTGTGTAATAAGTGTCGTTTCTGAAATGAAATATATAAGAAAATGAATCAGTGAATCAAAGTAGACTTGAAGCTGGAAAGTTGCAAAAGTGATGGGGATCGATGCATGATGATGTCATGGTGGGTGCCCCACACGGGAGAAAAAAGAGAGTCCTGCTACATGGATTAATTCATGACTAAATTCATGGTTCTCATTCAAATATTGTACGTTTTCATCCAATATTTGGATGAGAACTATGGGGTTAGTCCATAGACTAACTCTATGAGTTAGTCCATGTAGACTTTTTGGAGAAAAAAATTCTTCTATGCGGAGAGGTGTAAGGAATCATGGAATGCCTTGCCCGGGAATTAGATGATTTTTCATATATTTGGGTTTCCTAAAATTTGGTACAGTAAGGACAAGAAGCAATTATAAAGGGATCATTTGTACATTGAGAGTCTAAAAAGTGAAGACCTGGTTAAGTTTTTTTAACCTTATTTTTTAAAATCTGATTCTATTCCTTAGTTTAGGATTGTGCAGGCATGGTTCTAAATTTTCTGCTGGTTAGGGCTGGACCGGTGTGGCCGCACAGGTCCCGAGAGTGTCGAGAGAGTTTATTTTAAAAAAGTATAAAATAATTAAAAATCTATTTAAAATATTAAAATTGAACTATGTTACTCTAAATATAGTGATGTTTCAACATTTTTAATATTTTAAGGAAAATATTCATGTGCATTTATCCCTCATCACTTTATGGTAAGGGATAACATGTGGGGCCACTTTATGATTCATACAAATCATTCACATGGAATCCCCTACAAATTTGTGGGTCAGAGACGTCTCTTGGGATTGATTTCAAATTTGATATATGGTCTCATTCTTTTCAATTCCCATGATCAATGGGCCTTAAGTGGGTTTCATTGAGTTTGTCCCTCATCATATGTACATGAACATTGCCCATATATAAATATATGATTTCTACCCTATTTCTCTAGTAAGGTGAGAGGTGCTTTCACTTTATTATGAGAGTAAATATGAGGGTCCCATTCTATTTTTTAGTAAGGTGAGAGATGAGGGCCCCATCCTATCTCTTGTATATATGAAAATATTTGTGTATCCATCCCTCACCATAATATATTGAGGGACAACATAGTGTGATTGATTTTATGATACATTTGAACCATCTACATGCATAGTGTCTTTTGTACTAAAAGCATATTTTTATGTATTTGTCTTTAATTGATTTATTTATTAGTATATTTTGGTCTTTAATCTTTAGAGAATTTGTATGAGCACATGGTTGCATTGTTTAGTATTATGCATGAGTGTGTCTTTTATTTTATAAAGTAGACAAGTTGGTGTGTAGAGTTCAGCTTATACATGGAAGACTTGTTTGTTGGTTCTTATAGAATATAAGTTGTTGTTCACAATCTAGATGGGCTTGGGTACACCATTTGTAGTCATTATGTTAGTAATGCTTATGCTCTTAATTTCGATATAAATAATAGACACATACATTTAGTGTTTCACATTTTGATTTACAATGGAGTGTGTGAGATCTTTTATGGGTCAATAATCTCAATAAATTGGATGACTACATTACGTATATGGTGCATATTAGTTTATTGACGGAATTCACGTCCTGTAATAGGGATTTATGATATCCCCTTGATGAAACTTTTAAGTTTTGATAATGTCAAACCCTGCAGGTGGACTTTGTGTTCGACATATCAAACAAGTTTAGCGTAAGGTCTTAAGGAATTATACAGATTCGATCAAATATAGATGTAAGTGATTATTTCATTGATGGATATCTGAAATCTTAAAGTGGGGAGATTAATAAGCATTTAATAACGAGAAGTTCGAAATATTATTTTGAGAACTAGGAATCTAATTTGGGTCGAATTAGAATTTCCTAGTTACATTAGAAGCCTATCCCTTATTCACTTCTTAGGGTCCCTATTGTAGCATATATATATATATATATATATATATGCGCTATTGCTCTTTAGGTTAAAATACAAGAGAAATACAAGAGATATAACGTTTTTGAGAGCAGAGAGAATTCGCAGAAGAGGCCCACACCTTGGTGCGGATTCGAGCATAGAGTTGCTGTGATATCGAGATCAAATCAGAGAGATCTCGCAGGTATGATCTATGATCATCATTATCTAAAGTTATTTTCGCGTTAATCTGTATGCAATATCTAGGGTTTCTGGCGGCTGTCTCCTAACACATAGGACCTCGTTAAGTATACTAGATCCATTAAGTTTTCACCTATACAAATTGATTGGACCGTTGGATTGAATATTAGTTTTTCTATTTTAATATTAAGTCATTAAATTTATGGGCCATGATGAAGGGGTTAGAGGCATGTGATTGACCCAAACTTGATATATATGTTCATCCAAGATCTCTTTCCATCCCTCCCAAGTCCCATTATTAGTGGGGCATTATGCGGGCTCCATTAAGTTTATCCCTCACCATATGGTTAGGGAAGGATGCACCTGAATACTAATAACAATGCTAAGCTTGTTCCTTACCATAGGGTGAGGGAATGATGCACATGAATATTACAATTACGTGTGTCTCATTAAGTTCATCTCTCACCCTATGTGGACTCCATTAAGTTTGTCCTTCACTATTACTAGTTTTTATGGAAAAAATGATATTAGTAGTTTTTATAGAAAAATGATAAGAATATGTTTTATTTAAGATGTAGCAGATTTCATCTATGTCCATTTGCATTTCCTTTTCCGTGTAAGTGATTTTCTACCCATCACGCTAGGAACTTCGGATCCTCCCTACCAGGTAATCTGCGACAAATTACGGAGGCGTTGAAAATAAAAGAGGTGCAACAATAATATGCTATTTTCTTTTCCCTCCAGCAAACCTATATATATATATATATATATATAGGAGATGTGGGTAGGAACCTTCACATTTAAGTTGTTGGCATTGAATATGGATATGAGGGCCCTCACCTTATCTCTCATAGTAAGGTGAGAGATGCTCTCATGGAGTATCTCTCTCTCTCTATATAAAACAGGATTTGACCATTTACGGTCCGCTACGTCACTGCAGCTAGCTCACCATGCATGCGGGTAGGAGTTGTCCGCGGTGACGTGGCGGACCCTAAGTGGTCTATTCACGGTCACCGTGAGTAGACACACTTGATTCGTGAGTAGACACACTCGATTTATAAAACAACCTTTGAATTGTGCCCGTGCTTAACTTGACTTGTCGTTGTTGGAACTAGGCTGGCTCGCTCAAGTTGACTTGGTGCATGAGACTCCTCTTTACATTCTTTTAACAAGGGAACTTATCTACTCCAAGGGAATAAGTATGTGGATCATTTTCTACAATTTTAAACCTATTTGACTTGAAATTTTAATTTTGTTTCAAATTGTTATTGGAGTGCGTTTGAAACTTGTTCCTTTGGACCTTCACCAAAGGTATGGTTATAAATGTTCCATGTAAGGTGTCATTTGAGAAGTCTACTCGATAACTCTAATATAGGCTTAAAAATTGATATAAATAGGTGTTTGATTCTTATGAATGTTGGAGTGTATTGGACCATTTTAGAAAGTTTTGATCTTTTGCTTGTTTTTCAAAATAATGAAAGAGCAATCTTTTCCTTATGAACTTATCACCTAAGGTATTGTTGAACTAAACCCTTCAGGCACCTCATTTGACAACTCTACTTGACTTAAAATTTATTTAATTAGATGTTTGAGTTTGGATTAATTATTTCACCAAAGTTCCGGGGATGTTTGATTCAATCCCCCCTTTTGCCTCGTTTTCAAGTAACGAAGAGCTAGGTTTTTCGTTTAGACATGAATGTCTATAGAAATCAGGCAATTGCTGCTATCTTCTTCTTTTGTTATTTTACCAGTTTTTCCCATATAGTAAAATGTTTTCTCGAACTATTTTACTTTATGAAAAACTTGCCTGTACTATTTTTATTATATAATAATTTTGCTCATACAACTTTTACATAATTATAAATTTGTCATCCATTTTAATGCTTGCTAAAAACAACTCTTTCAAATAGATATATTGAATTAGGTCCATTTCAGATTTGCCAAACTGTCCCCAAAAAGAAATTCAGCAATTTTTTTTTCGAGTTTGTCACTGGTTTTATTATGTAACACATTTACCTATTTTACTTTTATTGTATAACTTTATGGGGTTTTGCTAATTTTTCTATGGGAGTATTTGTAAATTGTGTAGCTAGTAAGACATGACCTTCCCAAACTATGAGCTTTTGTCTTTAAAGTTGATCATATGATTTTGCGTCATTGGGCTGGTCTATGAGAGACTTGCATATGCAAGGAGTGCGGGGAAGGCAAGGTCGGACCTTGACCCTCTCGATGACGAATATGTCCATCTACAACTTCAAGGAATTTAGATCATTTCTCCACTCAAAAAGATTTTGCAAAATACTTGAGTTCCGTAGAATGTAAAGAACGACATGCTGATAATTTTTCTATTAAATAATATGGAGAAAAGCCGTGATTAGTTTATAACTTATTTGATAAAATAACCCACTTATAATAAGAATGAAATTTATTGAATTCAAAATTAAATCCATAACCCTTGTTACTTAATAGAAAAAGATATCAGATTCTTTTACCATAAAAAAGATATCAGGTTATTCTAGAAATATGAACATTCTGCATATGAATCATCAAGGTAGAACTCATCTAGGTAGAATTCTGCATATTTTTGTGAATTCTCTTCGAATCTTCAGTTTCGAGTAATTTGTTTTTATTTATAGATTGACTTGGAGAGGGCCCGTCTGTTTGCATGGAATTGGATTTCTAAGAATTACAGGAATTTTTTTTTACAAAATTAAGTTTGTATTATAGGAAATTTGTTCCACTCAAATTGCCTAAAATTGAAGAAACAAAAGAGTGGGTCGGTAAGTGGCCATCACATAATCTCTCCTTTGGTAGAAAGTGATTAACCAGTGAAATTTGAAAGCTCTTAAGGCCATTTATTTACATGGAAATATTGTCTTTAGAATTCTAATAAACGTGCTATGAAATTTATTCCCATTAGAGAGGCTACAATCAAAGAAACGTAAGTGAATATCCACAAATGACCAACAAATAATATCTTCTTTTATGGAAAGTGATTACCTAGCAAAACTTAAAGCTCTAGAGGCTCATTTGTAAGTTTGCAGGGAATTAAACTCTTTGGGATCTTAAAAAACATATTTCTAAGAAATTTATTTCCATTAGAGGGGTTAAAATTAAAATATTGAAAGTGAAGATATATATATATATATATATAGATCAAATATTCTCTCTTTTGGTGGAAAATATGCTTACCTAGCTAAATTTGGAGCTCTGGAGGTATATTTGTTTGCATGGAATTAAATATTTTTTCAACACTTAGAAATGTATTCATTTAAAACTTATCCCCGTCAAAGTGGCTAGAATTAAAGAAACAAAGTGCGATCCATATACGAGCATCAAATAATCTATCCTTTCATGAAAGATGAATGCCCAGCCATTATCCTAGCAAATTCCTTGTAAATAAAGGAAATGCTAATGGATCAAAATTTTCACCCTTTAAATCTTTCGTTTTTTCTCTTGTTAGAAGTCATTTTACCATGAACTAAATTCCATATGACTAAGAGGGCGTTAAGTCGAAGAAAACTTTTTTTTTTTTTTGGAAGACTCAAACATGCGACGATTTCTAACCAGCGGAGCAACAGTCGGGTCATGAAAAGCCTCTTTAGTTCCACTTTACTTTATTTCTGTAGGTGCAGAAAATAATGACCCACAATAACTGGGGTGCCTTAGAGGACTTATCCAAGGTGGTGGAGATTAGGTACCGTCCGAAAGCCTGAAAGAGAAGAGCAAACGGTCAGAGGACCCTGGCCTGGGCGGCGCAAGGCTCTCCGATGCCAAAGTCAGTGAGTGAACTGGAACAATGGAAGGAGAGGAAGAAGAGAAACAGAGTAACGGCTCTTTGGGTTGAATTGTGCGTACCTTGCTTGTGGTATGAAGCTCTATTTATAGAGGCTTGGGTCGTATCTTTCGAGGATATCTTGGTGTGGGTCCCATGATTCGACTGGGAAGTCATGATCAGCCCACAAAGTAATAAATGCGGTCCATTCCAGCCCACTTTGCATTTAATGCCAGTCGGATCAGCCCACATCGCATTAATTGCGCGTCATGTTGGGCCAGATCGTGTTGGACGTCTTTGGCGGTAGGGGTACCATCGGATCCGCCCTCGGGCCTTGCCCTGATGTGGCTTCAGCCGCTGGATGCCGCCCTGTCAGTGATTTGGCGAAGATTGTGAACGGCTGGATGTCGCATCTGTCTCACTAGCTCGTGCCCCTACTCCTCCACGTGCCTGATGACGTGGGGGATGAGGGGCACGAGTGGAGGCTCTTTCTTGCTTCGGCTTTCGTCCCGGCTCCTTCAGTCGAGGTGGAGCTTTCAGCCGAGGCGGGCACATGGGGTAGCCGAGCTCGGCGCTAGTGGCCCGGACCTGCTTGACTTCGGCCGGGGCCCCTGGCCTAATAGCCGAGGTGAGTCCGGTGCCACGTGGGTGGCACGCGGACGGCACGTGGGAATGCTTGGTTTCATCTGATGGCTGTGATTAGCGTAATCCTGGAGCTCTGGAAATCTCCCCACACAATTGCCCCCTAGCTTTTGACCTCTTAAGCGTCCTAGCCTTTAGTGGTCGAAAGCTAGAAAATCTGTCTGGGGATGCGGCGATCATTGCCTGGTGTCGTTTCAATTTTTCTGAAGCAATAAATGCTCTGTCCTGCCTGTTCTGGGAAGCGAACCGACGGCTACACGTGTAGCTCCTCAACTGATTGTGCTGTCTTATTGATGGAACGGGCGCGGATTGCGAAATCCGTCCTTTCGAATTTCGAAAGTAGCGCGCGCCGAGGGTTCCCTTTCCATAAATAGGGTCGTCTTCTTCCTTTCTTGTTTCTGATTTCTTTTCGCCCCTGCCTTTCACCTTTGATTTCTGCTCTGCTGCTCGAGATCTCTCTAGCGAGGACGACCGTAGGACGTGCCCGGATCTGTTCTTTGATTCGCCCCTTTGTCTCTGTAAGTTGCTTCGCGCCTCTGTCTGGTTTTTCTTGGGGTTTCGCGACTTCTAGGGTTTAACTTCGCTGTCACCCTTTTTAGACATGGGCACCCCTAGGTTTGAGTTAGACACCGATGAGGGCATAGCCAAGTTTAGGGCCGCTTTCAACATTCCGGAGGGAGTCCTCCTCAAGCCGGCGGACCCCGTCGATTATGCCGCGCTTCGCTGGTCCTGCGGCTGGATGCCGTTCCCTCTGATCTCCGTGATCGAGGGCGGGGTCAGATTTCCTCTGCACCCCTTGCTTAGGGCCTGCCTTAGTGCCTGGTCCATTACCTCGTGCCAGCTGATGCCCAATGGCTATAAGGTCATCATGGGCACGGCGAAGTTGAATGAGGTTTTGGAGACCAACCTGGGTGTCCATGATATCGAGGATACCTATGATATCTGTAAGGCTGGGGAAGGGAAATACTATCTCCGGGTGAAGCCGCAGCGAAGAGGCTTCGTCCTGGCCTTGGAGGATTCAAGTAAGAATGCCGAGGAAACTTTCTTCTGTGTGTCGGGGGACTGGGAGTTCGGCGCTGGCGAGAGCAGGAGGCTGATGGTCCCTCGTCGCCCCGGGACTGTCCCAAGTAAACACCGCTTCTTTTCTCTTACTTGCTTTGCTTGATCTCGATGACGCCGAGCCGACACTCTTATTGTCTGTTGTGCAGAGGCAGGCGCGAGGCGACGCCGAGCTGCGAGTGAAGGCTGGAGGAGGAACGTCGACGACATCAATAAGGTAAAAAGATACAAGGGGCACGAGACCAGGTCGGCTTGGAAGCTGCTCGGGTATACGCCGAGGTACCGTGGCCACTACAGGAGAACCGGAGTAGCCGAGGAGGACGAGGCGCATCCTGATCGTCCTGCCGTCTCCGTTGCCGTGCCTGCCGGGATCCCTTTGACCGATCCTGCTGCGAGCCGAGCTGCGTCTGGTGCCGAGGCGTCCACCTCTAGTTCGGAGTTACCGAACCTGACGCAGATAGTGGACGCTTATTCGTCCGATCGGGAAGAGGGTATGGAGGGAAGCTCAAGGGCGCCCGTTGTCAAGGATCTGGCGGCCAAGTTCAGGCAAAGGTCTACCCCTTCTGCGACTCCATCATCTGCCAGTACCCGCGCAGCTTCGGGCTCGGGGGGTGCTGGCGCCACTTCTGCTCCTGCCCCTGCTCCGAGCGAGGGAGTGCGGCGACGCTCGCTGGATCGCCCGAGGGAGGGGTCCCCGCCCAGGAAGAAGTCCAAGGCGGGGGAGAAGGACTCGGAGGCTGAACAGCCTCCGAAGGGTAAAACTCCTGCGCGGGCCCCCGGAGTCAAGGCTCCACCTGAGAAGAATGCGCCGGCCAGCAAGTCGACTGGCGGGGCGGCCCGCGATCTCACCATCTCGGTAGGGCAAGGGTCCGGATCGGCTTCCGGACCTCGAACTGCCCCAGCGCCGTGGAGACCGAGGATGGAGACGCAACCCGGTAAGCCTTTTGAACGTCGAGGACCGGCTGATGGGGAACGCCGACGTCATCGGAGCTCTCGCCAAAGCCTGCGCTCTGCCGCGAGACATGGAAATGCACGAGAAGTTCGATGACGAAAGCCTGATGGTCTCGGCAATCCAGGCTAACCTTCTGGTAAGTGTTCTCAGCTCTCTTCTTCAAGTGGTTTAGCTCGACTGCTCCTGTATGATTTACTTTTTCCCCTTGCAGAACGTGCAAAAACTCCTGGCCGTGGTGGGGAGGAGTGACAGGAACGCCGCGAGGGTCACTTAGCTGGAGTCTAAGAGGGAAAGGCTGAAGAAGGAGCTAGAAGAGCTGAGGAAGGGAATGGAAGGGCTGAAGAAGGCCAGTGCTGAAGAGGCTGCTCGGTTGGCGTCGGCTCTGGCTGAGGTCGCCGAACTCACGTCGAAAGCTAGTCAGCTGAAAGGCGAGGTCCGGGCGAAGAACAAGAGGACCGCCGAGCTGGAGTCGGAGCTGGCCAGATCAAGGTCTGAATCGGCGGCCGAGGGGACGAGGTTGCGCGGGGAAGTGCTGGCCGGGCGCGCTGAAATAGAGAAGTTGAAGACGGCGAACGCCGAGCTGGAAAAGGAGAAGGCCTCTCTTCTGTCCGAGGCCCAATCCGCTTTCCAGAATGGGGTGGACCATGCCACAGAGCTATATGAGAAGCAGGTGGAGTGGAGGAGATCACCTCCATTCTGTTCGAGGAAGGATGCTTGGCCGCACTGAGGCGTGCGGGGGTCCCTGAAGACCACCCTGTCTATCGGGACTTGCCGAAGTATTCGGACCCGGCTCCTGAGCCGAGCCCCACTCCTTTGGCCGAAAGCGCCCCAGTCGAGGCCCCTGCAGTCGTTCCCGCTCCGGATGCTGCCCCAGCTGCCCCGGCCCCGAGCGACGCCCCGGTTGCCAGCGATGCTTCGGCCGCGCCTCAAGGCGAGGCCTCTTCTGCCCCCGCTTCGGGTGAGGTACCGGTCAAAGCCTCTTCTGCCGGCGACACTCCAAGCAAGGTTACGGTCGCGGCCGACGCTGCTGGTCCATCAGACACGGTGATCGACCTGGTGGAGTCGCCGAAGCCGCAATAGCCTTACCTTTCTTTTCTTGTAAATAGCTTTCGGGCCTGTAGTACTCTTTGCTTTTAATGAAAAATGGGGCTTCTTTACTTGTGCATTTTTCTCTCTTTCGTTTCTGGGTGTGATATTGAATGCCTTTAATGTGATGCGTGACCCTAGAGAGAGTCGAACGGTCTTCATAGCTATCTGTGCCGATTTTCCGTATTCCGGAAACCATAAATAGCAGTAAGCATGGTGATACGGCCGATGAGGGAAACGGGCGAACGTCTCCACGTGGCGCCATCGGGACCGCTGGTCAACAGACAGGAAGACGTGCGTCCCTTGTAACGCGTGGGAGACTTCGCCCCATAACTTCCTTCGGAGACTGAGCCCTTCTTCTTCCTATAAGTAGAGGTGGTAGGCTCGCCATGGGAGAGGGAAAGAAAAGGAATTAGGATAGCTTAATTCACATAGACATAGGAGCACTGTTCAGCAGACCTTCGGAAACATTCGATCCGGGGGGAACCCCTGTGCCTGAGGACGGCTCTCTCCGAGGGGGGAGGCCCGTCGTGGTCTGCGCGCTCTCTGAAGGAATTCCCCGTGGACCACGCGCTCTCTGAACGCGGGTTCATGGCCAACCGTCCCTGGTCCGGTTGCAGGGGAGTCTTCTGCAACTGTGGGATGGTGGCGCCCTCTGCGTCTGGCGGTCCTGCAGGGTCCTGGGTGACAACGCGCTCCCTGCGAGCCCCCTGCGGTATATCAGGACCGCGGAGCTGAGGGTGGGATTGAGGCCCCGCTGGACCTGGGGGCTCTTCAAATTTTGGTCTCACTGACAGGAGGGTGTTTAAGAGCTCAGCGAGGTCCAGGGCCCCCGAACTGGAGGGGCTCTGCAACGCTTTGGTCTGACCAACCAAAGCGTATTGTAGAGCTCGGTGAAATTCAGGATCCCTCAGAACCTCCAGGCAACGAACCGGAGTCTTCGAGCCTGCAGCCTGAAGAGTCGGTGAAGATCAGAGCCTCCCAGTCTTTGTTTCTTTTTCTGTTTTTAGAGGACTGCGAGCCTCCTTTCTGTATTTTGCTTTCTTTTCTGTAACCCTTGTAATGAAGTAATTACAATGAATAAAAAGGAAGAGTTTTGTGATCACTCAATCTGTGTGCAGTGCTTTTGTATTCTTTTTTACTTTCTTCGCACTGTTGTGTAACACTTGTATTTCTGTGCTGCTTTTTTGCACTTCAGTGCTTGCACTGCTCTTTCTTTCTTAAAAACTGACCTTGGCCGAAATGGCTAGCATTGGCCGAGACGAACTGTCTTGCGCCGAAGTGGATCCAGAATCCCGCTGGTCTCGGCTGTGTGAGCATGCGCCGAAGTGGATCCAGAATCCCGCTGGTCTCGGCCGTGTGAGCATGAGTTCGGCAACGGTCTTTGAGGGGTGTATAAACCCGGACTTTAGGAAACGACTGAGTGTTCGAACTCGAAGCCTTTTCCAGGGCGGTAGACCCAGGGCTTTAGGAAACGACTGAGTGTATGAACTCGAAGCCTTTTCCAGGGCGGTAGACCCGGAGCTTTACGAAACGACTGAGTGTATGAACTCGAAGCCTTTTCCAGGGCGGTAGACCCGGGGCTTTAGGAAACGACTGAGTGTATGAACTCGAAGCCTTTTCCAGGGCGGTAGACCCGGAGCTTTAGGAAATGACTGAGTGTATGAACTCGAAGCCTTTTCCAGGGCGGTAGACCCGGGGCTTTAGGAAACGACTGAGCGTCCGAGCTCGAAGCCTTTTCCAGGGCGGTAGACCCAGGGCTTTAGGAAACGACTGAGCGTCCGAGCTCGAAGCCTTTTCCAGGGCGGTAGACCCAGAGCTGCCGGAGTCAATCAAAGAGAGATGACAGATTGATGACAGGGCGAAAGCTGCTTTCATTGATTCTGAGATTCATTACATCTTTAGAAATAGAACTTCTTCAAGTGGGATGCATTCCACGGCCTCGGCAGTGGCTTGCCCTCTAAGTCCACGAGCTTGTAGGCTGACCTTCCTGCCAGTGAGACTACCCTGAACGGGCTATGCCAGTTCGGGGCCAGCTTCCCTTCGTTTGGTTCTTTGTTAGCTGGCAGGGTCTTTTTTAGAACCAGCTCTCCCACGGAGAAACTTCTTTCTCTGACATTTTGATTGTATGCCCTGGCCAGCCGCTGCTGATAGTCGGTCAGTCGCAGGGCTGCTGCTTCTCGGTGCTCGTCTGCCAGCTCCAGCTCCATTGCCAGGTTCGTCTCATTTCGGCCTTGATCGACCAGCTCTGTCCTCAGGGTGGGAAGGCCGATTTCTAAAGGAATGACCGCCTCCATCCCGTAGGCCAGAGAGAAAGGTGTCGCCGAGGTGGACCTCCTTGGAGTTGTTCTGTATGCCCATAGCACGCTCGGAAGCTCTTCTACCCATCTTCCCTTTGCCTTGTCCAGTCGCTTCTTCAGGCCGTCCAGGATCACTTTGTTAGAGATTTCGGCCTGGCCATTACTCTGCGGATATGCCGGAGTGGAGTAATGGTTCTTGATGCCGTGCTCTTGGCAGAAGTCTTTGAAGGATTTGGAGTCTAGCTGAGTCCCGTTGTCCGAAATCAGGGTTCTGGGGATGCCGAACCTCGTTAGGATGTTTTTCCAGACGAAGTTCCTGGAATCCCTGTCCGTGATGGAGGACAACGGCTCAGCTTCTATCCATTTTGTGAAGTAATCTGTAGCGACTATCAGCCATCTCTTGTTCCCTGGAGCTCGGTGGAGAGGCCCCACAATGTCCAGGCCCCATTGAGCGAAGGGCCATGGACTAGAGAGGGGACTCAGATCTTGCGCTGGCTGATGGAGAGAGTGGGAGAACTTCTGGCACTTCTCGCATTTCCTGGCGTACACCTGCGCGTCCTTCTGCATGTAGGGCCACCAGTAACCCTGGCTTATAGCCCTGTAGGCCAGTGATCGACCTCCTATGTGACTGCCGCAGATTCCCTCGTGGATCTCATACAGGAAGTCGTCCACCTTGCTTGGGTGGACGCATTGGAGGTATGGACCTGTGAAGGATTTCCTGTAAGTTTGCCTTCGGGGGAGAGCCAGAATCGAGCTGCCTTGAGTCTGATTCGGTGGGCTTCAGTCTTGTCCTCGGGGAGCTGATCGTCCTTGAGGTAAGCGATGATTGGATCCATCCAACTCGGGCCGAGATCAGCACAGAGGACAAGCCGAGATGAATGGAGCTCTAAGCTTGACCTTGATATCGACCCAACCTCGACGGTCCTTTTCTTTCCGGCTTCGACAGCGGAAGCTAGGCTGGCAAGCGCGTCAGCGTGCGTGTTGGTATCTCGGGATACGCGCCTGACCTTGGCTTTCTGGAAATGAGACATCAGTATTTTTGCAAGGGCTAAGTAGGCCGCCATCCTGTCGTCCCTGGCCTGGTAGTCTCCAGCGAGCTGGCTAGTTACCAGTTGAGAATCGCTGAAGATCACCAGGTGCTGGGCTCCGAGGATCTGGGCGCTGTTCAACCCTGCTATCAGTGCTTCATACTCTGCCTCATTATTTGTTGCTTTGAAGTCCAAGGTGAAAGCCTGCTCTATGACCAGACCCTCTGGCGATTGGAGGACTATGCCGGCACCAGCTCTCTTGGAGGTGGACGATCCGTCGACAAAGATTTTCCATGCCGAGGCGGGAGACTGTTCGACCTCGGTCAGTTCTGGCTCGTGCCCTGTGCCCCCCAGTTCCGTGCCGAGCTGGGTCGGAGCCGAGTTGGGCGAGACGAACTCAACGATGAAGTCTGCCAGAATCTGGGCTTTGATCGCAGTTCGGGGACGGTACTGTATATCATACTGCCCCAGCTCAACTGCCCACTTTGATATTCGCCCTGAAAAGTCAGCCTTCTTGAATATTGAACGGAGTGGATGCTCCGTGATCGCCACAATGGTGTGGGATTGGAAATAATGGGAGAGCTTGCGGGAGGCACTGACGAGAGCCAACGCAAGCTTCTCCAATAGAAGGTACCTGGTCTCGGCATCGAGCAGGGTCTTGCTCGTATAATAAATTGGTTTTTGAATTCCCTCGTCCTCCCTGATGAGGACGGAGCTCACTGCGTGATCCGAGACCGCAAGATACAAATACAAAACCTCCCCCGGAGTTGGGGTGGAGAGTAAGGGTGGTGACATCAAATAGGTTTTGAGCGCGGCCAATGCCTGGTCGCACTCAGGAGTCCACTGGAATTTTAAAATTTTCTTTAGAAGCTGAAAGAAAGGCCTGCACTTATCTGATGACCGGCTAATGAAGCGATTGAGTGCTGCAGCCATTCCCGTGAGCTTCTGGACTTCTTTCGTGGTAGAGGGGCTCAGAATGCCCTGGATCGCGGTGATCTGGTCTGGATTGGCCTCTATCCCCCTCCGCGTTACCAAGCTGCCGAGGAACTTTCCAGAGGCTACGCCGAAGGCGCACTTGGAAGCATTTAGCTTGAGCTTGAACGCGCGAAGGATGCCGAAGACTTGGCCGAGATCCGCCAGGTGGTCGCTGGAGTGCACTGATTTGACGACCATGTCGTCGATGTACACTTCCACCGTTCGGCCGAGCTGAGCCTGGAACATCTTTGTCACGAGGCGCTGATAGGTCGCCCCCGCGTTCTTTAGCCCGAAGGGCATCACCTTGTAGCAGTAAGTGCCGCGGGGGGTTATGAATGACGTTTTCTCCTCGTCTGGCTCGTGCAGTGGAATCTGGTGGTAGCCTCTGTAGGCGTCGAGGAAACTCATTCGGTCATGGCCAGCGGTGGCGTCGATCATTTGATCAATCTTTGGAAGGGGGAAACTGTCTTTAGGGCATGCCCTGTTCAAGTCTGTGAAGTCCACGCACACCCTCCATTTACCAGTTTTCTTTTTAACCACCACCGTATTGGCCAGCCAGACCGGGTACTGGACTTCCCGGATGGCTCCTGCCTTCAGCAGTTTGTCGACCTCTTCGACGACCGCGTCTATCTGCTGCAGCCCTGTCCTTCGGGCCCTCTGCACTACCGGTTTGTGGCTGGGGTCCACATTTAGCTTGTGGCACATGACCTCGGGGTCGACCCCAGGCATTTCGCTTGGGCTCCAAGCAAAGACATCGACGTTCTGCATCAGGAACCTCGAGAGCTCGGCTCTCTCCTCGTTTGGCAGCTGGGTGCCGATCAAGAAGAACCTATCTGGGTCTGCCGAGTTCAGCCTGACCTCGGCCAGGTCCTCAATGCTTTTTTTCTCGGGGTCTCGGCCGATTTCATCTAGCCCTTTCTCGAATTCGGCGAGGTTGACGCGCTCTGGCTCTTTCTCTGCTGGGACTGCGGCCAGCATGCACTGCCTAGCTTGCTGCTGGTCTCCCTCTACCGTGACCACTTCCATTTTGCCCTCCTTGTTCTCGAGGACGAACTTCAGCTTCTGGTGGAGGGAAGAAGGGACCGCTTCCAATTTGTGGAGCCACGTTCTGCCCAACATGACGCGCAATTAATGCGATGTGGGCTGATCCGACTGGCATTAAATGCAAAGTGGGCTGGAATGGACCGCATTTATTACTTTGTGGGCTGATCATGACTTCCCAGTCGAATCATGGGACCCACACCAAGATATCCTCCAAAGATACGACCCAAGCCTCTATAAATAGAGCTTCATACCACAAGCAAGGTACGCACAATTCAACCAAAAGAGCCGTTACTCTGCCTCTCTTCTTCCTCTCCTTCCATTGTTCCAGTTCACTCACTGACTTTGGCATCGGAGAGCCTTGCGCCGCCCAGGCCAGGGTCCTCTGACCGTTTGCTCTTCTCTTTCAGGCTTTCGGACGGTACCTAATCTCCACCACCTTGGATAAGTCCTCTAAGGCACCTCAGTTATTGTGGGTCATTATTTTCTGCACCTACAATTTCTTTTTACATGTGAAACTCAATAACATGAAATCAGGTGCTCTGCAGACTGCATGTGGACACTACCGTTCACCACTTTCTTCTTTCCTTCTTTTATTGTTAAGATTTCAAAGTTTTATTAGCTCCATAAGTGGAGTGGAGTCCTTTATCCAGCTCTGCCTGCAAGAAGGAATCTGCTGACGTCTGGCATGTTTTCTCACACCCACATTGCGAAGACAAAGGAAAAGCACAATATAAACTAATGAAAAAGACAAGCCGAAGAAGGGAAAGATGAGTTTAGGTGTTTGTAGAAACTGCTGGCATTTGGATCTTTTTATATTGTCTGCAACTTTTTTAAAAAATCTTTTGCTTGAGCGTGAAGAGTTGTGCGTGGGTGGTGTGACTAGGAAAGGAGAGCGACAGATGTGTACATGGCTCTGCATGCGGACCTACATTTGAAAAGCCTTCAGACTTAAGGTATTGACTCAGTCAAAACCCTCTCTCTCTCTCTCTCATTTAGAAAATTATTTATTAGAGGCACGTATAGTACTCATGTTCTCCATGTCCTCTTGGATTGAACTTCTCTGCTATCAGTTTATCAGTGGCTGACTGGTTGTGGGTGTGGCCTGTGGGGTGGTTTGAGAATCTAAATTAATGACAATCACTGTCATACTTAAATTTCACTGGAAGATGATTCTAATCAATTGCTGTATCATTGCATAGAATTGAATTTCTATAGAGTTTATGTTAAAATAGGTCAAACAGAGGAATGTTAAAATAGGTTTGGGATTTTACGGAAAAAATCCCTTTAAAACCTGGTGGAGAAAAAAATGTCCTCAAAGTTTTTTATGCACTGGACTAATTCCAGAGGCCCTTTTCGGAGTTTTTTTTTTCCTTTTTTTTGGGTACCGAGTAGTGATATTGCTAATCACCAGGACGCTGCTCATTGCATCACCCATTCAACTGAGTAAAAACCCACCTTGTTTTCTAAAATCATCTCCAAACCTGTAAATCAAGCAACCCAACAAACTTGACCAACCCATCCGCAGCTTGATCACCACTGTCAAATGCCCATCTACAAATACCAACCAGCAGTCATCATCTTCTAACCCCCTCTAGTTTCTGCAAATCTAAACTAGTGCTCAAACTTCGACTTTGAAAGATTTGAAAGACTTTGAAACCCTTAATTCTTATTGAGATTGTGAAAGATTTGTTAAGAGCTTGACTCAATCCTGTCAGATTTTCTCAAGTTACTTATGAATTCAATGATAAGCTCGTGAAAATTGTAAAGATTTTACACATTTTCTTTTTTCTTTGAAAGTGCCTCTTTTTATATCTACTAAAATTGATGCCAGTCCAATAACCAATGCAGCGGAAATAAAATAAAGCAAACTGGGAAATAAATGTACCAATCACACACCACAAGAAGGCATGCTCAATTTTTACAAGGAAGTAGAAGCTTTAAAACTCTCTAGAACAGTCTATCGATGATAGCTCTAGAGAACAATGAATATCTCTCTGAATTTTCTCACTTCAGAATAATGAGGGAATAACTTGATTTCATACTTAGGGTTGAGAGAAACACCCTATATATAGCCCCAAACTCGTGCCTTAAATTTCTAATCTTGATCGAATCAGAATAACAACCGAACTCGAAATAGAAATTTGAATCACGCAGTGCTTCTTTTCCAGGCCCACTATAGCGGCCAGAAGGCCTCGCTATAGCGAGCCTACATTCTGCCGCAGACTCTCCATGCAAGTTTGCTCTAGCGAGCATGATCCTCACTATAACAAGACTATGTTATGGAATTTTTTTTCGCTTCAAGATACTGCAGTCTTTGCTCCAGGTCTTCCGGTGACACAACTACAATCCATTCTAAAAGAAATGGAAAATTACAACTCAATGGACCCATATTTTTGTCCAACCCATGAATTGACCAACACAGTGAAATTCCTAACACTTTTCCTATCAAATTCGATGAAGGTTTTTGTTTTAATCTGAGAGACTCATCTTTGGGAAATAATCTGAACAATCGGAATCCTTGGGAACGAATCAATCTCGTCAAAGCTTGGCAATGACCTTGAACGCGGGCGAAGAAGAAGATGACACGAGCAGCGATATCGCTGCGAAGCAAAACAGCAAAAAAAAGTAATGGGAGTGCCTTTATGGTCTATATTAAAGTTTAGGGGCCTTTTTGGTCTTCAACCACTTTAATTTTACTTTTCTAAGATTTGATTTGCTAGGGTGATCACGTTGATAATCATTTTCCTCCTAATGAGAGATCATTTAGCGGGCATTTGTGGGGATATTTTTAAAACCTTAGTTTCATATAAGTTAGGCACTTTTATTTTTTATTTTTTGTTTTCTTTTTTTTGGTTGGGCTATTGGTTACATTCAAACGAATGAGCTCAAACTACCTGTTTCTTTGCTGGAGTTCAAATAATTCTTGTTTGGAGAATTTTTGAATTCCAGGACATAGTGGACTTCTTGAGTCCTCCTTTGCACTTAAGCATCCAGGAAATCCATTAAATTGTAAAAGCGTTGGAATTTTTAGAGTTTCAAAGCTCATTTGAGACCTTTTAAGTTGTTGGAACTTCGAAATTCTTATGAAGAAATATGAAATTTGTAAAGGCAACAGGACAAGCCGTCGTATCATGTCATGAGTTCCTCCTTTAGAATTTAGGAATTCTAGCCTCTTTGATTTTTTGTGGAATTTATGTATGTTCAAGTATGAAGGAACATCAAGACATTCCACTATGTTTGGGAACTCGAAAATCCCCCAGACATGAATTTCTTTAAATTCCAAAAGAAAAAAACTGGCCCCAAATGCTTGTTAGAAATTCTAAGTTCTTAATGTGGATTTGGTTTTTGTATATAATCAGATGGATTAATGTGGATTTGGATTTTGTATAACATTGGATGGATTAGATGATCTTGACTTCCAATTTAAGGGACACAGGTTTATACGTGATTATTTATCTATTCAATCTCAAAGACCTTAAGTAAACGAATATGACATTAGATCATATTAACATATGTCACACCTTTGATCCAAGGTGAGACCTCTCAAAATTCAGTCATGTTTGTGATTGCATGCATGAAGGTAGGCCTTGCCAGAACTTTACATAGGGTGTGTTTGTGCAACAAGGGGGGTTCGCACGCCTCTCTGTTGAGGAAAATATGTTTTCTTTGTCACACTGCAAAAGTGTTGCATGAAACAATAAAAGTGTGGAAAACCATAATAATTTTTCTATAATTTTTCATCTATAATCGGTGCAAAGAGATAAGGATCAAACAGGCAGGTATCACAATTGTTACCGCTCCTTTATAGATCAAATATTGGGTGGGTTCCAAACCCATTTTTGCACGGGTTGAAGATTTTGGATATATCCGTTGGCAATCAGTCCGTGGAATAGTCCTTATTACCTTTTGGGTCCTTAGAGTTACAACAATTAAAAACACAAAACACCAATACAAACATTTTAAATAAAAGTTCAGGACATTTAGCAACGTGAACGACCCAAATTGGGTAACTTGCTAGTTCGGATTACGGCCCAAGATTCCGTTTCTTAGTCCTATCAAACAAAATAATTTAGACTAAAAGCCAAAAGGCCCAGTCAACACATGGACACATATTCAGGCCTTGTGTACAAATCTGGCCACAAGGCCAGTCCTTTACACCTGTCTGACTTCAGTCCCAGTAGCTAAATGGGCCCAACGCCATGTGACTCAAGACTGTACATAGAGCCTTAAAGTACACCAGTTCATTACAGGCCCAAATCAGATATTTAGGCCTCGGTGAAAAACTCATGCCCAACCAGAAACATGAACAGGTGTAGCCCTTCATTTTTGAGGCCCTGAACACGACTCGGCCTTAATCCAGAAATTTGTACAGATCTGAAACTTATATTGTAAAATCCTTACAAAATATGCCCGAAATGTTGTAGGGATCTGTATAGTTTAGTATATAAGCCAATGCATAAAACAGGCCCATTCATGTGTACCGTTATGCCTTCATGTGCCCAGAAAATTTCCAGGCCCATGTACAGTCCTGCCACGAGGTTGGTTCTGTTCATTGGTCTTTAAATCCAGGCCCAAAAGGGCACCCTCCAACGGCCCGATGATCAAGCCAGACTCTCAAGCCTGGCTGGCTCAGAATCAGATCCGTGTGTTAGCTTAATGCACAGATCTGGGACGCCGGAAATTCATCGATGTAAATGTAAATAGGTCGGTCTCAGTTCAGATAGAATCCATGGTGGAAGGGACCCGATTAATGTTGTATATATCCAGACTCGAACCCACAAGCAGGCATCCCAACGACTCCAATGGTCGAGACTGGACCCGGAGTTCCAGACCAAGCCCCAACCCGATTGCTAATTGGTCGTGAAATGTAGATCCATACACAATTATCAACCAGGTTCTGGTCTAGACAGGGCATCTGTACATAGACTTTTCGGCCAGCTAGCTTGTGGGTCCACTGCCAGGCATATTCCAAGTCGAGTTCCCTTAAAAGTTTAATATCTACTTCCAGATTATAATAGTTCCATTGAATTCTTAGGAATTTATGGTAAAATGGGTTCCAACGAAGAGTCATGAAAGTGGGAAGGTGGTGAATGATATAAGGTTGATGGAAATTAAACTTTCTAGGATTTGATTTATGGGAGTGACGGATGGATATTCTTTTTTATCCTATTAATTAATTCTCAATCAAAGAGGAATTTATTTGATGGTTATTTACGATAATCTTCACTCGTTTCTCCCATCTCAACCACTTTTAGGAATTACATTTCCTAGAATACTAAAGGGCACCACAAATGAAGTAGCGGTATGTACCAACCATATTGGTGATCTTTGTAAGCAGAATCTCTCTTCTTTTTAGAGCGGCGTCCTTAGCCGAGTGATAAGGAGTGACAGTTCTCACCTAGCTGCATAAGGTTCGAACCCTGGATATGCCACTTCTTCAAGCTTTTGTGGGCTTCCTTTCCATGTGTGTGCGTTGTCTTTCTCTGTGTGTGGGCTTTCAATTGGGTCATAGCTACCTTCGTTGGGTTACCAAAAGAAAATAAGTAAGCAGAATTTTTATGTAAGCTGAAAAGAAGATTTAATAATCCCCTTATGATTCTCACCAGTAGTCTTTACTGACTATACATGAGTAAGCTACAATTTTTTTACAGTCCGTACAAAGGGTGGTGTAAAATTTATTTTCCCATCTACTAAAGCATAACCATGTCTCTCGCCGTCCCCTAGAAGGCTGCTTAGGGATTGATCTCAGGATATGCCACTCTTTTCACTTGTATAAACTTTTTTTCCGACTGTGAGCTATGATTTTCACTTTGTGGGCCTTTTCTTCCCACTTGTGTGGGCTCTCTTGGCATCTTGGGTCCTAACCTCCTAGGCTCGGGCAAAAGAATAAAAAAAATATATATAGAAAAAGTATTGTGGAAACATTTATTAATTTGGAAAAACATTGTTTTTATTTGCTTATTATTTTAAAGCCGCTTTCTAGAATGATACAAAGTTGACTCATTCATTGCTGGAATAACAAAAAAGGAAAAAGAAAAAACATGAACCATTTGAATCTATAGTATATGGTAATGTTACCAACGAATAAATAGGGGTCCTCCTATCTAAAGCATTAGTGCTCACCAAAAGCTGAGCACTTGTAGGGCCCACATGGGGATGTCTCAGGGTGGGGGATGGGGTAATGGAAAGATTTCACCTCCTCAGCCACCAAGAGCTAAGGGTATTTATCCTGACCACTTGATCAACCACCTGTAAGTTTTCACTATTTAAACGAGTGCACAGTTGATCCGAAACGAGTGCACAGTTGATCCGGACCAATTTATTTGGAAGGGTGTCAAATTTAAAATCGATATCTGTCAGAGGATCCTATTTTATGGTCCACTTAGATGATTCATAAGGTGGCCCACTAGGTGTGGTGGTCAAGTCGTGCGCAAGCCGAGGTTTTCCCATTACATTAATATAAAGTCTAAATCAAATGACGTTCTTTTGCCAAAAGTATGAACTGACTCATTTTAAAACGTATGGACGCAATGATCACAAGAAAGTATTGATTAACCTACAAAAGCTATCCCATGTAGCTGTCAATGTGCTGATAAGGTTAACTTAAGACTTAACCTTAGTGGGGCCAACCTCACATGACAGAAGCAACCGAGTGAGCTTAATTAACCATGTCACATACTTTCTATGCTCAAGCCAATTTTACTATATTGTTAAACCTTATTGAATTGATCACACGTGAAATCGATATATATATTCTAAAAAGGATAATTACCTTGACAAAAGTCAAATTTGGACCCAGATGTTCTGGGGCAGAACAGAAGTGGATCCTTGTATATTTGGATCTAAATCCAATCATTTGTCAGATGAATAGATTTTCAAATATATCATATCTGGGTTTGACATGAATGTAAGCTTAGGATCCGAATCTAGCATCAACTAGAAAACTGAAGATCTATATCCGGATCCAAGACAAGATGTGAAGCTAATATGAGTATAATCAGTAGATATCTATTGAGTGTACTAATGGGGCTTTTGGAATGGCAATAAAACCCAAATCCTATGTGTGAGATAACTCATTAGATCGACTGCTGCTAGCTAGGAGTTGGCCCAATGTGCACAAAAATAAATTTGTTGAAAATACTTAATTGATAAGCTAATATCACTTCTCCCTTGGAGGAAGAGTCTAAAACCTGCCGTGCGTAAGAAGTATGGGCCACAGTTTAAACAGTTTGAATCTTTAGAGCATCTTGATTGGATATGTTATTTTGGAGATGTTAAATCTCATCTAAAGATTTATGTGGATTTGACATCTCCTAAAGTGAGAACTCCAGCCATTATGTCTAATTTAATATTTTATTATATTTGTTGTCTTTTACCTCTTTTGAGCTCTTTGTCCTTTCACCTGCAGAATTTGAGAGCCCCATGCCAAATGCCACATCATGTATGACATTTTGGGTGGATAATCCTTTTATGCTTTTTTTTTTTTTACTGCTAGTGACATTTGACATAACTATTAGAGATGCTCTTAGAAAGTGTATTCAACATTTATAAATTTGGTATGATAACTTGTGTAATATCATACTGGACCTTGTGTAGTCATTCTCCCCATTACAAAAAGGCTTATCCTTCACCCATACATTTTCTCTAGTAAAAATCAATATTTAGATACTTATGTATTTTTTAATTTATAATTTTCCTTTCTTAGGGCCTATGCATTACATGGTTTTAGCTGCTGGTTAAATGATAAACAGAAACTCCCCCTCATGATAGGGTACAGTAACGTACATAGTGCCAAAATAGCACTATGCATAAAATCTTCTATTTAAATTTCACTTCAATCCAATTGCTTGCCTAGATATCTGTGTCTTATATTGATTTAGCAACATTTAAAAAATCTAGAAACTTTAAATATCAGTCTTCCTTAAATTCATCTTTTTCAATTTTATGACCAAAATTTAGATAATGTTAATAGGGTTGCTCGACTCTAGTAGGCTTTTCTTAAAAAAAGATTTTATCCTTAAATCTCATGATATTATGAAAAAGTGTATGTCATATAATCCAATAAGTCCTATAATATCATATGGGACCATCCCATGATGTAATGGATTCTGTAAGTGCCTAAATATTATGGACTTTGTAATGGAAGTTACGTTGAGTCTGATGCTCCTTTGAAAATGGTAAATGGCCTGAGAACCTGAAAGAGAAGAAGATAAGGACGTCAAAGGACCCTGGCTGTGGGCAGCGCAAGGCTCTCCGATGCCTAAGTCAGTGAGGGGTCTGAGCAATAGGATGGAGATAAGAGAGACATAATAGTAGCTCTGTGGTTATGGTTGTGCGTACCTGTGATGGAGATCGTCCCTCTATTTATAGATAAGGAACCTAGGCTGCATGGCGGGACTCATGATGACGTCCTAGCACTCCTTGGGGTGCTGTCGCATCAGCCCACTACACATTCAATGGCAGTCCGATCAGCCCATAATGCATTAAATGCTGCTCTAATCGGACCTTATCATAGCTGACTTTTGGGCCTAGTCCCATCGGGCCTGGCTGGGAGCCATACTCTGATGGGACGTAACCGTTGGATGCCGCTCTGTCAGGAGTGAGGCGCGGCCAAGATGGCTTTGTCAGATCCAGCCGGGTACCCTCGGAAGTACAGCCGCTATCGTCCATCTCGGGTAAAGGTCTGGCTCTGGTGACGAGCCGAGTGGTCGAAGTGAAGGCTTCGTGTCGAGATCGGGGGTTCCCGAGACCAGAGGCGGTCTCGAGCTCGGATAGTGCACGAGCAGCGTGTGCCGAGGTTAAGGCTTGATTAGCAGACGTGAGCACCGAGGTTAGTATAACCTTCGTGTTTCGGGAGACATACCCACACAATTGCCCCCTAGCTTCTGACCTTACGGAGCTTGCCATCTTCGTGAGGTCGGAAGCTACGAAACGAGAAATCCTCCTGGGGTAGGACTCACCTTGGTTTCGACCGTTGACGCTTGGCCTTCATCCGTGGTTGCTTTGAATGACCGAGGTAATAAATGATGCTTGCAAATTAATGCGGGGGACACGCTGGCGGCACCACGTGTCACTATCTGATTGGTCGTTCAGTCGCATCGAGGAAACGTCCGTCGTTTATCAGGGATGTGCCCAGTGATCGAAGCGACGGACGCGGAACCCCAGGGGGTGTCTGGAATGTGTGTCCCTAGGGTTTCCAGAAAGGGGGGAGCCCTTCTTCCTTCCTTTATATATGGGATATTAAAGCTATCTTCTTCCCTACTGATGCTTTATACCAGAGAAAAGAACACTGCTCAGAGAGGTCTACCTGAGAAGAGGAGTGCCGCCGAGATTGAGCTCTTGCTAGTCCGAACCTGGGTTCTGCCTTCGTAAGTTCTTTTTTTTCTCCTGCCTTTTCCGTAGGTTTAGGGTCTAGGGTTTCTTCTTGCTCATAGATTTTGGTAGAGATGGGTATTTACAGTCATTGTTTAGAGAGTGAGGCGGCAATTGAGGGATTTAGGTCAACATATGAGATCCCTACTGATGTCCAAGTCAGGGGGGCTGATCCCAATGGTATCAACCTCCGTGACTTCTCCGGAGGCTGGATGCCTTTTCCGCTGGTGGCTGTGACTGAAGGTGGGGTTCGTTTCCCCCTTCATCCTCATCTGAGGAGGTGTCTCAGTCAGTGGTGCCTCTGCCCCTGCCAGCTGCTGCCCAATGTTTTTAAGATCCTAATGGGCACGGCCAAGCTTAACGAGGTCCTAGGCATTGACCTCGGCATCTTCGATATTGAGGACGTCTACGACATATGCAAGTCCGGAGATGCCTATTATCTCCAGGCTAAGCCGCGTCGGGAGGGCTTTGTTCGCTATATGGAGGACTCAAGTAAATATGCTGGGGACGATCTCCTGTACGTCTCGGGTAACTGGGAGTTCGGCGTAGCCGACACTGATAGAGCCTACCGGATTCCCCGCCACTTTGGGACTATTCCAAGTAAATACCATCTCCTTTCCTTTGTACATATTCCATATGCTTTTTTCTTTCCTATCTTGCCGAACAGATATCTCTGCTTGCTGTGCAGCTATTAAGAAGAGGAGGCGGGCTGCCCGGTACATCTGGGCGAGGAACGAAACTTGGCTCCGACAAGTTAAGCGATATAACGGTCACGAGGGCAGGACGGCTTAGTCGCTGTTAGGGTACCAGCCGAAGTACCGTGGATACATCAAGGGTACAATCGAGCCGTCCCGAGAAGGAAGTTCGGATGGAGCCGAGCCCGAGGTTGAGGGAGAACAAGCTGCTCCTAGGGCTAGGACTGAGGAGGAAGGGCCTTCGCGGGCTGTGACCGACATTGAAAGCAGGGCCGCGTCCGGTGCTCAGGCTACTACGTCCGGGTCGAGGCCACGCGAGGACTCAAGAAGAAGGCCGCGTCAGACCGTTCGGTCTCCTTCGCCGAGCTCAGAGATGTGGCACGCCAGGCGTATGTCCTTCGAGGACATCGAGACTTTGGCACTCGGTGTCGAAGACGCCCAAGCCCTCCAGGTGCCTTCGAATCCGGACGTCCTCGAGATTCCTCTTCCGGGGACTCCGGCGGATTCTCCCATGGCCGACGCAGAGATCCCTACCCCTTCTCGTCCTGTTGAACCGGAGGCTCGGTCGCCCCCAGCCGAGGTCAGGCATGAGGAAAACCGGCCGCAGAAAAGGCCGAGAACCGAGGGGGGTTCCAGCTCGGGTGCGGCGTCGCCACCCGCTGGCCCACGCCCATGGGAGCCGAGCTTCGTACTCGAATTGGGGAGACCGATGAGATGGAGGATCGTGTTCTCCGGAAGGTCGATCCCCTCATTTTCGAGGTGCTTGGGCGGGCCTACGCCCTACCTTGAGACATGGCTCAACTGGACGGATATAGCGACCCGAAGTTGATACTATCGCTGCTGCAGTCGTGCTTCGCGGTGAGTTCATCCGAACCTTTAAACTTTTTATCAAGTTGTTTAATTTCGGTGACTGTTCTGATTTTCTTTCTGAATGCCTTGTTTCTTTGACAGACGGTGCAGAAGTCTATGGTCGCAGCCGACAGGCTATATAAGTACGGCATCGAGGTCGCAGAGCTGAACGTGGAGAAGAACGGCCTCAAGGAAGCCCTGGGCGCCGTTACTCAAAAACTGGCAAGGGCCGAAGGAGAGTACGAGGCGGGGCTTGAGCAGGCGAAGGACGAGACGGAGGCCGAGAGGAGGAGAGTGACCGAGCTCGAGGCCTCCCTGCAGAGGCTGAAAGACGATTTTGAGGCCAAGCTCCAAGCCGAATCGAAGAGGGCGGACGAAGCCGAGGCCAAGCTCGAATCTGAGTGCGACGCCGTCTTCGAGGACACCAAGGCGCAAGTGATGGTGCACTATAAGGCCAGGGTGCTCGTGGTGAGGGACAAAGCCTGGGCAAATGGATGGTGTTCTGCCTTGAAGGAGGCGGGGATTTCGGAAGGGCATCCGTCCTTCAAGGATCCACCTCCGTACCCAGCTCCAGTGCCGAACCCCGCTCCTCCCGTGATCGCTAGCGAGCCAGCTACAAGGGAAGCTAATGCCGATCAGGCCGGGGCCGATATCAGAGCTGCTACCGCTCCTCATGCCTCTGACCCCGTGTGACCTCGGACCGACCTTGTTTATTTTGCTTGTAATTGCTTTCACTCTTGATGTATCTTTCTTGCTTCCTTGTTTTCAATTGTACCCGTTATCTCATGTAATGAACGGAAATTCAATATAATTCAAGTTTCCTTTGGCTAATGTCTGGGTCAATTTTCTTGTCATGCCTGTTTTTGCTTTCCCAATATTTTGCATAAGCATATGAGCTCGGTAGGGGTAGGTGCCGAGCTGCCCCCAGGCTAGCCCGAGATTATATCATTAGGATCGCTGCCCCATCGATAGATATGTAAGTAGCGCCGGCAATCCTGGCGTGAGTGCCGGGGAGCTCTCATAGCGCGAAATAGAGAAGTCCCACTGGCTCGTCGCCAGGGGCGCGCCGGCAACCTGGCATGAGAGCCGAGGTGCTCTCATAACGCGAAATGGAGAAGTCCCACTGGCTTGTCGCCCGGGGCGCGCCGGCAACCTGGCATGAGAGCCAAGGTGCTCTCATAATGTGAAATGGAGAAGTCCCACAGGCTCTTTGCCAGGGGCGCGCCGGCAACTTAGCATGAGAGCCGAGGTGCTCTCATAACGCGAAATGGAGAAGTCCCACTGGCTCGTCGCCAGGGCGCGCCGGCAACCTGGCATGAGAGCCGAGGTGCTCTCATAACGCGAAATGGAGAGGTCCCACTGGCTCATCGCCAGGGGCGCGCCGGCAACCTGGCAAGAGTGCCGAGGTGCTCTCATAACGTGAAATGGAGAAGTCCCACTGGCTCGTCGCCAGGGGCGCGTCGGCACCTGGCATGAGAGTCGAGGTGCTCTCATAACTCGAAATGGAGAAGTCCCACAGGCTCGTCGCCAGGGGCGCGCCGGCAACCTGGCATGAGAGCCGAGGTGCTCTCATAACGCGAAATGGAGAAGTCCCACTGGCTCGTCGCGAGGGGCGCGCTGGCAACCTGGCATGAGTGCCGAGTTGCTCTCATAACGCGAAATGGAGGCGCGCCGGCAGCCTGGCATGAGAGCCGAGGTGCTCTCATAACGCGAAATGGAGATGTCCCACTGGCTCATCGCCAGGGGCGCATCGGCAACCTGGCATGAGAGGCGAGAGAGAAAGGTGTTGCCGAGGTGGGCCATCTTGGCGTCGTCCTGTATGCCCACAGGATGCTCGGTAGTTCTTCCACCCATCTCCCTTTGGCTCGATCGAGCCTCTTCTTGAGTCCGTCGAGTATCTTCTTGTTGGAGATCTCGGCTTGGCCGTTGCTCTGCGGATATGCTGGGGTGGAGTAATGATTCCTGATGCCGAGCCCCTGGCAGAAGGTTTTGAAGAGGTTGGAATCGAACCGAGTCCCGTTATCCGAGATCAGAGTCCGTGGAATTCCGAACCTTGTGACGATGTTTCTCCAGACGAAATTCTTTGAATCGTGCTCGGTGATGGAGGAGAGTGCTTCTGCTTCTATCCACTTGGTGAAATAATCGGTGGCTACTATCAGCCACCTCTTATTTCCTGGAGCTCGGTGGGGAGGTCCTACGATGTCCAATCCCTATTGGGCGAAAGGCCACGGGCTGGATAGTGGACTCAGATCCTGGGCCGGCTGGTGGAGGGAGTGTGAAAACTTCTGGCACTTTTCGCACTTCTGGGCATATTTCTACGCATCTGTTTGCATGTATGGCCACCAGTAACCCTGGCTGATAGCTCGGTATGCCAACGATCGTCCACCGATATGGCTCCCGCAGATTCCTTCATGCATCTCGTAGAGGAAATCATTGACCTTGTCAGGGTGGACGCACTGAAGGTAGGGGCCGGTGAAGGACTTCCTGTAGAGCTTGCCTTGTGGGCTCAACTAAAATCGAGTTGCTTTAAGCCTGATTCTGCGAGCTTCGTTCTTGTCTTTGGGGAGCTGGTCATTTTTAAGGAAGGCGATTATTTCGTCCATCCAGCTCAGGCCGAGATTGACGCACAGAATCTGCCGAGGTGGAGGGAGGTCCGTGCTTGACCTCTCTAGCGATCCTACCTCGGCAATTCTTTTCCTCCCAGCCTCAACCACTGAAGCTAGGCTAGGGAGGGCGTCGGCATGAGAGTTGGAGTCTCTGCTAATACGTTTGACTTCGGCCTTTTGGAACTGTGAGAGGAGCTTTCTTGCGTGCGCTAAATATGCAGCCATCCTGTCGTCGCGAGCATGGTAGTCTCCAGTCAGCTGGCTTGTTACCAACTGTGAATCGCTGAAAACCACCAGCTGTTGAGCTCCTAGGATTTTAACGCTATTCAGCCCGGCTATTAGGGCCTCGTACTTTGCCTCGTTATTGGATGCTTTGAAGTCAAGGGTGAGGGCTTGCTCGATAACCAATCCTTCTAGGGATTGAAGGACTATGCCGGCGCCAGCCCTCTTGGAAGCAGAGGATCCATCAACGAATACCTTCCAAGAGGAGGCGAGGAATTGGTTCCAGGCCTGCTCTTCTTCTGTCCCAGTGACTTCATCCTCATGCCTCTTGTCCCCCAGTTCGGTGCCGAGCGGGGTCGGTGCCGAACTCGGAGAGGTGAATTCGACAATGAAGTCTGCCAGAATTTGAGCTTTGACCGCCATTCTAGGTTGATATTTGATGTCGTATTGCCCTAGTTCGACGGCCCACTTCGAGATTCGGCCAGAGAAGTTGGCCTTTTTGAAGACCGCTCCGAGCAGATGTTCTGTCACGACCACGATGGAGAAGGCTAGGAAATAGTGGGAGAGTTTGCGAGAAGCGCTGACAAGTGCCAACGCGAGCTTCTCCATTGGGAGGTACCTGGTCTCGGTGTCAAGCATGATCTTCCTCGTGTAGTAGATCAGCATTTGCTGTTTATCGTCTTCTCTAAGGAGGACCGAACTGACCGCATGATCCGAGACTGCGGAGTAGAGGTAGAGCACTTCTCCCTGTTTCGGAGTCGAGAGCAGGGGAGGTGAGGAGAGATAGGCTTTGAGCCTTTGCAGCACTTCGTCGCACTCCGACGTCCAATGGAATTTCGGATTTTTCTATAGCAGTTGGAAGAATGGCCTACATTTATCTGATGATCTGCTGACGAAGCGGTTGAGTGCGGCAGGCATGCCGGTGAGCTTCTGGACCTGCTTCGTCGTCGTTGGACTTTGTATTCCAAGGATTGTCGTGGATTGGCTTCAATGCCTCTCCTGGTGACTAGGCTCTCAAGGAATTTTTCGGAACCGACACCGAATGCGCACTTTGAGGCGTTGAGCTTGAGCCTGAACCTCCTAAGTATGTCGAACACCCGACTCAGGTCGGCCAAGTGGTCCCGGGACTGCTTAGACTTGACGACCATGTCGTCGATGTAGACCTCCACCGTCTTGCCTAGCTGGGCCTGTAACATCTTCGTGACCAACCTTTGGTAGGTGGCTCCTGCATTCTTTAGTCCAAAGGGCATGACCTTGTAACAGTAAATGCCTCTAGGCGTTATGAACGCGGTCTTCTCCTCATCAGGCTCGTACATTGGTATCTGGTGGTAGCCTCGATAAGCATAGAGGAAACTCATCCTTTCGTGGCCTGCTGTGGCGTCGATCAACTGGTCGATTTTTGGGAGTGGGAAGTTGTCTTCAGGACAGACCTTGTTTAGGTCGGTGAAATCGACGCAGACTCTCCACTTCTCAGTTTTCTTTTTGACAACCACCGTGTTCGCCAGCTACTTCAGATACTTGACCTCTCTGATTGCCTCCGCCTCTAACAGCTTTCCAACTTCTTCGACTACTGCCTCTGACTGTGGTACCCCCGTCCTGCGTGACTTCTGCACCACTGGTTTGTGTTGAGGGTCCACACTGAGCCTGTGGCACATGACTTCGGGGTCAATGCCGGGCATCTCGTAGGGGGTCCAGGCGAAGAACTCTTTGTTTCTGAATAGTAAACTGACGAGCTCGGCCTTTTCCGTCTCGGCGAGCTGACTGGCAATCAGGAAGTGGCGCTCGGGATCGGTTGGATCGAGCCTGACCTCGGTCAAATCCTCCACGCTCTTCTTCTCGGGATCGCGGCCGACCTCATCGAGTTCGTCTTCCAGCTCGGCCATATTTACCTGCTGTGGCTCCTTTTCTCTGGGTACTACGGCCATTAGACACTGCTTGGCCACCTGCTGGTCGCCCCTGACAGTGACGACCTTTATTCTGCCATTCTTGTCATCTGGGGGGAATTTGAGTTTCTGATAGTGGGTGGAAGGTATTGCTTCCATGTTGTGCAGCCATGTCCTCCCCATTATAGCATTATAGGGAGATGGCACATCTACCACAAGGAAATCGACAGTTATGGAGGCGCCTTCGACTTGGACCGTGAGGGAGATCTTCCCCTTGGGATACACTGGTTTGGCACCGAAGCCTATCAGGGGAGTCCGTGCCTCCTCTAGGTTTTCTTCTCTGAGGCCCATCCTCCTGAAGCAATCAAAGTAAAGGATCTCGGAAGAGCTTTCGGGGTCGACGGGGATCCTTTGAACTATGCAGTTCTTGAGTTTGAGGGTAACGATCAGCGGATCGTTATGGGGGAGCTGGACTCCTTCCAAGTCTTCCTCAGAGAAATAGATCCTGGGCTTCTCCTTCCAAGCTTTCTTGGAAACCGGCTCGAGCTCGGCAGTCATCACCTGTTTGCCATGTGCGGTCCTCCTGGCCTCGGCTCGGGCCTGGTTACTCCCCTTTGGGGTGGGAGCTAGGTGGATGACACTGATAAGTTTTTCCAATTCATCGCTAGAGTGGGCTCCGTCATCCTGGCGTTGAGCTCGGCTGGTGTTTACTCCTCCTCCTTTCATATACTCTTTTAAGTGCCCTTTATTGACGAGCTTCTCAAGGTGCGATTTGAGAGAGTAACATTCTTCGGTGTTGTGCCCATTCTGCTTGTGGTAGGCACAAAACTTACTCTGGTTCCAGATGGCGTGGTTGCTCTGCATGGGCTGCGGCCAGCTGAAGTAGGGCTGGTCTTTGATCTTGTTCAGTATTTTGTGGATAGGCTCCACGAACACTGTGTGAATACTTGACCTGGACTTTTTGCCATTATCTGTATTAGGAAACGAGGTCGCTGCCCAACTGTTGGAAGCTTGGTATTGATTCCTTGGTATTGATTCCTTGGTATTGATTCCTTTCTTCCTTCTAAATCGCCCTTTTTTCCTTTTTGGTGAAGGATTTCTTGGGGGGGTGGCGGTCATGCTGGGTGGCTTGATCTTCGACTTTCGGCTTGCCTTTGGAAGTGGTCTTAGAGACGCCGAAGCTCTCCTTGGCCCTGGCTTCGTCCTGCTCTGGGGCAACGTATTTGTTTACCCTGGCCATTAGCGCTTCCACCGAGGTTACAAGGCTCCCAACCAGCTCTTTGCGAAGGTCATTGCCCGGCAATAGGGCGTGCTGGAAGGACATGATCACCGCTTCGTTGTTGGAGTTCTCGATCTGGCTATAGATAGTCCAGAATCTCTTAGCGAACTGGGTAATGCTCTCGTTCCACCTCATCTTGAGGGCCATGATATCGCCATCTGTCTTCGGGATGACTTTGTGGGCTTGGAACTTCCCCAGGAAGGAGTTCCGCAACTGGTGCCAACTCGAGATCGATCCTTCTGGGAGACTGCAAAACCATTTGTGGGGGAGGTCTCCCAAACTCGATGAGAAAACTCTATAGTTCAGATGACCGACATCACCCCATACCGACATCTTCTGAGTGAAATGTCAGAGATGCGCTGCCGGATCTGAGGTGCTGTCGTAATGAACGAACCATGGGACACTGAATCTCTTGGGTAGGAGGGAATCCTTGATTTCAGGGGAGAAAAGAGAAGAGCCGGCGTCTCTGTGGTCGTACGAATCCAGAGGGTTGTGAGAGAGAACCTCCATATTGCGCCGAATAACCTGTCTGACAAGCTTGTCAAGCCGTGCTTCTTCGCGTTCTCCGTCCTCGAAGGGGAGCTCGGACCTTCTCTTCGAGCGACTGTTGCTAGAGCCCTTGTCTTGAGCCTGGCGCTGCCTCTTGCGCTCGAGGTGTTGCCTGAGGTCGATCTCGGATCGATGGGTCGGGTCGATGCCTGGGGTCGATCTCGGATCGATAGGTTGGCCTACTCCTGGAAGGTTGGGGGCCGACCTTTGCCTCGTGCTCAGGTTGCTGCCGAAGCTGCTGCTGGAGCTGCCGAACCAGCTCCTCTTGCTCTCGGATTATGATATTTTGGGCCGCTACATCCTCATCGCTAGTGCGGCGATGGGAATAATGGGACTTACTGACTGCCACCGATTTGTCCCTTTGAGGACGCTCATGTCGCCATTCATCCCGCCGGGGGGGCATAACTTCCTCCTCCAGGGATGAGTCTTCGATTCGCTCCAGGAATGGGACCTGAACGAAGAGGTGTGTGTCAGGGCGCTCTTCGACTGCAATTGCATCAAACCTCGCCTCAGGCCGTCTCTGAGGAGGAGCGACCGGCGACGGGCTCGTGGGCGAGGGCAATTGGGTCATTGCCCTCGCGGATTCTCCACCTCTCGCCTTAGAGGATTCTCCGCCTTTCTTAGCCTTGGGGGGCATGGTGTTTGGGAAGATTGGGTTTGTACTTTCCCACAGACGGCGCCAACTGTAAGTGCCTAAATATTACGGACTTTGTAATGGAAGTTACGTTGAGTCTGATGCTCCTTTGAAAATGGTAAATGGCCTGAGAACCTGAAAGAGAAGAAGATAAGGACGTCAAAGGACTGATGGACCGCGCCCCGAATGCTCGGGTTCCTACCGAGGTCGGCGGACGTGGGAGTCCGTTTGGTTCCGACCCTTTCGTAACCGGGGGGCAAGGGGCGTGCATCAACATTTCTTTTTTTGTGGGTGTGCCAGATTTTCTATTTTTACTTGGAATTGAAAGTGGTGATCCGGAGATCAACCTTCGCAAGTAAAAGGAAATCAACTTCTTTCAAGTTTTCCATTGCACATATATTTAAGAAAAGAGACATTTTCTTGATTTGCCGTGAAAGGCGATTTTTTTGGCATTTATAGCCGATTTTGGCGTTTATAGCCGATTTTTGGCGTTTATAGCCGATTTTGGCGTTTATAGCCGATTTACAATCCTTATCAACAATGAAAGACAAGAATTGTGATTTTTGTCTCTTTTGAAAAAAATACAAACTACAATGAAAAGCAAGAAAAGGAGGATCTAACTTCTCAGGAGATTGTGGGGGACCCGTTTAGATTGACGGTCGTAAGCCATATGTGGGCTTCGCCATCATCCATGCAGATGAGAACAGAGGATGCTATTGATTCGCTTGGCTTGGCTATAACCTCAGGTTTTTAGAAGACAAAGACCAAAAGGAGGTCCTATATCCAATAAAAAGCCGAGTAGACGGGCTGAAAAGCCACATCTAAGCCATTGGAGGCAGGAGGAGAAGGCAAGGACCTTGGGGGGGGGGGTACCCCCCAAGGGACTTTTGTCACCTTGTTGCGGTGGCCGGTGTAGAACTTCCGCAGAGTTTTCTCTCTTTTTCCTTTCTCTGGATTTCTGTCTGTGTGTTTGTGCTTTTTTATCTGATGTTTCTGATCTCTTTTCTTCTTGGAGAGCTCTCCTATTTATAGGCTTTTAGGTAGCCATTTAGGAGGGTTTATGAGCCTTGATTGTCATAAAGCTGCATAATGGGAGGAGTTACAAAATTGAATTGTTTATTTTGTAACTCCTTTTTCTTGGCTTCTGATTGGCCGGAGGAGATTGAGGGCATTTAATCGCCTTTAATCGCCATGATGGGAGGAGTTTCATGGGTTAAATGCCATGAATCTCTTGACTTGTAACTCCCGAATGCTTGCTTCTGATTGGGCCGTCCAAAGAAATGGATTAATGATTGTAATAAAGCTAGTCAATTAATCGCATTAAGTGGTCGCCGAGCAGCTGAAGAGTCGCGGGCCGTGCCACGTCTTTTGGGATTCTTCTGTCGATGATCATCGATGGATCTTCATGTAGATCGACATCAGATGATCATGTAATTTCAGGTGTTTGTTGCCAACAGCGGGTCGGTGCCATCTGTCCTGTCGATTTCTCGATCGGTCGGGTAGAAAGCACACTTTTTTTGGTTGACTGGGTGGCGATCAATATTGTTTTCGATACTCTTGATGATTGACCCGTGTTTTGGACGGATGCCAGAGGACTTGGTGTCTCAAAAGCATGAATTTTGGAAAGTACCAGAGGCTGGGCTCTTCGAATCGCGAAAAAAACGGTGAAAACCGGGGTTTCCGGGGCCTTCCCGGCGACCCCGGGTTCCAAGGTCGCCGGCGACCCTGGCCCAGGGTCGCAGGGGTCTGCGACCCTGGGGGGTTTTCCCCCTTTCGTGTCCCGTTTTGTGTCCGTTTTTGCTGTTTTTTCGATTCTTTTTTCTCCTGTACTTTTTCTTGACATTCTGACCATTTATTGGCCTAATTTCTTTGTAGGAAACCTGATGAGAATCCTTGCATTTTATTTTGCAAAGCTTCCAATTTCCTGAGAAAGCCGAAGACTTTGTCGCGCAGAGCTGCCGATTTTCCGTCAGAAGCTGAAACTGGGTCAAACGATGTCGGAATGACCTGAAATTTGGTGTGAAGCCTCCTGAGAAATAAATAAGACCAACCATAGGCTTTTGTTTGAGTTTTGAAGCCGTTTGGGGTCCTATCACCTGTAGACTTGCTTTTTGTCGCGATGGAGATGTCGCGGTTTGATGTGCGGTCAATCGATGTCCGATTGACTTGAAATTTGACAGGGAACCTATTGGAGTCATTTTAAGATGATCCATAGGCTCTGTCTTGGAAACCATGGTCCCGGAGAGCTTTGCCGCCGAGAGGCCTGATTTGGCTTCCGAGCGTCAAACTATGGTCAGATGTTGTGGAAATGACCTGAAATTTGACGTGTAGCCCTTTATAAGCATTTTGAAGCCGTCCATGTGCTCTATCTGATGAGTAATGGCCTCGGTGGTTCTCGCCGCCGAGAGGCTTGATTTAGCTGTTCTAGGGTTGATGTAGGGTCAAACGTTGTCGGTTTGACTCGGAACTTGACGTGGAGCCTTTTGGAAGTATTTTGAGACTATCCATCGGCCCTGATCGAAGATTTGGTGTCTCCGATGCTTTTGTCGTCGAGAGCTCCTTTTCGGCTGTCTGAGAAGCGAAGTTAGGCCAAATGATTTTGAAAATGGCCCGAAACTTCTTGTGTACTCCTCTTTTGGCTGTCTGGAAGAATCTTGCAGTTTTTGTCTGATTCTGACAAGATTTGATTTTTGGAAGCAGCATTGCCTATTTATGGCAGGTTGCGACTTCATGTAGCTCTTTGGATCTTGAAGAGGCAAAGTGACATTTTTGGTGTCAACAAATGCCCCCTCGAGGTACAGCGACGAGTTGCTTAACTTTTGTAGTCGATGTGCCTCGAAGAGATTTTCGAAGGAGAACCTGTGACTTGACCAAGAGTCTTTGAGCAGTCTTTCTTTTTGGTATTTGTAGCCTTTTGAGTTTCCAGGGGAATTTTATGGTAGTGAAAGGGATCACATACCATCTCGAGGCAAAGTTTTGAAGATGACATCAGGGATGTGGATTTGGGTTTTGACCTTGTGACCTAACAGGCTATATGTGGCAGGTTAGGGGGTCGGGTTTGGTTTTGATCGTGTGACCCAACAAGCTGTATGTGGAATGTTGGGGGATCAATTTTGGTTTTGATCTTGTGACCTAACAGGCTGTATGTGGCAAGTTAGGGGATCAGGTTTTGGTTTTTGGTTTTTGGTCTTGTGACCTAACAGGCTGTATGTGGCAAGTTAGGGGACCAGGATTTGGTTTGATTTTTGTGGAATGTCAATTTCAAGATTTTGGCTCAATTTGGTAGATGAGGCTGGATGGTTTGATTTTTGGAAGCTCATGGGGCTTGGAATTTTCTTTTGTATGGTCTAATCAACTCAAAAGAGGCATGGAACCATTTTTGTATGCTCTTGGTAAGAGGGATTTCTCTTTGACTAAAAGCCCAAATTTTTTTTTTTTTTTTTGGTGTGCCTAGGTGGTCAAACCTGGCTCATATGGGCTAACCCATGGGACCTTAAGCTTTTGAAATGGCTTAGATCTCATATGGTGTCATTTTTGTAAAGAATATCCAAAAATATCTCATTTGGATAGAGAATATCCAAGAATATCTTTACTTGGAGAGAATCTCTCATGATCCCTTTATTTTCGGGATAGAATATCTCAAGATATCTTTCTTTTGGGAAAGAATCCGTCATAGATTTCTTTTTGGGAGAAAATCCTTCAAGATATCTTTCTTTTGGGAAAGAATCTTTCTAATCTCTTTCTTTTGGTAAGGTTACTAATTAGTAACACTTACCTCTTTCTTCTTTCCTTCTTTGGTTTGCTCTCCTCTATAAAAGCAAGGAGAAGGTTGGATCTCTTACTCTTATTACTTTCTTTTGCAATAATCTCAAGAGGGCTTCAAGACCAAGAGTTCTTCTTCTTCAAGATCTTCAAGACTTTTCTTCTTCTTCTCCATCAATGGCTTCAAGTAAGTTCCCTTTTTCAAGAAAACTCCATTGTAGGAAAAATAAAAAGATCTTTCTTTCTTTCCCTTTTTTTTGTTTCTTTCTTTTTCTTTTCTTCTTTTTTTTTCACGTGTTTTCCCCTTCTTTTTTTTTTCACACGTTTTTTTTTTCTTCTTTCTTTTTTTTTTCTCATGTTTTTGTTGTTTTTTTTTTGTTTGTGGGCCGTACGGACAGATCCGTACGGATCTGGCCGTACGGCCACGTGGCCTGTGGGCCAGCCCTCTTTTTTTTTATCTTTTTTTTTTCCTTCTTTTTTTTCTTCCCTCCCCTTTCTTTTTGAGAGAGTTTCTTTTCTTTCTTTTTTTTTGTTTTCTTTCCCCTCTCTTTTTTTTTTTAGAGAAAGTTTCTTTTCTTTTCTTTTTTGTTTTCTTTCCCCTCTCTTTTTTTTGAGAAAGTTTCTTTCTTTTTTTTTTTTTTTTTTGCTGCATCATGATAATGCATTTTTTTTTCGCAAACCAAGATGTTCATGCATGCATTCAATTTGTAAATTAAATTTGTAGCATGATGTGATAGCAAACCTAAAAGTTTTTGCAAATTTGGGAATTTGGAGCTCGCAGTGATGTTGAGCCCTTCCTGATTTTGCGGAGACTTTGAGGTTTCGAAAGTTTGGAGTTTCGGAGCTCGCAGCGATGTTGAGCCCATCTTCAAGCTTTCTATTTCTTTCGGGATAGTTCCTTTTCTTCGGAATTGCCCCGTCATCATGTCAAAATTTCGCCAGATTTTTTTTTTAGCGAGATTCTGTCATTTTGATGTTTGATCTTTTTCTTTTCCATCCTTTTCAGGTGGTTCCTCCAGAGCGAACAAGGGTAAAGAGCCTGCTACAAGCGTACCTCGTCGATCTTCTAGATCTTCTAATCCGGCCGTTCAGCAGGCTTTTGAGAAGGTCCAGTATGTTGAGAGAAATCTGGAAGAGTGCGACTCCCTCAACAGAGATGAGATGAGGCAGCGACTGATTGCTCTCAAGGGAGAGGAATTCTATAAGATCATGGTAAGCAGTCGTCCATGGGTGATGGAAGATCAGAGCGTTTTGCCCAAGCCTAGCTTCTTCTTTGGTGATGCAGTCCCTGATGACATGACATACCAGAGGAGATGTTTTCAGTTTTCCTTCACAGCAGATGGTGAGAAGAAGACTGTTGCTACCCGGTCGACGTTTGATCGCACCAGTCTCGATTCTGAGCCTTGCCCCCACGTGCCCTAAGAGGGAAGATCCTCCAAGCTGGGTGAGAAGGACAAATGTAATCAAGACCGGGGTTTTTGTTGGCGGTTCTCCTGGATATACGGAGAGGTCGCCTGTTGACATGGACCTGTTGATGCCATCCAGCGGCTACCAGGGCTCTGATTATCCGTCGGTCGATTTGAGACCGGTGGGCCTTGGTATTTTCAGTGGTGACGGCAGCAATTGGATCAAGCCTTTTCGACTTCGAGGCCGTTTCAATGCCTGACTCCGAGTGGAAGTCGTGGACTGATCGCGTCCTGCTGATTGGTGGCGCCGTTTTGAAGGAAGCCGGGATTTTTGATGCGGTCCGCGCCTTTAGGGAGACCGTGATCTTTTCCGACGAGGCCTTCATGGCTATGCTGGAGTCATTCCTCCCTCAAACCAATACCTTCGTTGTGACGAATGGTGAGATTGGTTTTTCTTTGAAGGAGCTGAGCGCCATTACTGGATTGCCCATCCTCGGCAAACTCTATGAGGAGTTTATGCCGATTGACAGCGTCCTCGAGGGGCAGTCTGAGGAGTTCAGGCTTCTATACTTTCAGCTTGTCGCCTTCTATGATTTTTTGAAGGAGAAGGGGGGTTTGAAAGTTAGATCCAGTCAGTTGGAAGAGTTTTAGCTCTTCATTCCCCAACTTTTTTGATAGCAGGGAGCCTTCTGATAGCGTGACCCAAGAAGCCGGAGCTCAAGATCCAAGTTCAAAGAAGATCTTGGCCATGCAAGAAGAGTTGAGAGATTTCTGTGCAAGTACAAACGCCATATGTCCTGACATTGCACTGCGGAGAGATCTCGCTGTTTACCTCACTTATTGGCTTGGTGAGGCTGTTTTTGCTGGAGGAGATGGAACGCACATCAGGCCGCATTGTATTTTTCCCGGCTTGTCAGATGGTGTTTGGAGAGCAGCTTGCTTTGGTGCCAGCTCTTTACTCCTACTTGTGTACCGAACTGCAGGCTGCTGCTTTTTTGGTTCGGCTTGGGCTTCCCATGAATAGGGTATTTTCAGCCCATATCTTTTATTCGTGGTATGTATACCACTGTCCTGGCTTCCATCGGCTGGGTGCTGCACAGGATGATGATCCTCTGATGATTCGACTGGCTAAGGGCAAAGCCGTGTCCGAATCACTTTGTTTGCCCGCATGAGGATCCGACGGTTCAGGGACGTCGAGATGGGGCAATCTTCAGTGAAGCTTTCTCCGGAGTTGCGGAAGAAGGCTTTTGATTTTGGTGCCTCCCGAGACTCTACCAGGGCGGGGTCGGGAAGGCATTATTCCTTGACAAATGCAGAGAGAGAGTGGCTTTTCAGCATACGTGTCGGCACGATGGTGTACCGCAGACATCTTTTCGTCGACATCCAGCCGTATGTACCCTCTCGCTTTGCTTTGCAGCTGGGCTTTTCTCAAGGCGTTGTTGGAGCGCCTTCAAGCATGGTGAAGCGCTTTGGAGGCTTACAGGACGGAAGAAATGCATGGGCTTTCTATAGTGCTGAAGACACTACAGCCATGATTTCTTATCCTGTGTTGCTGACTTCCCGGACTGCCGGCTTTGCGAAGTGGTTCGCGGAGAGCTTTTCGGCATATCGGGGGCTTTCCAAGAAGGAGCTTGATGTGAAGCTGGCATCTGGAAAGGGCCTTGGAAAGTCGGATGGCGTCCGGCGAGAGGAAGTTTGGGCCTTCCTTTCTGGAGAGAAGCACAAGATAGGCTTTCTCGGTGACCAGGGCGTCATTGGTTCTGAAGCTGTTCGAGAAATACCTGATGAGGCTTTGGAGCAGCTAGAACAGGAGGAAGCCGAACTTGGCGCTTGGATGCAAGCGGCACAGAGGCAAGCTTCCGTGGAGTCTACTGGCAAGAGCAGACCATCCAGTGAGGAGTCAAGTGGGAAACCTGACTCTGACAGCGGGGTAGGTTCTTCTAAGAAGCGAACCCGCCGGAGTAAGAGGGGGAGGAGTCATCATCGCAGCAAGGGGCAGCATGAGGACTCTCCTAACTTGGAAGTTCCTCTTACTATCAATGAGGATGTGCCAGTGGATGCTGACGAGCCTCCAGAGAAGAGAAGTCGAGAAGAAGAGACCGTCGGTGAAGGTATGATTCTTCCTTTTTCTCTTTCCATTTCTTTTCATGGGATTTTTTCCATGTTATGATTTGCTTCTTGTTTCTGCTTTTCTTCTTTTTTTTTTTTAGCAGAGGAAGACTTGGTGATGCCTGAGGTCCCAACCGATGAGGTGGTGATGGATCCTGTTGAGGCACCTGAAGAAGAACCGAGGGACTCTGGAGTAAATCCAGAATCTCCAATTGGTACGACTTCTTTTGCTCTTTTTTTTTTTGAGTTTGTGACTTGGTTTGCTAACATTTTTTTTTGTCAGCTGACTTGCCACAGGGTTCTGATGACTTTGAACCATCGATGGACGCAAATGTTGATGATGCTTTCGATGAGTTCATGGAGGAAGAGAGTGTTCCGCCAGTCGTCGAAGAAGGTATTTTATAGTAATAACCCTGATAATGATTTTCAAACAGGATTATATTCATACCTTTTTGTGTTTCTTTGGCAGGTTTTGAAGTGACAGAGGAAGGTCCGTCGCTTCCAGAGCAAGGGATGCCAGAGGTTAATCCAGAGGTAGAGACTCCTGGGACCAGTTCTGACAATGTTGAGGAGATTCCTCGCGCTGAGATTCCTTCCCGAGCAGGAGCAGCTTCAACTGGAAAGAGTTCTTTTGTTACTCTTTCAACAGATGATGACATGAGCAGCCGACCAACGGAGTTGGGCGAATCTTCAGCTGGGCCATCTCTTCTTTTTGCGAAGAAGGTGGTGGTGCGAGTTCTGAGCTCTTGGATTGAGACTCTCTTTTCTGGGCACTTGGAAGCCGGATTTAGCATGATCCAGCATGTGCGTGAGATTCTCGGTGATGCTGAAGAAGCTGGTTTGGATGTCACATATGCCAGGGCGATCGTTAATAGGATCATTGAGCTGGGTGACAAGTGGTTTGAGACCATGGGTTTTCCTGACGATCAGTTCTTCAAGGAGATGTTCTCGGACCCTGCGGATAAGGCTCAATCTGACCTGGATGAGGCTACAGAAAGCAAGAAGCAGGCAGTCCGAGAGAGGAACTTAGAAGAAATAACCATCATTAGGCTGACACATGACCTTAACATCCTTGATAGGGAGGTCGATGAGGCCAGGAAACGTCTTGAGCATCTGCAGGCACAAGTCGCTGCCAAGTGGACTGAAATAACAGAGGCTCGTGAAAGGGAGACTGCTCTGATTCACCGAGTTGCGGATGCCATTCGAGTTCTCAAAAGGAAGTCTGATGAGGACAAACAATGGAAAACCGCTCGAAGGAAGCTTCCCAGTGCAGAAGAAGGGTTACAGCCCACCCCAGCATCTCATGGCAGGTTCCTGAAGAAGCTTGCCTTGGAAATCCTTGACGGATGAAGCCAAAAGCTTGCTTAAGGAGCTGAACTCTTGGCTGGAGACCGTTTTTGATTGAGCTCCTGTATACAGAAACCATCCGTTCTTTTTTTTTTTTTGTACCACTTGTATTTTTTTGGTATTTTTTTTTGTAGTGCTTGTGAACACTTTCTTTTTTTGGTACCACATGTATTTTTTTTTGGTATTTTTTTTTTTTTTGTGTAGTGCTTGTGAACACTTTCTTTTTTTTGGTTATCCCTACATCTCACTTTAATCTTTTGTGATAAAATTAATTGCTAATGGGATCCTTTCTTTTTTTTTGTTATCCCTACGCTCACTTGAATCTTTTTTGATAAAAAGTAATTGCTAAATGGGATGCTTTTTTTTTTTGTTATCCCTACAGCCTCACTTGAAAATCTTTTTTGTGATAAAAGTAATTGCTAAATGGGATTTGATCAAAAGGTTGTCATTTTGTGAAAATCTTTTGTCAAGTAATTGTTTGTGGCATGAAAGCCAGGTTTTTGTTTGTGGCATGGAAGCCAATTTGGCATGAGAGCCAGCTTTTCTTGTGGCATTGATAAGCCGAGTTTTTTTTTTTTTTGGCACTATAGCCAGTTTTGGTGGCATTGATAGCCGGTTTTGTGGCATTGATAGCCTGTTGTGGTTTGGTGGCATTGATAGCCGGTTTTTTTTTTTTGTGAAATCAAGTTTTTTTTTTTGGCATTGATAGCCGGTTTGTTTGGTGGCATTGATAGCCGTTTTTTTTGTGGCAATTTATAGCCTGTTTTTTGTGGCATTATGGGCCGGTTTTGTTTGGTGGCATTGATAGCCGGTTTGTGGCATTTATAGCCTGTTTTGATGGCATTTATAGCCGTTTTGGTTTCAAAAAAATGCAAGTATCGACTAAAGTCGCCTCCCTGCTGAATGTTCTTGCAAGTATCGATGGAATGTCGCTCCTTGCTCATTCGGTTTGCGAGTATCGATGGAATGTCCGCATCCTCGCGGATTTGGGTGCAAGTATCGATGGAATGTCGCATCCTTGCTTTTCAAAAATTTGGTTTGCGGGTACTGACTTGATGTCGTTTCCCCACGATTTTTGAAATTTGTGGTTTTCTCGAACCTTTGGGTTATGGATATCAACTGAAATGTTGCGTCTCCACAGTTTTTTAGGTTTTTTCGAACCTTTGAAATTTGGGTTGTGGATATCAACTGAAATGTTGCGTTTCCACGGTTTTGGATTTTGCAAGTATCGACGAAATGTCGCTTCCCTGCGATTTTGGAAGTGTCGAACGTGGTTCGCTTGCTTCCGATTTGTGCGAGTATCGACTAAGCGTCGCTTCCTCGCGGTTTTTGAAAAACCATTTTTTTTTTGTTTAAAGACACGAGGGTCATAAATTTTGACCTAAAACCATTTTGGCGGTAAAAGGCAGGGTAGACTAGGGTGGAAATCCCTGAATCCGGATTTTTGTTTCAAACCATGAATTTTGGGTTCAAGGGTTGAAAATTTTGGTCAAGCTAGGGAAAGGTTCCTAAACTTGGATATATATATATTTTTTTTGAACAATGAAACGATGAAAGTAAGCATTGTTTTAGATTTCTAGAAATTTCAACATTTGATATGAAAATTCTAAAAAAGGGTGGGTTTAGCGAGCGTGTACCTGGAAACCGGTTTTGGCCATACAGGCATTGCTCTTACCCAGTTGGGTAAGTCTTCAAGGGTAGTACCGCTTTAAGAACTTGCCGTTGATGGGCAGCATACATCTGTCACCTTCCATGTTTAGGAGTGCGTATGCGCCATTGGAGAAAACTTTGTCGATGACGTAGGGTCCCTCCCATTTTCGGCTCAAATTTGCCTTTGGACTTGTGAGCGAAGACCATTGGTCTTTTTACCGCAAGAACCAAGTCATTCTTTTTGTAGGCGCGTTGCCTGACCTTTTTATCGAAAGATCCTGCCATGCGTGCTTGGTAAAGTTCAATGCTTTGTTGAGCTTCGAGCCGTCTCTCATCGAGATTGTCCAGCTCATGGAGCCGCAATTTGACATTGCTTTCTTGAGTCATGTCATTTTGCAAGGATACCCTCAAGGAAGGAATTTGTACTTCCAAGGGCACGACAGCTTCGCATCCATAGACCAAGGAGAATGGTGTGCTATGGGTTGGTCCTCGAACGGTGGTTCGATAGGCCCACAAAGCTTCAGACATTTTGTCGCTCCAGTCTCTTTTGTGATTAGAGACCATTTTTTTGAGGATTTTGCAGAGTGTCTTGTTGAAAGCTTCTGCTAACCCGTTTGCTGCCGGATTGTATGGAGTCGAAGGACAGCTTTGGATTTTGTATTTGTCGCAGAACCTGTAGAATCGATGATCCCGGAATTGTGATCCGTTATCATGGACGAATCTTTTGGGTATGCCGAAACGACAAATGATGTTGGTGCGTAGGAACTGAAGGACTGATGAGGTCTTCATTTCGTTAAACGCAAATGCTTCTGACCACTTGGAGAAGTAATCCGTAGCGGCGAAGATGAAGCGATGACCTTTGCTTGAAGGGGGAGAAATAGGACCTATGATGTCCATACCCCAGGCTTCGAAAGGCCATGAGATCGCTGTAGGATGCAGCCATTCTGGAGGCATGTGAATGTAATCTCCATGAACTTGGCATTGTTGGCAGCGCTTAGCAAATTGCATTGCGTCAGCTACCATGGTAGGCCAGTAATATCCTAACCTTTTTATCTGATCATAGAGCTTAGGTCCAGCCTGATGAGCTCCACAAAGACCAGCATGAACTTCTTTGAGTGTTTTCTTCAGCCTCTTGTTGTGACAAGCAGCGTAGAAGTACTCCGTTGAAGGATTTCCTGTAAAGGATTTTTGAAGGAATATCCAAATGAAAGCTTGGGGTTCGCCTTTGGATGCTTACCCGTTCTTTTGGATCTTCAGGTAGGATTCCGAACATAATGTAATCAATGAACGGATCCCTCCAGTCGCCAATTGAAGTTTGAAGGATTGAAATCCGACTTCCGACCACTTGGTGGCATTCAGCAACTGCTTGGTGTGTGTTAAGAGGAGGAAGGATTCTTCTTTCGCACACTGTGATTTGCATGTTTTCCCCTTCCTGGATTGCCATGGATGCGGCAAGTCCGGCTAGGGCATCCGCACGTATGTTTTCACCTCTACGAATGTGGGTGATGTGACAGATGTCAAACTTTTGCAGAAGTGATTGTGCCTTGTTGTAGTAGGGCAACAAATCTGGCTTCCTGACTTCAAATTTCTGATTCATCTGGTTGACGATCAGTTGAGAGTCTCCAAAGACTTCCAGCATGGTGATACCGGATTCGATGGCGAGTTCCAATCCTAAGATCAGAGCTTGATATTCAGCTGCATTGTTTGTGCATGGTTCCAGTAGCGAGAAAGCGTGTGGAATCATGTATTTGTCGGGGCTAACAAAGAGGATGCCAACTCCCGAGATCAGCTGTCTTTTTTCATTTGTCCTGGTTGCACCGTCAAAGTACATATCCCAGGAGGCACTTTGTGAGAAAGTCTCCACATTGTAGACTGGTTCGTCTGGGAGATCATCTCTGAGTGGAGAATCTTTAGGCAATGGATGCTCTGCGAGGAAGTCCGCTAGAGCTTGTCCTTTGATTGCTTTTTGTGGTACATACCTAATATCAAATTGTGACAGAAGGATGGACCATTTTGCCAGTCGAGCATTGAGAGAACCTGCCTTTGTGACAAGGACCTTCAAGAGGTTGACCCTCGAGACCAGGTAGACTGTGTTGGAAAGCAAGTAGTGACGCAGCTTTTGTACAGCGAACATCACTGCAAGACATTCTTTTTCGACTGGAGAGTAGCGATGCTCTGCACCTACTAGCATGCGGCTGAGGTAATATAGAGCAGCTTCTTTTCTTTGATCATTTTCTTGCGCAAGCAGAGCTCCCAGAGAGTGATCAAGGGCTCTTGTGTACAAGATGAATGGTTTTCCAGTGGTAGGAGCAGCTAACACTGGAGGTTTTGTCAGGTATGACTTGATGTCTTGGAAAGCAGCTTCACAGTCAGCATCCCAGACAAAGTTTACACCTTTTTTCATCAACCGGGAGAATGGACGGCATTTCCCCGAAAGATTGGAGATGAACCGTCTGATGTAGGCCAATCTCCCTTGAAGCCCTTTGAGTTCTCTCAAGGTTCTTGGAGAGGGCATTTCTAGAATGGCTTTGACTTTTATGGGGTCAAGCTCTATTCCAGCTTTCCGAACTAAGAATCCGAGGAACTTACCCGACGAGACGCCGAAGAAGCATTTCAATGGATTCATTCGCAGTTTGTGTTTGCGAAGCCGGAGGAAGACTTCTCGAAGGTTTTCGAGATGATCTTCTTTTCTTTTGCTTTTGACGGCGAGGTCATCAACGTAACATTCAACCGTCTTGTGCTGCATATCTTGGAATATTTTCATCATAGCCCTCTGATATGTGGCACCAGCATTTTTCAGACCAAATGGCATGACAGTGTAACAATACACGCCAAATGGGGTTCGAAAGGATGTATGTTTTTCATCCTCAGGATGCATCTTTATCTGATTGTAGCCAGAGAAACCATCCATGAATGTCATTCGCTCGAATCCACAGGTATTATCAATCATTACCTCTGGTATGGGGAGCGGAAATTCATCTTTTGGGCATGCGCCATTCAGGTCTCTATAATCAATACAGACCCTGATCTGCCCATTTTTCTTTGTCACGGGGACAATGTTGGCCAACCATTCAGGATGTTGTTCCTCACGGATGAAGCCGACGCTTTTGAGTTTTTGAACTTCTTGTTCAATTTTATCCATCACATCTGGACGGAATCTTCTTTGGCCTTGCTTGACAGGCTTGATGTCTTCTTGAAGATTGAGTTTGTGAACTGCTATTTTGGGGTCTAAGCCTGGCATTTCAGCGTAAGACCATGCAAAGCAATCAACGAACTCACGAAGAAAGGCGATATACTCGGGTAACTCATCATCCTTTATATTCTTGCTTATGAATACAGGACGTGGGTTATCTGGTGTTCCCAAGTCTATCTTTTGAACAGGATCTTCTGTTGGAAGGTTCGAAGGTGGTTCCTCCACAATATTTTCGGAGGCTTCCAGCTCAACGAAACCTTCTGGGGTTTCAAGGGCATTTCCAGACCAAGGTTTTGTTCCTTTCCACGGGTCTTCTTGATCGGTAATTTTCCCAAGGCTTGCTATGAGATGATCCCAATCGCCTGTTGAAACCGAGTCGAAGTAGGCTACTTCTTTTGGAGATGAGGGTTCTTCTGGGTCAGAAGTCCACACGTCTGTGCCATCGGACAACTCCTCTTCATTTTCGGAGAAATCGTGCCAATTGGATGAGCTTCCTGGATCTTTGTCAGGTGACTCATCAAAGAGATATCCAGGGAGATCGATGTCTTCATGGATTTGAGATGTTGAGGCTTGGTCAGTATATTGACTTTTAAGCCTTTGTGTCAACTGTCTCAAGGGAGTGTCAGGATCATACCCTAACCCGTGTGAAGACTTTTCTACATAGCCGTAGAGTCTCCAATCTTCCAGCTGGCTTTTGGTCAAGACGGGCCCCAATGGCGTGAGAATACCGCGTCCTTCTCCCAAACCGACTGGGTTTTGAGCGTCATAGCCCATTTTCTTCATAATAGCTTGTGCCACAGAACTGTATAAGGATAGTTGAGGCGTACCTTTATTTTGGAAAGGTTCAAGCATGGAGTTTGATGAAGAAGCATCCGATCTATGGAAGAAGATCGGCTTTTCCTTTGTTGAAGTTGCTGGAACAACGAAGGAAGCTGACGTAGGATCTTCTATGTCAGAAGTTGTCTCCATTGGAGTAAGAGCAGGCTGAACTTGCTGAGTGTCAGCTTGGCTTGACGATGTGTCGTCTTCTGGCTCTGAATCCGAGTCCGTGTCTTGCATGATAGACACGAAAGAGACAACAAATTTGCCCCCAGGCTTTTGTTTTGCCTTCTTCACTTTAGTTGTGATGACCAAAGGCTTTGAAGATTTGAGGGAGATGATGAAGGGAGTTTGAATGCTCTCTTCAGATTTACCGGATGGTTTATTTTCTTCCGGTGATTGTTGAGGAGCTTTGCCTTTATCTTTCTGGAGATTTTCGGCAAAGGATGCTGTGTGCTTTTCCTCTTCTTCTTTTTCACCTTCATACATCTGTGAGTCTGCGAAGTGGATTTCTTTACCTTTGAAGGGTTTTCTGTCCGCAAAGACTCGATGTATCATGCCGTCGTCGCCAACAAACTTGATGCATTGATGTAGAGTTGAAGGGACAACACCATTCTCGTGGATCCAAGGGCGTCCGAGAAGGATGTTGTAGCATGAAGGGGTCTTTATTGCATACACTGTGACCTCAGAGATAAGATCACCGATCTGCAACTTGAACCTGATTTTACCGATAGGCCTTTGAGTACTCCCATCGTATCCAAAGATAGATACAGATGTGTGGCTCAGTTTGCTGGGTGGGATGCCCAACTCTTCAAGAGCCGATGTGGAGATGAGGTTGAGTGCAGAACCTGGGTCGATCTGAACTCTATGCATAGGCATTTCCTTGATATACCCTGTGAAGTACAGGGGTCGGTTATGCCTGGTTTCGCCAAGTAGGAGGTCATCCTTTGTGAAGGCGATGGTTGCACTGGCTGCTTTTTTAACCGAGAGGCATTCAATGCATGATCCCTCAGTTTTCTTCTTTTCTCCCTTTGAGGAGGCTTCTGAGTTTTTGACCCGGTAATCCATTTCAATTTGGAGGACTTGCGGGGCATGTTTGTCGACATCCTCATTCAGCTTTTGTAATTCCGAAATGAGATTATCACGAGTGTGCGGAGACATTCGCAACAAATCTAGGATGTGTAGACGTGCAGGTATGTGCTTGAAGTGTTCAATCAAGTCATACTTGAAAGCCTCCTTAGGGCCTGCATGTTCATCATTGTTGCCACTAGGGGCGCTTACAACATCTTTTCCCGAAGGATTTACATATGTAAAGGAAGATTGGTTGTAATTTTTGTGGTAGTCCCGGCCAGAGCGGGTGCCTCTACCAACTTCGAGAGCTTCTTGAGAAGGGTCTTCGTTTGGAAGATTGTCTTCAGGATCAAGAGGCTGTCGTTTTTCATTTGCTGAGGATGCATCAGCAGCAGAGTTACCATCCTCAGTGATTGTGTTGCATGGAGCATTTTCCGGGAACAAGTCCTGAACAGCATCCAGCAATCTTTCTTCTTCGTTGACTAATTCATCGTCCCAAGCATCAATGGCTGGGAATTCTTCAGTCAGGAAGGGTGTGAACTTTGAAGTCACAGTCTCAGGAGAAGAAACCTGAGAGGGTGTCATCTCAGTGAAAGTCACGTGAGACGAGGTGGCTCCAGAAGATATATTGCTAGGCGTCGCCGGAGTGTAAGTGCTCTCATCAGACGATGCTTCGGAAGAGCTATAATCCCGAATTATCACATTACAGGAAGCTCTGACGGGAGACGTTGCCTGATCGGAGTCAGACTCATCCTCGGATGTGAGAGGATCGTCTATCCAGCAATTTTCTCCATTTTCAGGAGTTAAGGGAGGATGTACCTGGTGGTCTTCAGGGACTTCAGGCTCTGGATTGCGAGGAGGCTCGTTGACGCGTTCTTGCTCTTGTTCTAGAGCGAGTCGCTGCAAGATCCTTGCATATTCTTCAAGATCAGGCATGGGAGCCGGATCTTCTTCTTCATCATCTCTTTGTGGCTCAACATTGTTGATTTCCACTGGAGTAATGAGAGGTGCTGGGTCAGCAGCATTTTCTTGTACAGCTTCTTGGTCTTCTTCATCATCAGACCAGGATCCTTGTGGCTGTAGGGGGTTATACCAGATTACTGGCATAAGATGAGACTCAGGAACCCATTCTTCATCGGAGAGATATTCTCCTGTTTCAAGGGACTCCTCCCACTCATCTGTGTAGTTGGATTCGAATCCATCATCGGTGTCGCTGGACTCGTATCCATCAATGGAGAATCCAACTACCGAATTGCAAGAGTATGATGTCTCCTGCATGGCTTCTTTAAATTGAGGTGGCATGAAATCAATTGAGAGTGAATTTCCTTACCCCCTTTGAAGTCTCTGGAAGGGATGTTTTTGTTACCTCCAGTGAAGCGGTAGAGGAAGCCTCTGCCTTTTCTTTGACCTCTAGTTTTGGCTGGGTTTTCTCTTGCCGTTTGAGCTTGAGGAGATGTTTCCTAGCCTGCCTTCGCTGTTGAGCTGTAGGCTTTATTTTCACGACCTCCCAATTTTCATCTTCCAGGAGATCGGGATGTACCCATATCGGTTGTCCGTCTGGTGTCGGGTAAGGAACCAGTTCCTCGGACGCTTGGATTGAGTTTATCACTTTGAAGGAAGTAGTGATCTTCTTCTTCGGTGATTTTGATGTTTGTCCACATGTCACCATGTTGACGGAGGCAGACCCATAGTTTTTGTCAAAGGTGATGACTCCGTTTTTCCACATCTCATTTATTTTCTCTCTCACAACGAAGCATTGATTGAGAGGATGCGAGATCATCTGGTGGTATGGACAGTACCGAGGATCGTTGGTTTTGCCAACATCACCCGGTCTTTTTGGTTCAGGCAAGGTGAGCTTGCCGTTTGCCACAAGAGCCCCGAAGATTTCATCAACATCTTCATCAAACGGGTATTTCTTCTCTACTCGTTCTTTGAAGGCATCAGAGAGTTCAGGTTTCTTACCAACAGCTTTGTTTTCAGCTTTCTTTGGTGGCTGAGGAGCTGACGTGGTCTGCAGATTGAGGACCTCTTTTTTCTTCGGTTTTGAGGTCGTAATGGCGGTTGGCTCTTTTCTTGATGATTTCTGACTGTTGAGGTCTTTAATCACCGTTTCAGCTTCCATGGAAGCTTCTAGGAGTTCTCCCAGGTTTTTGATTTATTGCCGATAATCATGGAACGGATTCTGGCTCATGTTGTTTTCGGCAGATGTCGACTAGCGACGCTTGTGGCAATACATCAGAGCATTTGTATGCCATTGCTTTCCACTTGTGAATGAAGTCATATGTTGATTCATTCTCCCCCTGTTTTAGGCTGCACAGCTGAGCCATAGTAGCGGGGGTGATCCTCACCTTTGAAGTGAGTCAGGAAGCTGTTGACACCAAAAATGTCATTTTGCCTCATCAAGATCCAAAGAGCTACATGAAGTCGCAACCTGCCATAAATAGGCAATGCTGCTTCCAAAAATCAAATCTTGTCAGAATCAAACAAAAACTGCAAGATTCTTCCAGACAGCCAAAAGAGAGTACACAAGAAGTTTCGGGCCATTTCAAAATCATTTGGCCTAACTTCGCTTCTCCGACAGCCGAAAAGGAGCTCTCGGCGACAAAAGCTCTCCGGGACCATGGTTTCTAAGACAGAACCTATGGATCATCTTAAAATGACTCCAATAGGTTCCCTGTCAAATTTCAAGTCAATCGGACATCGATTGACCACACATCAAACCGCGACATCTTCATCGCGACAAAAAGCAAGTCTACAGGTGATAGGACCCCCAAACGGCTTCAAAAACTCAAACAAAAAGCCTTTGGTTGGTCTTATTTATTGCTCAGGAGGCTTCACACCAAATTTCAGGTCATTCCGACATCGTTTGACCCAGTTTCAGCTTCTGACGGGAAATCGGCAACTCTGCGCGACAAAGTCTTCGGGCTTTCTCAGGAAATTGGAAACTTTGCAAAAAAAAATGCAAGGATTCTCATCAGGTTTCCTACAAAGAAATCAGGCCAATAAATGGTCAAAATGTCAAGGAAAAGTACAGAAGAAAAAAGAATCAGAAAAAAGCAAAACGGACGCAAAACGGGACACGAAGGGGGAAAAACCCCCCAGGGTCGCAGACCCCTGCGACCTGGGCCAGGGTCACCGCGACCTTGGGACCCCGGGGTCGCCGGGAAAGCCCCGGAAACCCCGGTTTGCGCAGTTTTTTTCGTGATTCGAAGGGCCAGCCCTGGTTACTTTCCAAAATTCATGCTTTTGAGACACCCAAGTCCTCTGACATTCCGTCCAAAACACGGGTAAATCATCAAGAGTATCGAAGACAGTATTGATCGCCACCCGGTCAACCAAAAAAAGTGTGCTTTCCACCCGACCGATCGAGAAATCGACAGGACAGATGGCACCGACCCGCTGTTGGCAACAAACACCTGAAATTACATGGTCATCTGATGTCGATCTACATGAAGATCCATCGATGATCATCGACAGAAGAATCCCAAAAGACGTGGCACGGCCCGCGACTCTTCAGCTGTTCGGCGACCACTTAATGCGATTAATTGACTAGCTTTATTACAGTCATTAATCCATTTCTTTGGACGGCCCAATCAGAAGCAAGCATTCGGGAGTTACAAGTCAAGAGATTCATGGCATTTAACCCATGAAACTCCTCCCATCATGGCGATTAAAGGCGATTAAATGCCCTCAATCTCCTCCGGCCAATCAGAAGCCAAGAAAAGGAGTTACAAAATAAACAATTCAATTTTGTAACTCCTCCCATTATGCGGCTTAATGACAATAAAAGCCCATAAACCCACCTAAAGGCTACCTAAAAGCCTATAAATAGGAGGGATCTCCAAGAAGAAAAAACATCAACAGACAGCAGTCAGAATCCAGAGAAAGAAAAGAGAGAAAACTCTGCGGAAGTTCTACACCGGCCACCGTAACAAGGTGACAAAAGTCCCTTGGGGGTACCCCCCCCCAAGGTCCTTGCCTTCTCCTCCTGCCTCCAATGGCTTAGATATTGCTTTTCAGCCCGTCTACTCGGTTTTTTATTGACATAGGACCTTCCTTTGGTCCTTTTGTCTTCTAAAAACCTGAGGTTATAGCCAAGCCAAGCGAATCAAATAGCATCCTCTGTTCTCATCTGCATGGATGATGGCGAAGCCCACATATGGCTTGCGACCGTCAATCTAAACGAGTCCCCCACAATCTCCTGAGAAGTTAGATCCTCCTTTTCTTGCTTTTCATTGTAGTTTGTATTTTTTTAAAAGAGGACAAAAAAAATCAAAACTCTTGTCTTTCATTATTGATAAGGAGTGTAAAACGGCTATAAACGCAAAATCGGCTATAAACGCCAAAAATCGGCTATAAACGCCAAAAATCGGCCTATAAATGCCAAAAAATCGCCTTTCACGGCAAAATCAAGAAAAATGTCTCTTTTCTTAATATATGTGAATGGAAAACTTGAAAGAAGTTGATTTCCTTTTTACTGCGAAGGTTGATCCCCGGATCACCACTTGCAATTCCAAGTAAAATAGAAAATCTGGCACACCCACAAAAAAAGAAATGTTGATGCACGCCTTTGCCCCCCGGTTACGAAAGGGTCGGAAACAAACGGACTCCCACGTCCGCCGACCTCGGTAGTAACCAAGCAGGAGCGCGGTCCATCAGAAGCGTGTCTCTAACATGGCCCAGTTTTGGATGAGTCCTCCGGCAGAGTGGAGTACCAATCGAAGGCCGTACCTTTTAAGGTACTTGCAAAGAGGCAGATCTTGAGTGCATCTTGATCCGCGATAGCTCCCGTCAGGATCTTGAAGTGGATGACGTGCTGTCTGGCTGATCCTTTCCCCGTATATGTTTGGAGAGTAGGATGCTTGAATTTGGTGGGGAACGGGACCGAGTCCATCCATAGGGATATGGTGGCTTGATCCCATGCTCCTTGAGTATATCCTCTTCTTTTGCTTTGGCGAGGATACCGTCTACGTCCTTTTGGTAAGGGCGCGTGACTCATTTTCTTCTCTATTTACCTCGTCGTCTTGATGATTTTCGGAGGAGGGTTCATTGTTCGCCTAGATTTTGGAAGGCGAGGAGAAGGTTTTCCATCAGAGTGTCAATCCTCTGCTGGCCCAGTTCCAACTGCTGGATGCGGGTGATCGCATCTTCTGGAGGTGGATTGCGGGGTGGTGGCTCAGAATTTGTAGCCAAGACATGCAGCCTTCGTGACTCGAACGAAGAAACTGTCCTGGTGACTGAGCTGGGGCTCATTCTTTTTGAAGAGGAGCTTGAGGAGGATCACTCTGCTGTCCTTTGCTTGAAGGAGCAGGGGATCTTCTGAATGTCTTCTTTTCCTGGAGACGCTGCGGGTCATCGGACGTCGGACATGGATTTTTTGTTGCTGATTTTTGGCGCCTTCTGGTTTTTCCAACCATATGGACGGCAGCAACTGGTTGGGTCTTTCTTTTTTCGACCCATTTAGGAGAGACTGAAGTGTAGGAGGCTGGGTCATTGCTTCTCTAGTCTCTTTTGCCGGTATTGACGCGCGGCGGCGTATACGACGAGCAATTTGAGCTTCGGTCAGCTCTGACTGGGCTTTGACGATGAAGGATTGTGCTCCCTCGGGCGCAGCAGCCGAGCCTGTCTTCTTTTGTAGCTGGGCAAGGACAGGATGCAAACCCTGTCCTTCGCTTGTTGCAGCGAAGCTTTGAATTTTGAAGTTCGGCCCCTGTAGAGATGAAGGGTCGAACTGCAGGTTTGTAGGCCTTAGCAGGTGCTGTGGAGGCCTTGTGATGCATGACTTGATTTTGAGCTTGTAGGAACAAGCCGGCTCATGCTGGGTTGACTTGGAAGTCAGGTTGGAGATGGGTCTCTCCTCTTCATGTAGGCAAGAGGACTAGAACTGGTTCTCCTTGAGTGGGGCAAGGAATGCTGGCTTAGTGGATGTCTGGGACCTTCTCTGTTTTGGTGAAGGTCTTGGGGAACCAAGTCTTGGAGTAGACCTGGTTGTTGCAGGTTGAGGGCTTCGTGGGGCTGCCACTGGCTTCAGGCCTTCTGGTGCTCGCCTTTGGTGTCACGGTAGTGACACGTTGAGAGGCGAGTTTCTGCTTCTTGGATGGAGCAGTTTTTGTTCCTCAGGAAGTGGGAATGGTCCCAGTGTCCAAAGACGATAGTCCGGGGAGTCGAGGTCGACCCGGAGTTCAGAGAGTTGCCGAGGGAGTTGACACTTCGGCAGCTGATGGGGCGCTTGTAGGTGCGCGTGGTTTGCTTCTGTTGAAGCATGAGTTGGTGCTTGTTTTCCGTCGAAAGTAATGGTTAGTGAAGCTGCCATTGTTAGTTTTCGAAAATTTCCGAAACAAGACCACATCCATTAGTAATCACAAGAATATAATGATCATTAATGGGAAGTTCTATGGTTTCGTCTTTTCAAATTGCTCGAGGTAGATGACCCAAGCAATATGAGGAAGGCAAAATGCCATAGAAGGTATAATTGTTCTGATCGACAGGTATGGTAAGCCGGAATGGGCATCCAGTGACTGCTAGAAGCAATTGAGAACTTAAATTCGACTTATCGAGAAGCAGAGCGTTGCTCGAGGTAAGAAGAATATAAAGTTGGAGTTACAGATGTGCCGGTCGCAATACAGTAGACCCTGAAAGGGGCGTACTAGTACCGCTAGACACAAATTGTTTTGAGACCGCATCCATGAGATGAGATTCTCTGTTTTGAAAGGTCAAGATTGGATTCATTAAAGAGAGCAGATGGTATTCCGATCTAAATACGGGCTCAGCGATTTCCGCGAGCGCCAGTGCTCAGAAAGAAATGAACCATAATTTCTCGGATCTGGAATCTAAAGATGACGAGTTTTTTTTTTTTTTTTTGAAAAGTCAATATCGGGTTCATCAAAGAGAGCAAAAGGCATTCCAATCTGACCACGGTCTCAACGATTTCCGTGAGCGCCAGTGCTCAGAAAGGAGAAGACCAAGATTTCTCCAATCTAAACCCAAAATGATGGAAGTTTTTTTTTTTTTTTTTTTTTTGAAGATTTTGAAGATTTTTGAAGATTTTTTTTTTGAAGATTTTTTTTTAAAAAAAAAAATCTTTTTTTTTTATTTTATATTTTTTTTATTTTATTTTTAAGATTTTTTTTAAAAAAAATTTTATTTTTTATTTTTATTTAAAATTTTTATTTTTTTAAAAAATTTTATTTATTATTTTATTTATTTAAAAGACGAGAGATTACACATAGGGCCTCCTAACCCGGTCTTATGTAAATCTTGATTGATAGAATTGCCCCCAGGTAAGGGGTAGGATTACTTAATGAACCCGTTTGGAGGACCCTTGCCTAGAACAGTCAAGCTGTCTCCACACTCTGACAAGCGGTTTTTTGAATCAACCATGATCAAAGAACACAGTTGGTTTTAACCTTAGTGGTCTAGGTCTTTTTTTTTGTATTTTTTTTAATTTTTTTTTATGAACTCATCGAAGAGAAACATGGCCCAAAACCTTAGTCGAACAGGCTCAACATTTCTGCAAGCGCAATGAAACGATAGGAACGGATCAAGGTTTCTCAATTTTGAATCCAAAGTGAGAAATCTAAAAAATTTTTTTTTATACTTTTATATATATATATTTAGATTTTTAATGAACTCATCGAAGAGAAACAATGGCCCAACCCCCGATCCGAACACGGTCTCAACGATTTCCGTGAGCGCCAGTGCCCAGAAGGGAGAGGATCAAAGTTTCCTCAATTTTGAATCCAAAAATGAAAAAATCTGATTTTTTTGTTTTTTGTTTAAATTTTTTTTTTTGAAAAGAGAAACAGTGGAAATAAATTCAAAGAATTAGAAATTTCCAAACAATAAATCTCATCTCATTTTTTTTTTTAGATTTTAATGAAATCAACGAAGAGAAACAATGGCCCAATCCCCGATCCGAACACGGTCTCAACGATTTCCGTGAAGCGCCAGTGCCCAGACGGGAGAGGAACAAAGTGTTTTCTCAATTTTTATCCAAAATGAAAAATCTGATTTTTTTTGTTTTTTGTTTTAAATTTTTTTTTGACAGAGAAAGAATGGAAATAAATTCAAAGAAATTAGAAATTTCCAAAAAAACTCTCATCCTCATTTTTTTAGATGCGGAATTCAACATAGGCCACCAATTATAAAGTAGCCAAGGAATCGAGAAAAGAAATATAAGCATAGAGCAAAATATATGATATGCAAATATTTCATTTCTAGCATCGTGGTTCTCAAATAAACGAGTCCCACCAGGTGGAGCCAGCATGATGGACCGTGCCCCGAATGCTCGGGTTCCTACCGGGGTCGGCGGACGTGGGAGTCCGTTTAGTTCCGACCCTTTCGTAACCGGGGGGCAAGGGGCGTGCATCAACATTTCTTTTTTTGTGGGTGTGCCAGATTTTTCTAGTTTTAACTTGGAATTGCAAGTGGTGATCCGAGATCAACCTTCGCAAGTAAAAGGAATCAACTTCTTTCAAGTTTTCCCATTGCACATATATTTAAGAAAAGAGACATTTTCCTTGATTTGCCGTGAAAGGCGATTTTTTTGGCATTTATAGCCGATTTTGGCGTTTATAGCCGATTTTTGGCGTTTATAGCCGATTTTGGCGTTTATAAGCCGATTTACATCCTTATCAACAATGAAAGACAAGAATTGTGATTTTTGTCTCTTTTGAAAAAAATACAAACTACAATGAAAAGCAAGAAAAGGAGGATCTAACTTCTCAGGAGATTGTGGGGGACCCGTTTAGAGTTGACGGTCGCAAGCCATTGGTGGGCTTCGCCATCATCCAGGCAGATGAGACAGAGGATGCTATTGATTCGCTTGGCTTGGCTATAACCTCAGGTTTTTAGAAGACAAAGACCAAAAGGAGGTCCTATATCCATAAAAAGCCGAGTAGAACGGGCTGAAAAGCCACATCTAAGCCATTGGAGGCAGGAGGAGAAGGCAAGGACCTTGGGGGGGTGGGTACCCCCCAAGGGACTTTGTCACCTTGTTGCGGTGGCCGGTGTAGAACTTCCGCCAGAGTTTTCTCTCTTTTCCTTTCTCTGGATTTCTGTCTGTGTGTTTGTGCTTTTTTCTCTGAATGTTTCTGATCTCTTTTCTTCTTGGAGAGCTCTCCTATTTATAGGCTTTTAGGGTAGCCATTTAGGAGGGTTTATTGAGCCTTGATTGTCATAAAGCTGCATAATGGGAGGAGTTACAAAATTGAATTGTTTATTTTGTAACTCCTTTTTCTTGGCTTCTGATTGGCCGGAGGAGATTGAGGGCATTTAATCGCCTTTAATCGCCATGATGGGCGGAGTTTCATGGGTTAAATGCCATGAATCTCTTGACTTGTAACTCCCGAATGCTTGCTTCTGATTGGGCCGTCCAAAGAAATGGATTAATGACTGTAATAAAGCTAGTCAATTAATCGCATTAAGTGGTCGCCGAGCAGCTGAAGAGTCGCGGGCCATGCCACGTCTTTTGGCATTCTTCTGTCGATGATCATCGATGGATCTTCATGTAGATCGACATCAGATGATCATGTAATTTCAGGTGTTTGTTGCAACAGCGGGTCGGTGCCATCTGTCCTGTCGATTTCTCGATCGGTCGGGGTAGAAAGCACACTTTTTTGGTTGACCGGGGTGGCGATCATATTGTTTTCGATACTCTTGATGATTGACCCGTGGTTTTGACGGATGTCAGAGGACTTGGTGTCTCAAAAGCATGAATTTTGGAAAGTACCAGAGGCTGGGCTCTTCGAATCGCGAAAAAATGGCGAAAACCGGGGTTTCCGGGGCCTTCCCGGCGACCCCGGGTTCCAAGGTCCGCCGGCGACCCTGGCCCAGGGTCGCAGGGGTCTGCGACCCCTGGGGGGGTTTTCCCCCTTTTCGTGTCCCGTTTTGTGTCCGTTTTTGCTGTTTTTTCGATTCTTTTTTTCTCCTGTACTTTTCCTTGACATTCTGACCATTTATTGGCCTAATTTCTTTTGTAGGAAACCTGATGAGAATCCTTGCATTTTATTTTGCAAAGCTTCCAATTTCCTGAGAAAGCCGAAGACTTTGTCGCGCAGAGCTGCCGATTTCCGTCAGAAGCTGAAACTAGGTCAAACGATGTCGGAATGACCTGAAATTTGGTGTGAAGCCTCCTGAGCATAAATAAGACCAACCATAGGATTTGTTTGAGTTTTGAAGCCGTTTGGGGTCCTATCACCTGTAGACTTGCTTTTTATCGCGATGAAGATGTCGCGGTTTGATGTGCGGTCAATCGATGTCCGATTGACTTGAAATTTGACAGGGAACCTATTGGAGTCATTTTAAGATGATCCATAGGCTCTGTCTTGGAAACATTGGTCCCGGAGAGCTTTGCCCCCGAGAGGCCTGATTTGGCTTCCGAGCGTCAAACTATGGTCAGATGTTGTGGAAATGACCTGAAATTTGACGTGTAGCCCTTTATAAGCATTTTGAAGCCGTCCATGTGCTCTATCTGATGAGTAATGGCCTCGGTGGTTCTCACCGCCGAGAGGCTTCATTTAGCTATTCTAGGGTTGATGTAGGGTCAAACGTTGTCGGTTTGACTCGGAACTTGCAGTGGAGCCTTTTGGAAGTATTTTGAGACTATCCATCGGCCCTGATCGAAGATTTGGTGTCTCCGATGCTTTTGTCGTCGAGAGCTCCTTTTCGGCTGTCTGAGAAGCGAAGTTAGGCCAAATGATTTTGAAACTGGCCCGAAACTTCTTGTGTACTCCTCTTTTGGCTGTCTGGAAGAATCTTGCAGTTTTTGTCTGATTCTGACAAGATTTGATTTTTGGAAGCAGCATTGCCTATTTATGGCAGGTTGCGACTTCATGTAGCTCTTTGGATCTTGAAGAGGCAAAGTGACATTTTTTGGTGTCAACAAGGACCCTGGCTGTGGGCAAGCGCAAGGCTCTCCGATGCCTAAGTCAGTGAGGGGTCTGAGCAGTAGGAATGGAGATAGAGAGACATAACATAGCAGCTCTGTGTTATGGGTTGTGGGGCGTACCTTTTATGGAGATTGTCCCTCTATTTATAAGGTAAGGAACCTAGCTGCATGGCGGGACTCATGGATGATGTCCTAGCACCCCTTGGGGTGCTGTCGCATTAGCCAGCTACACATTAGATGGCGGTCACGAGTCAGACCCATAATGCATTAAATGCTGGCTCTAATCGGACCTTACCATAGCTGACTTTTGGGCCTAGTCCCATCGGGCCTGGCTGGGAGCCTACTCTGATTGGACGTAACCGTTGGATGCCACTCTGTCAGGAGTGAGGGGGGCGGCCAAGATGGACACAAAACGGGACAAAAGGGAACACAAAACTGTCAAGGAAAAATACAGAAGAAAAAAAGAATCGAAAAAAACAGCAAAAACGGACACAAAACGGGACAAAAGGGGAAAAACCCCCCAGGGTCGCACCGGGATCGCCCGGTGGGCCCCGGAAACCCGTTTTTTCACCGTTTTTCTGCGATTCGAAGCGTCCGGCCTCTGGCATTTTCCAAAATTCATACTTTTGAGACACCAAATCCTCTGACATCCGTCAAAAACACGGGTTAATCATCAAGAGTATCGAAATCCACATTGATCGCCAATTGGTCAACTAAAAAAAGTGTGCTTTTTACCCGACCGACTCGAAAAAATCGACAGGACAGATGGCACCGACCCGCTGTTGGCAACCAACACTTGAAGTTACATTGTCATTCGATGTCGATCTACATGAAGATCCATCGACGATCATCGCCAGAAGAATCCTAAAAGACGCGGCACGGCCCGCGACTCTTCAACTGCTCGGCGACCACTTAATGCGATTAATTGACTAGCTTTATTACAGTCATTGATCCATTTCTTGGACGGACCAATCAGAAGCAAGCATCTGGGAGTTACAAGTCAAGAGATTCATGGCATCGAACCCATGAAACTCCTCCCATCATGGCGATTAAAGGCGATTAAATGCCCTCAATCTCCTCCAGCCAATCAGAAGCCAAGAAAAAGGAGTTACAAAATAAAGGAATTAAATCCTGTAACTCCTCCCATTATGCGGCTTAATGACAATAAAAGCCCATAAACCCTCCTAAATGGCTACCAAAAAGCCTATAAATAGGAGAGCACTCCAAGAAGAAAGGACAGACAACAGACTGCAAAAGAAAATCGGAAAACACACAGAGAGACACAGACAAAGCACAGAAATTCAGAGAAGGAAAGAGAGAAAACTTTGCGGAAGTTCTACACCGACCACCGCTACAAGGTGACAAAAGTCCCTTGGGGGGTACCCCCCAAGGTCCTTGCCTTCTCCTTCTGCCTCAAAAAGGCTTAGACGTGGCTTTTCAGCCCGTCTACTCGGCTTTTTATTTGACATAGGACCTCCTCTTGGTCTTTGCCCTCTAAAAACCTGAGGTTATAGCCAAGCCAAGCGAACCAATAGCATCATCTGTTCTCATCTGCATGGATGATGGCGAAGTCCACATATGGCTTGCGACCGTCAATCTGAACGGCCCCCCCACAATTTCCTGAGAAGTTAGATCCTCCTTTTCTTGCTTTATTTATTGTTTGTATTTTTTAAAAGAGACAAAAATCACAACTCTTGTCTTTCATTATCGATAAGGATTGTAAATCGGCTATAAACGCCAAAATCGGATATAAACACCAAAAATCGGCTATAAACGCCAAAATCGGCTATAAATGTAAAAAAAATCGCCTTTCCACGGCAAATCAGAAAATGTCTCTTTCTTAAATATATGTGCAATGGAAAACTTGAAAGAAGTTGATTTCTTTTTTACTTGCGAAGGTTGATCTCCGGATCACCACTTGCAATTCCAAGTAAAAATAGAAAATCTGGCACACCCATGATGGACCGCGCTCCCGATGCCCGGGTTCCTACCGAGGTCGGCGGACGTGGGAGTCCGTTTGGTTCCGACCCTTTCGTAACCGGGGGGCAAAAGGGCGTGCATCAACATTTCTTTTTTTGTGGGTGTGCCAGATTTTCTATTTTTACTTGGAATTGCAAGTGGTGATCCGGAGATCAACCTTCGCAAGTAAAAGGAAATCAACTTCTTTCAAGTTTTCCATTGCACATATAATTAAGAAAGAGACATTTTCTTGATTTGCCGTGAAAGGCGATTTTTTTTGGCATTTATAGCCGATTTTGGCGTTTATAGCCGATTTTTGGCGTTTATAGCCGATTTTGGCGTTTATAGCCGATTTACAATCCTTATCAACAATGAAAGACAAGAATTGTGATTTTTGTCTCTTTGAAAAAAATACAAACTACAATGAAAAGCAAGAAAAGGAGGATCTAACTTCTCAGGAGATTGTGGGGGACTCGTTTAGATTGACGGTCGCAAGCCATATGTGGGCTTCGCCATCATCCATGCAGATGAGAACAGAGGATGCTATAGATTCGCTTGGCTTGGCTATAACCTCAGGTTTTTAGAAGACAAAGACCAAAGGAAGGTCCTATGTCCAATAAAAAACCGAGTAGACGGGCTGAAAAGCCATATCTAAGCCATTGGAGGCAGGAGGAGAAGGCAAGGACCTTGGGGGGGGGGGGGGGTACCCCCAAGGACTTTTGTCACCTTGTTGCGGTGGCCGGTGTAGAACTTCCGCAGAGTTTTCTCTCTTTTTCCTTTCTTCTGGATTTCTGTCTGTGTGCTTGTGCTTTTTTCTCTGATTTTTCTGATATCTTTTCTTCTTGGAGAGCCCTCCTATTTATAGGCTTTTAGGTAGCCTTTTAGGTGGGTTTATGGGCTTTTAATGTCATTAAGCCACATAATGGGAGGAGTTACAAAATTGAATTGTTTATTTTGTAACTTCTTTTCTTGGCCTCTGATTGCCGGAGGAGATTGAGGGCATTTAATCGCCTTTAATCGCCATGATGGAGGAGTTTCATGGGTTAAATGCCATGAATCTCTTGACTGTAACTCCCAAATGCTTGCTTCTGATTGGGCCGTCCAAAGAAATGGATTAATGACTGTAATAAAGCTAGTCAATTAATCGCATTAAGTGGTCGCCGAGCAGCTGAAGAGTCGCGGGCCGTGCCACGTCTTTTGGAATTCTTCTGTTGATGATCATCGATGGATCTTCATGTAGATCGACATCAGATGACCATGTAATTTCAGGTGTTTGTTGCCAACAGCAGGTCGGTGCCATCTGTCTGTCGATTTCTCGATCGGTCGGGTGGAAAGCACACTTTTTTGGTTGACCGGGTGGCGATCAATACTGTCTTTGATACTCTTGATGATTTACCCGTGTTTTGGATGGATGTCAGAGGACTTGGTGTCTCAAAAGCATGAATTTTGGAAAGTACCAGAGGCTGGGCATCTCGAATCGCGAAAAAACGGCGAAAACCGGGGTTTCCGGGGCTTTCCCGGCGACCCCGGGTCCATGGTCGCCGGCGACCCTGGCCCAGGGTCGCAGGGGCCTGCGACCTTGGGCCAGGGTCGCAGGGGCCTGCGACCCTGGCCCAGGGTCGCAGGGGTCTGCGACCCTGGGGGGGTTTTCCCCCTTTTTGGTCCCGTTTTGCGTCCGTTTTTGCTCTTTTTTGATTCTTTTTTCTTCTGTACTTTTCTTTGACATTTTGATCATTTATTGGCCTGATTTCTTTGTAGGAAACCTGATGAGAATCCTTTCATTTTATTTTGCAAAGTCTCCAATTTCCTGAGAAAGCCGAAGACTTTGTCGCGCAGAGTTGCCGATTTCCCGTCAGAAGCTGAAACTGGGTCAAACGATGTCGGAATGACCTGAAATTTGGTGCGAAGCCTCTTGAGAAATAAATAAGACCAACCATAGGCTTTTGTTTGAGTTTCGAAGCCGTTTGGGGTCCTATCACCTGCAGACTTGCTTTTTATCGCGATGAAGATGTCGCGGTTTGATGTGCGGTCAACCGATGTCCGATTGACTTGAAATTGACAGGGAACCTATTGGAGTCATTTTAAGATGATCCATAGGTTCTGTCTTGGAAACCTGGTTCCGGAGAGCTTACCGCCGAGAGGCTTG